>JAQJVK010000019.1:21268060-21902340 GCA_035578135.1 Flexamia atlantica
ATTTCTCCTAGAAAATCTTGACTATTAAAATATGGTTTACAATACCTTCAGTCAACAGTTCTAATCTTGTAGATTCTCCTACATGTTTCGAAACTACCGTTTCATCGTCTGGGATGATCCAAAAATTGTCATGACATTAAATTCTTGAATACTTAAATAATTTGAAAACATTTATAAATTCACATAACACATAACAACACTTAATAAAAAAAAAAAACATTGAGTACTTGTGCTGGCTAGCAATAGACACCGACTATTGTTTTTTATAACAAGTACTCAATGTTTGTGTTTTTTTTTTGTTTTTTTATTATGTGTTGTTTTGTGTTATGTGAATTTATAAATGTTTTCAAATTATTTAAGTATTCAAGAATTTAATGTCATGACAATTTTTGGATCATCCCAGACGATGAAACGGTAGTTTCGAAACATGTAGGAGAATCTACAAGATTAGAACTGTTGACTGAAGGTATTGCAAACCATATTTTAATAGTCAATTAACAGTTCTGGAGGCAAACAACAATGAATAAGAAAATCTTGTTCAATATTTGAAGGTAACGTTTTTTAAAACCTTGAAACAAAGTCAAGAATTTTAATAGAACAACCGTGGTCTTTGAAATCAATTACAGGAGAGCGCCGATTATCCGAACGACGGTCATCCGAACCGTCGGTTATCTGAACGTTGTAATAATTCATATTTTGAACATGATTCTCAAGCAATTCAAATTCGCGTGCCGAATTCGCGTGTCAGGGCTTAAGCAAAAACAAATTTTGGACTTTTTCTCTAAATAAAAAGTATACAGTGTACTGGATCTATGTATGATAAATTATTCTTTAAAAGTTTATACCCATGTATTCTGATCTATTTCATAATAAAGTTACATGAATAATCTTTGTTTAGTCATTTTTAGGTTTTTTACTAATGAGAACTACGTTACATATATAATTTTTAAATTTTGTCTTTTATTTTCGATTATCCGAATATTCAGTTATCCGAACACCCCTTGTCCCCAATTAGTTCGGATAATCGGCGCTCTACTGTAGTTGCTTAATTAAGAGATTAAACTGGCTCCAAAAATCTTTAATATGACACTTGTTGGTAAACAAAGCTAAAATACATATTGAACGAAGATGTAATCCCTTTCATCATTTTAAATCCTGTGAATTTGGCTTTGTATTAATGCTATTTACAATTTAAAACACCATCAAAACACCGTTAGCTAGCACACAGTTGGTGTGTTGCTAGCTTAACGGTTAACGTCTTGGACTTCAGTTCAAGAGGTTGCGGGTTCGAATCCCGGCATGCCCTCGCAAATTTTAGGGGTTTGGACCGCTTTCCCTTAAAAGCGTTTGTGTATTTCTTCTGTAAAATGCCGTTGGCGTAAACATACCCCACCCCCCCAAAAAAGGGGAAAAATTAAACTTCATGTACTTATACAGGGTGTATCAAAAATCGTGTCGGATATTTTAGGGTATTGTTCCTGGAAGCTTAGTAAGCTCATAAATGATAAGCTTTTTTTAATATGCGTACGTGGCTGTCTGTCTGATTGTGTTTAAAATAAAATTATTTGTAGTTTCTAGTATGTTTGAGATAAAGCTTTGAAACTCGGTATATGGATTCTAAGTATCAATGTACATAAGTGGAATTTTTTTCAAAATTTTAACTTAAAAAATTTAAAATGGTGGCAAGTTTTAATTTTCAAACTTAAATTATCTTGAGAATTATATAGCAAAAGTATATTTTACGAAAAATTAACAAGAACAAGTTTTTCTCCTAAATTTAATTCTACATAATTACAGATAACTTACACTCGAATCGGTTGATAAATAACAAAGTTACCTGCCTGTCGAGTAGTTGATATTGCTTGATACTGCTTCACAGCCTAAAATCCCCCATTTTCATATTTCTGTGGCAGCAAATTTTCATACTCACTCCCCACGTTTTTTTACGTAGAAAATAATTTTTCATACTTGTTTACAGTATGTATGTTTCTTTGCTTAATCTGAGGCTTCGTCTAAACTATATATTGAAACAATTGAATTTCGCTGAGTGAGCATGTGCACTGCAACAAGGGTGTTTTATATTTAGGGTATATCTTATCAAATCAAATTTCTTACCAGTCCTACTTGATTTATGATAAATCCCTGATATTGCAACGAATCCTCTCAACCAAGCTGGTTAGCTAAATATCCTTTTCTAAGGAGGGAGGATAAAGTTGAGGAAACGGACGTGGTGAAACAGGAAATGAGAATGGGAGGAAACAGAGAAAAGGGAGAGCGGGTCTGGGTACACAGCGAGGCCCCTCAATAACGCCTCCTGCTGGAGCATCCCGCAAGGGAGCGGCGAACCTGGGACAACACTCGTCGTGAAAATTCATAAGCATCTGTGGAGGGGCTAATTTAAGCGTTTAAGTATCGAAGGACCACCTCTTTTATGTTGGGAAGGGAAAAACATAATCAAGAATTATTGTAATAAAGGAAATAAAAATTAGTGAGGTTTTATTTTAATAAAATTTATTAAACAAAATGAGGAGAAAGGAAAGTATGTGTATGATGCAAAATACATCATATTTCATGAAAAAGTCTATGCACAGTTAAATTAATTTCACTTTAAAAACGCACCAATAAGTTTACTCACCATACTGTCTTGGTTAGTCATTTACTATAATTGTAGAGTAATAATTCACATTCATATTCTTTTAATGGTATTTGTAGTCCTTGTTCCATTCTTTTGTCTTTGTAGCACACAAACCTTTATTTTTTGTAAATTAAAGTCTTATAAAGATTAAAATGGAAACATTAATTGATGGGGAAAAATTTAATTGAAGTTTTGAATGAAACCACATTTTAATTTGAGAACAATTGCAAGAATTAAAAAATGTAAGCATAAAAAATTCATATGGTAAAAATTGAAAGTTGAAGAAGCATGTGATTATAAGGAAAGAACAGTTTGCAGGAGGAACTAATGAAATATAACTGGAAATACCAAAGAAAACTTTTAAACATAATGTGATTGCCGCACACTCTCTCTTTATGATTAGAATAAAGTTAATAATCACTGAACAATCTCAATACTTTTAGAGGTTGAAAGCTATGGTTTATTTCTTATGTAGATTATAAATATATAAAAAATTGTAAATCAATCCTATTTAACTATTCCAACTTTTTTTTTGTTGGAAAAATACTTCTCTATAACATATGGCAAAAATTTTATGCTTATCGCTAGCTGGTAATGACTAGGCTGATATAAGCATTTATCACTTGTTTAAAACCCAATACAGACGTGGAGTACTGCTCTACGTTGGTACCGAAACCAGGGAAACGTGAATCCGTTAAAAACCAAAACATTAATACAGTTTATTGTTAGAAGCTTTACGGTTCTCCGTCTCTGAGATTATCAAACCACAATGTTTATGATGATCAAACTAAAAAAACACAGTTTTCAAATTTTGATTGTATTTAAAAAATACTGCACTGGAGCCATTATTCCCTCGTTTCCAACTATTAACATAGATCTTGCCCAAATACACCAAAAGTAACTTTAAAAAAGGCCGAGTATAGAACATTGAAGTTAAAAAAATGTTTTTACCGAGAAATTATTATTGCTCATTAATAATATGTTTCTAGTTTATCATTACTAAAGTTTGATTGACTATCTTGTATTTATTAATATTGTTAATACCTACTTTAATTTAGGTATTAAAAAAAATTAATGATTATAAATATTAATATAAAATAATAAAAATATAAATATTAAATTATATAAAATGATTTTTTTTCGTTAATACATTTATAATTTGTTATCTCTGTTTTACGTTTACAAAGACAAACCGGCAGTCCAAGAACTCCCTTAAATGTAATACAACGTAAACTCGGGATTGGTTCCGAAACAGCGTTAAACGTACTCGATACTAAGAATTTGCATTTAGAGTGGTTGAACAACAATGCACTATACTCTGTACTTTCTTTTTGGATTTCTTTGAGGACATTACGTTTTTGTGGGTGTTGTAAAAGATCACATGTTCTTTGTGTATCTTATTTCTACATTTTGTAGGCATTAGAAGTCACGTCAAAGTATAATGCAAAACCTAATTTTTTATCGTTTTATTCATCTGAAAGTTTTTAACTTTGGTAATTCCTTCACTTTAGGGAATTAGAATGTGAATAATTGCTGGGTAAAAATACTAATGACATTTAAATCAGAATTTTTCTAAGATGTTCTTATTCTTAATGGAAAATTGGATGGACATATTGAATATATCACGTTTAAAAAACTTTGAATTCATTTTATCAAGTAAAAATAATAAAACAGTATTTTTCTTTATGCAAACGTTTTGGAATAATCTTTGTACGAATATATCAGTATATTTAAACAGTTCTATTCCATAAGGTAAAAGCTGATTTTCTGATTTTCGACTACGATACTATAGAAGCTCTTTAAAAAAAGTACTCACTTCTCGGCATTTTCACCAGCTTTGTGCTTGAAGTGATGGGAACTCATCCCCATCTGCTATTTCCCAGGATCAAAAGAGTATTAAAGAAAGTAACATGTTAAAGTGAAGTTTCGACTCAACTCTGAACTGAACTGATCGCCCCCATGTACACTCTCATCGACTCCTTTGGACGATCTTTCGTCTTTAAATATGTTTTGCAATTCTCTTTTACATGGGCTTAAGTCTAAACAATGAAATGGAAATTGTATAATGAAATTTATTAGTATTTCTTCATATATAAAATGATAATATTCAACCGATTCATATCATTATTCATGTATCAATCACTTCCATCCATACCTAACTTTGACCACATAATTTACTGTTAAGTGTTTTTTCCTTGGATATTGTCTTTAAGTTAAACATAGTAATAACTTAAAAATCGATTATATACGTTAACATACCATTTTGACAATGACACCATTTTGCAATCTGGTTTGACAAACTCGATTCTGTTACTGATTTATTGGAAATAAAAATTCTGTCGGGTAAATTTGAAAAGTCATTCATTTTACGAATGTTATATTTTGGTTCTTCTTCCATGTCCCACGGTTGACTTGTGGTATTAAAGAGGCGAAGCAAGAGTTGAGTTGATGGTCCTTGCTGATTCTTGGATGGAACTTTTATTTTGTATTTCTTTCCTACTTCCTACACCGGTTTGGGTTATTTTTGTTTCAGTAAACTTGAAAGTAAACTTGAATTGAAAAGTTGCAACTTTCAATTTGATTTTTCATGTGCCTTCATAGGGGGTTTAAGTACCATAAAAAGAAAGCTCCCGAGGAACGTCTGAGATGGCTTATTTTTTTCTTTCTAATTTATTATTTTGGTCCCTAATATCTCGCATCAGAGTTACTATTTTAATCATTGGGTTTCACAGAATTTATGTACCCTGTTTACTCTCGTTTCCACTACAAAAAACTCCCAAAAACATTCAATAACAAAGTATAAAAAAATTAACAAACAATAATAACAAAATCCCACATTGTACACACATTGCTCAACTTGTGATATTTCACCGTTGTCTTTCCGTTAAACATCATAATAACTTCCAAATCGAGATTAACTAAATATTTAAGTCAGCAATTTCTAATTTATCATATTATGTTCCTAATATCGTAACTATAAATAGTTCGTTTCTGATTATTTAACAATCAAAAATATATAAATTTGATTGATTTATGATTAATCAGATTTTAAATAAGGGTGAGTAAATTCCCAACGAGTTTCTAATAAATTGTTAATATGGAATGCACATATTATATAGTATGTAAAACAATAACTTAAATAAATACGAGTTAACGTTATGTTAATTAGTAGAGGTAGGTCAAAAACTAATTTGGAGGAAATTGAAACTGTTTTATATTAGAATTTATTTTCTAATGTTATAGGATGTATGTGGACTGTTATGGGGTTTTAATTATTAGATTTTATTCCCGATAAAATGCCTGGATTTTAAACTGCTAATATACAAAACTGTTGGCATATTTTTATTGATTTGCGTTGAATATGTTTTGTTATTTTCTTTCTTGGAGGTGCAAAACAACATAGTCTGCGTAGATTCGAAATTTGGAACCCATTTGGGCACAATGGTTTGACTGTAGCCACCCCAACAAGTCTAGGTACAACAGTAGCACGCAAGAGGCACGAAGTTTACTGCGTATTAGGATTAGAGGTGTGGGAAGCAACAAACGGTTCTCGCAAGTATTACGAACTACTACTGCGCATACCAAAGCACTACAAAATAGTCTAACAGATTTTAACAGCAATTAATTTGATCTTAGCCCTTCGCGATTATCACAAGCTGGGAGCGCAATAATGGGCGAGCGTTAAGCTAAGACATTTTTCGAGAACGCCCGCTTGGAGGCTCGAGCCTCGATATTAATTACTTGGAGTGGCAATATTGCGTGTAATAATATTTAAATGCTCGTTTAGCGTTGGCTGAGAGGCAATAACATGTGCGAGGTGGAGGGTTAGCGGCGAAGCAGCAAATTTTGATTAAAGTCTATTTAATTGATCTTTATTGTGTTAAAACTAAACATTTCAATTAATTACAGCCTAATAGTATTTAAATATTTTATATAAATATATACATATATTGATAAACATAATTCTATTATCAGGCCAGAGAGGGCATAGTAAGTAAAATTGAGGTGAGAGAAAAGTTCGTATTATTTAAATATTTTGGTGTTCTATTTCAAGTCTACAACTGTTCTTGGTTAAAACGAATAAAAGGAGGACAAAAATTAGTTTTGTCTAAAATTAAATCTTGGTTTCCTATTACACTTAAAAGTTTAGATGAAATGCATACATACAAAAATATATTATTAGTTAAAAAGGTTATTACTTACCTCGCAATTATATTAAATGCAGTTTACTTAATAATTGATATTACAATCAACAAAATACTACATACAATACCTGAATTTTTTTTAATTTCAGGTACTCATTTTCAGCAACATTGGAGTGAGATAAGTCCGTAGGTTTGCAGTGAAATATTCTTAGCCGGAACATGTGGCGTTGACGTCTTGGACAAACTTATCCAATATCCTAAACACAAACCGTGCGACAATCCGTTGGGAGTTTCTACCCTTAACAGAAAAGGTCTTATGGAAAAGTAACGTGAAAAAAATAATTTAGAGAAACATTATGACAACCTCTATAGGTTAACCTAAGTTTAAACCTTAGGTTAACCTATAACTTACTTTTCCCCAAGGAGATATCCGTTTGAACGTAGTTTAATTTATCCCACAAAGTTCAAACGAGAAAAATGGATCAAGTAAAGAACACAGGAAAAGATCCCTTGTACAGAGAAGAAGAACTACTGTTAGATAATGTAAACGAATCTTGTTTACATAAAAAAATACGATTTTTAATGAATAATGCAAAACACGAGTAACTTATAGATTAGCTTCTGTTACTACGAGTATTCAGTATAATTGGCAGTTTTAATATATATTAATTAATTTTCTTTTTCCTAGATTGCTTTCATTTTTGATATCTCACAGTATTAATTTTTTATTGTGTTAACAATTTAATTGAATGACGGGAAGATACCCTGACAGGTCTTTAATTTCGAATGTGAGGCCTGTGTGGTAAACTTCTGCCTCCCGCAACCAGTTAATTGAGTGGATAGCCGAGTGGATAAAGCGTTCACCTCATAATCTGAGGGTTGCCGGTTCGATCCCGACTAGGATCGAAACTGGGTCCAATTGCTATTTATTACTGGGCTATGAATTAATGATGCTATCTACCAAAAGGTAGCCGTTGGATAGTAAAAAGACCCGAGTTTGAACCGTTCTCAATCAAAACATAAAAAAATGTCACTAGCATAGAAAGGTATAAAATAAAATGAAATGTAACTGTTTTTTAAGACTCTCCAGCCTATTAAATACTCGCATCTTAGTTTAACGATTTTAATCCAGAACTTTTCTTCTTCGCACACCACAAACTCAAAATTGTTTATTTCCAATAAAAGTTAAACCCTCGACTTCGCTCACGATTAAAATTGAACGTTATCGTATGAAATTAAAAGTACAAATTTTATAGCTAACATAATAAAAATACTTTTAGTCACATATATGCACTTGGCAAAGAAAGTTTCAAACATGACAATTGCAATTCAAATAATATAAACACGAATCATTAAATTCAAGACACCCAAAATCAATCGAAAAGCCTCTTTATCCATAACATTGCTGGTAAGACCTCCTGGGACTGTATGAAGAGCCTTGCAGGACATCTCACTCTCGAAAATTCGTCATGCAGTTGGCCGTGAAAAAAAACATTGTGGTCCCCCAAGATCGATACCAGCAGATGACAGAATTTGTCCTTGTGATTTATTGATTGTCATCGCGAAGCATGAAGCAACTGGAAACTACATACGTTTAAACTCAAGGATCTTTTCCGTTAATTCACCACCACTATTTTCTTTTGTTTTCCGTTAGTTCACCACCACTCAGAATCTGAAATACAGAAAAGAAAGTCGTTCTGAGTAATCAGGAATATTGAATTTGGGGTTTCCTTTACCTGCACTATTTGTGAAAGCCTTATCTTATAGCACAGCGATAACCGGACCGCGCGCTCAGCGGCCAGTGATTAGCGAGCGGCTACAATGAATTTTTAAGTGTCGCAAGTGAATGCAACAGTGAGGAGAGTTCTGTGCGTTTTTTTTACGTTGATTGAACGCCAGCTGTTGTAGTATTTGTTATCACTTGATGTTAGGACCTAACAACCTAACCTAACCTAACCAACTCATCAAAAACATTAAGTAGTTCTGGCCACCAAAGTAACTTTAAAGTGTAACAACGTAATTAATATGTGTATTGTTTTTGTGTTTGTGTGTCAAGACTGATGTTAGAAAGTTGTTATAATACTCTTTTCCCAACAGTTAAACGTTTAAATGGTGAGTAAAAATATTATTTCGCAGTATTAGTTCCATTCCGATTAATTCTCAGCCTATGGAGAGTAGTTTGTAAATGCGGGGATACAACAGAAAATACCCTTAAATAGCTACTTACGCGAGTACATGTGAAGTAAAAAATACGGACCGGAAAATCTGTTTGAATAAATGCTGGAACATATTACACAGTTCAGCCACCACAGTAAAGAGGGACGTCGTCAATCAATAAATTGTGTGAGTTTTCAATTTCGTTATTTAATTTCCTAGTTTTTTTCTTGTGGTTTTTAAATGGGAAATACTGTAAAATGTTGTAAACTAAACCTACTTCAATTTAAAATATAATTGGTGGTGAATTAACGGAATCATGAGCAAAAAAATAGTGGTGGTGAATTAACGGAAAAGATCCAAACTCAAAATTGTAGTTGTTGAGATAAGTGGAATTCGGAGAACTAACACCACATTCCGTAAGAACCTCAGCTTCGATAACATATCCGTGACGAACTCGACGCGTTCCATTGCATAAATTGGGAAATAATTAAGTACTATAACTGACGTCTTCACTATAATTTATAAGAGGATGGCATTGGAATCCGCTGATGTGTTTTCAAGCCATTGTGTTTTCTTTCCACGTGCCTGTTCTCTCTCGCGTTCTGATTTGTCTTTCTACAGCGCTCTCTAATCATCTGTTCACTCTGTATCCTTGCGTAACATCAGCAATACGGGCATTTGTTGGCGAGATCCTGGTCAGCTCGATGATCTTCCACCCGGATCGCCTCGTTGTGCATCAGTAGATTCCGTTCTTCAACACTGCGACTGAACCTCCCATTGTCGGTGGCAAGTCGAGCCTCCCGCTCCTGTTGTTTTTCATTATTTCTTCGTTGGTATTGGCGAAATGTGCCTTGTTGTTGGCGAGTTTCCTATCATATTCTGTTTCATTTTCTCTTCTCTTATATTGTCGAATGCGGTCAATGATGGAGCTTCACGTTCCTCTCCTGCTTCAATTTCTCTTATCTCACCTTGTCGCATTCGTCATATATTTCGTCTCACTTCACGGCCCTCTTCTGGTTCACTTTTCCTTCTCTCGACTTGTCGTATTCTTTCAAAGTTTCGTCGCGTTTCATTTTTTATTCTCTGACTTCGTCAAATTCCTTCAATATCCCGACGGTATTGAATATACTAAATAGAGCCACTCGATCTCGACTGGTGGAAGGTCATATTTCCTTAGACTTGTAGCCAAATCGTTTAATCTGTCATTGCCAGTTTCTAACAGACCATCATAGAATCATCATTTTCGTTTTCTCCAGTTGATCTACTCAATCTCAACCATTTATCATTGTTGCATTTTTTACCCAAACAACTTTTTATTTTACAGGGTATACCATAGTCAGATGAAGAACTATACAGATTGGCAACCCAATGCACTTTTGCGTTCCCGTTTTTTCGCGCGGCGTCAAGTTTGTTAGGTTGTTTTGCCGCACATATTGCATTGGTATCAAGTATAATTTCGTCAATACCAAATCTTCAGGTCCCAAAGAACAAATATAGCCATTAATAACTTTGATACCAATGCAATATGTGCGGCAAAACGACCTAACAAACGCCGCGCGAAAAAACGGGCACGAAAAAGTGCATTAGGTTGCCAATCTGTATAGTTCTTCACCTGTGCCACAGTCTAAGAAATTGTTTATGCTCACACCCTGTGTTGCTGATTCTATTCTTATACAATATTTGTCACAAGACAAAAAAATATAATCAGCTGTAAAATTTTAATCAACTGTTTCATCCTATATCTACTATAAACTTGTCAAATACCACTCACCCATCATCGCACAGCCCTAACTACTTGACCTAGAACCTTGAAACTTTGCATGAATGTTCCTCTCAGTGCATAGGCATCCACTAAGAACGGAAGTTGAACATCAAAGTTTCAATGTTAAAGTAATATGGAAGCTCATGTAGTTGTCATGGCAACCTTAACATTAAATCATGAATCCAAGGAAGTTTTTCTGTTTTTCCACGGGTAAAACCGTGTTGATCGGCTAGTTAACATATATTTCGAATCGCAGCTTTTATCAATTTAAATATAAGACGTTGTGGAGCCGAATTTTCTCTTAACAGATTAAGAAAGACATTTGACGGTGAATAGGTGGACATTGAAAGAGATGAATAAATACTTTATAAATACAACAACAGCGATATTATTTCGATATGGTCTCGTCTATTAAATACTACGCTGCAGGTTCGGGTTCAATTCTTAATGGCAACATGTCAAAGCTGCTCTAAACTATCAAAATCATGATATGGGGAAGTCATCCGTAGTTTTAACTTCCTATTAAAGTTAAACGACTTAATGTCCGTTGAATGGCATTTATTTACTTTGGTGACTAATCTTAATGCTAAGGGTGCTGTTCATTGAAGCTTAGTGACTAAAGATCATATTTATTTCCAAGCAAGAGATAAGAGAAATTTTCCTAGTAAAAATCGTTTATGACATAAAAAGTATCAAAATATTAAGTGTATATTATGTGCAGACTGTTGCATTACTTCGAAAAAAAACGTTAATATATTTTTTCGTTCATGTTGTTTTATAATGAATCTCTCAGATTAGTTAATTTTATATTAAAACTAGCAGTTGCCCGTGGCTTTGCTCACGATAAAAACTGTAACTCCCGCTGCCTAAATGAAGATAGGGCCACATACTGAGTTTAAGATTAAACATATTAGGTACAAAAACGAATGAAGACTTTAATTTAACTAACCAAACTAAATTTAACTTTTATGTAGTACATATCACCCAAAAAATGAACAAAACAACCATAAGACCATTATGAAAATAACCAAATTATAAATCAGCTTTAAAATCATATCCATATGTGAAGCTGAACCACCTGCTTGTTGAATGAACATTGAAAATCAAACAAAAGATGTACATTCCACTTGCGTAGGAAAATTTATAAACTTTGACCTTGTAAAAACCCCTTAAAACTTCGAATTAAAAACTATTCTTAGAGGATACTTACGCCCTTAAAATTGTCCATGCAAAGGGCCAAGGTTCTGAGTCAAGTAGATTGGGCTGTGCAGTGATAGGTCAGTGCTATTGGACAAATATAAAGAGGATGGACTTTCATTAACCAGAAATATGTTTTCAGGAATCCTCAAAGTCCGCAGGTCTGCTGCGACTGGAATTATTCTATTGCTGCCTCCCGCAGGAGGTATTTTTATTTGGCCTCCCTGTACTATACAGTGTGTTAAGCGCCCCGCCGATAAAGGCCTCAAGAAGGCTGGGAAGGCTTATGCCCAATATAGTTCGTTGCATGCATGGTATATAGTGGCCCTTAAGCAGGGATATAAATATCTCCGTCGCAGCAGACCTTGCGTACTTAGAGAATCCTAAAGCAGTTTTCTGTTTCATGAAAGTATATGTACATAAAACGTAGAAATTGCCTTCATTTAATGTTAAAACAATTCTTAGGTTTTTAGGGTCTATCTTGATCATGAAAATACCCCCGTTGCAGCAGACCTCCAGACTACGTGCAGGACCTTATTTTATCTCTTCAATAAGAATAACATGGGGAATGAGTATGCACGTTTACTGCAACAGTCATGCAACAGTTTGTTGGTTTAAAAGAATATCAGGTGAATCTGAACCAAAAAAGCCACATACAAGATATGGATGTATGTGTTATCTGAAGAAATGTGTTAGTTATCAAGATGTGTTGAGTAATAACCGAGATATAGAATTTTTCTATAGGGACAATGTACTGTGTTTTCAGCTTTAAATATAGTTTGAATAGTGTTTTTTTTGCTTCTGGGAGCTTCAAAATGAAAAGTTATCATGGTCTCGAGCTTAGATCTTGCCGTGAGACCTATGGTAATAATTCCATCAATGAAATTCGCTAAAAGACAAAGGCAAAGTATTTTTTCTAATGATGTAGATAAAATAAATGGTTTAAATTAGCTCCTTCAATAACAGCTGTTACCGGGAAGAAAGGTCAAAAGAGGTGAATCTGAACCAAAAAGCCACATACCAAGTTTTATCAAGATATGTTGAGTTACTAGAGATGGCTATGGTAATAACCGAGATATAGAATTTTTCTATAGGGACAATGTACTGTGTTTTCAGCTTTAAATATAGTTTGAATAGTCTTTTTGCTTCTGGGAGCTCCAAAATGAAAAGTTATCATGGTCTCGGGCTTAGGTCTTTCCATGAGACCTATGGTAATAATTCCATTAATGAAATTCGCCAAAAGGCAAAGGCAAAGTATTTTTTTCTAATGGTGTAGATAAATGGTTTAAATTAGCTCCTTCAATAACAGCTGTTACCGGGAAGAAAGGTCAAAAGAGGTGAATCTGAACCAAAAAGCCACATACTAAGTTTTATCAAGAAATGTTGAGTTACTAGAGATGGCTATGGTAATAACCGAGATATAGAATTTTTTCTATAGGGACAATGTACTGTGTTTTCAGCTTTAAATATACTTTGAATAGTTTTTTTGCTTCTGGGAGCTTCAAAATGAAAAGTTATCATGGTCTCGGGCTTAGGTCTTGCCGTGAGACTTATGGTAATAATTCCATCAATGAAATTTGCTAAAAGACAAAGGCAAAGTATTTTTTCTAATGATGTAGATAAAATAAATGGTTTAAATTAGCTCTTTCAATAACAGCTGTTATAGGGAAGAGAGGTCTTATAAATATCTCTAGTCAATGATTTATTTTATGTTCTGTTCCTGACAGCTGGTTTGACATTCTACTAAATTTCTTGCTTTTTTACATGTGTTTAAATATAAACATTTTTCATCAATCTATATTCTGCCATAAGGATAATATGGGATCTTTGAGAGGGTCTGTGGCGGAGTCCGAGGGTCAGATCATGATGAAATCTACTTAGTTTTCCTATTTAATGCCTAAAGAAACAGTGTACCAAATTTCAGCCTTCTGGGTTAATGGGAAGTTGGAGAATTAGTGATGAGTGAGTGAGTCAGTCAGTCAGTGAGGGCTTTGCCTTTAATAGGTATAGAAGATATCCAAGAAAAAACTGCACAAAATTCTGTAGCGGTTAGCGATATTTAAAGATTTGTTTGTAAACAAAATAAACAAATACTTGCTTGTTGCGTACAGAGAAGGCACCATCACTGTTTATCAGCCACCACAGTAGTGCAATAGTGGGGCTGCTGGCCCAATCAAACTTTGACAGGCAGTCAATTTTTTGACAGCTACTTCCGGTCACGTGACCGGAAGTGACGTCATCAGCTGTGACGTAGCTGTGACGTGTTTTTGGTGGGTATTTAAAGTTTAAATGCCCTGCTGTGCTGGGTATTTAAATTTTAAATGGCCGGAAGTGTGTCAAGGTCTTTTGGGGGTGTTTTTAAAAAAGATCTTGCATTTTCGGAAAATCCGAAAATGCAAGATAATTTTTGTTTCTTTTTACAAACTGTTGTTTTGTTGATTTTCACGTCTGTTAAAATACCATGTAAAAAATGAAATTGACAAATTAACAAGAAAATATCCTGCTACAAAGTATCCAAATAAAGATGCAATTACATAAACATAAACTTTAAAATATAGCGAATGTTCTTCCTTTTTATCTGTTAGCATTTCCTGAACAAGGTAACCAAAATTGTAACCACATAAAAATGAAAGTAGGCAAATAATAAATTTCGACGGGTTCACAAAAACCAAGTTGTAAAGTAGCGAATTTCTTTCTTCTTCCATTGTTGAATTTTTAGTCGAAACCAATTAATGATAACATTATTGCTTGCGCATCAGAACTAACAGTTGATGAAATTTCATTTACTTGTAGACTTGTAGTAGTTTCATTTGTAGTAGGTAATTGTTCGGAAGTTGGTGTAGATGTAGAAGAAACAGTATTATATTGAAGCTCAGAGTCCATGTGTGCTCGGGTAAAGAGCTGAAGCTTTAATGACGTGTGGTAGCCGTGTCCTACTGTGCATCAGGAGTTGTTGGTGGTGGGGGGTCGTTTGTTTCTTGCACTGAAATGTAGATGGAATCATAACTTTCTGGAGGATGTACTAAAATTTGTTGTATAGGATCTGCATCAATAGGAAAACTTTGCGTTTCAATGCAAAGTCCATCTTTAATAAAAGAAACATATAAAACAGAACTCATGTTTATTTAGATGTTTACTCTGCCGGTTCTACTAGCAAACTGATGTGCCAGTATCGGCGTTGCAACCTCCCTTGACATGTGCAGCTCGGAACATCTGCCCTCCCCCCACCACCATGAGAGACTCCTCGCAATTTTTGGATTTGTAGTGTTAGTTCTAACGTAGGTGTTGTAGGGTGAACATCTCAGTACTAAACAATTGTTTTTAACATTTGGCTTAAAATACTTATTTAACTTTGTACAAGTTACAATATTTTTAAAGATGCTACTTTATTATATTACTTTAATACTTAGCTATAATATTTAGTTAAAGAAATCGAAACTGTAGTTGCGATTAAAATAGAAACATGGTTTCTTAACATTTGCCTTAAAAAGATTTGTAACAAAATATCGTAAGAAAATTTTTACAACATATTTGAATTAATATGTTTGCAAACCCTATCATGCGAGTTTTAAAAGATAAACGAGACCGAGTGGGCCGGGTTTGACCTCGCATGCTTTCGCTTGTTGCCGACCAGTTAGCAATACAACTGGTTGACCTTGCGCCGCACTTTCGCTTGCGGCCGGCCGGCGAATACAGGTCGTCGTCCTTGTTGCATCACCCGGCACACCTGTCCTTGATTGCTTAACACACTCTACACTCTACACTCGACAAGTTATTCTTTCCTTTGCCACCGTCCTAACAACACCTACTTCAATTTCACAATGAACCGCTCCGAGTATACCGAGATTTGGTATAACTGGTTTTCCTATCTTCAACTGCTTGGGGTACGAATTATTCAATCGAACAACAATCGTGATTGGTATGATGTTACAACCACTATTGCTCGAAAACCTTTTCAGCAAGTTTGGAAAAACATTCTTACCGGCACCAAAATTCGCACCGAACCACCCAAAATTCGCACCAAACCACCTATATCACCTGTATCTTCAAACGTACCCCAGCAAAAATTTCATCTAAAAAAACTGAAACTTAACCGAAAATATGAAATCCTAAGACATTTATCTTCTTCTATTTTCATTTTTAATTCTGAAAAAACCAAAATTTATGTCATTGACATTCCCAAAAAAATTCCTATTCCCCTTAACCCTCGACACTTGATAATAAATAAAAAAGGTGCCAAGTTAAACATAAATATTACCGAGTAAAACCTTTTCCCACCTCCAAAGTCCACCCTGGTGGCAAAAAAAAGGCCCTTCTAAGGGCCGACCTAAGACTTTCAAATTTAGGCTTAAGTTTAAGCCTCAACCCTTGGTGACTAACAAGGGGTGGTTTGTGAAAGCCCCTATGGGACTTAGAGGTACACGGACCTCTTGTTAGTCACCAAACGTTAAGGCTTTAGCGAAAGCTCCCCGCTATTGACTCAACCTTTGGGACTTAGAGTTATGTGAACCGCTTGTTAGTCACCAAGGGTTGAGGCTTTAGCGTCCAACCCTTTGTGACTTAGTGGTACACAGACCACTTGTTAGTCACCAAGGGTTGAGGCTTTAGCGAAAGCCCCCCGCTATTGACTCAACCTTTGGGACTTAGAGGTATATGAACCGCTTGTAGTCACCAAGGGTTGAGGCCCTAACTTAAGCCTAAATTTGAAAGTCTTAGGTGGCCCTTAGAAGGGCCGATTTTGCCACCAGGGTGGACTTTGATTGAGGAGGGGAAGGAATATAAGGTTTAATTTAATATATTTATTCTCAATTTTCCACCCTCCGCTGTTACTAGTAAAAATTTTGGATCTGTTGGGACAAGTGGTGGTTTGGTTTTTGGAGTTGTGAGGATATAAATTTTCGTCCTCTCCTCGTTGTAGATATAAATTTTGTTTTCTTCAATTCTGTACAGGTTATATTTTTTGTTTTTCTTTAATTCCTTTAGCCTGATGTTCTTTACTGGTGCGGGATGAATTGTTTGGGGGGTGGGGGTTTCTTTTATTGGTGCGGGTTGAATTTGTTGGGGGGTAGAAGAAGGGTGCAGTCCGCACAACTCCATCCAGTCTTCAGTTAAAATATCGTCACAAATTGGAGCGATCGGAATGTCTTCAATTTGCGGCGTTGATGTTTCTGTAACTGGTGTGGGATTCTGAAATAATTGGGGTTGATCTTCATTAAGAGCATCAGCTATTATTTCGTTAATGGAGGAGGAGAGGACGGGAGAAGTTTGTTTTTTTTGAAGAAAATCAGTCGAAATAGAAGAAAGGTCAATAGATACCGGAATTGTAGTTGGTTTCTGCTGCAGAGGTTTCTGCAGCAGACTCAGGAGAATGGGGGTAGATGAAGAAGATGCAGAGGAGTTCATGTTGATATAAAAAGAATAATAAAATGGATAATATAATGAAATAGGAAAAATGGTTAAAAAACGTGGGAATGGATAGTAACAGCGATGGTGGCGAGTGGCAGAATAACACAAGGCGGGCGAATGGGGTTCTTATAGGCAGCAGACACAACAACCTTGTAGTCAAGGTAGTGAAAGCTGAGGCTAGCGACCAGGTCCAAGTAGGCCAGACGAAGTTGTGAGAGCGGTGGCTAGCGACCCGGCCAAGGCTACCGGCCCCGGCAGAGCGACACGTTGACCTACTAGTCAAGGCTCGCTAGCGAGGTCGAGTCTCGAGCTCGCTGATATAAGCAAGCGCGCAACGTTTCTCTTTGGCATTACGGTGAAGGTGTAACTGGTCCGCTTACGTGGAGGGTTATGCTGTAACGTAATGTTCGCCATGGTGTGTGGGATGGCTTATGTCAAGCACACACTGCGTTCGGCTATTGTGGGAGAGGCGCCCTCCTATAATAGTCGGTCGCAATGGCAATCCACCTACCTTTCCATTTCCTGCGTGGTTTAATTGTCAGGGTTAATATTACGGTGAGGTGTGTGAGTTCGCTTACGTGATGATCACACCGTAACTGTAATATTAAGTTAGGTGTAATGTGAGTTCGCTTACGTGATGATCACACCGTAACTGTAATATTACATAGTATAAGATAGAATAGGGGGAACGTTAGGTAGGGGTTAAGATATGATAGGGCGGTGAGGTGTGTGAGTTCGCTTACGTGATGATCACACCGTAACCGCATGCATGATAGCATTTAAGGGGTAGCAATAAGTTATAAATAAAGTAGTATAGAAATAAAGTAGTAGAATAAGGTAGGGACCCCCACGCTTCCCCACCCCCCTTTTTTTTATAATTTTAAATGACCTTGACCTAGTTTTGATTGTTCTACTTTCGGACTTAGAATTATTTTAAATGACCTATTTTTTAGACTTAGATATTTTAAATTCAAAAGACTTACTTGTTTGACTTATATAATGATTGATTTTAAAACTCTACTTTTGAGACTTAAATATTTTGTTAAAGTTTTAAATAACCTAAGATTTTAGTTTTGTGTTGTATCTTTTATTAAATAATTATTATTTTTAACATTTGGGTTTTTGTAAATGTTTTAATTTCTGTTGATGGTGAGTTTAGTTTTCGCGTTGGTTATTAATATTTTTGAGTTTTTGCGTCATAACTTTTATACCGTTGGTTTAATCAAAAAATGTTACTGGACCTTTTTTGTTTGTCTTTTAATTCCGCTTAATTTGACTACCCGCACGATAGATTTGGAGCATTTTTTGTTATATCCCCCCCCCCCCTCCCCCCGCGAAAACCCCCCCTCCCCCCCCCCCCCCTCCCCCCCTCCCCCCCTCCCCCCTCCCCCCCCTCCCCCCCTCCCCCCTCCCCCCCTCTCCCCCCTCCCCCCCTCCCCCCCCTCCCCCCCTCCCCCCCCCCTCACCCCCCCCTCCACCCCCCCCCCTCCCTAGCGGAAACCCCCCTCCCCCCCTCCGGCAAAACCGGTTACTTGATTTCGTCGCCGTTCAACTTTAGAACTGCGTCGCCGTACACGATGGCAGTGGATATAACAAAAATGCTCCAAATCCATCGTGCGGGTAGTCAAATTAAGCGGAATTAAAAGACAAACAAAAAAGGTCCAGTAACATTTTTCGATATAACCAACGGTGTAAAAGTTATAACGCAAAAACTTAAAAAAATGTACATTTTCTATTATTTTTTACTTCGTATATTTCTTAACTATAAAAATTAGGTCAAGGTCATTTAACTTTAAGCGGAAAAAAGAGAGGAACAGTGTTATTAATTAACACTGTTCCTCTCTTTTTTCCTAAAAGGCAGGGAAAGAAGTTCCGTTAATGTCTATTTTTTATGTGGCAGAATCATATCCATCATCATCATCTGTTTCGTTTTGAAAGTTGATGTAACTAACATCAACCCAAAGATAATGATATCCTTGTTCGAAAGCCATAGTATCAATATATGATTCCACTGTTGAAAACCAATTAGGATCTATTAAAGGGTTGATTGTAACCATGACAGTTTCTAATGTTAAATTTACCCATCTTTCTCCAGTAACAGAAATTGCAAAAAAATTTACATTTTGAAGAAAATGGATTAAATTTAACATAAAATGAACATGTTGTACAGGAGTGCAATGAACATTGTAAGACATCCGGAAAGTTTCCATGCTGATGAGGGAAATGTTGTCTTTTACTTAATCCACGGTTTATATATATGCATTTCCCCCCACCATAGAGTTCTTAAAAAGTGGGTCAAGGTCATCTGAAGATACCCTATGAACGGGGAACAGAGCAGTAAGTGGTTAAACCACAAACTGCTCTGTTCCCCGTCCCTATTTAATTTCTTTTATTGATATGTCTTTATAAACATATAATATATGTTTATAAACACATACATTTAACTTGATATTTAGCAAATGGGAAGAATCCACACAGCTGGCACAATTCTTGCGGTCTTGGTGTTTCCAGTTTGTATCCTATGATTCCAAATCGGTATATCATTTGCCTATGCAACGGTTCTCCCTCTTCGGCTGAAGGAAGAGCCTAAAAAAAAAAAAAAATAGTTTAATGATATTTAATAAAATAATATATTGTAAATAGAAAAGAACAATACTGTTAATGAAAACGTACCCAGTCACATAGGGCACATATTTTCTCGCCATCTGCCAATTGAAACCAAATTTTGGTTTTAAATATACAACGTTTCTTGTGCTCAGTAATGAGCTCGCTTTGCAAGATTTGCGGCAGCGGCTCTGACACCTCCCTAATTTGCCGAAGCATAGGGTTGTCTGAGCAGATCCGCTGCAAACATAACTCGTACAAGGAGCTCATTGTTATGGGCTGACTATGCTCACCTCACAGCCTTAAATACGTACCAATCACCTTGATGGCAAAGGACAACGCCCTCCATTGGGTTAACCAGGTCGCCATAGGAGGCCGCCGCCTTGGACCGACAGTATATATAAGGTGTGCTGCAGTCTTGTGGTTATATTTGCCATGGAATCCCTCATGATCTTTGGTGCTGTGCACAACTTTGTTGAAGCCAAAAGAGTACTATGGTACATAAAAACGTATCATAGCAATCTGAATTGCATCAGTGGAGTACTTGAAGCTGTTAAAGCAGACGGTACAAAAATCTGTTGCACTTCGGATTCTATGGATTACGAAGGACTTGAATCATGGGTCCTTTATTATGTACAATTTTGTACAAAACTTTACATCAAAGTTGACACGGACTAAGGGGTTTTCTAGGAGGAAAGAAAAGAATAGATACCAACAATGCATGTTGGTAGCTATTCTTTTCATTCTTCCGCTAAGATTTAAATGACCTTGACCTCGTTATGGACTTAGAAAAGTTTTGTTAAGTTACAATAAACCTTCAAATAACTAGGTCAAGGTCATCTGAACATACCCTATGAACGGGGAACAGAGCAGTAAGTGGTTAAACCACAAGCTGCTCTGTTTCCCCGCTCCTATTTAATTTCTTCTATTGATATGTGTTTATAAACACATACATTTAATATCATATTGCTCCAGAGGAAAACCAACCACAAAGATGACAATATTCTTGCGTTATTGGCGTCTTCAATTTGTATCCTACATTTTCAGATGCATGTTTCAGGTATCTGTACAGTTCTTGATCCGGATTCGCACCAGGAAGCCGCTAAAAAAAAATATTAATTTAAAGAAAATTAATAAAATAATATATTGTAAATAGAAAAAACAATTCAGTTAATGAAAACGTACCATGTGACATAGGCCGCATATTTTTTTGCCAGCATTTGCATTTCCCACCAAATTTTAGTTTTAGAAACACACCGTTTTTTGTGCTCATAAATGAGCTCGCCTTGCAAGATTTGCGGCAGCGGCTCTGACACCTCCCTAATTTGCCGAAGCATAGGGTTGTCTGAGCAGATACGCTGCAAACACAACTCGTACAAGGAGCTCATAGTTATGGTCTGGCTATGCAAACCTCAAAGCTTTAAATACGTACCAATCACCTTGATGGCGAAGGTGATTCCCCCTCCCCGGGTTTCCACTATATATTGAGCGGATAGAATTAATAGTTTGCTACATTTTGAATCAACAAAACGTTATGGAATCTTTCCAAAAATACCCGATTGATCAAAGATTAAGTAGAAACCGAAGGGAACAAAGAAGACAACACAGATTAAGAAAAGCTTTTGAAAAATTAAATTAGTTGTACCGGAAAGTCAAAAACAAAAAAAATTAACAGAAAATCTATAGTTCAAAAATGCAATAGATTACATTAAAAAATTGGAAGAAGACTTGAAATCACCAACATTTAACTTAGAACAACAAGAATTTGAACAATCCGAACAGACATTTTTACAGGATATAGAAGAATTCCAACAATTCGAACAGAAATTTGTACAGGAAATAGAAGAATATCTTCAAACTTCGCATAATTTAAACCAAGACATTTATGAAATTTTGTATCAACCTTTTGAAACTGTTTCCTTGCCAGTGTTAGAAAGCTTGGATGAATATTTTTTTGACGTCGAAAAGTAGAGGGGGTAAATGGGTGGGGAGCTGTTATAAAGGCAGGGTAAACAGAGTAATCTTTACTTTCTTAGGATCCAGCGCTATGGCAGGCACTTCGTCTTCGTCCAGGTCTTCTTCCTCGTCATCAAGAACATCATCATCATCTGTTGTTCTATTGTGAAACAAAAATCTCCTTCTCCAAAAAAATCTTCACCGAAAAAATCTCCTTCTCCAAAAAAATCTTCACCAAAAAAATCTCCTAAAAAAATTCTGAAAAACTTCAAAAACTTCAAAAATTAAGAAAAATCCTGTTTTAAGAAAGAACAATGTGCTCATATTTTAAAAAAGGAGCGAACAAAGGTGAAAGGTGTGTGAAGTTGTGTAGTGTAGGTGAAAAATTGTGTAATTAATGCATAACAAACGTGAACCTTCCGAAAAAGTCAAAATTCAACCTTCTAAAAAAGTCAAAATTGAACCTTCCAAAAGTGAATTGCCAGAAAAAATTGAAAACTATAAAAGAATTAAAATCAACAGATTGAAATTAAACCACAAATATGTTTTTGTAAAAAGATCAGTAACAGGGATGTTGTTCTTAGATGTTGTGATGAACTCTACTTGCTCAAATTACCAGTAAATCTTCAAATTCCAAATATCAGTAATGTTCATTATTATTTAGTAAGAAAATCTCCATCTGATAAAGTTAAATGGTCAAATTAAACACAAGACAAAAAAAATGGAGCGGGGGAATAGACCACTTTGTAATTCCAAAAGAATTACTTAGCGGTCTATTCCCCCGCTCATAGGGTATTTTTGAATGACCTTGACCTATTTTCAAAATTTACAATGGAGGGTTAATTACTTATAAAAGCGGGATAACAAAATGACTTTTTACTTTTTACAATCTAGTCCTAAAAAGAACAATGTTCGTATATTATTAAAAAAGGGTAAAAGATGTGTTGTGTAAATCAAACATTATGCAGTGCGCACAACAAATACCTCATTTTGTTAAAACTGAGAGGTTAGTGTAAAAATGAAATAAAAAAAAATAGGAGCGGGGAATAGACCACTTTGTAATTCTAAAAGAATTACTTAGCGGTCTATTCCCCCGTTCATAGGGTATTTTTTGGTGACCTTGACCTACTTTTTACACTTATAAATTTTCGCTAACTGCTATTGACCTTGAAAATAAATAGGTCAAGGTCATTCAATAATTAAAAAGAAATGGAGGTGTACGGTTTTACAGAACCGTACACCTCAGAAACCTAACAGAAGAAAAGCTAAATCTACCTATATATAAATGACCTTGAGACTTAGAAATTTTCGCTAAGTCTTTTTGTTGACCTTGAAAATAACTAGGTCAAGGTCATTCGATAACTAAAAAGAAAATGGGGGTGTACGGTTTTACAGAACCGTACACCTCCGGAAAACCTAAAAGAAGAAAAGCTAATTTACAATACAATCTGCCTAGAGTTTAAGAATTAATAAAAATAAAAAATAAAGAAATAAATTTAGTTTAAAAAAATAGCTAGACAGCCCAGCGCTGCACATCATGATTACAGTGTGATCATCACGTAAGCGAACTCACACACCTCACCATAAGCGCACAACGCTAAGCTAAAACAAAAATGTTATTTTGAAGTAGCAAGTTGCTTAATTAAATTTAGGAAAAAATGTTATACAAATATGTTTTTTATTTCCTAACACTAAAGGAGCCAGTGTCTCGCCATTAGCGACGCAGAACAACTGAGGTCTAGCGAAACTCCGGAGGTAGGCGAACTACCCATCCAGCACGTATAGAGGTTGTAAGTGACCCGCTTTGGTGAGCGTAATCACTACAAAAGCAGTAGCCGGTTTTACCATTATTGGTTTTACCATGCAAAAGATGGAAGGAAAAAAGGAAAGGAAATGGATTGAAAGGTGTCCCTAACTAAAAAGGAGTACAAGACAAGAGAGGGAATGCCCTCAACAAGCTTGTTGGAAAAAGGAAATTGGAATAGAAAGGTATTAAAAACATATCATATAACATTCCTAAAAAACAAAAATTTTACTTTAAATTTAAACATTCCAGGCAGAAATATATTGTAAGTAAAAGAAAGATTTTAAAATAATACTAACTACCAAACCAGCAAATAAAACAACTACAAACCCTAGGGTATCTACAAGCACAAACAACTACCATGCCTTAAAATTAATCAGTCTACGTCAAGATGTTATTATACAAATAACACCAAGATATTTTCACCAAACAGCAAAAATGATAAAATGTTCAGGCGCCTTCTGAACATGTTACCACCTCACTGTCTAGCGAGCAACTGATGCCGAACCACACGCGCCAGATCCCGGACCCCAACTCGGCTTGAGGTCATCCCCCCTCCTCGCTTACCCCCTCCCAAACCACAAGACCCTTACTGCGGGTTTGGTTTCCATCATTCTTTTGCCATTGTTCCAACAGGCAACAACATTTCTTTCTTTACTTTACATTGGATTTGTAAATATTTTAAGTGTTAAAACTTCTCAATATTTTTAATATTTTAGGACTTCCAAACCTATCATTCTATTTCAAACCTATCATTCTATTGCAACTGTTTAAACAGGCAACAACACTTCTTTCTTTATTTTTACTTTACATTGGACTTGTAAACTTCCTAATAATTAATACTTTCGGACTTAGAAAAATTTTCAAACATTTGCTTCAACATTTATTTACAATATCAAGTTTCTTTTATAATGCCTCCAACAGACAACAATTTTCCTTTTGGATGTACAATTTGTGAAAAAATATATAAAATAGTTGAACCAGAAGACTTAACGGATGACGAAAGTATTTTGAAATAGTTTGATTCCAGTAGAAGATACATCTGATGCTACATCCGATGCTACATCCGATGCTACATCCGATGCTACGTCTGATGCTACAAGTGATGAAGAAAATATTTTGGAAGTACCAGTAGCAATAGGCGAAGAAACACCGTTAACACATGTTGTAACAATTAACTATGATCCAGTACAATATATACATGCTCTTGTTCGGCGACGTTTGTTTCCGGCATCGGACATGGAGGAAGATGAAAGCGATAACGATTTGGAAATTACATATTTAAACAACAGCAATGATGATCACACTTACGACGCATAATATATGTATTATTTTGAACTTAAATTATTTGACGTTGGCACTTAGATTTTTTTAAAACTTCCATTATTTGACCTTGAGACTTAGAATTTTTTTAAAACTTCCATTATTTGACCTTGAGACTTAGATTTTTTCTAAAACTTTCATTATTTGACCTTGACACAAGGATTTTTTTTAATACCTGCATTATTTGACACTTAGATGTTTTTTTAAACTTGCATTATTTGACCTTGACACTTAGGAGTTTTGAAATATAAGAAAATTAAACTGTTATTACACTTTTTGTGTTTAATACAGAAAAAGTGGTGGGGTAGTCTATAAATAGGGGTAGTTAAGAGTGGTTCTTATTATTACTGCAACTTTTGTGGAGAGCACACCTACGTCATGTATACTGCATCAGTTGTGAAGAATCTTTTGAAAATGAAAACTTACTACAAAATACACAAAGAAGTGTACCATAACAACGAAACAAGAAACAATGCAGAAGAAGAAGATTTAGAAGAATTAGATCAAATGCTGGCTACCCATCAACACTAAATTCAAGACCAAGTGTTATTCAATACGCACCCGGACCATCTTTGGATGTGGAATTATACGCCCGAGCTTTACCAGGCAGTGTAGTAACTCATTTTAAGATTGACAATGCTCAATTGCAACTAGCACAATTTATATTGAAAGCAAAAACATTAGTAACAGAAACATTGAAGAATGAACTAAGAAGATTAAATTTTATAAAGTTTGGAATATTATTAGATACTGTATTTACAAATGTTCAGAATGAAACATCACCAAGAGGATTTTTAACTAAAAACAAAACCATCATGTTTGCATCGGATATAAGCTCAATTGTGGATGATTGTTTTGAAGAACTTTTAACAAAATTACAAGAACATGAAGGAAGAGGTTCTGGATGGAGTTTGTTAAGTATAACAAGCTTAGATGTGAGAGTTCATAAACATGGATATGGAATGAGAGGTAGTAGTTATATTGCTTTGCCAAGGAAGATTCGAGTAACCAAATCTTGTGTTAATGTACAAAATGAAAATGCTGAATGTTTCAAGTATGCAATGCTTGCAAAATATGTAGAAGATCATGTGGAACGACCGAGTAGAGCATACGATGAGGTTTCATATATGTATAACTTTCAAGGCATGACTTATCCTGTTTCAATTCAAGACATATCAAAATTTGAAAAGAAAAATCCTTTTGCATCTGTAAACATCTTTGGCTTAGATTCATCCAACAATGTCTATCCCTTACGTATAACACCCACCGAACGCAGAGATCATACCGATTTATTATTAATAACAAAAGGTGATATTTCACATTATGTATATATTAAAGATTTCGAAGCTCTAGTTTGCAAACAGTTATCAAAACATAAAGTAGAAAAAACCACTTGTAAAAGATGTTTTTGTTTTGTAAACAAACCATTAAGAAGAGGTGGTTCAGAATGGTTGATGGAACATCAAAAATTATGCAATGGAAACTATGAAGTAAGAATTAAATTACCACACCCTAGCAGATCACAAGTAAAATTTGATAAAGTTATCCAACAATACAGAATTCCCGTTGTAGTGTATGCAGATTTTGAATCTTCATTGCTTCCACTTGAACAAGAAGAAGGAGAGGAAATTACAAGCAGAACAAAGTATCAACTTCACAAACCAAACAGCTACTGTTTAATAGTAAAATCCACTCTGCCTGAAGAACATCTTCAAGAATATGGTTTGACATCTACACCAAAGATTTATCGTGGAGAAGAAGCAGCTCGATACTTTGTTGATGATTTATACGACATCGCTGGGAAAGTGGAAGCAATGTATAGCAATGTGGTTCCTATGTCACCTATGACACCGGAAGAAATTTATCTTTATGATTCGACAACAACATGCTATTTGTGTAACAATCAATTTACAGAAACTAAAGTTAAAGTTCGCGACCATGACCATCTGACAGGAGCCTACAGAGGTGCAGCTTGCAACGGATGTAACATCAACTACAAACTACCATCTTTTATTCCCGTGGTTTTTCACAATCTTAGCGGATACGATGGACATTTTATCATTCCCGAATTAGCAAGAGACAACGGTGAAATAGACGTTATAGCACAAACTATGGAAAAATTTATAAGCTTTTCAAAAAAGGTGGGCAAAATTAAACTTAGATTTGTTGATTCTTTTCGATTTATGCCTTCCAGTCTTATGAAACTTTCTGAAAATTTAAGGAGACAAAATTTAATAGAAACAAGCAAAATTGTACCTGCAGAAAAAATGGATTTGGTTCTTCGGAAAGGAGTTTTCCCGTATTACATCGATGGACTACATAAATTTCAAGAAACGTCACTTCCTCCACCAGAAGCTTTCAAAAGTAAACTTACCGATTTGGACATTTCACCTGAAGACTATCAACACGCATGCAGAGTTTGGGACGAATTGGAAATGAACACTCTGGGAGATTATTCTGACTTTTATGTAAAACTTGATGTGACCCTTCTCTGCGATGTGATGGAAGAATTTAGAAACACCTGCTTTGAAGCTTACGGATTAGACCCTCTTCATTCTTATACTTCTCCAGGACTAGCTTGGCAAGCTATGCTAAAAGAAACAAAGTGCAACCTTCAATTATTAACAGATATTGACATGGTGTTGATGATCGAATCGGGCGTTAGAGGTGGATTGACCCAAAGTGTTACTAGACATGTTAAAGCTAACAACAAATATCTTCCAAACTACGATAAAGAAAAACCATCAGTGTTCTTAGGATATTTCGATGGCAACAATTTATACGGATGGGCCATGTCTAATCCACTTCCTTTTGGAAACTTTGAATGGGTTAATCCAGACTCTATTGGTGATATTTCGCAAATTTCAAAAGACGGAGACACCGGATACATATTGGACTGTGACTTTGAATATCCAGAACACTTGCATGATTTTCATTACGATCTTCCGCTCCTTGCAAAAACAGAAGTTTCACCAATTGGCAAACATCCAAAATTAATGATGACTCTTGAAAATAAACAAAGATACGTAGCTCACTTTTGGGTTGTCCAACAAGCACTCCAATTGGGTTTACGTATAACCAAAATTCATAGAGTTTTAAAATTTTCCCAATCTTGCTGGTTAAAACCGTACATTGATTCAAACACCAGAAGAAGAGCAGCTGCAACATCAACATTTCAAAAGGACTTTTTTAAATTAATGAATAATGCGATATTTGGAAAAACATTGGAAAACAAAAGAAAACACAAAAATGTTAAATTAATTACAGATCCTATAAAACTAGAAAAACTTGTACAAAAACCAAACTTTGAAACATCCGTTATCATCAATGAAAACCTTGTGGCAGTATCTATGAAGAAGACAAGCGTGAAAATGGATCGTCCGTTGTACGTTGGAATGTCAATCTTGGATATTTCCAAAACCCACATGTACGATTTCCACTACAACAAAATGGTCGCCTTCTACGGTAGAGATAACATCGGAATCGCCTACATGGACACGGACGCTTTCATCTACTGGATTCTTACTGAAGATATGTATTTGGATCTTCGAACATTTGTTCACAAAAATGAATTTGATTTTAGTGACTATCCAAAAGATCATTTAAATTATGACAATGATCGGAACAAAAAGAAACTTGGAAAATTTAAAGACGAAGCAAATGGAATTTTACTGAAAGAACTTATTGCACTAATGTCAAAATTGTATTCACTACAATTGCATAAAGAAGAAAACAATATTATTAAAAAAGCTAAGGGAGTAAAAAGTTTGTATCTTAAGAAGAATGTAAATTTTGAACACTACAAGCAATGCTTATTTGAAGAAACGACTATAACTGCAAAATTCAACACCATCAGAAGTTTCAACCATCAACTGTACAGCGTAACAGAAGTGAAAAAAGCACTCTGCTCCAATGATGACAAACGACACATTCTTCCAGACAAAATTCACACTCTACCATTCGGCCACTACTCTCTCAATCCTATCAATGAGTAAAAAGAAAAAGAAAAAAAGAAAAAAAAGAAAAAAATAAAAAAAATAAAAAAAGAAAAAAAGAAAAAAAAGAAAAAAAAGGGGAAATCACAGCATGCTCGCTGTGATTTCCCCTTTTTTTAAAATATGTTGAAATGACCTTGAACTATAAAAGCGGATGCAGAAAAAGAAACACTCAATACTAACTTGACTTTGTTAGTAAAATCATCATGATAGACTTAAAGGAAAAGATTGTTAATGAACTTCATAAACCTGCAAGAATAAAGTTTCCACGACGAAATACTGTTGTAAAAGGAATAAATGATTTATATCAAGCAGATTTAATTGAAATGCAACCGCATAGTAAAATAAATAAAGGATTTAAATACATACTTACGATTATTAATTGTTTTACTAAAGTTGCAGATGCTTTGCCATTAAAAGACAAAACTGGTAACAGCATAACAAAAGCTATGGAAGTAGCTATAAAAAGAGATAAAAATAAAATTAAACATTTACAAACTGATGATGGGAAAGAATTTTTTAATAAACATTTTGCCTTGTTAATGAAAAAATATAACATAAATCATTATTCCACAAATTCTGAGAAAAAGGCAGCTATAATTGAAAGATTTAATAGAACCTTAAAAGGTGCAATGTATAAAATGTTTTCGAAAAGAGGTTCTTACGTATGGGTTGATATCTTACCAAAATTAATAAGCGATTACAACAACAAGTTTCATAGAACTATCGGTATGGCACCTAACAAAGTGAATAAGAAAAACGCTAAACTAGTTTTACAACGAATTAAAAAGAATACACAGCCAAAAGCGGAACAAAGAAAACCAAGAAAATTTAATGTTAATGATAAAGTTCGAATTAGTAAATACAAAGGAGTGTTTACTAAAAAATACCTGCCCAATTGGACAAACGAAGTTTTTACAGTGTATAAAGTACAACCTACTGTACCGGAAACTTATATTTTAAAAGATAACAAAGGAAATTTGTTACAAGGCGGTTTTTACGGACATGAATTGTTAAAGTCAACAGTAGGCGATGTTTATCTTGTTGAAAAGGTGTTGCAAAGGAAAAAAGACCAAGTTAAAGTACGTTGGTTGGGGTTTGATAAAACTGAAGACTCGTGGATACCTATAAAAGATTTGATTTAGTTTTAAATCAACTTATTTACTCTTCTGCCTTTGAATAAGATGGAGATTGTTCACCATAAAGATAAATTTAATATTAATAACATTGATGATTTAACCGTAGATAACGTTAAAATCAACAATGGTAAACACGGCAGTTTATTTCCAAACACTGTACGATGTATAGTCAGCGGTCCTTCAAACTGTGGCAAAACTAACGTTGTGTTTAACTTAATTACAAACACAAAAGGATTGCGATTTAATAACCTATATATTTTTTCAAAGTCCTTACATCAACCAAAGTATCAATTGTTGGAAAAGATCCTGACTGATGTGCCCGATGTTAACTATTACAAATTTAATGCTAGTGACAGTGTTATGCAACCAGACCAGGCTAAGCCGTATTCTGTATTTGTATTTGATGATGTATCTAGTGAAAATCATGATACTATTAGAAACTATTTTGCCATGGGAAGACATAATAATATTGATAGCATATATATCGGACAAACATATAGCAAAATTCCAAAACAACTAATTAGAGACAATGCAAATATTTTAGTTTTATTCAAACAAGACGATACAAACCTAAAACATATATACAACGATCATGTAAATGCTGATATGTCATTTGATAAATTCAAAGAGCTTTGTGGAAAAGCTTGGGCGGAAAAATATGGATTTTTGGTAATTATGAAAGATAAAGCTATAACAGATGGTCGTTACCGCATAGGTTTTGATAAATTTGTTTTAATACATTAATTAACAACATTATCGTACAAGTCTTCATGGTGTAAACATGGTTAATCAGGAAAAGCTATTAAAAGAAATAAAATCACTTAGTGATTCTATTAGACATAAAAACAGAGCGTTAAGATTAGGAATAAGTGAAAGAGAGAAATTTCTGGAATCAACATTTAAACCTATTACTGAGCCATTAAAACAATTAGGACAAAATGTTAAACATTCAACATTTAATTTTTCCGGAGATGCTATTTTACCCATTTCAAAATTTGAACAAAAAGAAGAATATGAAAGTGATACAAGTTTTACACAACAAGGAGAAACAACTGAAGAAGAAAGCGAACTAGGTGAAGAAACGGATGTTTTAACAGAAAAAGAAGGTCTTTCTACAAGCGAAGAACAACAAGAAGAAGAAGAGCCTATTAATCCATCCAACTTGAGCAAATTGGGCTCGGATATCGCGTATAAAGGGCCGCTTGCAAGACAATTTGTATTAAAAATGTTACATTCTGCACAACCAACTCGAAAATATCATACTTTTGGTGCTAGAATAGAAGAAAATGGGCTAATGATTGGAGATAGCAAACTTGATGTAGACGAACATGACAATATTATTATAAATAATAAACAATACAAGGGTACAAAAGGATTGTTTGAACTTATTTTTAAGCCGAAACCTAATAAATATACTAAAAAGGATTTAAACTTTTTTAAACAAATATTGGAGGATACAAATGCGCATAAGAAAAATTATTCTAAAAATTTTAATGTTCATAGAAATGCATCAGAAAAATATAAAACTATTATTGCTAAACTTTTCCCACCAAAAAGAAGGGAACCCATAAAAAGAAAATCATTATCTTCTGCTGAAATAAATATTTTACATAAAAGAAGAAAAACAAATCAATCAAGTTTATCAGGAAAAGGATTATTAAAAAACTTGTATGATACTAATATAATATACTACAACGATATAAACAAATTGGTTGACAGAATGAAGTTGATATATGAAGCTAAACAAGCCGGACATAGTGGTTTAGAAAATGAATGGGTAGCTTTGGTCGGCGAATTGCGAAATCGAGGAGTAATTGCATAAAAATATGAGTATATAGAATACAAGCATAACCGATTAAACATTCAGTATAACCATGAGTGTGGATAAGTTTGGACGGTATTCCGAAACTGGAAGCAAATCAGGATCTTATGGAAAAAGAGGTGGTTTACCACTAACATCCGATGGAGATTATGATATAAGTAACAAACGTTTAAAGTTTGTAAATGATCCAAAAGATGATAATGATGCAGTAAATTTCAAAACTTTAAAAAGTGAAACATTACCTAGCTTAAAGCTTCAAAATGAAGTGTATAACGCTAATTTTTATAGAATTGCAAATCTTCCAAAACCAATAGATAAGAATGATTCGGTAAATAAAGAATATTTAATGTGGTACATAAACCAAACCTTAAGATATGATCCTAAAAGTAATAATAAAGCATATGATGCAAAAGATCTTAGAATAGCCAATATAGCAGATCCTGTTAATGATCAAGATTCAGTTACCAAAAAGTATTTACATTCAGTCATACCTGAAAAAACAGATAAATTTTCCTTTTACAACTTTGTAATACACGATATTGGAGACCCTAAAGATATGAAAGATGCGGTAAACCTTCAATATGTTACAGATCATTGTATTACACATGATATTAAGTCAATTGATTGCAAAAATAAAGTGTTAACTAACGTTAAGGAGGGAACTGCAAAATCAGATGCAGCTACAATAAGTCAAATAATGAAATTAAACAATAACAAATGGGATGCGGATGCAAAAATAATTACTAATGTTAAAGAAGGGTTGAATGATGTTGATGTAGCAACAATTGGACAAGTTCCTGCATTAAAAGAAATTTCATCAAGACTTGGTCAACAAGGCTTTGATTGTAAAGAAAGACCACTATTTAATGTTGGAATGGGAGTAAATGACAGTGATGCAGTTAGAGTAAAAGAATGGCGTGAAAGATGCTTAAGAACAGAAAAACACAAAAAGTTTTTTCATTGTCAAAACTTGCGATTGACTAGCTTAGATGACCCTATTGATATTGTTGATGCTGTTAATGTAAATTACATTATAAGACTCTTAAGTGTAGTGTTATATGATGTTTATAATACGATAAAGCCCATAAAAGCTGATCAAAAACTACATTGGGTTAAGAAAAATGTTATAGAAAAATATTTTTTAAATATGAAAACTGGAAATTTAAGATTTGCTCAAGTTGATGTTGATAAAAAGGATACAATCCTACCAAAAGACTGGGTAAAAGTTTATTACCCATAAACAAAATACATGTTTATTATAAATAAACAATGTCAAAGGATAAGTGCATCATTCATTATAAAGAATTTATAAAATAAACAAGTATTGGCATTTCCTTTCACTATAAAAAACCATGTTGAAAGTTCAACGCATCAGTCATAATCGACACGTTATAAAGAGAGGAAGAGGAATAGCATCAACAGCACTTTCTCTTATTACTAAGCCGGTTGGAGCTATAGTTAACAAAGCTATCGATTTATTACCTGTAGAACTACATTTACCAGGAGGTTATCAATATTGTGGTCCAGGAACAAAATTGAAAAAAAGACTTGCTAGAGGAGATCTTGGAATAAATAAACTTGATCAAGCCTGCAAACAACACGATATAGCATATTCAAAGTTTGCAGATACTAAAAATAGATCAATAGCGGATAGAGCACTTGCTGAAAAAGCTTGGCAAAGAGTAACATCCAGTGACGCTAGTATCGGTGAAAAAGCAGCAGCTTTAGCGGTATCAGCAGCAATGAAGGGTAAAACGATGTTTGGAGGTGGAAAGAAGAAAGGAGGTGGAAAAAGGAGAAGAAAACCTGCAAAGAAACGTGGAGGAAATATAAGAAGAAAACGACGATCCACCGCAGGTAAAAATAAAAAGAAACAAACAATATGGTCAATGATAAAAAAAGGAGGAGGATTATACCTAAGACCGTATCGTGTGTATTAAACAGAAAAAAACAATTACTAATTCCAAATAAAGAATTAACAGATAAAGAATTAATTACTTATGTTTCTTGTTTAAAAATTCCATTTTTTAGAGGAGTGTTTATGAAAGATGCATTACCTGTTAAAATATGGAAAAATGAAACCGGAATAGTAAATTTAGATAATAGTAAAGGATCAGGCACTCATTGGGTATGTTATAAGAAACTAGGATCAACTATTTACTACTTTGATAGTTTTGGTAATCTCCCACCACCAAAAGAACTACAATATTACTTTAAAACAGCTAAAAATGTACTATACAATTATAAAAGAGAGCAACCTGATGATACGGTAATCTGTGGACATTTATGTTTAGATTTTTTAACAAAAAGCGTTAGTCAACTTTAAGATGTCTTCCTATACAGTATCATTAACTGGAACTTCATCTACTTTGCGAAGTGTTCTTTTCCCTGCGTTACGTTTGGAAAAAGATAAATTATGGGAAGCCGCATTATTAGATATAACAACTTATAATTCTATTCCCAACGTTACTGAAAATGTTAATGACAAAATACATTATTACAAAACAAAAGATAAAAATACAAACAAATATTCAGATATACAAGTATTTAGTTTACCCACTGGAGCATATGAAATTGATGATATAAATGAAGCGATACAAAATCATATGGGAAAAGATAATATAACAATAAAAGGAAATAACAATACTATGAAAGCTGAAATTAAATCTAAATATTATATAGATTTTAGCAAAGAACATTCAATTGGTAGTTTATTAGGATTTCCTAAAACAACGAAAATTTTAGAACCTAATATTAACCATTCAGGTGCTAGAACTGTAACAATAATGAAAGTTAACAGTATAGATATTACATGTAATATTATACATGGTTCTTATAGAGATGGTGAAAATACTCATATATTGCACACATTCTATCCAACGGTCGCTCCGGGTTTTAAAATTGTGGAAAAGCCACAAAACTTGGTGTACCTACCGTTAAACACCAGTTTTATTTCAGACATTGTGGTGAACATACTAGATCAAGACGGAAATCATATTGATTTTAGAGACGAACCTATAACTATACGAATACATATAAAATCAACCGTATAACAATGGGGTTATCATTTAAAAAGAAAGAGCTGACTGGTAAACAAGTCAGTAGCACTTCAGCTATAGAAGGATTAACAAGTGATAACATTCGTTTTCTAGAAGAAATTGGATTAAAACTTATTAATAATGGAAATATTGGATATAGCGCAGGGTCCGACATTCGACGAAACCTTATGGGAAAAGGAATATCATACGCACAACCCTTACGCTTCATCAAAATTAAATAATAATGATGAAATTAGAATTCCCATACAACAACAGGATATTTATACACTTCCATGTGAAAGTTATTTGTATATCGAAGGAAGAGTAACAAAAAGAGATGGAAGCACTGCAAGTACTGTTCCGTTCATAAATAACCCCATGGCATATTTGTTTGATGAAATAAGATATGAAATTTCCGGAGTTACAGTAGATTCAACAAAAAAGGTGGGAATTACAAGTACATTAAAAGGATTAGCATCTTTAACACCGAGTGAAAAAAATATGCTGGCCGCCGCAGGATGGGTAGCACCCGATTCCAGTACAATCACTCCAAACACTTCAGGCAATTTTGACTTTTACATTCCTTTAAGATTACTTTTAGGCTTTGCCGAAGATTACCGAAAGATAATAATAAACGTAAAACAAGAATTAGTTTTGTTAAGATCATCAAACGACAAAGATATTATTATGGCGCCTGATGGAACAACGGAAGCTACTTTAGAATGGAAAATGCAATTAGACAAGATTGTTTGGAGAGTACCGCATGTACGGTTAAACGATCAGAATAGAATTTCATTATTAAGAACTTTAAAATCAGATCGTGATATCGTAATACCATTTAGAAGTTGGGAGTTTCATGAATATCCGGTTTTACCGGAAACACAACGTCATACATGGACTGTAAAAACTTCTACTCATTTGGAAAAGGCAAGATATGTAATATTTGGATTACAAACAAAAAGAAGAAACGAAATAACTAAACATGCTGGTGAATTTGATCATTGCAAACTTACAAATTTTAAGGTGTTTCTAAACTCTCAATTCTTTCCATACGACAACTTTAACATAAACTTTACAAAAGACAGGTTTAGCGTTTTGTACGATATGTACGCAAGATTCCAAAATTCATATTATGGAAAAACAAACACACCTTTATTAACGCCAAACCAATTTAAATCTAACTATCCGATTGTTGTAGTTGATTGTTCAAAACAAAACGAATCTGTAAAATCTTCCAGTGTAGATATAAAAATAGAAATGGAATTTGAACAAAATGTACCCAAAGATACATCTGCTTATTGTTTAATTTTACATGACAAAATTGTTACATATACACCTTTAACAGGAATTGTAAAAGCAGTTTTGTAACATGAAAAGGAAAAAAAAATACCCCCACCACTCGGTTATAAAAGCAGGAGCGGGAACGAAAATTGTTTAGTTTACTGTCTACAGTTGTATGGGTAACATCGTCTACAGCATTATAAACAAAATGAGTTCTTTATCAGTTGTACAAGACGTTTCCGAAACAGCACCTTTATTGGAAAATGATGATAAACATTTTGAAGAAAATATTGTAAAGGAAATTGATGACTTTTTAAAGTTTGGAAAACAAAATAAAAAGTTGGAAAATAATAAAACAAACGTAAGAAAGAAAAGAAAACTTGAAGAAAATATTCCCCCAAACATTTTAACTGAAGTTTTCCTTCGCATCTTTTATCCTATTTCATCTTGCATGAGTAAAAGTGTGTCGATAGGATTGGTAAAATCATTAGACTACTCTCCCGCAGTAATCCTAAGCCATGGAACAAAGATGGTTTTATTTTCAGAAAATGCTTGGGATTCCTTTTTAAAACATCTACATCTTATTGAATGTTATTTAGCCAACAGTTTCTTTGGAAGAAAAACTAACATTCGACTTTTGGATTGTGACAATGAAATTGACATTATTAAACATCGTGGTCAACAACAAGTAAGAATTAGAGACTCGACACAATTTGAAAATAAAATTCTTCTAACACGTGAAGAATTTTACATTTTAAACTATGCAACATCACCTATTACCAGGTATATGAAACAATTAGTATTTTCAAGCTCTGTTATTAAGGAATATCTGGTAGATGCATGCGAAAAACAACCAGAAAGCACTTTACAATACGGACCAATAGATACATCCATCTTTAATAGAATACCTCACGAAGTGGAAATGTGGAGGCAGTTAAGAAACTTTGAACCTTTTACTGAAGTTGCAACGGAGGCTACAGAAGAAGAAACCAACAACAACAACAGTACAGAAGAAGAAACCAACAACAACAATAATACAGAAGAAGAAACTTTGCTAGGTTAAAACTACAATGTAATTTAACAAAAGAATAAACCGTGGGGTAGGCCTACTGGGGATGGTGCCCACGTTAAACATACACCAACGCGCCTACAACTGTACGGCCTGGTTTATATATATCTAACCTACCGTGGTGTGGAAAACAGTTGATCAGCAGACACCATGATGAGCAGACAGGATGAAGAAATGGCAGCAAAACCTTGTGTAATTGAATTTCAAGCATTTCGCGGAAACGATGATAGATTTATCATAAAAGAATTGGTAATTTTGGATTTGCTTACACAAGTAGCATACCCGTTTTTATTTGAAGCACCGTGTTCTGTCCATGAACTAAAGTCAAAAGCTAAAATAACAAACAGATGGCTAACAAATAATTTTCATCATATCCATTGGTATGAAGGTTTCCTACCGTACAACAATGTACACAAAATTATGTTTCATTTTTGCAAACAATTTACACACATATATACCAGAGGATTGGAAAAAAAGAATTGGATACGACAGTACACAAACAAAGAAGTTTTAAACTTAAAAGTGGACAAAACATTTCACTTTGATGCTAGAAATATTTGTGTTTCTACAATAAATCCGAAACACAACCAATCTCAATGCGCATTACAAAACGCGTATCACTTGGCTGCTTACTTACAACAACAAACGGAAGAATGTAGTGGGGGTTGCGAAGGTTATATAAACGAAGAGGCAACACACCCCGAGTATCAGTCTAACTCCATACTCCGAACAGACAACATCTCCTGTGAAGGATGGCATCACAACAGTTTCTCCAATGTTTAGTTGAACAATTCAACTTGCATTCAAAATCAAATACTCTAATTATCAAGAAATGTTCAGAATTAAAAGAACAGAAACATTATATTGTTCATGAAATGAAGAAAATTGATACAACGCATGGAGACGCAGTCGTCGCATCTTTATCCGATGCACCATATACACCGGGTGATGAACCAAAGTTTCAAGTATATCTTCCAAAACGATTCGTCCAGTTGCTGCAAAATGAAGATCTGCGGGAAATTCAACCAGGATCATTATATTTGGTGTCACACGGAATGAGCGGAAACAACTCTACGGAACTAACTCTGCACATCGCACAAAAATAACATTGTAAAAAAATGTTTTAAATAAAAAGATAAAAAAACAACATATCAGTATATGTTTTTATATACTGATATGTTGTATTTTTTTAAAACCTCAAACGGATGACCTTGAACTTTTAATCGATAGTATTATTCGATTATTTTATTCGATAGTATTATTCGATTATTTTATTCGATAGTTTTATTCGAATACTTTACATAAATACGAAACTTTAACGTTAAGAGGCTCAGTTCTGTTTAAGACAAGCTACAACCAACATGTCATCCAAAAGAAATAATCTAACACTTATAACTTATTGTTGCAAAGAAAAATGTTTTAGAATACCTGAAGATCAAGTTGACGGAAAAGCTTGTACAAAATGTAATTCTTTCAGCTATTGTAAATGTAGTTGCAAAACATATCAAAAGAACCGGTTGGATAAACTAGAAGAATTGCAACATCGACTCGGTCTATTGTGGCAACGATTAAATTCAAAGTGATGAAACAAACACCTGCCATTACCCCCACCACTACCCCCACTACCATCGGAGGTACCTGCAGCACCGGCTTTGCAATAGTCATTCCTGCTACACCTCTCGTCGAGTAAACAACTCTAGTCATGTCTCTCAACATTCGCGGGATTCACTACAACACTATCAATCTTACAACCTACAAGGATTTGGAAATTTTTAGTGAAGAACTAAAACAACTTATAACCACTGGGTTTGGTTTATCTTTAGAACTTTATGCAACAAACAATCAAAACGAAAAAAATGTGTTTTTGCCAACTTACAACAACAAGAAGAATGAAAATAAACAAGAACTTTCAGCACCGACAACAACTTACTTTTCAAATTTGGGAGCAAACTTTACTAACTTGTAAAATAATACTTTTGTAAAAAAAAACAAATAAATAAAAAAAGAAAATATCTTGCATTTTCGGATTTTCCGAAAATGCAAGATCTTTTTTAAAAACATCCCCAAACGACCTTGACACACTTCCGGCCATTTAAAATTTAAATACCCAGCACAGCAGGGCATTTAAACTTTAAATACCCACCAAAAACACGTCACAGCTACGTCACAGCTGATGACGTCACTTCCGGTCACGTGACCGGAAGTAGCTGTCAAAAAATTGACTGCCTGTCAAAGTTTGATTGGGCCAGCAGCCCCACTATTGCACTACTCACCACTTTCAATTTTATATATATACTATGCTATTTTCAATTCATAACTTTTCCTAATTCCTTTCCATATGATATTTTCTATTCCTTTTATATATTTTTTTATCATATGTTTCAATTTAAATTTATAATTATATTTACCAGACCTTTCCATTATTAACACTGTTTTTCATATAAAAATAATCATGTATATTTTGTTTTTTTTTTGTTAAATTATTTTTGATGAACTATAAGTGGTGAATTCAGCAAGAAGTATGAAAATCAAGAAGGAAAATTGTGTGAGAACTCGTGAACATTAAACACAATATCTGAAAATGATGTGGTACCGTATTGTAGAATATTAATTTAGAATACATTGTCAATTGTTTATTTATGTATAATAATGATTCTTAATTACAAAAAGGTCCTCCTCCATTTCATTAAATACCCCATTGCTAATGATGTCGTATTAGTTGACATCAAAGAACTAACTTATGGCAGGAATTTTGTGATCAAAGGCTTACGTCCACAGCGTAATAAACGTTATTCCCGTCTCTTTGGTGCGTAACCGCTTTTCAAAGCCCATAGACCATGACATTTCTAGACATTGACTGGGTATTAATAGATTTCGCAGTGCTGCTCAAGGAAGGGCGGCTATTGAAGACCACGACGGGCTTCTTTCACCATGTGGGCAGTCGTGAGATTAAAAATGTTGACTGACATCCCTCACGACCCCTCGCTGAGTGGAGCTAGGGGAGTCGCTGGGTAAATATGGGCACCATGACAGTCGAAGAATTGTGATCGAATACCCGTCTTCATTTTCAAAACAAATTTGTCCTTGTAAATTCCTGATAAATAAGTGTTAAATCTATTCCGCGTCAGTACTTATTTCGATTAATAAACAAATTTTCATGCAAACACGGGCATCTCACTCAACCTTTTTATTTAAGTCTGGTTTTTCTGAACCTTTGCACCTTACATCTTAACTAATTAAGGAATTGGTACGGACATGTTGTATAGAAAATCCCTACTTTTGAAAAGGAAACTGAGATCAAAATTTAGAGATAAACTTTTACATTGTCCAGCTTATTGAATCGTCCCCTATTTCCTACCGTTTTCCTATCAATGTATTATCAACCCTGTCTTAGATACATGTATGTAAAACATTGCAAAACATTAAGATCACCAAAACTAACATAACCTATGTTCTGTTAAATACAAAAATGTGTTTCCCTTTAATTCGTACTTAAAACCCTGCTTTTGAACGTTTATTTGCGTCAGTATCTGATTACTTTCATGCTACATTTCATGTTTTTCAAACAAGCAGTCTCCTAAATTCCAAATAGTAATGTCAAATAAAATACAATAAAATTATTTTTCAGGGATCCGTCTACGTTTTACTGGAAGGTTATTTCGCACTGGACAAAATAAGGAAGTAGTAGTGAAATATTCTGAGCAAGCACACGTGGCCTTGACGTCTCGGATAAACTTATCCAATATCCCTACACTAAACGTGTTACAACTACATCAGGGGCTGCAAATCGCCGGTGCTTCACTCAATTTTAGCTTAAATTAAATATATAAGTATACCTTAAATATGTTAAACAAATATTTAAGGATTGACCTTATTGCACTATGTAAAATTATGTCATTAACCATTTAAACTATGAATTTCAACATAATTTCAAGTAATAATAATCATAAACTAATTCCTTGTAAATGATGAAGTTGGATGTGGTTAGAGTAAACTCAAAAAAGGTGTAAATAATTTGTTCATGTGCAAGCGATAAGTTAACTCTAAAACTTTAGTTTTCATCGTATGTATAAAGTTGTATGTATTGGAAATTTTCTAGTGGGACGATAAGCTTATGTGAAGATTAGGATGAACATTTTATATAATGTGATGTATTTTACTTGATGTGATGATGATACAAATATCTACAGTTTACAGTTACCGCTCTGCTTGTCACGCGCAGAAAAGGGCAGGAGCTCCTTGTTACTTTCCATACGTTTTGAATCGTTTGTGCTTTCATATATTTCGAGGGTTAGACTATTATCAAAAACTACTGATGATGTTTGGTCTGCCCCTACTAACTATTTGGTATAAATAGCTAGGCAATTTATAGCCAAATGAAATGCAAAAGGCGCTTGATGGTATAAAACGTTCAATTTTTACATTTGAGGGAATGTACTGCATAATCAAATGCTCTAAAATTAAAAATTACATAAGTATTTTTAATTTTTTAACTCATATTTATCTATTTCATCACTTATAAACGTGATTTTTATAACGCTGTAGTATATAAATTCAAGCATTTTCTGAAGCCATATTAAAGCTTTGTCTTTAAAAATATAAAAAATACATTTTTGTCGATACATCAGCAATCCTGACACGATTGCAATGTATGCGTGCACATTGTCCAACCGATACGCCTTGAGGCAGCAATACATACAACAATTGGTAAACACCAGGTGTATGTTAGCGTGTGCTACTTTAATCATGGTTTCATGACCTCGGTCGTACCTAAAAACTGCCGATCAACCGGTTTCTTGAAAATTACAGAACAATGGAGAGATATCTGCGACTTAGTCAAACATTTATCCAATTCCAATATTACAAAAAATCCTTTTACATTTCTTACCTTTAAAGTTTAAGAACAATATCATCCGTGTCTGCCCATCCTGTATTGGCAAGCATTTGTTTGAACTTGTCTGGTTTTCAAGCACAAAAACACATGACTGATCATTTAAAACAAATCACTATTATTGGTGACCGCTTAGACAAACATAACGTGTTTTTGCTTGAAGTGCTGCACTTTCAAGCCGATGTCAAAGTGTTTCTTAAGTGTTATTATGAGGCAAAGTAAATTTATAGCCGTACTCGAACGGATATTAAGGGGGGGGGATGAATAATACAATTAGTTGATGAAGAAAAATTAAAAATGAAGCCCAAGAAATGCTTAATTTAGCACAACCTCTCAACCATATGAAACATAATTCCACCCATATAAAACGGGTGAGATATAAATGGAAATTTCCCCTATAAGCTTTAGTTATCTCTTTAGCAAAGTGAAATTCAGAGTCAGTAATGGTTCTATATTTGAAAGCCATTAGGAGCGGCATTCATGTTTGATATTCAGAAATGGAGGAATGCTCCCGGTGCATCTTGTGTGCAGTGCCCTTGATCATGAGCCCTGGTAGCAGCTGCCTCCCTCTAGACAAACACTCGACATAATGGCTTCAGCTGCCGTCCATAATACTTGACCACTGTAAGTGCATTTGGCTGTAATGTAATAGTACTTGGCTACGGCCGCATCAGAAGTAATAAAATTTACAATTAACTACAGTTTAAATTCCAGCTTACAAGCAAACTTAACTTTAGTTAGGTAGGATGCTATTACATAATTTGAAATTATTACTGTTAAAGTTTATTTTGTAGTGTGAATAGATACCTCTCTTCCGTAAAAAAACAAACACCGACTATCCGTAATAACCTATAAAAGGTACCTGAGATATACAATAGCTCCTTTGATTTGATGTGAAATTTCATTATTCATTAATTGTGATATTTCACTATTTGAATTTTTAATATTACCTGGTTTGAGATTTAAAATTCATGTAGCAATGAAAAAACTATCTGTTCCTGTTTGAAAACAAATTAAACCGTTTAAAAGTACAAAAATAACTTTTGAAATTGTTGATTTACATTTTCTGTATTTCTTTCAGTCCAATGTTTTTTCTTGCAATAAGCATCTGTTAATCATGTCAAAATAAATTAATTTTTTATAGATATTACAGGGTGAATTTGGTTGTATTTCAATTTCACCGCATTTTATAAAATAGGCATTATAAAAAACACTGAACATATAAACAACTGAACAACGTGGGTGTAAATTAAATTAGGAAATGGGTTTCTAGCATATTCAGTCATATCTTTAACCTTTTTTAAATTCTTACAACGGTATTGTTTCTACAAGAAAAAACATCGCTAAATTATTTCGAAAATTAACATCTTAATACACATTATAACTAGTCATAAAAAAGTTCCATAAATAAATATTGAAATGGTAAAATTTTAATTATCATCGTTATTATCGGGTTTCTTTGTAGTTGTACTTATGGAATAATTAGTTGTTAACGATGTCAAGTTTACTATGCTATGTTTTAAATTAAATTTCTCCCAAAAATCTCATATGTGTTATTATAGTACCCTTTGCATCAATGAAGGTTCAATGTATATAGAATTTTCCTAAAACTATGGTAATTTGTTAACAATATATATTTAAGAATTTCATTTAAATTTTTACATTTTCACCAATGTGAACTGCATGATTACAGTACATAGAATACTAATACAAAAATTTGGGTTATTTTACTTATTGTCAAATGGTTTTTCAAAATGCCTATTTATAATTTCACTGTAATCTGTGCGAATTATTTAAAAGCCTTGTTGTCAATTTAAATTTTTTCCACAAAACGTAATAAATTTTGAATCGTTCCTTAAGCACCATTTAGTTTGCAACTAACTTTAAAGTGTTTAATGCAATGCTTTTCTCGGTAATAACGGATGGTTTTTTTTTAATTTTAAATGCCATTCAATACAATAACGTCAAACACCGACACCGATGTTTACTCATTATCTTCAGGTGCGGTTACATCTTTAAATACATAACTTTTTTTTTGTTCCTGAACTGTTCCGTTGTTATTGTTCTTATTCGGTGGTGTCTTTTATTTCTCAGAGGGCTAGTGTGAAGGCATTATTCAAGGATGTGAGCAAGAGATTCAAAAACATAGTAATCAGTGCCAGAACAGTGTTGGCACTGGTTGCCGTCCCTGGACCTACCATGATCTATAAATTTACCATTATGTTTATTATGGTTAAAAATAAAGAATTACCCGTATGGTTCTTATGGTTATAGTTAAAAATAAGATTCTTTAATCTTCAAATCGTAGCCATTGGATTCGACAGTGATATCCAGTCATGATATGCTGGTTTCTGGTAATATTCAATATTTTCATAAATTTGGGTGTAATTTTGATGTCCGTTACCGCTACAGGGACAATGAGGCTCTCAATTTCTTCTTCAATCTCCAAAACCATATTCGAACCAAGTTGCCATCGATTCTCCTGCCACGATTGGATTTATGTTTACCAACGTTCACCACTATGTATGCAGTTATTCTTGGCCATCTATAAATAAGCTCACAAACGAAATAAAATACTACCCATTAGTATTCTGTCCAAACTATCACCGTGTTGGTGACAAGCATTGTTTAATTGACTGATGATAAATTTCCTTAATGGTAGCAACAAATACGTTGAAGCATTAAGCAAAAAATAAAATAAAAAGATAACTTTTTGATAATTTTGGTTTTGAAAATTATGTACCATATAATTGAGATAGATAATTATTATCACATTGCATTGTAATTACCTCCTACTTAACATTGATTGAATTCAGTATATTTTTCCTACACTTGAAATATTTTATATTTAGTTAAAAAATTATTGGGAAATGCTAAAAGGTGCACAATATACAGTTTACCATCAATAGTTTACTTCTAATCACCCTACATTAGGAGTACATTATACTTATAAGAATGACTCTACCAGCGAAGTCTTTGAACATGTTTCTCTAGTTCAAGTACTCGTACGTAGTTTTACAGAAGACTGTGTCATCAACTTGGCCATGAAAGGGCAATTAGGTCTGATGTTTCGGGAGTTTAAAGTTTAGCTAACGGTATGTAAATGCAAACTTTGGTCGTCTGGCATTTCCGAGTCAGTTGTTGGTTTGAGGTCGGATTTGTGGCGAGCTTTGCAAATAGGAACATTTAACTTCTTGTACTATTTTGTTAATCTAGGGGTGTAAATAATTTGATTTTGGCCCTAATATCCGAGTTGTCTGATAATTGACGAGTTAGTGCTTACTGAATGTAGGGGAAACCTCTGATTTTGTTAAAAATAAACATTGTTTGTAAAGGTCCATAGCACATCCATACCCATTTTCAATGAATTTTGTTTTGGGCTCTAAAAGTTTTTTATGAACGAATTCATACAATTGAGGTATTAGACTAAAGGGATTTTTCACTACATACTATAGAAGAACGTTTCTCCTTAGTTTCTTAGGCCCAACTGAGCTTGGAAGCTCGTATGCTTTTACATTTAGTTGAAAGATTACTTTATAATGCATTGTAAACTTAATGCATTGTACATGTGCAGGGTTGGGCAAAAGTCTGGAATATATTAAATAAATTTTATATTATTTAGCAGAAAGTGATGAAATCTTACAGTTATGTATTTAGTACAAATAGGAATATTTTGGCGTATTTTCTCAGTTTTTCGCACGATGAGGGGACGGTCCACGCTGGAAGTCTTGAAATTCTTAAATGTAAGCATACCTCGAGTTATACCTCATTTTAAAGGTCTTAATTAGTAGATCACAACAGCGCAAACTACGTCTCAAAAGGTTGATTCAATCAGAAGTTACAGCTCCTCAAAGATTTTAATGTTGGCCATTAAACTCAAGGCTAAAATCAGGGAAAAAGGTCTAATTACTATTAAAGCACTCGGATCGATATAGTTTAGTTTTAGATACATGTATTTCTCATTGATAAGGATAATTTGACGTTTAAAAAAATTACTCATGACCAGGGGACGACCCGTGATGGAAGTCCAAAAATTCTTAAGGGTAAGCATACCTCGAGTTATACCTCATTTTAAAATTCTTAATTAGATTATAACAGCGCAAACCGCGCTTCCAAAGGTTGATCCAATCAGAAGTTACAGCTTGATAAAGATATTAGTCTTGATTTTAGCCTTTAGTTTAATTACCAACATTATCTTTGAGGAGCTGTAACTTCTGATTGGATCAACCTTTTGAGGCGCGGTTTGCGCTGTTGTGATCTACTAATTAAGACCTTTAAGATGAGGTATAACTCGAGGTATGCTTACATTTAAGAATTTCAAGACTTCCAGCGTGGACCGTCCCCTCATCGTGCGAAAAACTGAGAAAATACGCCAAAATATTCCTATTTATACTAGATACACAACTGTAAAGTTTCATTACTTTCTGCAAAATAATATAAAATTTATTTAATATATTCCAGACTTTTGCCCAACCCTGTATACATAATACACCGTACTGTATTAGAGAAAATAGACGATAAACTAGTTACTCGTTTTTATCACTCTTTCAGAATACTCCTTTTCATTACAGATTGAAAAGAGAGGAATGAAAAAGAGAGCTAGCTCTCCACTTAAAGGTTCGTTGCTATCACATATTGTTAACATTATAATGAAGACTCGACGAAGGGCAGCAGCAGGGGCCGTGTGGAGGCTACCGAGGGCCGCAGGGCAGCAGCAGGGGCCGTGTGGAGGCTACCGAGGGCCGCAGGGCAGCAGCAGGGGCCGTGTGGAGGCTACCGAGGGCCGCAGGGCAGCAGCAGGGACCGTGTGGAGGCTACCGAGGGCCGCAGGGCAGCAGCAGGGACCGTGTGGAGGCTACCGAGGGCCGCAGGGCAGCAGCAGGGGCCGTGTGGAGGCTACCGAGGGCCGCAGGGCAGCAGCAGGGGCCGTGTGGAGGTACCGAGGGCCGCAGGGCAGCAGCAGGGGCCGTGTGGAGGCTACCGAGGGCCGCAGGGCAGCAGCAGGGGCCGTGTGGAGGCTACCGAGGGCCGCAGGGCAGCAGCAGGGGCCGTGTGGAGGCTACCGAGGGCCGCAGGGCAGCAGCAGGGGCCGTGTGGAGGTACCGAGGGCCGCAGGGCAGCAGCAGGGGCCGTGTGGAGGCTACCGAGGGCCGCAGGGCAGCAGCAGGGGCCGTGTGGAGGCTACCGAGGGCCGCAGGGCAGCAGCAGGGACCGTGTGGAGGCTACCGAGGGCTGCAGGGCAGCAGCAGGGGCCGTGTGGAAGTACCGAGGGCTGTAGGGAGGCTCCTTCGCCATGTGGGCCGTTACGAGATTAAAAATGTTGACTGACGTCTTTCACTAAGTGGAATGCAGCAAAGTAAAGGCGGGCTGGGGAGCCGGGTAAATATGAGAACAGACCAATCGATACGGGCTTCGTCCACGTGCACTTTTAACTCGATATCCTACGCGTTAATAACATTTTATATTAGTAATTATGATGTAGTTAGTTAGATCCTAAACACCAGTCTGGAAGCTTCAATTTGTGTAATGGTTTCAACAAAATGATTGTAAACCTATTTGAAAGCAATACTGTCAAAGGTTGCAATAAACTGATAATGAAGTTTCTTAAGTAAACTGATAGAAACTAATGTTAACCATTTATGGAAATTCGTTGGAGTCATTTAACAATACTTTAGTACCATGATCTTAATCATCGATTTCTTTGTGTTCGATTTACAACAATTTTGATTGGAGAAAATAATATTCACCGACCGAATTACTTCGATTCACTTATAGGATATTAGTCCGATATTTAAGACGATAACGATAAATTTCTTCTCAGGTTAAGCTGTTTAGTAAGGTGGCATGACTGACCTAGGCACACAGGCATTTGTAACTTACATCGAGGAAACATCAGAGCCTCTGCATGTGTAATTAATGGTCATCTGAAACCACCATCATGACCCAACACGAGTACGTGGATGTTCAGAGAGCTAGGGGAGGAATGCACTGTCGAGCATCCTACACAGGACAGCAAAGCCGGTGGTTGAATGTTCTAATACATATACATATGTTCTAATAACAGGCATCAATGCTACATAAGCATAGGTGAATTAAAAGTGCTAAACTTTACAGCCTTTCTTGGAGGTATGGAACCCACCTCTGCATTCACAAAAGGATGTTGGGAAAATAGTGGTGAAGTACAAGCCATTTAAAAGACATGAATGGAATGTAAATAAAGTTTAGTAGCCTAAAGTGTCCAGGGAATGTATAATAGCTTTCCGACATAGTTATTGTAAAAAACTCCAGAGTCTGATGTTAAATGTGATAAATAAATAATATATATGTCTTGAACATTTATTAACAACCGCTTCACTAGCTTACTTTCTGTGTGTTTATGCCCCCCTACCACCTCTGTTTTAATATCCGTACGTTCATGTCAAGTGTTGTTCACAAGGTACGTAAAAGATTATTTCTGACCTCCATAGCGATGTATTATTTCCGCATCCTGATTGTAACAAATTTTCTAGTTACCTTACATAAATGAGTTAATGCTAATATAAAATAATTCCCTTCACCGATGGTTGCGATCTGCTGTTTATAATTTTTCCGAGCGTTGATAAACACCTGTTGTTTACACGAGCTCTCCGTTATTGGCGCCTGCGGCCGCTGCGGCCAATAAAAACACGTGCATGTCCACGATCATTATTCATCGTATTTATGTTGGACGATGTTATAAATTAAGGAAAGGGTGTCAATGAAATTCAGCGATTGGATGTGAATTTTTATTATATACATAAAAGTGTTACTCGAGTTAAATTGGAATTTCCAAATTCTTAAATTTTCAAACAGGGTTAATATTTTTACCGCAAATTAATTTCTTTAACAAGTTCTTAATTTCCATATTTTCTTTGTAAGCATTAATCCTTTGTCCCCCCTCTAATTTGAATATGAAATAAAAGGAATTCTTCTTCGTTAGCATCATGGTATAATTAGAAGGGATAAAGACAAACTTTAGAAGTTGCCGGCGGTTCTTTATGCAAAGAAGACGCGATTATTCCAGTGGCTGCGTCGCGCCGGCTGCACTAACGAGGCCGGTGCGCCGCGCCGCGCGACCCGTGGTTATGGCAAAATTTGACCTTCCCTTTGCAAAATATTGCATCTTGTTCATCGTAAAATAAAGTTTAAGTTACATTTCCAAAAATATTTCGTTTCTAGTTGGTCTATTCAGTTTATAACAATAAAACACTTTTTAAGACATGTAGTGCCGATATTCAATTCTAAAAAAGATTATATCTGAACTGTTGATAAAGGAAATACAGTAAGTGTTTAATTAGACTAAAACCTAGATGCAAAATATGATTTTCCATATTACAGAACACAAACTTTGTGATTTTATATTAGAGTATAACAACATGAACTTAACAACAACATACAATATGACTTAACAACAACTTAACAACATGAGTGAGTCGGTGGCGTAGTTGGTAGCGCACTCGGCCTCGGAACTGTGGCCTCAAAGCGTCGCAGGTTCGAGACTCGAGCTTGTCGTATACTTTTAGCAGTATTGTTCACCCTTGTACTGTACCGGCTCAATCCTTGCCTTAGCTTGATAACGTCCACGCACAGATCAATAGTCTATGTGGGCGGGGCAAAGGCAACGTGAAAAAGAGGTTGCCACCCTCTTAAAAAAATTAATAATGTTATATAAATAATTTGATGTATGTTTATATTATATTCAATGTCAATTTATAAACTTAGTTAAAACAGCAAATGTGCTGCCTCCCTTATTTAGGTTTAACATATTATTAATTTCGCGGTTGAAAAGGGTGGTGGAAACTGTGTATGACATTCATACTATTTCTGACGTTAATTATTTCAGCTGAAATCAATCGGGATAAGGTATATGTAACGAAACGTATTTGTGGTTACATTTGACCTGAGTAAAAACATTTATTAAATTATGCCAGGTTCATTAACTACTATCGATCACTAAATTGAAAATTATATAAGTTTTTGAAACGTTTTGAAGATACTAGAAAAAAGCGGGGGTATAAAAATAGAAGACGGGACTGCCACATGTCGGTAGCGACCACGGTGCCTGGAATGTCGAGGAATGATTGATAGACTTCAGACCACATGGCTAATTGGAGCTGTGCAAAAACTGTGTCGACCCCACGGCGCGGCCCATCCCTCACGGCGGGTCGGGTGACTGTAGGCTGCCTCTCTCGGGGCGTGGTTACAGGAGTGACGGGCGGGGAAAACCTGATTTGATTGTAGATATGCATAATGTGCTGAGGAAGAATTTGTACTGAAATTTATTACGCGCTAGTTCAAAAATATATGGAATGCAGTCACAGCGTACAGTTCGCATAAACGTGTAATGGCTTAACGTGTTCTTCAAAGTTTTCTCGAAGTAACTCTTATAACTCTTCTGTAGTAATGTGTTTTAGTTATTGGAAGTTAAAAGTTTCTGTCTTCGACTTAAATCGGATTTTAAATTAAAGTATATTTAAAAACAGGAGAAACGTGCTTCTCAAACCTAGTAAAATGCAGTTCTAATTAATCCTAAGAATAGGATTATATGGTCGAGGGTTAAATAACACTGCTTTAACTGAAATTCAATTAACAAAGGATCAGTTGGTGATACAGGTCAGTGCAGCTGTTGGTTATCAACCCCGTCGTCTTCGTCTGGGGGCTTTGTTCAGATATCTTATGTATAGTGTACAGAAACCGCGCATTACCCGTTTAAAGTGTAAAGTAGAGGTACCCTGGACGAAGGCTTACTTTGCTGCATTGATTTGTGCGACATGCGATGAATTATTTGTTGAAATTAATTGTACAGGGTGTTTTGGGTTAGGTGTAAACAACTTTACTGGGCAATCCCTCGCATCAATGTAGAAATATTTTAAAAGGAACATAAAATAACATCAATAAATCATTCACTTTAAAATTAGATTAGAAAAAAATAGATTTAAAAAATTCATTGTATTTATTGAACCTTTCGGCATTAAGATTGAAAAAAAACATTTTTAAACACAGTTTTCATAGTTGGATAAAAAATTTCATTTCAATGGGATGGAATTGTTATTTTTGTTCTAACGCTACGAAAACGGCAGTTTTATCACATGTGTTGCGGGGCTAAATAAGCTCCTCTCCCTCCCTAGGGAGAAAAATAATCATCTGAAGTCGAGGACGTCAGTTGTTCGTATTTTATTGTAGTAAAACCAAGTTCTGTAGTGAAGAAGAGAACAATATAAGGCTACCTAACTTCATGAGGCCATTGGAGCCAAAGCTTGTGAAGTCATTGCTGGACGTCAATGCTTATTGGGTAAAAATATAGCATCAATCGAGTTGTCAGTAATATGTTCCCTCCGACTGGTCAAGATGAAAATCGATAGTGCAAAACTCGCTCAATCCACCAATCGATGGTTCAATGTGTTCGATATATCAATTAATTGTTGGTTACTGTCAGTCTAACCTGAACAAATAGTCCAGTGAAGATAGACGAAAAAACACAAAAAACATTTTTGCTTGAATTTTTTTCCTTATTAAAACCTATTTTCACTGGACTAAAATGAAACAGAGAATCAGCTGATTGTTTTAAATAGCAAGAGCAAGACGAAAATCTCGTCGGGAGAGATCTATTACAGGTAAACAAGACGTGAAAATTTGTTTTCTTAAGTAGTTTGCAGAAATATTGAGCGGTATAACGAAATAGTATATTTCACTACCAGGGGCTTAAGTGACGCTTTCCGTACGAGGTGAACTTTTTCTTCGTTGAAAAGGACCCTGGAAAAATGACCGAGTAACGCTAAATACATTCCACCAACTACTGTACTTGAAAAACAAAATTTTAGACCTTTTTTACCTTTAAAAGACCTCTCCCAACGAGATTTTCTTCTTTATCTCGCTATTTAGAACAATCAGTTGATTGTCTTTTTCATTAGTATTTAGACTGACAGTAACGGACAATAATTGATATAAAAAACACATTGAACTGGTGAAATGAGCGACATTTGAAATATCAAGTTTCATCTTGGCCAATCCGAGGGAACACATTACTGAGACCTCGATTGAGGCCAACGTCAATCCGGCTTCAATCACGCAAGAATTGACGCATTTACGACATCCGGCATTTACTTCACAAGCTTTGGCTCAACAAGCCTTATGGAAGTGAAGTAACCGTACATTATTGTTCCCTTCGTTTTTCTTCAGTAAGAAATGAACAGCTGACGTCCGCGACTACAGATGATTATTTTTCTTCTTTGGGAGACATGTGATGAAAACTGCCGTTTTCGTAGTGCTATAACGAAAAATATAGGTCATCACTCGGGACTAAAGTTGTTTTCCGTTACTTGGTCACTTTCCTTCGGAAAAACGTGACCTCGTACGAACAGCATCACTTCAACCCCTAGTAATGAAATATACTATTCTTCTGCTTACATTTTGAGTGAAGCTCGAAAAATCGAGTTTGTAAATGACATTTTTACATAAAATTCAAGAATAAAAAATACCATTTGCTTGTGTATAATATTATGACAGTTTAAGTAAACAAACTCCAAATTTACCGAAATTGTAGAATTTAATGGATAACAATTTCATGGACAATACCCCAGTTGCAGCAGACCGGCATACTCAGCAAATTACAAATGCAACAGAGCATATTTTAACCCAACATAGCGAGATTTGACATGTTTTGGTAAGCTCCACAAGAATAACATGGGGAATGAATATGTAGGTTTGCTGCCACGGGTACGTTAAAACTGGGTGGTATTAATTCAATATTTAGTTGATCTGAACTAGATGAAGCCATATACCAAGTTTTTTTTAAGATATGTTGAGAAATAATCGAGATACAGAATTTTACTTATTCCCCATAAGGTTAACATTGGGACAACGTACTGTGTTTACCACTTTCAATATCTCGGTAACCAATGGACATAGAGCAGCGATTCAAATTACTAAATTGTTTGTTTTTTTTAGCTGAATTCAATGGTGCCAAAAAAATTCTGCAAATTTTATTTTTCTATGTAAAAAACCCAAAAACCCCATTTTTGGAAGGGTTTATCCCTCTTTACCCCCCCTTCCGGTGGTCCGATCGGGCTGGTTCACGGACTCGTCCGAGTGATTACCACTACTTTACAAGTATGTACCAATTTTCATTAAGGTTGGGCCATTTTTACGGCCGCTATCGTGCTCACAGACATAGATATATATAAATTCAAACGAATGGTTTTTTTGCTTCTGGTGGCCCCAAAACGAAAAGATATCGTGGTCTCGGACTTAGGTTTCACCGTGAGACCTACGGTAATAGCTTCTTCCCTATAGGTGAAATTCGCTATTAAAACGTAGTAAGTGAATTTACGTTATTTAAAATTTTGATCAGAATTACTTGCAATTAAATTATAAATATTGCAAAAAATCTTAATTTTTGAAGGAAACATTAACATAGCTAAAGAAAGGCAATATCCCCTTCACCATAAAAATAATCAACTCCGTCGTGTTTAGTTATACTTAGCAAGTTTGCCTGATATGATTAAATTCAGCTTCCAAATAACGAACAGAGTGAGTGCAACAGCAGTAGTCAATCTGTTAATGAATTGGTTGCGGAGTAAACAGAAGAAAGTCGCTCGAGATGGAGACGTTTAATGTGATTTCCACGCTAGAGATCGCTGCGCACCAGAGGGCTACCTGCACACTGCGAGACGGTTGGGCTGTGCACAAATCCGAAGTAGGATAGTCCAAATTTACTCATTATGTCGAGACGTTCACGTAAAAATTTTATTTTCAAACTGGATTTATTCTGCCATTCTAAACAAAAATAGCAATTACATCTATTTGAAATTAAATTTCCATTCAACTGTGATTATGTGAGTGTTAATAATTGTGTTTACCTTATTTTCATTTATATGTCTACATTAACTTTGTATCCAGACAAATTAAAAACTGTTTTTAGTTTTATTCGTTTTAAATATTTTATTCGTATTTTTACTTTTCAAAAGAGTTTTTTTCAGATTAAGTTTTACATCCAATAAAATATAAAACATTAATTCGATATGACTATACAAAAAAAAAACGGCACATTTCGATAGTTTACCGTATTGAATTATTTTTATTACATTCAAACAAATGTATCGGGAATCTTTTTATTTAATATAAATGTGGCATTTCATACATTTAATAAACAAAACACCCTTTTATAAATTATAATATTCTATTTAAATAACAAAAATAAAGTATAATTTGAATATAATATAGTAATTTTTAAAAGTGTATTTTGTTCCAGTGTCCAAATCTGTATGGGCTTCCTCTCGACAAGGCCAAAGAGGCCAAATCAATGAGAATTTTGTTGAATCCACAAACTTAAAGACTGTCTCCGTATGGCTCATGGACGAAGGCAGTCAAAAGCCTTGAAAAATCACCAGCAGGCTATGCAGGAACCCTTGAACGTCTGTAGAAGGAGTTCGGAGTTATTATCAAGAAAAAGGAGAAGAGACAGTGAACGCGACGTTACAGTAAGACGCCAACGAAGGGATCGGTTAACGTGAGTACTGTTGTACAGCCTCAATAATTACTGTTGTACGCCTAAGTAATACAAAAAAGTAATTACCATGGCCATAAATACTTTCTAGTCCATATATTTAGCATAGTTGTACCCCGTAGCTGCTTAGAACTTCAACTTGTAATAAATTATAAGTTTTATAATTTTTATACACGTTATTTAGTTTTGTAATGATGTAATCTATTATGTTTTCAAGACAAATATGCTTTAAGAAACTTTATAGGGTATACACTGTAATACACGTACACAAGTTATAATGTATGCATATCTGACGTTACATTATTATATTAAAATGAAATGATGAAATTTATGGTTATAAATTACGCCAAAGTAAACAAAAACTATAATATATATCAGGAGTTTAAACTCTGCGCTTTACTGCCTATATCTAAGCACTTGAATATTGATTTTGGTATTAAAGCCCCACACCGCCGTTTGTCAAGCTCAAGTCTGTATCTTGTCTCGCCAACAAATACGATTACAGGAGGGGTTTACGTCCAATCTTTGCGTCTACTGCAACGAATTGTGGTTTTCGTAATAAAAACAAATACTCATATTTGATGTATTTTTTTACCATTTCAACTCAGTATATAGTATATGACATTTTTATGCCATGTATAAACAATATACTATGTGGGACGACAAGATAATTTGGCAAATATTATATTTTCTTGGGTTAAAAGATCTGTTATAAAAATTTTATGACGGGACTGACGTACGATAATAGAAAATAGTACTTAGTAAGTCCCCCTCACAATAGTTGCTTTTTAGTAGTTGCTTTTCACAATCGCTAACGTAGTGGAACATAGTACAGAGAGGGTACCCTCTACAATCAATATAGTTGTGGAATACAGTACAGAGTTGGTGCCCTCTACAATCAATATAGTTGTGGAATACAGTACAGCGAGTTGGTGCCCTCTACAATCAATATAGTTGTGGAATACAGTACAGAGTTGGTGCCCTCTACAATCGATACAGTTTTTGGATATAGTACAGAGTAGGTGCCCTCTACAATCAATATAATTGTGGAATACAGTACAGAGTTGGTGCCCTCTACAATCAATATAGTTGTGGAATACAGTACAGCGAGTTGGTGCCCTCTACAATCAATATAGTTGTGGAATACAGGACAGAGTTGGTGCCCTCTACAATCAATATAGTTGTGGAATACAGTAAAAGAGTTGGTGCCCTCTACAATCAATGTAGTTGTGGAATAAAGTACAGAGTTGGTGCCCTCTACAATCAATATAGTTGTGGAATACAGGACAGAGTTGGTGCCCTCTACAATCAATATAGTTGTGAAATACAGTACAGAGTTGGTGCCCTCTACAACCAATATAGTTGTGGAATACAGTACAGCGAGTTGGTGCCCTCTACAATCAATATAGTTGTGGAATACAGTACAGAGAGTTGGTGCCCTCTACAATCAATATAGTTGTGGAATACAGTACAGCGAGTTGGTGCCCTCTACAATCAATATAGTTGTGGATTACAGTACAGAGTTGGTGCCCTCTACAATCAATATAGTTGTGGAATACAGTACAGAGTTGGTGGCCTCTACAATCAATATAGTTGTGGAATACAGGACAGAGTTGGTGCCCTCTACAATCAATATAGTTGTGGAATACAGTAAAGAGTTGGTGCCCTCTACAATCAATATAGTTGTGGAATACAGTACAGAGTTGGTGCCCTCTACAATCAATATAGTTGTGGAATACAGGACAGAGTTGGTGCCCTCTACAATCAATATAGTTGTGGAATACAGTACAGAGTTGGTGGCCTCTAAAATCAATATAGTTGTGGAATACAGTACAGCGAGTTGGTGCCCTCTACAATCAATATAGTTGTGGAATACAGTACAGAGTTGACGCCCTCTACAATCGATACAGTTTTGGGATATAGTACAGAGTAGGTGCCCTCTACAATCGATATAGTTACACTAACCACTGAAACTACTGTACTTGTTCCCTAGAATGAAGCTCGGGTTAGGTCCTAAGCTGGGAGTCCAAGTGGCCACTAGCGATTGAACCAAAATTATACCTTGATATCTGCTCTTGGACTCTCAAAAGCAAATTTAAACACTTACACTTGATCGGCAAGAAAGAAGGTTGTAAGTAAAATATCTTTCATTTAGTTTTATAGTCAATTTGATTATAGTTGTACCGCAGCATAATTCTTTACCCAATACCAACTCCTTTAAAACAAAAACAAAATGTGTCGTAAAACTTTTTACAATACGCATGTTTGTTGTTTCTGCATTAAGTTTTGTCATTCTTACACAGAAGAGTTCATTTATCTTTTAGGACCTAAAAACAAATCGCCCTCAGAACTGATTTATTTACGCGTCTGTGATAAATTGGCTGCAAGCAAATTAAATGTCAGTTGGAAGTCACGGCGCGTTTTTCACCGAAGTCGATGAACTGTCGTTGCCACGACGCCCTGCAACTGATTAGTCCAAACTTCATGGCTCCTTAAACAATCCGTTGCCTACATGTCAGACTATTTGAGTTCTAATTGCGATGATGTATTAAAAATATAGGTCTAAAAAACTTTTTGCTCCACCTGCAATGTTTAGACGTATTTTCCTCCCTGGCATGGGCGAGTAAGATAATAATTGTGTTCCAGCGGGAGTAAAGTAATTACTTTGTCTCCCGGCGTGAGACAAAGTAAACCCATAAGAATAACATTGTAATCAATAATTCAAAAATTAGACCGCCTTCAAATTTCTACGCACACATGCAAATATGTTGCAGCTCAATGCGTGCAGGCGCTGACTGCTGATTTAGTGGCAGGAATAATCAAATAAGATTAAGACTAACAACAATCAGCTGTGAGAACGTCTAAGAATAAATTAAGCATGTAAAAACGTTCCAACAATCAACTGATCGCTGGTGCATGCATGGTTGCAGCCACCAGGATGCAGGAGCTATTAGCAGAGCGAAACAAAATGGATATTGTTATTACTAACTAAGTTAACAAATTAGGTTTTTATGGTCAGGATATTTACTATTGTAGGTTAAGGAGAAATGTTGTGTGTATTTCGAGGGTAAAGCACATTGTCTCCCACGTAAAAATCTTCGCCCTCGCAAGCTCGGGCGCCAACATTTTCGCTCGTGAGACAATGTTCACTTTACTCACTCAAAACACAAATAACTATTGTCTAAGGTGCTTCCTTTTTTGTAGAATCTCCTTTATATGAAAGGAACTAAGACCGAGACCATAATATACTTTCGTTTTGAGGTTCCTATATATTAAACAAAACATTCATTCATTTTCATGTACATAAAAAATATAACGAGACAAAAAGAAAAATAAATACATGTGTGTTAGATGTGAAGAAGAAGATTGTCATTTAAACCAACGTTAAATAGGAAACGTTTGCAAAAACAAAGAACCAAGTTGGTTACAAGACAAACGGCAAAGCCTTCAAGTCAGTAAATAACATTTTTACCCAAATTAATTAATAAAATAATGAAAATTTTTTTTATATAATTCTTTTTTTGGATTACGATACTTGTATACAGTATACTTTTCCTTCAAATGACGACCTACCCAGGTGTGTATTTTAAAGCCAAGTACGAATGAGAGATGAGCGTAAGATGACTGTGGCGCGATCTCTTAGTCTTGTTACTGACTAAGGCCGACATGTTCCTTAGACTGGACTGTTAAGTAACTCAACCAGCGACCGCCCGCGAGCACGTTGAGCGCAATAGCCAATAACAACTAAGGGACCTACATTTTAACGTGAAATCAAAACCACAATTTCACTAATGAATTACGAACTGGTCTAATTATGAGGACTATATTATAGATGAACGTAGAACTCCCTGGTGCGGACGTTAATCCCCACCGGGGAATATCACGCCCACAAGCCATCGCTATCCTCAATCCGTGACCCCAAGTGACTTGGGAGATGAAGGGTGTAACCGGTTTACGTTACCCAATGTTATCCGTGGAAAAATTACAGTAAATGCCACCATATTGAAAGACAAGAAGTTATCTAATTTACAACTAATTTAATAATTTATTACTTAATCAGTGTTGGTGGTCTACACACATAAATCGAATGACGTTTTTCAGTTATAACCTTAGTTGTGAAGCCCTGATTATTGTAAATAGTTTTCTTTTGGTGAGTAGTTTTTTCTAGAGCGAAATTTTATCTCAACGCTTGCCGCTGAGGTAGACCCCAACACTGCGCTTGTTCCTTAACCCGAGGTCCGAGGTCTATCCATTTATGTCTTTGTTATATTCAAGGCACGGCGGGTAATGGAATAGAGATCGTCATCAGATAATGCCGGTGCCTCTACTCCAGCATACTTATGTCTCTGGTAAATGGATTTTACGGCACAGGAGTTTAGTTTGTTGTTAAGTCTGTCTTACGTAATTTGTGGCTCGTTATTAAGTCACAAGTGAGTTTTTTATTCACTAAAATTAGGATATATCATCTTATTTATTGATATGTACAACATTATTTTGTCTCGATTTAGTATTGCTAATTTTTACTCTTTTAAGAAACATAGGCTAGCATAATCCCAGATATTAGAAAACGTACCTTTAAAATAAATATTCTAGAACATTTTATGTGGAAAAAATATTTAATATTTATCCTACTAAAAGCTAATCTTATACACGCAGTACTCTTGCATAAAGCACAAGTCGTGTCTTCCTCTGCGAATAAAGACGCATTTACACTAATGAACCTTGAAATTTATTCACTTTGCAATTAAATACAAAATCAAGGGTTAAAGAATTTTTGTAAAAATGATTTAATACGTTTAGAGGCTCTTAGTTTCTTTACATAGACTTTTCGAGAACATGCGACTGGTGTAGCCTTAAGCCCTATTTAATTTATTTTAATGAATCAAATCATTTATAATTTAATCAGTTTTGGAGGGAAAACACAAAAGAAGTAACTAAGAAAATAAATTAATAAATTAAAACTATGGAGAACAATTTCCTACTAAATTAGGTAGATTATTCACTCGGTATATTACGACTGCACCTCTGTCAGTTTCATAACTTGATCATTTTTTGAATGTTCTATTTCTACCACAACATTACCTTAAAAAAACAAATAAATAGATCTTAGCAAAATTATAAATGTAATGAATAATCAATACAATACAACATCAATATGATCAATTCGGTGTTAAAATATACGTATAAACGTTTTTAAACCAGGGTAATACTTTGCATCAATAATTTGAAAGGTTTTTTGCGTCATTTAAGAGTTCAACTATCACAAAAAAAACAGTTACAGTCCACAAAAAAGGTAATCTTGAGCATGGCCACGGTATTTAATGGACGATCTTATCGTAAATGAGAAAATCATTCTAGTAAAATGTCAATTCTCTTAAAAATGCTTAACATTGTACAACTTTGGCTGTTAGGTGAATACTTTTCAAACAATACCAAAGATTATGTAGAAACATTAAAACTTATGGTAGCGCTTGGAAAGTGCCGCGTGAAAAAAAGTTATTTTATATACAGTAGTAATATAATTCTCGTTATTCATTATTTTTATTCATACATTTAACCATAACTTCATTACTCATGATTCATACCTGGCCCCATATCTTTTCGACTTGATTTGATCAACATAATTTTAGCATAAAATTTACCAATAACGGTATTTTTGTGTTTCAAAACAAACTACAGAACCCAGCCATTGATGGAAATATTAAATTTTGACACATTTTCTGTCGGTTACACACCTTAAAGAAAATTCGTGCCGAATCTCAAGTTGCTAGCACATCCGGGGGTTAAAAATAATACGTTTCCCTTAATCAGTGAATGAGTTAAGCAAGCGCTGCCTTACATATTAGACTTATAAACCATTCTTAATATTAAATGCAGAATATATGAATTCAATCAATTGTTGATAAGATTCACAAAAACAAATACCTAAGTATCGTACACTCCCCTCTTATAAATTAGAATCTAAATCCTCCTCCATTGTTAGAGCTTGAGACAAAGTCTCCCCTCACCAGCAAATAAATAAAGGCACAGTTTATTCCTTGTCTTGCAGCTTGCAGCTGAAGAGGGGCTTCTGATGGCTTTAAAGGGTCCTAATGACCAGAGCTTAAAATAGTACTAATATTTACGATTGTAATCAGTTCTTAAGATGTAGCTAGGGATCTTAAGGTTATATTTTAGGACTTAAATTCTTAGAGTATTTTACACGCGTGTTTATTCAATAAATAAATATGTAATAAATAATATCAATACGTCTTTACCCAGTTTTTCATTTGTAAAAATACAAACATAAAATAATTCGAATGTAATCATGATTTTACTTTCATTTGTTTCAGTACCAGTAGAGAGATATGCTCCTCCTGAGTGGCAATGTACATCTCGGTATCGTTTTCGACGAATCAGGATGTGAGATCAATAAAAGCTCAGTTTATTTATAGTGTTTGTTCATGTCAGTGGTCAGCTTACGGCGTCGCCATGCATCAGGCTTTATCCGCCCTCCTGGCATCGCGTAGGCCGAGATACAAGTTGGTGTTTTCAGGAATCATTCTCAAAAAATTGAAATACAAATAGGTATACGAAATATTGTTAAAGATTTGAAGACAACTGTCTGATATTCTTACAGCAAAACAAATTCCAAAGTTTGTTTACATTATTAATTTCTTTGCTATACAATATTTTTGGTGACAGAAAATACCTTAAACATAGTCTATGGGCTACCGATATCAGTGTTATAATCGTTACATGAGTGAAGATCATTAAGATCCAAATCCAAACTGTTCGTTGTGTGATTCTATGTTCAGTGATATGTCTCCTTTGTTGCAAAGACGGTAATACCCCCGTTGCAAGTGACCTGCTTACTCAGCGAATTTATAATGCTTAGAATCACATTTCAACCCGACTTAAGCGATATATCACTTTTCTATTCCCCCTCCATATAAATAACATCGGAATTGAGTATACAGGAATTTTACAAAAACAAACAATTTCTATATTGAATGAGTTCACATACAATTGTACGATGAAACCTTCAGTCAGATAAAACTAAAAAAGTACTTTATGTTTATTTGTTAAGCATTCACCGAAGAAAATTACTAAAAATCGAGAAAAATACACAGGAAGAAAAAACTGTATTTACTTTACACTTGCTAACTGAAGTAGATGCACTGCACGACCCTCCTGGAGCTATTGGACCCGAACATTGCTTTTCAAAGGAACCATTCCCCTGGAATAAGATGCCTGGTACCTTCTGGAATGAGATGCCTCCACAAGACTGTAGATTGATATCTCAGGGAGTTTTGATGGACCCCGTTTTTCAATGTGAAAAATTGAATTGAAAATTGCACTTATTTTCTTATCGTTGATAAAACAAAGCCTTCAAATCTTTATTGATGATTATTGCCCTACTTGATAGATTGTTACCTTTGAGTTCAAGTAATTCAGAAATGGTTAATTCAAACAAACTTAATCGTTTATTTTGTTACTGTACTCATGAAAAATATTTCGGCAACTTTGTAAATGCGCTTTATTTCAAGTAAGCATGTGATTGAAATGTATTCATCGTAGATTGCAAATATTACGTAGAAAGTGACCTGAAATCATTTTAGAAGTAATTGATTACTTGAAAGATCACCTAAATGAACGTTGAGGCTTTCACAGACGAGTAAAATGCAATAGTTACTTTGTTTATAAGAATCGTGTTATTTTAATAACTCAAAAAAAAATTATTTGTGTAATCGTGCACGTCAATTCTTTAGAAATCACGGAAAAAATATTCATTCAAAGCTACATTAGTGACCAATCTGAGGGTGTGATGGAGTAAATGCTCATTTAACCACGGATTTCCCAATTCGCCGGATGGTCTATTTATTTCACGCCTGATGAATGAGATGCAAACAAATTAAACGTCAGTTGAAAGTCAGAGAGTGTTGGTGCCACAGAGCTCATACGATTGTAGCAAATCAGAACTTAACTGAGAAAATACACTGAGTAACATGAACGTAACATAGTACAATTGTTTCATTTTCTTCCCTGCTCTTTGACTGGAAAATGGACCAGGAAAGTGATCTATCTAAATCAGGACTAATCGAAACGTTGCCAATCGTATATCACTCTCTCGTACCCCAACTCAGCTCACATGTTCCACCGTTAACAATTCGCACGAAGTATTTGCTGAAATACAAGATATTGGACTTATTTTTAATTTAAGTACGCCATAAGGCCGAAGTTTAAAATCGCATTACTATCGTTACTAAACTATATTTTGTTAATAAGTAACAATCATAGAGTCTATTTTTAAAGTTTGTTAGCAACTATAAAACACTATTACATTTTTTTAGCACGTGCTTAATACTCGTGAATACCCTCGTTGCAGCAAACCTGCATACTCAACGAATTTCAAATATAAAAAAATATATTTCCGTCAAGCATAGTTAGATATGATCTGTTTTTGTAATCTCCATAACAATAAAATAGGATATGAGTATGCAGGTTTACTGCCCGGAAAATAGAAATTTAAGGGATTTTACACTAAAATACATTAGATCTTATTTAGATAAGGACACAAACAATTTTGATCAAGATATATTTAGGAATAAGGAGATAAATAATTTTACTCATTTTCGATAAGGTTAACATTGGGGCAACGTACTATGTTTACCACTCTTTAAATATCTCCATAACCAATGGACATAGAGAGATGGTTCAAAATATAACTGGCGCCAAATCTTAAGGCCCAGTCCGTCCGCAAGACTAATTTTAATTTTAGCATTGGTCTTATGGACAGCGTGGGCCTTAAGATTTGGCACCAACTATACTAAACTGTTTCGTTGCATTGAGTTTGAATATTGAACCTTGTTTAGTTTGTAAGTTTTTCAAGATTATTACAAATTCCATGTATTTATTCCTCGTTTCATTTAAAAATTCCATATCTCACTGTTAAGCAAGAAACTTGAGCTAAATAACACATTTTTAATGCGTGTGATCCAGGTTTTTACACTCACCTTTGAATTTCACGGCCGACTGGACGCTTTGGTCATCAATCGGCGGCGAGACGCGATCAGGAGCCGAGCGGACAAAAGCCCAATTGACGTTGATTATTCAATTTATGAACAATTAGAGCACAAACGAGCCATTCATGAGCGGCACCCCGGCCGTTGGTCGCTCGAACGTGTGTCGTGTACTTGTTGTTGCAATTCATTAAACCTTGTTATCTCCCGCTTTAAAATCACGCTAATCGTTTGTAAAACCAGGAAAGTCTCAAACGTAAACCTTATTATGCTTACCTAAGATGTTGTCTCGATAGAAAGGCCTCGTGGCAGCAGACCTTTCTGTTTACTAGATTGAGACGGAGCTCAACATAATTACTTTAATTTATCGTTTCTTCGTGAATCACGGTTCGTTCATATATAATAGGAAACCATATACAATATATAATAAGAAACTACATTTTCAGCATTTAGAATCAACAGATTTCTATAATGATACGCAGTTTAGTTTTAATTTATACATTACCATCCATCGTACAAAATTAAGTTTTTATCATGGTCCGAAAAAATAGTTCAGTTGTTGCAGAATCCTTTCCGATAATTAAAAATTGTAAAATATAAACAATATTTTGTTTTACATCCTTTACAGTTATTAACGCACTAGACTAGGTAAGTGTCTTTTGCATGTTTGCATTGGTTTATTAATGATGTTTATAATAAATAACGTATAAAAAACACAAAAACCCATTTTACATGGAGTTAGCAACTAAATCTCGGTCAAAATGTATCTAAATGCCGGGGTTTCTTAAATAAACACTATCAACCGATAACTAAAATCAATGACAGTTGTTTTAAATGTCAAAAAATGTTTATGTTATTTTTTGCTTTCCTAACAAGTACATTTGTGTTATTGAAGAAATTTTTAACCAACTTAAAACTAATGCAAAAAATAATGCTCGAATAAAGTTTTAACGTTCTAGCCCTTGAACCAGCCTTAGGTGGTCCATAATGTATCAAACTGAAACAACAGTTGCCAGTTGCGTGTAACGTTATAAAGTCGAGCGTGAGTAGCGGGGCGGTAACTAGGCCCATAAGGAAGCGCTCCCCGCAATCCAGGCAATGTTCACATATCCGCTAGCCTCCCTCCCCCGCTGAATTACATCCCTTTGGGGAACGGTATTCCAAGACTCCCGCAACCATTATATAAATTTTAGTTTAAAAGCCATATATAATGCCTACGACTGCTGTACTGGTCAACAAATTTCAGTTGTTAAAAAGCTGTGTAGAATAAGATAAATTAGAATCTGTGTGGATATCTCTGTCGAATCAAAGGTTTGAAGCACGGATTTCAAATTTGTATTTCAGAAAATATTTGTTGATTTTGTTCATGGCTTACTGCAGGTTGGTGCTCTCTATGGTCAACTTATGCGTTACATCAATTACTTTGTTATGGTTGGGATTATGACTAATTTCATTTAAAAAATTATCATTGGTCACACCCTGATCATGAGTTTTGAAAATCAAATTTTAATTTCTCTTCTTAGCGATTTTGATTTTAAGAGAATGAAATAACTGTTACGATAGAAACCGAAATACTATTCATGACAGGAGCTTATCATCACCCGAGACAGCATTAGCTTTTAAACTTTTTAACAACAACGAAGTTTGCTGTGGTCTAAATCAGTTATGTGGTAGTGGCAGAATATTTTATAGGTTTTATCGTTGGCATAACCGTGTGAGCCAAAAACAATGTCAGTCTTTCTATTGTTCAAAGCTACTTTATTCATGAACCAATTAAACTTGAACCATTTAAAAGGACTATGAAGTTTTGTTTTCAATAATCAAGAAACCTATTGTTGGCATTATTAGATGTGTAGCTGTCGTTTTTATGAAAAAAGATATTACATCAAATTTTCAGTGAATGGATCTTTACAAAGCTAAAATCTGTTATTTGTCCAACACAAGTTTATCGGCGAGACACATATTGAAAAAAACCAGTGCGACAATTTACTATTTATTTAAAACTAAAACCTCGAGTTTTGTGTACTTTGGAACATTTAATTCATAGCTAATATTTTGCTCGGACTTTTTTGACTTCTTCCGTAGTTGTTTTGAAGCGTCTCTGAAGAGGATTTTCATTGAAGACAAGGTAAAACTGACGTTACACTCCAATAAATATTTAAAACATTGTAAAGACACGTCCATTCAAATGTAACGTAGTCTCCTTTTTTATAAAACATTAGCTACGCACCCAAGAATAGCTATAACAGGTTGTTCAATGACTGAAAACAAAATATTATAGTATGCCCTTTCAAATACTAGTTTCAATGTCTATGATCATGAATAAAGTAGCTATGTATGAACAATTAAAAGTGTGACATAATTTTTGGGGCAAATGGTATAAGATGAATACATTTTTAATACATCACAACCACGGCATGACTTGGGGTAGTTGCAGTCACATTTTTTCCTTTTCTTACCTTAATGAGTGCAGTAAATTGAAGATAAACTTTATCCATTGATAAAAACATTAAGGCCAAAAGTCACGCTCTGAGAACTCACAGTCGGTTTAAAAAAACGTGAGCCAGATTGTCTGTAAGACCAAGCAAAAATTAACATTGCTCTTATAAGCAGCTTAAAATTTAACTCACTTTGTCCGATGATAGTTGTGGTGAATTCCATGCGTCGTTTCTAAGATGACTCACTTTACATTAAACCAGATATATTTTCTGTCTACTTTTCGCAAACATTCCTACACACACGTGCAGATGCCACTCCATTGTGTAGGGTTCAACATTAATCGTGCTCGAACTAGAGGCGGCCAACCCTCGAGCGAAGCTGTGAGGAAACATCCACCAGGCCAGACTGCTTCCGCCCCCGCGCTAAATAACACAACCCTTCTCTGACCCTCGCAAACACAACGCTCAAAATGGATACAATGCCAACAAAGCCGAGCCTCGGAGTTATTGCAGCTGAAAGGGAAAACAAGAACACTCGTTACAAGCCGAGCGGAAAACTATTAAAATGCCGAGATTTTGTCAATGGCTTAGTCTATTTCGCTTCCAATGTATTCACCTGATTTTATTGTTTGGCCTCAAACCAAGCGCTAAGGAAAAGTCGAACAGAAAAAAATCAGCTAAAGGTTTAAAAGTTTGAATTACATTTTCTTATTGCTACTAATGGTACTTCTTCGATTGATACAACGGTTGTAGTTGAGATATGCAGATTTTGGAGGTAAAATGGGTGAAAAATATGGTTTTCGTTATACAGCATTAAAAACAGCTGTTTTAATGCATGTTTTCCGGACCTAAATACGCTCTTTTTATTCCTAGGAATTAAAAGCTAATGTACTCGATACCAGCTGATTCTTTTTTACTCCTAGGTTTAAAAAAGTCAAAAAGTGCCGAGTACATTAGCTGTTTCATTTTTGTCGTTTATTATCATAACTATTGATCACGAAACTCTTTCATTTGAATACATAATTTCGATTCGAACAATCGATAATTTATAAGCAAATATTTCCGATCGTAAATGAAGAAGGTATAAATTCTACTACTACGATCAATGATAAAAATTATTAAATTTAAATAAACAGTCAATATGTAAGGTAAACAAATTTCCTAGAAAGTAAAAAATAATCTCTTCTCGGAAGAAAGATAACAGATTTATGAAACTCGCTCTTTTCACCAATCGATTATTACATGCGTTCGATATGTCGATAGTTGTTCATTGTTGTCAGTCTAACCTAACACAAATGAAACAAACAATCAGCTGATTGCTTCAAGTAGGAAGAACAAGATGGCGGCATCTTTGGAAGGTATCTTTAAAGGTAAACAAGCTTAACATTTTGGTTTTCTTAAGCAGTTTTCGTGTTGTATTGAGCAATATAACGAAAAATATAGTTCATCACACGGACCTAAAGCTGCTTTTCGTTACTCGGTCATTTTTCAACCTCGGCTTACAGCCTCGGTTGTAAAACTTGACCTTGTACGAAAAGCGTCACTTTAGGTTCTTGTAATGAAATATACTATTATATTTTGTGTCAATAACAGAAAGCTATAAACGTTTTCGGCGTTTACTGACGTACATGTTAATTACTTAACTGAATTCCGATGTTTTAATGAGGTCACAATAAAACCTTAACACAATCTATTCGAAAAAAGTATGCGTCCCTGCAAAATGACTTTGTTATATTCTTGACATAAAACTTGAGCAAGTTATATATAATAACTATGAAAGAAATATCGTGTTTCATAATTGATTTTTTAATAAATTAAACAGTTATAATTTAATTTAAAAGTTTTTTTATATTTAAGTTCTTTTGGGTTTTGATTATACATGTTACAATGTGCAAGTAACTGATAATATTTGCTTCATTAATCCTATTCACCCAGTTCAATTCTCATTAAATCATCCTACACTCATCCTTCACTCATATTCGTCCTAAAATACCCCTTTCTGGTGGTTGACGTCTTAATGGTAATCTAATCTAATCTATGTAGCATTTAGGTGGTTGAACGGGAGAGGTAAGAAACAGTTTTAAGTTACACAATCCATTCTGAACGCATTTCCCAAATCCATGCATCTCTAGACATAAGTGCCTGCACTGCATTCATAAAACTTAAAAAAAATACAAATTTGAATATTCATAAAGTCAACAGATTACACTTTATTGAGATTCGAATAATCAGAAGGAATAATGTTGGGGTCCCGAAAGTGCCCTTGAGCGCACAACTCCGTGAGAAATGCGTCCCCAAGGCTGGAAGGAGGGTGGCTCAGTATTGGGGAGGTTAACTTTGAACATACATAAAACGTCGTCAAAAGTTACAGAAATGAATAAATCTTTCCGTTAATGCAGGGGCAGGCAATTAACAATTTCGTTAACGTTACTGGGATCGACCTTGCCAAGTACGACATGATAATGCGAGTGCATGTGTCGTAGCCTCACGTTGAAAAGCGCCCACGCCAACTCTTTACAACGTTAAAGGTCTTTTTACTTTGATCGTTAATCTATTGTTTCCTACAATTAATTAGCTATAAGTCCATATAAAGTTAAATTATAAGTGGATCTTGAAGCCGTGGGCCACCCGGGACAAGATCCTGGCAGTGGAAACAAACTGCTTGGAATCAGGAGGAGGTAGAGGAGAGGTAATTAATGATAAAAACGAATAAAATGAAATAGTTCGGTTCCTAGAGGATTATAATGGAGAAACTCGTCGATTCAATATGATTCTTGCTTATAGATATTCGAGAAAAAATTACTCAACTACACTCAAAATTACACACTCATATAAACACTCTTTAATTATGCATTAAAAATATTTCTGTAAGTTCACCCTATGGAAAATGTTTGTGTGATCCCAATTTGCTGACCACATTGGTAAGTTTTGCCTTTTCTACAAAAAATTAATATTCCATAATTTCGCCTATTTCATTTCTAAAAGTTTTTTTCTTATTATTTTATTTAATACCTGTACAATTTAATTAAAATATAAACAAACAATTCGCATACAGAATATATGTTCGAATATGTAAAAAACAAATTAATTATTATGTGGAACAGGGTTCAATCTGAACAGAAGGCCTGTTACATTGAACTGTAAATTGATTCAACCTTTTGGAAGGTTGGTTCTAAATAAATTGACTTAAGAAAATTGCGACTAACAAACGCTTAGTTTCAGAAGCAATTTAAAGGTTCACTGCTTTTCTGGATGAACTGGGCTCGAGACTGAGCGAGTTTAATTTTAAAGAATTTTTACAATCTTGAGTAAACTAGACATTTATAAAAATGGAAACAATTTTGACCGTTTCCTTAATAAATTATAACTTAATATTTTTGTATCAAACAACAAAACTTCTTGCTTTTACTGTAAAGTTCAAAAGTACTCAACAGAATTTTATATATAAATATTCGATGTATATATTAAAGGTATAGTCAGTCATAAGTAATTCGGTTCAATTATGTTCGAACCGATGGAATCATTAGTGTTTGTTGTTCAATGGTTTGATTAGTAAGGGATAGGTTGGTTATATGTTTTGTTTGTATTCGATCATGTGATGGAATTGAATTCCTAATTTGTCCTTGAATGTCTAATCGAATCGAATTAACATCGACCATCGATTTTTAACATCGATTATAGTGCTGGTGACAGATTCCGGTCATTAATTAGTATTAAGAACAAATACCCCCGTTGCAGCAGACCTGCATACTCAGTGAGTTTCAGATGCAAATAAACATGTTTCAATCCAAAACAGCGAGATATTAATTTTTTTTAATATGCACAAAAATAACGTGGGAAATAATTAAGCAGATTGGCTACATCAGGTATGTTAAAATTGGGTGGTTTTAATTCAATATTAAGTAGATCTGAACTAGACACAATGGAACGCTTCTATGGAATGGAATTCTTCTATGAGAAGAATTCGTATACCAAGTTTTATCAAGATATGTTAATAAATAAGGAAGGTATTGAAATATTTAATTTCCCAAAAAGCTAACATGGGTAATGATAATAGGTATGCAGGTTTGCTGCTAAAAAATAAAAAAAATAAAATATATAGGTTTGCTGCTAAAAATGTAAATATTGGGGATTTTAGATTAATATACATTAGATCTCTTCTACATGAATCCACAAGTCAAGTTTTAAGATACGTTGAGAAATAAGCGGGATATAGAATGTGACTTATTTCCTATAACGTTAACATTGGGACAGTGTATTACTACTGTATTACCACTTTCACTATCTCGGTAACCAATGGACATAGAGCAATGATTCATATTACTAAATTTTTTCGAGCTGAATCCAAGAATGTTATGAAAAAATTGAGAATTTTATTTTTTTATATTTTAAATATTTTTATCCTCAAAATTTTTAAAAACGGATTAAGCCATTGAAGCCAGTGTAAAAATATAGTTTAAAATGATGGGTCACAACACCACCTTTACAATTGAATTTTTTTTTATCCAATATGGCGGTCTTAAATGGTAGCTATAAATTACTATCCCATCAAAATGAAGTATTCAACCCTGAATATTTTTGTTGTTCATAAGTTTATATCTCAATAAATTATAGTTACAAATGCAGTGTAAGTCGGATTTTCCTATTGTAATACGCCATTTTGAAACGTAATTTCAGGGGTGTCGCATGGTCCAATTTTGTCCGACTTTGGATATGTTAAAAACACTTTTCTAGACTTATCTTCGTAAAACACGCTTGTGTTGCAATTTATTCTAGGTCAGATTAATTTCCGCGTAGATTTACTGGACTAGATACCCACTGGACTAGATAAGTTATAAATATTACATAAAACATCGTTGAAAAAAATTGAAATATCATGACTCACCCTAACCTTGTCCGATTTTAATGATTAGTGGTTCAAATGAAAGCTGTTAGTTCACTGGGTTTTTTAAGACCATGCAGATCTGTAGGCCTTACTCTGGACTGGACCTACCGTAGTACGTCGGGTACATGGTCAGATATGGAGAAAAACAGCACTTTTTGATTGGAGTATGACATTTTCGGTGATCATAGGTGATGCCAAAAGGAAAAGTCGGTGAACCACTTCGAAATCCGTGGCTAACACCAAAATAGTGGCCATTAAAGATGGCTGCCATGAGCCCCTGCATTATTGAACCCCCCTCCCCTTCCGTTGTATCTCGGCTACTAACTAACCGATACCAATAATCTTTTTATTATTTTAAATCTGACTTAAGGAAGAGACTTTTTTATTTAACTATAACTGTGAAACCTCAAAGTTCTCTAGAATTGAAAGAAAATTAAAAAAATACTTTTTAATGAGTTTAATTATTTACTCATGGAGGTATATGATTATGCCCTGTGGAGATACCAATAAGGGAGAGTTCTGCGTTTTCTGTCATATTTTATGTGCTTAACAACATACTATTAAGCCAAGTTTGACCACTGTAAGTGCCTCAATTTTAAGATGGCGTCCAAGATGAGGTCAATATCATAAAAGATTAAGGGAATTAATGCCATAGGTGATACGAAAGTGACTTCTGTGCTATATTACATTCAACTGCCAATAATTGACGGGAAATAAGAGCTTTAATTCGACTTGCTAATCGTTTTCTGACGCCATCTTGAATCCGCCATATTGGATGTCATATTTTTTTCGAATGTAAACATAGCGTCGTGATACATCATTACAAACTCGAATTTCACGCTGATTTCAATGCCGGCGCCCGTTTTCAAAAGAATTTGCTAATTTTAAAGTTATACTGAAAACAAATTAATTATTCTCTGTACATTCCTCACGGAATTTTAAGCTTTGAGTTTTAAGATTCGTTCTAGTCTTAAAATACTCGCAAAATATCTTCACTTCCTTGTTAAGCACCTGACCATTTATATCAGACGACTTAGTGGACTGTTATAATACTTAATTTATCATGTTTTTCACATTTTAAAGCTAATTTCAAGAGGAAACATTTTGCCACATTAAATTAAAATGTGAAACCTCAGATGTTCTGAGGAATTTACAAGACGTCGTAAAATTTAACTCTTCCCATTAATTTTCTAAGTATATAAAGACAGATTTAAAATGAATTAATTATTTTATTGTTTATTTAAAACAGGTGTTATAATAAATGAACAGATTTTTTACATAAAAATCAACAAAATTGCGAATCAATCCATGTTAAATCATAGTTTCTTTTTCATTACTTAATAATTATGGATCTTGTAGTCAAGTTGTTCATCTTCGATTTGATTATGTTTTTCATTATATTTATTGTTGCAATTTCCATTCCAGAGCAGTTCTTGCAAAGGAGCGTGCATGGAACCTTGGCCTTCGTACAGGAACATTGTGTATGGCATTCAACACAAGTACACCTAACCAATTCTCCGCAGGTTGCCAAGACTGGGGGAGACAGGACCAAACCGCATCCACTCCCCAGCGACCATGGTCCATCCCCATCCTTCTGGCTCTGGAGTGACGCCACGACTGAGCACACGACCCCAAACTTGTCCTGACAAATAAGCGGAGCCAAGTCAGTGCTGCCTTCGTGCCTCTCTAGTTGGGAGCAGACTTTGAATGCCTCGATTGTGGGAAGTAAACATAAACTTTCTAATATGATTGACTGAGAGTTCTTCAGAGTCTTTATAATAAAGTAAGACAGTAAACTTCTCCAGAATATGCAAAGTCTCTTCAGACGTGGTAGAGAGATTGCGTGGAAGGCCGTAGTAGTTTCGGGAAATGATTTCCACACGGTCCAAGCTGACTTTTCCTTTCATTGAAAATGATGATGTTACATCGGATCCGTGAAGGCATGAAATCCCCTCGATGCCAGGTCTTTTTGTTCACCAAACTATCAAAAATTGCCTCAATATTTCTGTATCTTTGGCTCTTCCAAGAACTTACTAGAATCCACAACTATTGAAGTCCAACAACCTTGAGTGTCTTGAAAAAGATATTGCCAAAACAACGACATCGGTATCTACAGTAAAAATAATTACCTTTTTCGCTCCATGCTCGACTCAGTCTTTGGCGTGAAGGAAAATCCGACCGTCAGCTTCTTCCTGTTTCTTACATGTAACTCCATCAATCGAAGATTCGTCTGGCCGAGCAGAATGAATGATGCAGTCAACATAAGTTGTGATATTAGCCCTGTCCAGATTTGATAGAGCATGCTCTCCAATTAACTTAAAGAGTTCTATCTTATTCTGGTCGCAGCGGAGGAATCCATTCCAATTCTTTGGTAGGATGTTTCCTCGCGCTACTTGCCGACGAACGCCAACGCCTCTCTTATTCCTCGCAAGTTTCTTCAGGCTGGCTTCTGAGTATATATCCCAATACAAGAAATATGTATTCTATTTACACGGAACCTCTCAGCGTCAATTAAGATTCTTTTTTTTTTTTGAGTGCCGAATCACTATATTCTCCAAAGGTCCTGGATGTTTTTGGTGAAATACCATGCATTAGTGCTGTTCCGTCATAAATCATTCTATCACAAAATCCTTCGAACTGTGGTTGATCGGCAACTTCTTCAAGGATTCTAAGTATCTGAAATTTCTGACATGATCTAAGAACGCCATTTGAGGAGAGCGTAGGTGGTACACTAGTATTTTCGTGTTTGAGTCAAAATTTAACTGCCTATTTTGGCTCATGATGAAAGCCATAGAAAAAAAGCTCAACGTCCGAAACGATTGGAGATGAAACCATTTTTTGACCAAAGTCAAAAAACCTAGTCCTATTTTTCTTAATAGGAGCAAATACGCTTTCATTTGCCTCATTACTCAGACTTGTTTCCACATAGTTATTGTTGAGTTGGAGGGCTTTTTCCTCAGCACCAACCACCCAGCTTTTACCCGCTCTTGATCCATTATGACCTTTGTGGCCCAAACATCAAGATCACCTGAGTTTTCCTCAAGAGAATTTCCGAACTCGAGAAAGCTTCTTTTTATGCCTGTTTTTTGTTCCTGAAACTTTTTCTGGTAAGCAGTACTGTATACTGTTCGTGGTGAACAGGTATGTCAGTATCTGTTTTCCTTGTATACTCAGACTCATCAAATATTCTATGTCATCCTTATTTCTTAACATATCTTGATAAAATTTGGTAAATGGCTTATCTAGTTCAAATCTACTAAATAATTATCTAAAACCACCCAAACATGAGATACCTGTTGTAGCAAACCTACATACTCATTCCCCACGTTATTCTTATAGAGCTTACAAAAACATGTCACATCTCGCTTTATTGGATTGAACCATGTTCTTATGCATTTTAAATTTGCTTATTGTGCAGGTCTGCTACAACGTGGGTATTTTTTATTTCCCCTCAGGAAAACATAGGGAATGGGTATGCAGGTTTACCATAATGGATGACTAAAAATGAGTGATTTAAGGCTTAAATACATTAGACCTCAACTAGATGAAGTCGAAAACTAAGTTTTTTCGAAAATTAAGATATTTTGAAAAATAAACAAGGTATAAAATTTCACTTATTTCCTTTAAGGTTATTTTACTTATACCACTATCAATATCTCGATAACCAATGGACATAGCGCAATCATTCAGTATACTAGATTGTTTTTTTCGAGATGAATACAATGCTGCTGACAAAAATTGGACTATTTTAATTTTTCAATGTAAAAAACAAAACCACATTTTGGGGGGGGTTTACTCTCCTTTACCTCCCCTTTTGGTGGTCCGATTGTGCCATTTACGAACTCGTCCGAGTGATTACCACTATACACGTATGTACCAAATTTCATTAAGTTGGGACCATATTTACCGCAACTATTGTGTTAACAGATTCATACATACATCTGATATATGAAATGCTACCTTCAAAAACCTCATTTAGCAGTTCGGTAACAGGCAAATAATATAAGATAAATTCAAACCTCACTACACCATAAGAGCGCCAACAAGAATAAATTACTTTATACTATGTGATTTTATATAGCATAAACTCTTTTGTTTACATTTTAAATTATTCTAGTTTTAAAATGTAGTTTGTTTAAAGTTTTTTTATATTTATTTTATTATTATCAAGCAACTTTATATTGTACTTTACTAGGCGGAAAGCGAAATGCAGTACTGATTACTTAATTTTTCAGTTATTTTAAATGACACTTATACATGTAAATTAGAATGTTTTTTTTTGCTTCTGATGGCTCCAAAATGAAAATTTATGGTCTCGGGCTTAGTTCTCACCATGAGACCTACGGTAATAGCTTCTTCCTCATAAGGGAAATTCGCTAAAAGGCCAAACATTTGAGCCTTGGGGCTGAAATGAATCGGATCAAGCTCAAAAGAGAAATTAACCTGGAAATGAACAATTCGTTTTTTTTTCATGCGAGTAGGATGAGAATAATTCGAATTCATGATTTAAACAGCCGAAATGAAGCTTCAAATCACAAAATATCTTTTAAGATCAATAAAATTGCAACACGTATTTAACATCAACAGCTGTTTAAGAAATATATCTTAATTATAAAAAGATTTATTAATAACACTTACTTTTTAGAAACAAATCTTGAATTATCAAATCTATCATAAATTTACTTCTTGCGGTTTTAAATATTAATTTTTTTTTGTTTCTTCGTGTAATATAAATATGGACTCGAACTCGCCACACGCACAGGTCTTTGACCCAAGTGAGTTTTTTTAAAATTTTGTTATAGTAGCGCTGCTTTTGTTACTATATCTGTAAATAAAGAATTACAACTTTCTACAACACCCCTCATCTTTTTGTAAATAGAAATAACTTTTATAAGTTTCCAAACATTTGGGAAAGTTTGAGCTTCTCACAGATAAATAAAAAGTTTTAGGAAGTTGATCCATACAAATTCTGCGAACTTTAAAAACAAAGGGATATTACTTATAAATATCGGGTTAAGTGTTGGATACGGTATGATACCACACGAGCCCGCAGCGCAGCGCAGTAAATCGCCCTGCCGCAGTCGAGTAATCGTATTGGCAATCCAGACAAGACACGGGCTTAAGCCTAATGAATGGAGGTCGCTTAAAAAACTACGATATTCAAAGCCGCCCTGTAACATCGATGCGACAGCCACGCATCGAGAGGCTTTGCTTCTGTTATTGCATAAAGCTGTAATCTGTAGCCACTGTCAACATCAAATAATTCGTGGATTTTTAAGACAAAATTAATTTGAAGCTGAACATGTTCAATGAATAAACAAAATACAAGTTAGGTTGAAGCACAATTTCCGGTGTCCAGAAATGATTGGATATCTTTAAACACAATTCAGTTACTAGTAATAAGGTTTTGTTACATTATTCGTTATTACCAAGTTTATTTTTTTATTATTTTACAAACAGAAACATTTACGGTTAAAGAAAGCCGGTTTACCTCCTTTTTCATAAAAAAATACGAGCCCCCGTTGTACTCAATACAGAATTGTATCCTAAATTTGTAAACGAGTTTTTCTGAGGGATGCATTATTTATGTATTAAAAACTTTGATAATTTAATATATTTAAATAAAACCCAACGTATTTTGATAAATAACATTTTTTATTTACGTTTATAAAACGAAGGGAACAAATGAACAAGTTAACATTTAATAGTTAAACAACTAGGTTTTCTTAGACGCAATAGTACGGCATTGGTGTATTTTAAAGTCGTCCCGTGCTTATGGTTTGTGAATACCTGGTATATATAAATTATTTTAATAGTAAGGAAAATATTTTTCCCCAATTTTCAGCATGTTGAAAAACAAAAAAAGGAACCATGAAACATGAAAATGCAACTTACACATATTATAATCAGTAAAAAAAAAAATGGAATCACGTACATTTTTTCAGTAAACAACAACAATGCTTCTTACACACTCGCTACAAATATTCAACTCTTTTAAGAATTATTAGTCTGACAGTTTTTTTTACAATTTTTTACTATGTTTGTGCGTCAAATCAATTCAAAGAAAGTGTTCAAAACGGGCAATACTATTAAAATTTACTTTAAAGAGGACCAGTGGAGGATGGCAAAAATATTTTTATTTTGTTAGGCAAAAACAGCTACATAACTACAATTTATGCCATGTTCAAATAAAAATTCAAACCAAAGCCTCAAACTACTGCCTTATTCAAGAAGTACAAACTTGGCTTTTTATTAGCTCATTATTACAATCGGTTGAAAATATTAATATACTAAAAGGTTAAACTTAAAAATTTATATATTTAATCAACCCGGCTATTAATCAAGAACAAATCAATTCTGACAGTTTAATCAATTACAGACAATTTCAGATAAACATGAACATTCTAAAACCTCAATTATTAGCACTCCGGTATTTATTGCATCGACTGAGATCTCTCTTAGTTTAGTATTTTTGCTGTAGAGTATTTTATGTATAACAGTTAATACATCTAATGAAATTCAAGTTCATAAGTGATCCTGCTATTTTATAAAATTTCCTTTGACTAAAGATGGTTAAGATCTCCTTTATTACCAGCCGTGGCAAAGAATTTTTATCGACTTAATATCGAACTAACCAGTGTGAATCTTCTTTTCATTTAAGTCAACCATGTTATGTCTCAAACTCTTCTCGAGTTTCTTTTACACATCAAAACAATGATGATTTAACTATCGTTTTTTTTACTAAATAATGGTATTCAAAACCATGGCTCACTAAAGTGGCTCCTTTAAATGCTTCACCTGTTTCTTTTTGCTAATATTTAGCATATTGCAACGTCTACTTTTAACCGTTTAGCCGGGCATCCGGCTTATGGAGTTTGGAAAGCAAATGCATAGCAAAAACAACCGTATACATTTAAAAAATGTATGAATAATTTATTAAAATGTTTTGGTTATATTTTACTAAAATGTGATAAAGTCAACAATCTATATAAAGGCAAGGATCAATGCCCAATATATCGCCGGACCAGAGACCAGAGACCACAATAAGATGGCCGCATAACACACGCTTATTGAAATATCACCGCCAAATACCAAAGCATTCCGGCTACCCTCCGTTATGCGTTTATAAAATATTTTGTTTTCAATTTTATTTGAATAAAACGCTCCAAGACTGCAATAGAATATTTGAATGAAGTATTTGTACGTTTGAATATAAATAACAAATTATATATTCAAGTAAATTTACTAAAAATAAAACTATTTCAAAATTACTTATTTATTTGATTTCGGATGGAAAGAGATATTCTGCATTTCATTCTATAACGCTGAACGCTGCGTCGAGAAATTTAGAGGTTGAACGCACATATCAGTAACTGAGATGACAACTCACTTTGGTTATTAAGTAGCCCCTTTTTTGTATTTTAGATAATCATAATCTACTGAAACGCAATTCTCCTGCTCATACTCTTTTCCCTCAAACTATTCTTGATTTTTAAGTTTATATGCTAAACTATGAAAACAGAAAAAATTTGTATTAAGTAATCAAATGATTCTACAAATATTAATAAAGGTAGCAAATAAAATTTTAATATGAAATTTACTATAACATCTATTAAATTGAACTAAGGTTTTTATAACTAATAAAAATATACCAAGTTGTGATAAAGTGTATACTATTTTAACTTACTATAAAAAAATGTTATGATCGCACGCAGTTTGATAGGAGACAAAATTATGATTTGCGCTTTACCTAGATTTAAGTTTAATTTTTGAATGTTTTAAAAGCAAATTTTGATTTTTCAGAATAAAATAGCTTAATTTGTTATTTTTATGTCTTTGTTTTCCATAACAGACAAGTTTTAATACTTTTTTAATACTCTTTTTAATTTACTCGTTTAATAAAATTAGCAGCTTAATTATTTCCCGACGAATTCCTTGAGGACTGGGAACAATCATTCGACAAAACCCAAACAAAACAAATGTCGTGGAAGATAGGCTCGCCACGGAATGGGATTTTTGGCGCCTCTGCGGATACAAAAGTACCCGGGACTCGAGTAATTTAAATTTGTCGTAAACAAAATAGCGTGTCTGGCCTAGTTTAATGGGCAATTAGGGGATGTAGCGGCGGCGGCCGGAAGACGTACGTCTGGTGACTGACGCCGCGCGGGTGTGGTGGGGGGGAGGGTAGTGTGGGGGTGTGGGTGGGGCATGCGCGGCGGCGGGGTGTGTGGTCCGACACCACCCCCATTAGCCTCAGCTGGAGCCAATTATTAAACGAATATCCTGCATGTTTAGTGTTTTTATATGTTATCCTCGACTATTTCGCCTTTTCCTGGAACTATTAGACGGTAAAAAGGTATAGATGCAATACCAAACACAACTTCTATTCTCCATGTAAAATAAACTTATTGTATAGTGCACAGTCGAACGTGCCCTTTCACAAGTGTTAACTGCCAATTAACATGCATTTAATGTGACAAATACGTTTTTTTGTTAATTACTCAAAAACTACTGAAGTTCAGCAGTGGGGTTTAAACTGAAAAGTTGCTTGACCTTTAAGTTCGCCTTGTATCTATGACCGCTACTGTAAGTCCACGTCAGATGTCTCATTGATGATTAGGTCTTGTGTTATATCACTTACTACAATCGTTTATGTCTTTACTAAGTTGTCTCAACAACTGGTTGTCCCATGAAGACTCCCTTTGTACTTTAAACTGCTCTAAATCTGAGAAGCGTGCCTTTTAAAAGTCTGCCAAGCTGTATTAATAAGCATCTTTGACAGAGAAGAGGTGCTATGGGTTTCACACTTTACCCATAAACATGGTTGTTAAGGGCAGTTAATTTCCGCCCCACTTGCCTCCTGGGAGTGACGAATGTAGGACCAATGGTCAAGCCTTGGACTCAGTGGTTGCTAAAACTGGATTTACGTGCAAATGTCTCGAAGTAAATTGAATTAATTTTTTCCATCATACTGTAAAGATTATAGGAAAATCGTCCTGCGTCTCAGAGAATCGAATGTTAGTTTTCACACATACCGGTTAAAGAAAGATCGAGCCTACCGCGATGTATTCAAGAATATACATTACTAAACTAGTATTGACGACATCAAAGTTGCGACCGAGGTTAAAGGTCCTAAAGATAGGAATATAACTAACCTTAAAAACTGATTCACGAACTAACCGGTGTCTCTTTTCTTTATAGATCTGGAACCTGATGCTAATAATAAATATATATTCCTAATTCAGTTTTAATTTAACGCAAAGGTTTTGTTCGAACCACCTTAAAAAAGTTGTACAGAACAAACGTTTTCAACAGTATGGTCACATTAGATCCTACTGCCACAATATAGCAATATGTACTGCCACAATATTAATTTTCGATGTGTTAAATGCTCACAGAACAATGATACGAAAGCATGTCCTACGCCGTCAACATAACTCTTACAAGTTTTGCATTCCGGTGAACATCCGGCTAACAATAATTGCTTCCCTACTTACAGGGATATTTAAAGTAAACAATATCTACCACTAAGACGAAAACTGTAAAAAAATATCAGGACGAAGCTAGTTTGCATCCCGACAGAAAGAAAATTCCAGCAACAACAGTAAGAGCAATTTGGTAACTGAAGGGCTTCTTTTGCACAAGCAACTCAAGGTCGTGAGGGTATTGGCTCAAGAAAGCAAAATCAAAAGAATCTAATCACAAATCCAGAAAGTTAGTCTGCTACAATTCAAAACTCCTTCGCTCGTTTAGAAGTATCATTCCACAAAATCACCCTCTGCTACCATAATATTACGCATTATCCAAGGCATTATCTCTCTGGGTTACTTGTAAGAATAAAATTTTAATTAATAAGAAACAAATATATTAAAGAAAGGAACCCACACTTTTTTTATTTTATTTTAGGTTACACACAAAACCATAACATAATATCCGAAACACAACCATCAAAATACATAATATTGAATTAACTAAAAAATAAATTGAACAATTTTAACAAAACTAATGTTATAGTTTGTGGAATCCCATATCGATATGATTTCCCTCATTTTAATGAGAAAATAAGACAAACCAATGCTGAATTTCAAAATTTCACTAATAATTACACGAACATATTCTATCTAGGGTATACAAATTTTAATAGATCATGTTTCACTGTACATGGACTCCGTTTCAACTATAAGGGAAAAATTAAATTTACTAACTTACTTTTGTCCATAGTTGAAAATAAAAACAAAAACAACTTTGAAAATCCAATCCCAGTGATAATTACAAGAAATAATAATGATCTAATTAATCTTCAAGGAAAGCAAATGATTCAAAATGGCTCATATTTTCAAGATGTTTACGAGAAAAACCATTTTTTAATGTCAAAAAGAAGACTAAGACGTTTTTGACAAATTATTACTTTGAATATAGTCAGGAAATATTAATTAATGTTTTATCAAAAAAGTCATACCTGACAGAGACAAATCAACAAAAATATATGTTAAAAATACTACAACAAAATATTGATGGATTGTTAAAAAATGGAATTACTTGAACCATTAATTGAAGATGAATCTCCAACAGTTTTATGTTTAACAGAACACAATTTGAAAGCATGCCAAATAAATTCAATTAGATTAAAAAACTTAATTCATGCATCTTCTTTTTGTCGGGAGAAAATGAGAAAAGGTGGTGTATGTTTATTAATAAATGAAAACAACAAATTTAATACAATTGATATTTCTGAATTTTGTGAAGAAGGACAAATTGAAATGACATGTATACAAATTGAATCATTATCAAAGAGAATCTTCATATTGGGAGTATACCGACCACCCTCAGGTAACATAAATTTCTTTATGAATGCCTTGAGAAATTGTTTTGACTCCATTTACAAAAATAAAAATAACATTCTTGTTGTAGGAGATTTTAATATAGATTGTGCTTCAAATAAACTAGATACAAAGAGATTTAAATATATGTTGACAGGTAATGGATTAAATTAATTAATATTTTCTCCAACTTAAAAAATGAAAATTTGTTAGCAATATATTGATTACTTGCTTATCAGATCACTATGCACAGATTGCGGCATTTAATTTCATTAACACTAATAAGGCATTGCTAACCTATTAATATTTTAGACCCTTAACTGATTCAAAAGTTAATGAATTCAGAAAATTGTTACAAAATGAACCATGGCATATTTTACTAAAAAGGGAACTTTCTACGGATGAATTGTATGATCAGTTTTCTAATACACTAACCCAGCATTTCACCGCTACATTTCCTTTAAAAAAATAATTGTCAAAGAAAAGAGTTATAGTACTAAAATTAAACTATCACTATAAGCACAGATTTTAAGAAAGAAAATTAAAGACCTTTATATGTCTTCAAAAAATTTAAATTCATTCCATCCTCTACGTAAAGAGTTTAAGATTTTAAAGACTAAATATCGATACTTAGTGCGAAAAGAAAAATCTAGAAATATTAAAAATGTGATAGAAAAATCTAATAATAAGTCAAAGACTGTATGGAAAATAATAAACGAAAATAAAAAAGGAAAGAAAAATAATAAGAAAATGGAATTAAACTCCAAGATTCATCCGGATCACTAATTGAAGATACAAAACATGTAGCAGACATATTTAATGATTTTTTTATAAATATTGCCAATAAGACTAACCAAGTTACACAAGAAAATGTCCAACATATGAAAAATAATGCAACACAAACAATGTTTTTGAATCCCACTACAACTCAAGAAGTCGAGGATATCATAAAATCATTAAAAATGACAAATGCAGTTGGACTTAACGAAATACCGGTTAAATTGGTAAAAGAATGTTGTAAAAAAATAGCATACATTTTGAAGATTCTTATTAACTATTCCATTGAACATGGTAAATTTCCCCAAGAATGAAAAAAAAATCCAAAATTGTACCTTTATTAAAACAAGGTGATCCATATAATGCAAACAATTATCCATACTACCAATATCCATACTATTATGTACTAGCAAAATATTTGAAAAAGTTATATTGAATCGTTTGAACTCATATCTTTATAAATATAATATTTTATTTAAATACCAATATGGATTTCGAAAAGATATATCAAAGTTGAATGCAATGTATAAGTTAATTAATGATGTAATTACTTCACTAGTCAAAAAAGAACATTCAATGGTAATTTTCGTTGATTGAAAAAAGCATTCGATAATGTTAACCATTCCTTAATGCTAGAAAAACTAGACAATATAGGAATATGAGGAAAATCGAATGAATGGTTTAAATATATTTAAGTAACAGGACACTCTTTTGTAATCCCCCACATCGACAGTAACAGATGTCAAACAAATACAACATCAAATGAAATGAAAATAACTGCTGGAGTACCACAAGGATCAGTTTTAGGTCCAGTACTTTTTGTAATATATGTCAATAATATCAATGAATCCGTGTCAAACTCAAATTTATGTCTTTTCGCTGATGACACAACAATAATTATAAAAGACCATGATAAATCTAACCTTGAAATTAAAAGCTATATAAATTCACATAACGTTATGCAATGGTTTAACAAAAATGGATTTTCATTTAATATCGAGAAAACGAAATACATAGAATTTTCAAAAACACCAGATCAAAATATAAATTTCATTTTAGGTGATGACGTTATTGAACCTCCAGAATCTGTAAACTTTTTGGGGTTAATGATAGATCAAAATCTAAGATTTAATCTCCACGTTAACAATTTATATAAAAATATATCAAGTAGATTGTTTCAACTTCGGAGATTAGCGGCATATTGCCAAGAAGATGTCCTCATGGCGACTTATTATGGATTGATTATTCCAAAACTAACATATGCAATTCCAATTTGGGGAAGCATAACTTCGAATTTAAAACGGCTATTTCCTTTACAGAAATCAGCATTAAGAATTATATTCAATAAAACAAGCAAATTTTCATGTAAACATATTTTTAAAAATTTAGAAATCATGACATTACCATCAATATATATTTACGAAACAGTCTTATTTGTCAAATATAATCTATCATATTTCGAAACTCCAAAATTATTAAATCTTCGTTCAAATCAAAACCTTGAAATACCCGCTCATAGAACCTCTCTCTTCAAGGGAAGTATTCAATACAAAGGAATCAAATTATATAATAAATTACAATCACATTTAAAAAAGAAAAAGAAATTAAAAAATTCAAGAAAAAATTAAAAATGATTCTCACGGAAGGAATATTTTATAAAGTTTAAGATTTTTTAAAGAAAATATTGAAATAGCATCAAGATATTGAAACAAAGAAGATGTACAACTTAATATATTTATTTATTATTTAATATATTATACCAAAACAGACCTAAGTACCATGTAAGCCCATGCAAAAAATTTGTTAATGGCAAAATAAATTATTATTATTATTTTTTTTTCTATCCACGTTGGAAGGGAGGTTAAAAATAGCCCTTATCCGCACCGAAATGCGGGCCCTCTACGCCGCTCGCCCAAGAGAGCAAAGCGACGAGCAGGGGTCTCCAACCTCTGACAGACAGCATCAGTGTCAGAGGCCCCGCCTCGAGGATCGAGGCGGCTAGGAGTGTACAATTGCCTGTACGTCTCCTTGGGCATACCTGCTAAACAAACCCCCTCGCGTGCTGTCACCACATCATTGCGATCGACCCGAGCGTCTGTTCATTGCGACATCGCAATGCGTGGCCTCTGGTCCCTTTCAGGACTCCGCGCTGCTGTCCCTTTCGGGACTCCTCAGTTAGTGTTCAACCGATCTTCTGCTGTCCTCGGTTCTGGGGTCACTCGAGACACCCGTCTGTCCTCTTCTGGCGCAGGACGGACATGACAAAGTCAGCCACTGCGTTCCAGCTGACGCTGCCCTGCAGCATCTTCCCCACGATGTTGTCCGGGGTCAGATGACCGCCGACCGAGTCGGCGAGAGCAGTCCGTTCTTCGTCAAAGCGACGGCACACGAAGAAAGTGTGATGCACGTCGTCTCCGTCGTGTCCGCAGTACTTGCACCTGGGCGAGTCGACCTTGCCCATTCGGTGGAGGTACAGACGGAAGTAGCCATGACCTGTCAGGAACTGGGTGAGGTAAAAATTCACCTCCCCGTGGTCGCGGCAAACCCACGGCTCCAGGTTCCTGATGAGTCGCCATGTCCACCTTCCGGTCGTGTCTTCGTCCCATCGACGCTGCCAGGCGGCCATTATTATTATTATTATTATTATTATTATTATTATTATTATTATTATTATTATTATTATTCCCCCGTGTTGGGCCGGGACAGAATGTCCAACAGTATCCCCTGCTTGTCGTAAGAGCCGACTAAAAGGGGAGGGGGGCGCACTGGTCCTTTTTCGCGTCTCCTTTTCACAACTCCATTCTCCGAATCATTTCAATAGCCCGGTTGTTTTTCTAAATCATTCCGTCCTACTTGCCGGGGTGACTCTGTGTTCTTCAGCCTCCACTGCGCTGGGGGTCTAGAACGAGCAGAGGGTACAGCTTAAAAACTGGGTTCTGCACCTCCCAGGCTGCCGGATAGTACAGGGGCCCGGGTCAGCCCAGCCAGCTGACCTGGCTGCCCTATCAGCCGGCGAAAATCCCCTTGGCCGTGGTGGTGCCGGTTGGCGACCGGATAGGGCCCTGCTGCGGTCACGGGGGGGCTCTGCCGAGGCCACTGCTCGTCTGGGACCGCCGGTGTTTTGGAGGCGGTCGAACACGGATATAGTTGCTCTGGCGACGGGTCGGTTTTGACATTCACATTGGGGCACTGTTTTGGGGGGTAACAAACGCCCAGTCTTGGGGGCTAATCCAGACATTATGAGCGGTTCACAAGAAAAAACTATTCAAAAGGTGCAAGAACCTTCCCGGGGTACCCTAACCCCAAAAACGAACCAGAGGGATCAATTTCCTCGCCTACCCTCTCAAAGTGGGGACGTCGAGGTAGAAGACCCCTTTGGCCGGAAGCCTCGTGTCGCGAGGTCGCCACAAGGCCGAGCGACACCAACTGCCTCGGTGACAAGAACACCGGTGCTCACCGAGCAAGCATCTTCCGGCGGCGTTGAGTCGATGCACACCGACCCGTCCCCCTTCCAGGCGGTGATTGCACTTGCCAGGCAGCAGGAGGAGGAGCACCTTCAAAAGTGCTTCGCCACCCTCGCTGTCATGAAGGCCGCGACAGGCAGGCAGAAGAACATCAGCAGGGATGTGCAGGAAGGCATAGTCCAGTTGGAGACTAGCCTTAACCACATCCTTCAGCTGAGGAAATCTTGGCAGTCGTGCGAGTCGGTGACTGCTTCGACGCAGACGACCCCATCACTGCGCGTTAAGGCTCAGCCGGCCGGTGGGAAACGGGCTGCTTCCAGCCCCGCCCAACCGGAGGCTGAGAAGAAACCCAGAGGTGACGGTCCAGGGGAGACATCTGACCCCGAGAAATGGACCGACGTCGTTAAGAGGAAGGGGAAGAAGAAGAAAGTCCCACCCCAGCAGCCTGGAAGCCAGCCCGGCCCTCAGGACAACAAGAAGGTGCCGAAGAAGAGGTCACGTAGGACGCGGCCAGACGCCCTTCTCATCAAGCCGTTGGAGGGGAAATCCTACGCCGACGTGCTGGGCGAGATTCGCAGCAAAGCGAAGCCCGATGAGAAGGGCGCCGCGCCGTTATCAAGGCCATGAGGAAGACCCGAGCCGGCGATCTTCTGGTCGAACTCGGGGACGCCTCCGAAAGCAAGTCCGCCTTCAGCGAAGACCTGAAGAACATCTTGGGGGCGAACGCGACTGTCAGCGTTCTCGAGCCCAAGTCGACGCTGTTGGTGAGGGACCTCGACGAGCTGACGACCGAGGCGGAGGTGACTGCAGCTGTCAAATCCGCTATCGGCGAAAACGTCGAGGTGAAGACTTTCGTCTCGAAGGCGAATGCTCGAGGCCAGAAGGTGGCGATCCTTACGCTGGGAGCCAGAGCAGCTGCGAAGCTCCTGGAGAAGGGCCACCTGAAGATCTGGTACGTGAGCTGTCGGGTACGCGAGAAGCTCGTGGCCTCCAGATGTTTTAAATGTCTGGGGTTCGGTCACGTCGCTAATCGCTGCTCTGGACCCGATAGAAGCAAGCTCTGCTTCAAGTGCGGCGGCCAGGACCACAGGGCCAGCGCGTGCAACGCAGCGTTGTCCTGTGTCCTGTGTACAGAAGCCGGCTTGAAGGGCGACCAGGTCAAGCATTCCGCTGGGTCTGGTCGTTGCGGGCAGTACAGGCGGGCCATCCAGGAGCTTCGCCAGAACCAACAGAAATGATCAGTGTTCTGCAACTTAATATGCAGAGGAGCAGGACAGCAAATGACTTGCTGTTCCAATTCGCCACGGAGCAGGGTGCTGACCTACTGCTTCTCAGTGAGCAGTACCAGAACCGACGCTCTGCGCAGTGGTTCTCGGACCCCTCCGGCACTGCGGCGATTTGGATCTTGGACCTCGGGAAGGTGCCTGTTCTCGATTCCGGATCGGGCAACGGCTTCGTTTGGGTGAGGAGCAGGGGTTTCACCGTCTTCTCCTGTTACCTCACGCCTAACCAACCGATCGCAGACTACCGCCACATGGTCGATTCCATCGAGGATAAGATCATGAACACCTCTGGCGGGGTCATAGTCGGTGGCGATTTTAACGCCAAAGCCGTGGAATGGGGTTCCCCGCGGACCGACACTCGAGGACGTTACGTCCTCGAGTCGGCTGCCAGGTCGGGCCTCTGTATCCTCAACACGGGCGGCATTTCCACCTTTCGCCGTCCGGGGTGCAGAGAGACGATCCCTGACATATCTCTTGCCTCTGAAGGGATTGCCCAGCGGATCTCCGAGTGGCGTGTCAGCGAGGACTACTCCTCCAGCGACCATCAGGCGATCCTTTTCAAGGTCCTTCCCGAGGGCGCGCGCTTGCGCGCTGAACCTGCTCCTCTGGCTCGACGCTGGAACACCAGTCGTCTGAGCAAAGACACTTTTAAAGAAGTAATTAAGGACCAGAGCATTGTGAATTTCACAAGTGCCGAAGATCTGGCAGCATCGACGATGCGACTCATCGCGACCGCATGTGAGCAGTCGATGCCCAGAGTTTCCCGCCGCCACAGGAAGAAGCCGGTTTACTGGTGGACGCCTGAAATCGCGGAACTCCGGAGGAGATGCCTTGGTCTCCGACGAGCTGCGCAGCGAGCCAGGAACCGCCCTGATGCAAATGCCAGATCGGCTGAGCACAGAGCGGCCCGCCGAGAGCTCCGCGGTGCCATCAACCGGAGTAAAGTCAGGTGCTGGAAACAGCTGTGTCAGGATATCGACAACGACCCCTGGGGGACGGGCTACAAACTTGTAACCCAGAAGCTAGGGGCTCGCTCACCACCTGCGGTCATGGAACCACAAGCCATGGCCGCCGTCGTCGACACACTGTTTCCCAGCCACCCAGTTCGGCCAGTCAGGGAATTCGGAGAGGAAGGCGCCTTCCCAGCTTTCCGGGAAGAGGAACTCACCGCCGCCGTCCGATCCCTACGACCCAGAAGAGCGCCCGGTCCCGATGGCATTCCGGCGGAGGTGCTCAAGCTCGCTGCGGAGGTGAATCCAAGGCTTCTGCTCGACATGTTCAACGCGTGTCTGGCGGAAGGCGTTTTCTTTTCGTCGTGGAAGGTTGCCCGCCTTGTCCTTATCCCGAAGGCGAAGAGCACACCGGGGACCCCTTCTTCTTTCCGACCCCTGTGTATGCTCGATACGGCCGGGAAAGTGCTTGAGAAGCTCCTGCGCGTCAGGCTGACCGAGGCCATCGTCTCTGCGGGGGACTTGTCCCCGCAGCAGTACGGCTTCAGATCCGGTCGCTCTACCATCGACGCTATTCAGGAGGTAGTTGAGGCAGTGCGGAGGGCGGAGGACCACAACCACTGGTCGCGCCGCGTGGTCCTTCTTGTCACGCTCGACGTGAAGAACGCTTTTAACTCCGCCAGGTGGAGCGATATGCTGTGGGCGCTTGAGCATACGTTCCAAGTTCCCTCCTACCTCCTGCGTATGATAGAAGCGTATCTGTCAGACCGCGTTCTGTTGTACGACACGACCGAAGGTCAGCGGCGCATTCCCATCACTTCCGGGGCTGCGCAGGGGTCCATTCTCGGACCAGATCTCTGGAACGTGTCCTACGATAGCTTGCTGAGGCTAGACATGCCCGATGAGACCCGCCTCGTTGGCTATGCTGACGACGTCGCTGCCTTGATCGCTGCGAGGAACGTCGAGCAGGCAAAACTGAGGCTCAGCGTAGTAATGGCCAAGGTCAACGGGTGGATGCGAGATCACGGCTTGTCCCTGGCTACCAGTAAGACGGAGATCGTCGTCCTCACCAAAAAGAGGATAAACACCGTGTTCCCGGTGCAGATAGGTGACGTCACACTCGAGACTAAGCCTGCTGCAAAGTACCTGGGAGTCATGGTCGACAGCAGACTGTCTTTCAGCGAGCAGATCCAGCGCGCCGCCGACAAAGCCGCTAAGGGTGTCGCTGCCCTTGGTAGGCTTACGCCCAATGTCGGCGGTCCTCGTTCCTGCAAGCGCCGTCTGCTCATGACTGCCGTCCAGTCAGTCTTGCTGTACGGGGCGGAGGCATGGGCTCACGCACTCGAGAAGCGAGTCTTCCGAGACCGGCTTGCCCGAGTCCAGCGTCGAGGAGCTCTGCGGGTCGCTTCGGCCTACCGCACAGTCTCCGAGCCTGCTGTGATGGTGATCGCCGGAGTCATCCCCGTCCTCTTCCTCGCGAGGGAGAGGCAGGCGATTTACCGGAGGAGGCCTGAAGTGGGCCGGGAAACAGCTGCCAGGGAAGAGCGCGATCGCAGCTTCGACTCCTGGCAGCGCGACTGGGAAGCCGAGCCGAGGGGACGTTGGACCTTCCAGCTCATACCATCCGTCCGACCATGGGTGGAGCGGCAGCACGGCGAGGTCGATTACTACGTGACCCAGTTTCTTTCTGGACACGGGTACTTCCGAGCCTATCTGCACCGGATGGGCAAAGTCGGCCAGCCCGGACTGTCTGTATTGCCCCGGCATCCCAGACACGTCCGAGCACACCTTTTTTCAGTGCGACCGTTGGCACGTCCGCCGAGCCTCGCTTTCATCTGAGATCGGCGTGGTCGTCAGCCTAAACAACATCGTCGGAGCTATGCTCCAGGGAGAGGGCAACTGGAACTGTGTCCAGCACTACGTCCAGGCCATTCTTCGGGCGAAAAAGGTCGACCTCGATCGGCCTTAATCCTCAGCATTTCCCTACGGAGGTTGCCCTAGCGGCGTAATACCAAAGGCCTAGCCCGAAGTAATGTGTGAAACAGTTCCAGGCTAGTGTCCTCGGTGCCGAGGGAGGTGGTTTAGTCGGTAGTTCACGGGACATCGAGCTCGTGGGAGTCCGACACTACTGAGGGGACAACGAGCCCCTCAGTGTGCGTAAACGCATTCCACCTCCTACCAAAAAAAAAAAAAAAAAAAAAAAAAAAAAAAAAAAAAAAAAAAATATTATTATTATTATTATTATTATTATTAAATATCAAACATATGTTTTTGTGACAATATACATTCAGATAGTTCATAGGCAAAATTGTCAATGTTCCAATAAGTATATAGCTAAGCAATTAGAACATGTTAAGACTATACTTACTCTGTTAACTACAGTAATTTCTGGTCAAAAATGAATATTGATCTCTCAATTAATTGTTCTGTGGCTTGTTTGCGTCAATTAATTGTTTGAACGCCAATGGGTTGGCTCAGCATAGTCAAGAAGTTAGGCTTTTTGTACATTGCCATAAATTAGATGTTTTATTCATTCCAGAAACTAATTTTACCAACAGAGGTTATTTTAAAATTTTAAGTTAAAAGTTTTCCTCTGCGAATCACCCTGATAACATGGCCCGCGGGAGTAGTGCAGTTTTGGTTTGTAACTATTAAACATTACAAACTTCTGGTGGTCAAAGAACAATGATTACAAGCTACAACCATTGTTCTCAATGACTACCTAGAACCTTTTCTACTTTCTGCTGTTTACTGTCCCCATAACTGATGAGCAATTCGACAGATATTCAGCCACTCTCGGAAATACGTCCATCGCCGGAGGAAACTATAACGCCAAGCATCAAGAGTGGAGTTCAGATTAGCCACACCGAGAGGTCGCCGACTGCTAAGAGTAATGAATAATAACGATTTCAATCACATTTCAATAACTGAACCCACGTACTGGCCGACGAATATCAGGAAAGTCCGAGATTTGTTGGAATGTTTTGCCTCCAAAGAAATTAACCAAAACCACATCAAAATTTAGAGGATGCTATCGACCACTTTAGAGATTGTATAAAAATTATGCAAGAATGTCAACGCCGATACTTCAAATTCAATACATGCACAATACTATAGCAAATACATTATTCTTATATGAATTATTTAAAAGATAATCAAACGCTTGTTCCAAAGTTTATCTTTACATTAATCGATTTTTTAACCAACTCTACCTGTAATAAACCAAATATTCTGGTGCAATAATAATACATTTAATATTCTGGTGCAATAATAATACATTTAAAGAATGTATAATGGAAAGAGAAGCCGTGTCAAATATTCCAGTTGCGCGGTTCTCATGTAAATATTATATGAAAATGGACCCAAAACCATTTTACGTAACTGCAATTTTTATGAAACGGTATAATAAATAACCACAATGTTAGACAGGTCCTAGGGTTTCAGATACCGGTACATCAAAGGAAATCCAATTTCACATCTATAACAACTGCTTTCAGAGTGAAAATTATATACAACATATTTTACATAATTTATATTACACAATAAACTTGCGAAGTAATGGAGAAAACATTGGACATATTTTTCGAAATAACAACTTTTACATTAAAAACCGCTGCGGCTTTTCCTCACAGGAGACAGTTGAGATCGCAGTTCATTGAATTTCTGTTGTACAAGGTTTGGCCGGTGGTGTTCGTACTGATTTGGGGCTGCATGGTCCCGATGGTTGTGCTCAAACTTGTGCAGTTCATAAACAAGAAACAGTGGGAAGAGCTGTTGGAGGCGATGCACATGTTCTTTGTGGGGACGTATACTCTAATTTCCATCGCAGTCGTTCAGGTATCGGCCGTTTTCTTTAAAAATGCAATTGATATTATAAAGACCAAGTTTACTGCAGGGAATAGGTTGTTAATAAGGGATGTCTACTTCTTAATTTTATTGTACATTGGATTTTGCATTGCGTTCTTTCTGTATGTGGGAACATGCGTGTATCACGGCGAAGTTTTAGTGCCAGTGTGGGTACCGTTTGTTGACAACGACAATGAGTTGCCTACAGGAGCTTTTTATTTTGTTTGGGTTTATCAAAGTGGAGCTGCTTATCTCATATTATGCAGCCTTGCGATTTGGGGGCCTTTTGTCATAGTGGTGTCTCTTTGTATTTGCAAGGAACTTGAACATTTGATAAATACTATTGACAGATTTACATTATCACGACCCTCTTATCCTAAATTAAATGATCATAATGAATATCAAGACTGCAACAATATGGAGCCGATTTGGAACGAAAATACCTTTCATTATTCTGAAGATTTAACACACGATTTTTTGAGAACTCTTGTCGAACATCACATTGAAGTGCTTAGGTAAATTACAATGATATCTAATATATTAAATTTAAGGTATTACTTTAGATTTTTAAGGAAATAATACTACAAATGAATATTTAAGTAAAACGTCTTCTAGATCTAAAAATACCAATTGACGGTTTACATTCGCTCTCACTTAGTAGTACGACATTTAAAAACTATTTTATCAATTATCTATCACAATTATGTGACTATTTACCATGGTATTTCGCGATACTGAAGAGTTAAAACACACAAATAATAGTTTCATATTTGTAAGTTTCAGCCTCCAACTCCGAGAGGCAAAGTTCAATATTTGAGATTCTGTTGCTCGTTTGCCAATTTGAATTAATCTTAGCAAAACGTTCTTTACAACCAACCCAACAATGCGCTTATTGAAAAAATACCGAAACCTTTTTGTGACAAATACTAATGAGAAAAAAAACAATTGTACTAAAAACTGTAATTTTCCATTTGACTCCCTAAATGGAAAATCTCTTGACAAAGAACCAGAGCAGTGGGATGAAACAGAGCATGATAATGCATTATGATTTGCCAAGTTGGCAACCTTTTTTTTCAGTTTTACATCGTTTGTCTTTGAATGAAGAGATAATGAGAGATAGTTTAGTTTGCAGTATCTGGCAAAAATATTTGTCCGTAGTAACTCTCCGCATGATCATCCATTAAGCACAAAGACCCCATTGCAGCAGACCTGCATTCTAAACAAATTTCAGACTCTTAGAAATATGTTTCAATTTAAAATTGCGATGTATGACTTAATTATGTTTTTATAAGAATAACATGGGGAATTCTGGGGTGTGGGATATTCTGGTTTTGCTGCTGCAGGTCGGTCAACATTGGGTGGTTTGATAAATATAAAGAAGAACTCAACTGGAGCAAGTTTTATCAGGATTCGTGAAGAAAAAAAGAGAGCTACAAAATACATTATACTGACATAAAACCTATAAGCTCGAATGAGTTATGTTTTTGACTTTTGGGAGCCCCAAACGAAAGGTTATCATGGTCTCAAGCTTTAGTCTTACCATAAAAAAATACGAAAATAGCTTCTTAGAGGGAAATTTTCTGTAAACATTTAGTAATTGTTGGTTTTCCATGACAGAGCCGTGAGAGAAGTCTCGCGAATCCACAACCCCGTGTTCCTCATCCAGACTGCACTCACCGTCGTCCACTCGTGCTTCTTGTCCTTCAACATGTACTACGTGAGTGCCGATATTGTCGGTGGCTCACTATTATCATTTTTCAAACTCTATTATTTGAAAGAACTCTTTTATTACCATACTAATATTATAACTCTGAGTTTGTGAGTTGTTGTACTTCATATGGCATAACTACTTAACCCCATAGATTGACGTGATGTTTGGTAGGTAGATAGCTAATGCTCTCTCGTAACACATAGGCCTATTTACATTCTCTCATTGGGCTACGCGCCATGGACTTTCAAAGTTTAAATGTAAACCTTGAATAAGGGTTGAACCGGTTCATCAAAACAAGATCAGCTGTAGGTAGGCCTACCACAATTTCACAGCTAATAAGGAGAAGTAATAATAGTTGTCCCATGTTAGTCAAGTACTAACGACATTGATTTTATATTGAAAATTGTTAATGTTTACGATATTTAGGATTAATTCAGATAAAAGTACGATCGTTTAAAATCAATTTGTAAGTATATTTTCTAAAAAAAATCCATAAAATGAACTTTATAATAATGTGTTGTATTTTTATTCTTGAGAGATCGCATGAAATTACATTTACTATAGCATCTTATAGCCTCTAAAACACATTAGAATTATGTCCTACATTTATACATACTGTGTGTCCCAAAAGTTTCGGAACGGTTTAATATCTTTTAAAGTAAGCCAGATATCAAAACAATAGTTTGCAGACATTTTAGTACTAAAAAAACTACTTTTTTATGTATGTGTCATTTCTGCCCCTACCCCCAAAAGTTTTAAAAGTAAATCCCTATCGTGTGACTGCTTAATTTAATGGGCTTGTTAAAAGAAAACCAATGCCACAAACCGGAGGTCGATATCATGCTCCAGTCCAAAATGGCAGCCATTCAAAAATTTAAAAATTCTGTCCGTCAATTAAAATTGAGTGTACCAGAACACATTTTAACCACTTAAAAGATTTATTTATTCAAATGAAAATATTTTAACATTGGTTTTAGTTACATAAGCCTATTGAAAATATAATTAGTCTACGTTATATTTGGACAACGAATTTATTGGATATGAGTTGAGTTCAGACTAAAATAAACAGTTAACAATCTTAATCTAGGATAAAACAAACACTTATAATTGGTTGAAAGTTTAATACAAATAGTTATAAAATCAAACAGTAGTATAAAATATATTATTGTATATTATACTAGCTGATAATCCCGGCTTTGCCCGGGAGATTATTTTCTTAGTGCTGCATTCTTAGTGCGTATTCATGAAGTTTCTTAGCTGAGTTAATAATATAAACTTAGATTTTTAAGCTACTGATGTCAGTACGAATATAATAAAAGGTATATTTTTGAAAAGTTGTCAAGTAAACAGGACACACGTTTTTTAATATTCTATAAACAAATAAAAATAATTACATAGAAAATGCTTGATGTAATGATGTTATGTTAATTCATTCATACTGACATAAAAGAAAAACTTAAACCTAAATTGTCGTCAATGTTAATAAAATTACAAAAAAAAGAAAAAGTAAACTTTTACACAAATTAAATATTTTCAATTTCTATAACAAAAAGAAACTAAAGAATTGTTTTTATTATTTTTTCAAAGACCCTTATAACTAATTAAAAAACTAACTATTTAAAAATTTGTTTTACCATGCTATATTTTAATCTATTATAAGTTTACAAAGGGTGACTCAGTAAGAAGTTAAAAAATTTAAACATGATAAAATAGGTTAATGTTAATATTTATGTGTTACATATAAATGTAATAGGTAAAGTGTTTCATGTATTTTATTTTATTAAAGCATACGAGATTGAAATCGACTGAATTGTTTGGTTTGTGTTTTCTGAGTCATTTTGGCTACGCATCACTATTAATATTATCATTTAAACAACCGTTTGTTGTTTAAATAATAACAATTTTTATAGTTATGTGTAGCCAGAATATTTCAGAAAACAGAAGAAACTACGATAAAACATACAGGCAAACATTATTGTCTGGTTTAGTGGAATACAATCTTATTCTTAATGTTTTGCAAAATTATTTTAAAATAATTGTATTTTGTATTATTAAAAATAATACTTCGGATACTACCAACAGCAACGTAAACAGCAGTTTTACATGTTTACATCAAGTGTCCAGCATCTGAACTGGACACATAGTGTAAAAGAAATAATTACAGCATGTGCCCAACGAGTGTTGGGCACTCCATGAAGTGCCCAGTTTTGTTGGTCACATACTGTAATTTTTAATGAAACCATTCAATTACACTATGTGCCCAGGCGAGCTGGGCACTTCATGAAGTGCCCGGTTAGCGCTGGGCACTTCATGAAGTGCCCAATTACAGCATGTGGCTACGACATATATAAGTACTACGTGAATATTCTTCAAAAGTATTTACAACAGATTCAAAAGCTGTCGTTTTCTCTTCAGACGTTCCCAATGATGTTAAAAGCTCTTGAGCTTCTTGACCCATGCAATAGAGTAACATGTTCACCTGCTGGCTTAGACTTCTAATGACTTCAAGTCCTCTGACTTAGATGCTAGTCCCGTTGCAGAAGTAAACATTTTAAAACGTTTAATCCACTTTGTTCAGGTCGCTGGATCTTGAAAGTTGAACCCATCTGGAGGCTTGACCTGGTATGTGGGTTCTTGTCTTGCTTCTTGAACATGTCTAAAATTTATGACTGAATTCAATATGTCCTTTAATATTTCTGGAGTTAATTCCATTATAGTTTTGTATTTAATCCCACTTCTGACACCAAGTAAAAGTACTACGCAAGATACATTTTAGAAAAGCTCTTTATTTTAGCTAGGAGCATGAACATAACTGAAACATCAACCCAAAACAAGTGGTAACCATAACAAACAAATAATAACAATAAACCACATGGAAGATATTCCTTTACGGTATATAACAACACACTTTAAAGAACAAACATAATTCCAGGAACATACAATTTCCTGGTGGTGCTTTTTAAAACTACAAATCTGACTGTCCCACCATGTTCGACAGACGGCGCGGCTGGGTAAGGTGCTGGTCAAGTCGAGCCCGTTGCTCTTCCTCTCCTACTTCGTCATGTTCATCTACTGCTGGAACGGGCAGCAGCTGACCAACCAAAGGTAAGAGCTCGATTGAATCGTTACCATTTATTTGATGACTTTTTTACATGTTTAAATTTTGTTGTTTCTTACATTTTTTCCCTTATAACAAATAGGATTCATTTTTAACTTCATTTAAATTAAATTTTCCCCATATTAATGAATTTTTCCACTTTTAAAAGTCAACTACATGTATTTTAATGATAATAAACTGCAATATGCAACAAGAAGAAAGTCTGAATGCTTCAAGAATAAAAAGGAATGGAAAGAAGTATTACAATGAACGATTCCGATTCTACAATGGTAAAATGTTGATTTGAGACTGTGGTTAGTAGATTGATTGGTGTGTTGATAAATGTAAACAATTAATTGAACTGAACATTATCTTCTCTATGAGATATGTTTAATACTATCATACATTCAATTTTTCCATCACCTTATTTAAAAAAACTAAATTTAAATGAATCCTCATTTATTTTTCTTTTCTTACCATATTTTCCCCTTTTTTTTATCTAGAAAGGGTTTTTATCTAGAAGGGTAAGTTGAGTTTGGTCCTTAAATTCTTTTAGCCCCAACACTTCCCAAAAAGAATGGTCACGATTCAGCGGAAAGAATTATTGTAGAACATTTACACGTCCGTTGTGGTATTTTGAAAAGGTATTTTAATGGACATGTCAAATAAAACTATTTTGTCGACGTTGCAGTGCGAGGAGTTCTACCGCGCCATGTACCGCTGTCCCTGGTACCTCTGTCCGCGCCGGTTCCGGACATCTCTTCTCCTCATGATGGAGATGAACAAGCGACCAGTGCATCTGTCAGCGTTTGGGATTTTCCCTGCAACTTTGGAGGTTTTCCTCACTGTGGGTATTTGAGAGATTGCAATAAAATTTTTGTAGTGAGTCTTTACACTCCGAATATTAAAGTATTTGATATTTTTTTACAAAGGACAATACACATAACATAGAGTGATATTCACAACGTGACTAATGAATCCTGTCAAGAAACTGTAACAGCGAAACACCAACGCAACCATTAAGAAAGTAGTGACAGCAAAACACCAAGTCAACCATTATAGGAATCAATAAAATTGATTCATGTGTCAAATTGAACTACTTTCTAGGTTTGAGAAGTGAAAGCTATCCTCGTTCGTTTTAATGGACAAAAAAAATAAGGCCCGAAAGAAAGGTCGCTTAGCTAACCATCGTAACATTCAGACATTAGTGAACTCAAGCCTTTAACATAGCAACACCACAAATTATAAAATTCTTTTCCACGCCTCGACTTAAGTTTGCATATTTCATTCCAAAGATTCATTATCACTAAAACAAATTCGCCATGCTTGTTCTCAGCATCCTTTATGTAATATCAGCTATCCGACTGGAGAAAGCTGGTGTAATTTATCTCAAATAGAACACAACATACCGTGTCCCAAACGTCCCACCCCATCCTGTTACTTTTTTATTAATAGAGTTAAAAGTATAATATTCAGGGAATGTTTGTATGATCAAAAAGGGAAGTTTTTGGTGTTTGTAAATTTTCACCGCCCCACCCCTTAAAGTACATAATTTTAAAGGTTATAATCAAAGAAAGAGAATGGCGCAAACTACAGGTCTCTATGTCAATATTTTCAAAAGTTATGGTAGTTCAAAGTTTTAATTTTTTGAAAAAACCAATGAAATCCTTACTTGTGTAAATAATGAAGAAATTATTTAATTATTACTTGTGTAAAAAAATAAAAAAAAATACCACGATTAAATTTAGATTAACTGCTCAAAATGTCCATCATTCACTTCCAGGCAGAAGTAAAGTCTGGACTCAAACATCTGCCTCACATTTGCCAATATTTCTGGTGTGACTAGCTGGCATGCTCGTTCAATCCGTGCTTTTAATTCATTGCGATGCTGGGTTAAGTGTCATAAATTTTGCTTTTAATAAAGCCCCAAAAGGAAAAATCGAGCGGGGTAAGGTCTGGTGAACGAGCCGGCCATTATACAAAACCTCTATTTTATTTGATTTTGGAAAAAAATTAAAACTTTGAATTGTCATAACATTTGATAGGATTGACGTAGAGTTGCGCCATTCTTTTTCTTTGATATCGGCCTTTGAAATTATGCATAACTCGATAGGGGTTTACATTAAGATATTTCGACTTACCCCTAAATTTTATCCCTTTTTGCGGGAGGGGGTGAAAATTTACACACACTAAAAACTTCATTTTTTGATCATATACACAATCCCTGAATATTATATTTTTATCTCCATTGATAAAAACACGGGGGGGTGGGACTTTTGGGACACGCAATATACATCTACTACTACACACCGGCAGTAGTAGACCGTGGTTACCGGTTTTTCCTCGGGTAAAACCGGTTTGATCAGCTAGTGTATAAATATGATACAAAACGCGCTCGATCCCTGTCAACTTATAATAACATGTTTTAAGTTTAGCTTACAGTATTTATCTGTCTGCTTGTATTTTCCACACAATATTCAAATATGTTACTGTACATAAACAAAGACAGATAAGATCATTTTTATACGGAGCACCAAATATCGTCTGATTGCTACTTTTTTTTTTTTGGGTAGGAGGTGGATTGCGTTTACGCACACTGAGGGGCTCGTTGTCCCCTCAGTAGTGTCGGACTCCCACGAGCTCAATGTCCCGTGAACTACCGACTAAACCACCTCCCTCGGCACCGAGGACACTAGCCTGGAACTGTTTCACACATTACTTCGGGCTAGGCCTTTGATATTACGCCGCTAGGGCAACCTCCGTAGGGAAATGCTGAGGATTAAGGCCGATCGAGGTCGACCTTTTTCGCCCGAAGAATGGCCTGGACGTAGTGCTGGACACAGTTCCAGTTGCCCTCTCCCTGGAGCATAGCTCCGACGATGTTGTTTGGGCTGACGATCACGCCGATCTCAGATGAAAGCGAGGCTCGGCGGACGTGCCAACGGTCGCACTGAAAGAAGGTGTGCTCGGACGTGTCTGGGATGCCGGGGCAATACAGACAGTCCGGGCTAGCGACTTTGCCCATCCGGTGCAGATAGGCTCGGAAGTACCCGTGCCCAGAGAGAAACTGGGTCACGTAGTAGTCAACCTCGCCGTGCTGCCGTTCCACCCAAGGTCGGACGGAAGGTATGAGCTGGAAGGTCCAACGTCCCCTCGGCTCGGCTTCCCAGTCACGCTGCCAGGAGTCGAAGCTGCGATCGCGCTCTTCCCTGGCAGCTGCTTCCCGGCCCACTTCAGGCCTCCTCCGGTAAATAGCCTGCCTCTCCCTCGCGAGGAAGAGAACGGGGATGACTCCGGCGATCACCATCACAGCAGGCTCGGAGACTGTGCGGTAGGCCGAAGCGACCCGCAGAGCTCCTCGACGCTGGACTCGGGCAAGCCGGTCTCGGAAGACTCGCTTCTCGAGTGCGTGAGCCCATACCTCTGCCCCGTACAGCAAGACTGACTGGACGGCAGTCATGAGCAGACGGCGCTTGCAGGAACGAGGACCGCCGACATTGGGCATAAGCCTACCAAGGGCAGCGACACCCTTAGCGGCTTTGTCGGCGGCGCGCTGGATCTGCTCGCCGAAAGACAGTCTGCTGTCGACCATGACTCCCAGGTACTTTGCAGCAGGCTTAGTCTCGAGTGTGACGTCACCTATCTGCACCGGGAACACGGTGTTTATCCTCTTTTTGGTGAGGACGACGATCTCCGTCTTACTGACAGCCAGGGACAAGCCGTGGTCTCGCATCCACCCGTTGACCTTGGCCATTACTACGCTGAGCCTCAGTTTTGCCTGCTCGACGTTCCTCGCAGCGATCAAGGCAGCGACGTCGTCAGCATAGCCAACGAGGCGGGTCTCATCGGGCATGTCTAGCCTCAGCAAGCTGTCGTAAGACACGTTTCAGAGATCTGGTCCGAGGATGGACCCCTGCGCAGCCCCGGAAGTGATGGGAATGCGCCGCTGACCTTCGGTCGTGTCGTACAACAGAACGCGGTCTGACAAGTAAGCCTCGATCATACGCAGGAGGTAGGAGGGAACTTGGAACGTATGCTCAAGCGCCCACAGCATATCGCTCCACCTGGCGGAGTTGAAAGCGTTCTTCACGTCGAGCGTGACGAGAAGGAACACGCGGCGCGACCAGTGGTTGTGGTCCTCCACCCTCCGCACTGCCTCAACTACCTCCTGGATAGCGTCGATGGTAGAGCGACCGGATCTGAAGCCGTACTGCTGCGGGGACAAGTTCCCCGCAGAGACGATGGCCTCGGTCAGCCTGACGCGCAAAAGCTTTTCCAGCACTTTCCCGGCCGTGTCGAGCATACACAGGGGTCGGAAAGAAGAAGGGGTCCCCGGTGTACTCTTGGGCCGGTGTCGCCTTGGGGATAAGAACAAGGCGGGCTACCTTCCACGAAGAAAAGAAAACGCCTTCCGCCAGACACGCGTTGAACATATCGAGCAGAAGTCTTGGATTAACCTCCGCAGCGAGCTTGAGCACCTCCGCCGGAATGCCATCGGGACCGGGCGCTCTTCTGGGTCGCAGGGCTCGGACGGCGGCGGTGAGTTCCTCTTCCCGGAAAACTGGGAAGGCGCCTACCTCTCCGAATTCCCTGACTGGCCGAACTGGGTGGCTGGGAAACAGTGTATCGACGACGGCGGCCATGGCTTGTGGTTCCATGACCGCAGGTGGTGAGCGAGCCCCTAACTTCTGGGTTACTAGTTTGTAGCCCATCCCCCAGGGGTCGTTGTCGATATCCTGACACAGCTGCTTCCAGCACCTGACTTTACTCCGGTTGATGGCACCGCGGAGCTCTCGGCGGGCCGCTCTGTGCTCAGCCGATCTGGCATTTGCATCAGGGCGGTTCCTGGCTCGCTGCGCAGCTCGTCGGAGACCAAGGCATCTCCTCGTCTGATTACTACTAGTAGTAATACTACTACTAGTAATAAAAAATTGGCGGCCATATCTAGTTTTCATATTATAATCTCAAAAGGGTATGCCATTTAATTTATAACAAAAATATGTTGTTATACTAATGGAAAACCCTGAATTTTCCTAAATTACTAAGGTTAATTCAGGAAAATTAGAGGTTATTCGCATATAGTCACGTAGTAACGTAGTCAGTAATGTAATAATAAGTCATTATTTATGATCAACGTTCAACGATTATGTTCACCGTTTGAAGATCATACCTTCAAAGTTATGTTTAGTTAAATGAAATGTATTATACAGTAGATGGCGAAATCTTATAGCGTTTAGGCATTTACTCACATAAGCCTTTGTTTGCTAATTCTTATGTGTATAGTAACATCCTTTTACTAAACAGTCTGCGGAGGAGTGTTTATGGGGTAGTTTTAAATTTTAGCGAATTTTCCCTATAGGGAAGAAGCTGTTACCGTAGTACTCATGGTAAGACCTAAGCCCGAGACCATGATACCTTTTTGTTTTGGTGCCCCCAGAAGCAAAAAAACACGATTCGTTCATCTTCATATACATATATATATATATATTTTATAAGCATAAAGTTCACTGTGGAGGGCTGCTAAAGTTATTAATGTAAGAGAATATAAATAGAACTGAGCACCCTTTTTTTGATTATTTTTAATAGCTACATGTTTCGGCCCTATCGGGGCCATTTTCAAGCTATATCTAACCTAACAAAAACAAAATATTTTTATTATAGTGATAAATAAATAATTCTTTATATCATCTGTTTTTTGTAGAGGTATTTTGGGATGTTTCATCTCTTTATGGTCATTGCTTTCTCATATATGGGGTTTCTTGCTGGTATGTGGTTATTCATAATTTTATTTTGTTCTTGTCTATGGCCCACATATATCAGGTATTCTTCTTTAGAATCCATCTCATTCCCCTTGGTCATTACTTCTAGAATTTTCATATTTTCATTGATACTTTTATAATTATGGCCTGTATTTAACAAATGTTTAGCAAAGTTGCTCTTCATAGACGTTTTGTTATTACTTTTCAAGGCTTGAATGTGTAAAACGTGATCTGAATGTACGCCCTGTCTGGCCAATTTAAAACATTTCACAGTCTGAGCATTTAATTTTATATATTCCAGACTTTTCATATTTATCTTTGGTTTCTTTGGAGTGATCATTTTATTTATTAAATTAAAGGCGTTGTTGCTCGTCTTGTAACCAACTTGGTATTTTGTCTTTGTAAATGTTTTTCTTATCGCCTTGTTCAATGTTGTGTTGAATGGTAAACCCATGTATTTTTCTTCATTAATTACTTCATTTCTATTTTGTTTCCTTTCTTTTTGTTTCTTGATGTTTTTTGTAATTTTATCTATGAGTTCATGGCTGTATCCGTTTTTTGTCGCAAGATATTTACTTGTTTTAATTCCTTCTCATAATTATCTTTAGTTAAGGGTAAATTTAACATTCTGTTTATCATTGATCGAAATCCAGCTGTTTTGAATTTCATAGGATGATTTGAGTTGTGTGGTATAAGCAGGTCTGATTGTGTGGATTTCCTATAAACTTGAAATTCATGTTTGTTCTTTTGTTTTTTGATTGTGAGATCAAGATAATTGATTTGATTGATACTACTTTCTTTGGTAAACTTGATTTTGCTTGATAGTGTGTTTAGATTATGTTTTGTACATAATTTAGAAGTTGAACACATAATGAATAATAAAAATCCATATTTTTCAAAACTCATATACTGGTTCCGATATGTGGATGACATTCTTTGTCTTTTCGAAGGAAGTATTGAAGAAAGCGAAGAACTTCTAAATTATCTAAACACACTGCCAACTAGCATTGGGAAAAATTAATTTTTCCCAATGCTAGTTGGCAGTTGAAGACCATCAAAATGTATTATTAAAAATGTAACTATAACGATGACATGATGTTGCAGTGCCTCCAACAATCGGTCTCCTACATCATGCTGCTAGTGACGCTCACCAGCGCTGACGCCATCTCTCGAGACAACCCGTGAGATGACCCTCCAACACTGGAGACGACCTGTGAGACAAACTCTCCAATATTGAAGACAAACCGATTAAAGTGACTCCTCAACATTGGAGACGAGCTGTGAGATAAACAACATGGAAGACTGCCTGAGAGACAAACCTTAAACATGGGAGGCGACCATTGATTCAAACTCTTCAACACTAAAGATGACGTTAAGAAAAACCCTCAAAAATTGGAGTCGACCTTTTACGCAAACTTTCCATCAAAACACTTTTTTATGCATTAACCGCTTTTTATGGATGTTTGATCTATTTTAAAAGACATTTATTTGTAGTTAGATTTATTGAGATATTTTTAACTATTGTGTTCTTTCATACAATCAGTGCACATGCATTTAACCTTATTTTGTGAGGTTTCATTTACTCTATTTAACTACTTTCTGGGGGTTGGGTTTCTATAATTTTTACGATTTTTGATTAAATACAGAGTGTTTTTTTAAATTTTTTTTCAAATACTGAGTGTATTTTTTTTAGATTGAATAATACGTATATAAATATGTAATGAGTATTGTTTTATTGATCTTTACATTTTATACAACCTATTTAGATTTGATCACATTTAGTTTACATTATGTGCTCAAACAGTCCGTCATTGGCATTTGCATAAAGTTATGCTCTCTCCATCAAATTCCCGAATATGTGTTGCAAGGTACCTCTTTGAATTTCTTGCATTAAATTTGTTATGTTTGTTTTTTTGAGGTGCTGAATATCTTGTGAATGTTTTCGTAGAATAATACTACTTTACATGTCTGATGCAAATTTCATTCAGATCGGACCAATTTTACGCAAGTTATCGTGCTTAAAGACACACACATTAAAAACGCAACCCAACACTTTATTTTGTTGGTGAAGGATTATTTCCCCCAAGATCCCCAGATTTGACCCCACTACATTATTTTATTTGGGGATACATAAAAATTAAGGCCTATGAAAATTCACAGGATATTCAACCCCTCAAAACAAAAAACAAATTTTATGCAAGAAATTCTAAGAGGTACCTTGTTTGGGAATTTGATGGAAAGAACATAACTTTGTACAAATGCAAAATTGTTTGAGCACGTAATGTAAACTAAATGTGATCAAACTTAAATAATAGGTTGTATAAAATCTAAAGATCAATAAAACAATACTCATTTCAGATTTATATGTGCATTATTCAATCTTAAAAATGGGTTGCGTTTAAAAAAAACACCCTGTATAATATAGATTGTGTATTCAATTAACGCTTATTCTATCAAATAAGATAGTTCGTAATTGTCTCGATTGTTTTCTTTGAAAATAGTCTTATATTATGTCGCATATCAATTACATCATTCAAATGTACTGAAAAATAGTTATTTATAATCCTCTATGGTTTCTGACTCTTTCTTATTAATGTTGTCCTGTTTTGTTTATGAAAAAATCAAAAGACGCAAATTTATTTTCACTTAATACCAAAACGAGAAAGTAAATATTTTCAAAACTTCTTCAAGCAGTTTATCTTGGCTGACAAATTTTGAAATGGGTGTTCACAAAGGACTTCTACTATTAGTAATGGCTTAAAATTCCACCAAAAAAACTGAGATCCTAATGAATTATTTTGTTTTTCCGTTGCTACTTTTTAACGAAACGGTATCCTGGTAAATTATTTTGTTTTCTGTTTTAACTTATTGTTTCTTCCAAGTTTTCCCAAGTTATTACATAAGGTAATTACATACATTATTTGTAGTTCGACAGAAGTATCATGAATTAGTATATTTCACGAGTTTCAATAAACATTGCTCTCCAACTTGGCCTCATTTATATCACTTCACATTTAAAAAGTTCAAATTTTTTTACACTTCAAATATTACACTGTACATTAAAAGTGTAAAGGAACAAGACAATGAAGTACAGCATTTAATGCAATTTGCAATTGATTTTTTATTTATATGGACCGCATATCTTAAAAAAGAGTAGCAAGGGAAAGAGTTTATTCCAACCAATAACCTCCATCATGAATACATTTTTCTTTAAATTTAACTGACCACATTTCTCATCTTCAGGTCATTATCCTGTAATTGATCGTCTTAATTTGATTACTGTTATCCATAGTATTATAGCTTGTATTCATGTTTGAAAGATATGACAAAAATTATTGTATATTACGTTACTAGTAAGTTACTTAACGGTACTTATTACGTTACGGTAAGTACTATCTTACCGGACGAGCATGATAGTTCCCGCGCGAGCCAGAGACGACTGCGGTATTTTCATTCGAGTACGGTAAAACTTAACGGGCGTGTGAAGTATGATGCTTTACATTAGTGACGTATGATGCTTTACTTCAGTGAATCGGTGGCGTATTTAATAGCGCACTTGGCCTTGGAACTGTGGCCACGAAGCGTCGCAGGTTCGAGACCCGAGCTTGTCACATACGTTTATCAGTTCTGTTCATCCTTGTACTGTACCGGCTCACTCATTGTCTTTGCTTGATAACGTCCACGCACAGATCAATAGTCTATGTGGGCGGGGCAAGGGCAAGGTGAAAAGAGGCCGCCACCCTCTTTAAAAAAGAAAGAAATAAAGAAAGATATCATACTACTCAGAAAACAATTTTGATCATAACGTATTTCAAACCTAATCTATAATAAACAAGTAATTATTTGCTACTGCAACCAATGCCACCACTGCATTTGTCAAAAGTAACCAATAAACATGCATTAAACGTCCGTTTGCTGCAATCACCTGATACTCCAGCCAAGAGTAAAGCACACAAAACAGATGTTTCCGTGTATAAAGCAAGGACCTTTACAGGAAAATAAGAATACTGCTGAAACAGGTGATAAGCCTTCCTGAAGCTACGTTGTTGTGTTGCTGTCCTAGCAAACAAAACGTGAAGGCGATGTCTGAATGTGATAAGTTTATCAGCAGATGTTAAGTTTTCCGAGATGGGCCCCCACCCACTTACTCACCTTAGTAACAAGTAATTACTTACGTTACAAGTTTACAAGTAACGTACAAGTTAATTACAAGTTTACTTTACGTTGTAGAAGTAAATATGTCGAAGTTTGTTACCGACGTTTCGGTTCTCACATTCAGAACAATAAACACGTACAAAATCGCGCATACCACTAATTATTTTACTGAAGGAATGATCCGGAATTCGGAAAAATGATTGCTGCGCGGATTGATTTTGGACCTTGAAATTTAGTTCTATGTGAGCTTTATTTATCCCCGTTGCAAGATGGCCCGCGAGGAGTAAGTCGATAATACACGTAAGCATATCTCCATCTGTTCATCTGTTCAAGCCTGGACAGAATTTAATACGGCAAGTTCATAGAAAAGTATATGTGAGACAAAATGGCGCCTATCTAAATATTTGAAAGACGTTTAACACTTCTTTAAAAGGGATTTAAAGGTTTGAATAAACAAATGAAATATATTATTTGAAAGCTTACCCAAACGCACACTGTATTTTAACGAAATAAAATCACATAAAATGCAGTTATTATAATGGTCATATTAAATGTAGGCATTGTGGTCAGACGCAAAAGTAATATTGTTGCTGACATTTTAATACAAACACATTTTAAAGTTAAAATACTATATTAATATTAATGTTTATTTTAAGATATAACAGACAACCATAAAAAGTTGTTTTTTTCATTTATTATAAGATTAAGTGTATTTTATTCACTTAAACGATACCATTATTTAATATATATAAAAAACCGAGCAGGAAATAGAAATGACATACCCCAGTTGCATGGTTCTCACGTAAATATTTTACTGTAAGAAAATAAATCCTAAAAATGACCAAATTTAATATTTATATTAAAGGAATCGATGGAGGTTCTCAGTTGGACTACTCCTAGTATTTACAAAGTTGTTAACTGAATAAATAGCCTGAGTAAAAAAACAGTTAAATATATTGAAACTGATTACGAACATTAAATAATAGTTAATTTTATTTATTGCCTAATTAAAATGAGGAATTTAATTACAATTGTTGGAATATAAATTAACAAAAGGATATATGTGAAAAAATGGATATGAAATTAGATTTATTTTTCAAAATAACAATTTTCACGTTAAAATCAGCAGCGGCGTTCCCATCCAAGAAACCGCTGCGATCACAGTTCAACACATTTCTGCTGTACAAGGTTTGGCCGGTGGTGTTCGTTGTGATATGGGGCTGCATGGTCCCGATGGTTGTGCTCAAACTTGTGCAGTTCGTAAACAAGAAACAGTGGGAAGAGCTGTTGGAGGCGACGCACATGTTCTTTGTGGGGACGTATACTTTGGTCGCAGCTGCTACACTGAGAAAAATGTTTAGTCTAGTCGGCATGGTAAATCAACATTAGCATGCTACCTGTACGTTACACACGTAAATACGTCTGTTTCACCGTTAGTACGTAGGAAATACCATGATAGAAGATAAGCGGCATGGTGTTTCACCATGCCATGGCAGTCTGTCCTCGTTTTAGCACCCTTTAAGTATGATTCATACGGTTTTTTCTCTCAGTGTATGGTCCAGAGAACAGCTAAATTCTACAAGAATGCGATCGATATAATAAGCACCAAGTTTACAGAGGGGAGACGATTACTACTAGGCGAGGTCTACATATTAATTTTAATGTATGTAGCGTTTGGCATCGCCTACGTTCTGTACGTGGGGTCGTGCGTGTACTACGGCGAGGTGCTGGTGCCAGTCAGGGTACCGTTCGTCGACAACGACCGAGAACTGTCCACAGGTGCATTTTATTTCGTGTGGGTTTACCAAAGTGGAGCAGCCTATTACATATTCTGAGGCCTGGGGATTTGGGGTCCGTTTGTTATTGTCGGGTCTATTTGCATTTCCAAAGAAATTGAAGTCCTGATAAAAAAAATTGAAGAGTTTACACATCCAGAGATACATAATCCTGAACTAATGAAGAAAAACATTACATATGACTGGTACAACATACAAGCCACAGAGTACGGCAATACTGTCTGTTATTCAGAAGATTCGACGCAAGACCTTTTGAGAAATATTGTGGAATATCATATTGCAGTTGAAAGGTAAATAAAAAGTAAATTTTGAATATACATAAAATACAAACGAGAATTAAAACTAAGCTCCTTTAGCTGATCTTGAGTCGTTAATTAGTTTAAGTATACACAATTGGAATGTGCTTAACAATTGGATTGTGAACTTAATCCTTTCATTAAAAAAAACTCGATTATAACTATCTACTTTTTACAGATCCCTATCTTAGACCTGCATTAAAAACAGGTTTTGTGGGTCGATTTTGTGACGGAAGTTGAAAGTTAACTCTTGCAATTTGATGGGGTATTTCGTCAGAAAATAGGAGGGCACAAATGGTCATTGTTTAATTTCAGTAAGAAAACAATTTCGAAATCATAATGCTGTAACTAGACTTGTTCATAAGATTTGGATTGATACAATTAACTGTAACTGTAATATATGGAGCTTTGACCCTAATGAATTCAAGTTTTGATATTCTCAGGTTAGCTTGTACACGTACTTTAGGGCAATGCTATACTGTGTGGTTTTTCCCGCTGCCGTTTGAATGTTGTAGCGATTCCTCGCGGTTTTCACCAGCGGCGTGTGGCACTCTCCGCATTTACAATATGTGGATTCTGCTTCACGAACGGTAAAAACTGCGCAACAGGACTGGTAAAAACCATGCAATGTGGTTAGGGCCTTAGAACCTTAACCTTAGAAGGGCATGTAATTTTAATACTGTAAAACTTAATGATCACCAATGATTGGTTTTCCACAACAGAGTGCTGAAGGAAGTGGCGCGCATCCACAGTCCTTTATTTCTCCTGCAGACGGCTCTCACCGTCGTTCACTCCTGCTTCTTGAGCTTCAACATGTACTATGTAAGTGTTCTGCGGTGGTTTTGCTGATCTAGACAACGTATTTGCTCAAGTGCAAGGTGCACCAAGGTTAGCTAACCTTGAAGGTGTACACCGTTAAACTTTAGGTCCCATAGTTGCCATTAAACTAAGAGTCCTGTCTAAGGAACATGTCGGCCTTAGTCAATAGCAAGACTACAAGAGCGCGCCACAATCATCCTACACTCATCTCTCATTCATACATGGCTTTTTTTAAATGGGTAAGACGCCATTTCAAGTGAAGTACTCGTGCACTTGATTTTTTGGGATTAGTCTTATAAGCTGTCAGAATTCAATCTCACTCTGCCTGTGTTCACGATTGATAACAATGATAATGGTCGTCCAATAAAAGTTCATGTTCACAATTTTTGTTTTTGGGGCTCGAAAGAGCTATTTTTCTTTCAAATTATTTCAGTTGTATTGCGAGTAATCCAAAATTCTCATGAAGTTTTAAGGATTTTTGGGCCGCTGCGGAATTTATTGTTCATTCTTACAATCTTTATTTCAGGGACAAAGGAATATTGTCGTCTGAATATTTTTATGCTAGTGACCAATTGAATGTTTTTTTTGTCGATTTTAAGTTAGGAGAGAGTGAACTAAGACATTTCACAACTAGTTTTATTTTACTGAATAAGCCAGTATGAAACTTGGCCGCTGCTACCAATGTGAATTTGGTAAAAGTTTAAGCCTTTTTTCAATAGACAGGACACCTAGATAATTTCGGCAAAAAATTAAGGCTTTCAAATATGACGCAACATTGATCGGCTGTTTTTATGGAATGCTATTTAATTTTTTGATTTTAGTCTCTATTTATAGTTTAGGCACTTTTTTAAAGAACGATGTAAGAAGCAGATCATGTATCAATCAGTTGCGGAAACTACGCTTTAAGGGTATTTTGACCCCCCCCCCCCCCAACGAGTACGAATCTGCCTGTTGCCAAGCCGAATTTTGAACCGGAAGTGAAATCTAATTACAATTGTGTACTTACAAATCAAACACCTGGGATATACTGTGGTATGATTACATTGCGCTGGAAAAAGAACTGTATTATTTCTTTATCAAAATTGCTTGAATAAATGTGGATCTTACGTGGTATTTGTTAGTAGTGGGTAAATATTTTATCTTGAACCAATAAAAAAATTCATTAAAAAAATTAAACCTTTCCTAAATGGTTTAGTAAAGAGCTAAGAGATTTAGTAATCCTCAAGAAGAGCCTTCATTCTCGCTACAAAAGATCTCTCAGTGCGATGGACTATTATTCTTTTTGCCGGATAAGAGAACAATGTAAAATTCTCTCGAGGAAGGATCGAGCCAATTATATTAGCCATATGGATGCAATAGTTCGTTCTAACCCCAAGATCTTTTGGTCATTCGTAAAGGAAATACGCCACAAACCATCAGCACCGCCGTCTTTGAAACTAGGCGATACTGAAGCCTCTCAGCCCAAGCAAATGTGTGAACTGCTTGCGCAGTATTTTTCCTCTGTTTACTCAGCGGTCTCTCATGATACCCTCCAAACTGTTGACGATAACACTTCCTTCCTGTTATCTCAATGCTCAGTGACTATTGAAGAAGTCAAGAGGAAGCTTCTACAGTTGAATCCCTCTAAGGGTTGTGGTCCGGATGGCATCCCTCCTGGAGTCCTGAGGCATTGCTGCGATGAACTGGCTCCTATTTTGCGGACTCTTTTCAATGAGAGTTTTTCTAAAGGTACTTTTCCGACTGTGCTTAAGGAGGGTTACATAGTGCCCATACCGAAGGCGGGGAATGAATGTTTAGTCGAGAACTACCGCCCCGTTGTTATAACTTCCTCGTTAAGTAAGGTTTTCGAAAGTCTGGTGCTTGATGCTTTAAAACCTTTGTTGAAACAGTTGATTATTGTTGAATAACATGGATTTGTAGCGGGGAGATCAACAGTAACTAACTTGATTTGTTTCCAAAACCAAGTGATGGATGCATTCAGGGAGAGAGTCCAGGTCGACACAGTCTATATCGATCTCAGTAAAGCGTTTGACAAGATTAGTCACCATATTCTGCTCGCCAAGCTGGAGGGTTATGGGATCGTAGGGCCAATGTTAAACTGGTTCCGCAGCTATCTCTCCAATCGTCAACTGACTGTCCGTTTCGCTTCTGAGATATCGTCTGCCTTTATCGCTACATCAGGCGTACCCCAGGGTTCTCTACTTGGGCCTCATCTGTTTAACGTCTTTATCAATGATATTAAAGACTCTGTCAAAACTCCTTTTTTGCTTTTTGCAGATGACGTGAAACTTTTCCTCAAAATCACTTCCTTGGATGATTGCCGTGTACTCCAACATGCTATAGACTCTGTGCTGGAATGGTGCCTTGCAAATAAGATGGTAGTTAATCCAAAGAAGACTAAACTCGTTACGTATAGCAGAAAACTAAATAACTTAACAGCAGATTATTACTTGGATGGGAATCTCGTGACAAGGTGTCATCATATAAAGGATCTTGGTGTAACTATTGACTCCTCCTTTGAGTTTGGCCTGCATGTGGACGATGTGTGCAATAGGGCTGCACGCATGCTAGGACTAATTGTACGAACAACGAGTCACAGTTTCAGCTCTGATGCAGCCAATCTTCTCTACAAGTCGCTGGTTCGCCAAGTGTTGGAGTATGCCTCAATCTTGTGGTCACCTCACCTGATTGGCTCAATTGATCGATTAGAAGGCATCCAAAGAAAATTCGTGAGATACATCGGCCTTAAAGAGGGGTTTAACTACCTGGAGGTCCCTATTGATGTTTTTCTTGGCCTTCTTAGACTTGAGTCACTTAAAGCAAGGAGAAAAGTTGCGGATCTAGCATTTCTACATAAGTTGCTGAACAACGGGGTTGACTGCCCACCACTGCTAGAGCTCATCACCTTCAGGATCCCCACCGGCACTAGGTCCCAGCGGCTATTTGAGCTTGGTAACCTACCTCGTAACTATCTGCAAGGCAGCGCCATCCCGAGACTCCTTCGCTCTGGCAATGAGATCTGCGCGAATGTGGATTTTTTCCTGGACAACGTTGCTGTCATCAAGCGGGCTGCTCTTTCAACTGTATGTTAATCCTATTGTTTTATGATGAATTTTTTGTCCTTAGTAATAGTGTTCAATTAGATTTTGATGCTAGTCGCCCCTTGCATTACATTTTTGTATTTGTAACTTTTTTCATCTTGATATGTATTTACAATTTGTGAAATAATGCCACATGTCAACCTGTCAAATTTTTGGATTTTGATATTAATTTTGTAATTAGTTATTTTTCTGTTGTATTGTGATTATTTATTTATTGTTGTTACTCTTTTCGATTGCGCCATGTAGTTTAAGCATCTCTTGTATAGGAGTAATTAGTCTGTAGTATTCTGATCAGCATGCAGCTTCTTAGAATTATTAGTAGCCATCTTTTGTTATGTTGTATAATATTGTAAAATGGTTTCAACCGTGGAAATAAATAAATAAATAAATGGTTGATAAAGTATAATTGATGAGCCTTTTATGTCGTGTTAAAAACATTTCAAGTCTCTTTAGACAGAATAGTTATAAACTAGCATTTTTATTAATTTATTTAACATTAAATTGGTCTTCTATTGGTAAATTACCTCACATGCTACAATTAAAGAATAACAAAACAAAACGAAAACTATAAACTCTTCCTTATTTTTATTATGTGCTTTTAAAAGCAATACTTTCTGTATTTCACCGCAATATGGATCTTTAAACGGGAGCTTTTAATAATCCAATATCATTAAAACATTATTTAAAATTTATGGCAAATTATATTTAAATAATAATGTTATCTGCTTTTGTTAAACTAATAGATATTTTTTACATATACGAACAAAGGTTATTTTAAGAGCTGGTATGATTTCCAGACGGCGCGGCTGGGGAAGGTCCTGATAAAGTCGAGCCCAGTACTCTTCCTTTCCTATTTCATCATGTTCATCTACTGCTGGAACGGGCAGCAGCTGACCAACAAGGTAGAGGCTACGTGAAATGGTTTATGTAAACGTATGTACAATACTATTTATGCTTATTCCAATAAAAGTTACAATATGTTGTTGTAATTATTAGGTTTACAAAACGACGTTTTGTAATGTTAACTGTCGTATAAAATCGAAGGCATCAAAGAAATAAAATAACAAGGGATTCTGACCTGTGGAAAATTAGTTATAATAGTATTCTTTATGATACCTACAATTACGGTAAAGATTAGAGATGGAAAAAAATACATTTGAAAGTGATTGAAGAGGGTCTTGGTTATAAAAACAAAATTCAGCCATATTTTATTTTCTGTAGATACATAATTACCAAGTGTAGCCTAGTCCTAGTGTCGTTGTTACTGTCCCATGGCCCATGATTAATTTGGACAATTACCTATGTTTTAGTGAAGGACGTCATACCCTTTGTTCCTGATGCTCATGGTTTTATTGTCTAGCTGACGACTGTTTAAACTGTATTACAATAATAAAAGGCAACCACGTCCAAAGCCGACCCGTGATTGATCCCTTTGTGACAACTGGCATGTTTCAGAGGAATGAGTTTTTAAGCTCCGGGTACTCTTTTACTAAAAGTCATTTGTCATTTACTAATCCATCGTTGGTTATGATAACATTTTGTGGGTAATGAGGAGGAGTTTTACCTGGCCGTTTTATACTTATTGCCGGTATTATTTTTTGTTTTCTTGGCGAGCATTATTGCGTTCAACAAGGAAAGGAAGACTGCTTAGCCGATGACTGTCGATGTTGCAGTGCGAGGAGTTCTACCGCGCCATGTACCGCTGTCGCTGGTACCTCTGTCCGCGCCGGTTCCGGACAAATCTTCACCTCATGATGGAGATGAACAAGCGACCAGTGCATCTATCAGCTTTTGGGTTATTCACAGCAACTTTGGAAGTTTTTCTTACTGTAAATGCTAAACACATTACAATTAAGTAACTCGGAGTGGCTTAGTGTAATCGCTACTTCCAACTTAATTAATCAAGTTTCGGTGTAGTAATTTTTTCTTAACGATTAAATTGAACCTTTCAACGGATTTTCAAGTAGCCATGTAAAACATAGTAGTCTTATGGCATTCAATCCCAAATAGGTATTCCAGCAAGCGAATAACCTAATAAAAAAAAGGTAGATTCTACCCATGATCACCATTTTAGCAAGACCCTAGTGATTGATGAACATAGGCATATTAGAGGAGTCTGGGCTTTAATTTCAGCAGAATATTATGCTTTGTTTTTTAAAAACGTTATTGTAGTAATAATTTACTTTTTATTTGATAACTGAACCTTAATTTTGGCTTATTTTACCAGATTTTCAATTCACATCTGCATGCTGTAAATATTCTGATTATCTGCGAATGAATGTTTACTCGCTCATGGTTGTTTATGACTCATTATTCTTTAAAAATTCAATGAATCATAATTTTAGGAGAGATAAAAAAAATAATTGGCAAGGTATAAAAAAACTATTTTTGCCAAAGTTGCATTTGTTTTTTTTTCATTGGGATTGGCAGTTTCAAGAATTAATGAATAATACCACAGGACCACCTTTGTGTGATAAGTTTACGTTTCAACATGGTTGAAGCATGTATTTGTCTAAATGCTGGTTAAAGACAATATTTGAGCATTTACAAGGTCTGAAAGTGTACAGTAATATATATGACATATTGATTCCTAGTCTTCCTTTATTTTGTGGCATCGTAGGAGTGACAATTTACTTTTTAGTATATGAAATATTCAATAAATTATACGTTTACGCTCTTGCTGAAGACCTTCAAGTAAATTAACCCAAACTTAAAAAGAATATTGAATTATAAAACAATAAGTGAATAACAATAAGAGGAGTTATTAATTCGTATTTATACGCTGAGGAATAAGATTGCTGCTTTGAAGGTCTTAATGATGTTTAGCGAAAATAAAAAAATCTAATTACGATGGTTGGTGTTGCAGTGCCTCCAACAGTCGGTGTCCTACATCATGCTGCTCGTGACGCTCACCAGCGCTGACGGCCGGGAGGACCTCTCAGTTTAAAAGAACAACATTTTATGAAAAAATATTGCGTTTTACGACTTTTAATGTGGCCATCAAATACATTTCCCTTATTGTAATCTTAAGGCTCCATTTCGAACACGGCGTCAGCGCGCTCAACGTCGTCGTCGGCGTCATTGCGCCAGAGTCAAATGTACTCGTATTACAATAACAACTGTATTACAATAACAAAAGGCAACCAACAATAAGAAACAAACACATTTAACTCTAGCGCAATGACGCCGACGTTGACGTTGAGCGCGCTGACGCCGTGTTGGAAAGGGAGCCTTTAAAGTACATTTTTCGTCGTATTTGTTATTTCTAAGAGTAAATCGAATTTTTATTGTTTGCTCAATTCTCACACCTCAAACATTGTGAGTAACGTTCTTAAAATGTTGATTACAAACACACTATTAAACCCTTAATATCCCTTAAATTTTTTTTCTTATTTGTTTACCTGAAGAATAAAAACTTCTAGCATTATGAAGCGAGAAATCCTGTTTGATCGAGCAATAGTAATCGACATTTACTGATATTTCATTTTTAAAGTGTTCCTCTATGAACTATTTTCACTCCTCATGCTGCTATCAACTGGAATTCCAAACAATGTAGTAATCAACATACAGCAAATGTTGAACATTTATAGTAAATGTTTTTTGTAATCAACATGATAGCCCATAAAGCCCTACGTATGCATTTTTCAAAAGTTGACTTTGAAAACCAAAATGTTAACTTTTAGAGTATAAGAACAGAACTCTTTTGTCTAGCCGGACGAGTTATTTCCAGAATTTTTAAACAATTCTGATATCCATGTATTGCATATAAATATTATATCCATATAATATATCATATAATTATATCATATCAAACAATTGTATCATGTTTGAGTGTAATGAGTTCGAATTTTTAATACATCCTTAATTGTGCATCCAAATAACTTTAAATTTAAACACTAAAACGTTGTGAATACTAGTTTTCAAAGAGACGAGGTCCTGGAGTTCAGTCACTTTGTTAGTCTAAGATGTATTTTATTTCATTTGCATGCTTAAAAGCAAGTACAACCCCATATCAATAAAGCAGAACATTTTATAAATATAATAGTTATTATGGTTGAGTGTATGTTTCAGTCCTTGATCTTAAAAACGCACAGAATACATAGGTGTAATGTCTAAGTATAACGATAATCACATCAATAAATGATTAATAATTTGCAACATTATCAAAAAATCTATGATTAGAAAAGACAACAACAAGCAATAGTAGGCAGGATACAAAAGCTATGGTGAGTCCATAATGTCCAAACATTTTTTTAAATACCAGTTTTGAACGCGTCATAGCAGGAAAACCAAACTCGGCATACTGTCACAACATAAAAAACTCCACTTTTTTATGATGGTATCATTTTTTTCCACCCCTTAAATGGGTATTTTGGGAATAGCCCTCTTCAAATAAGTGATGAGAAAAAACTTTTTATAATCATTATTTTATTTGAATACATCATTGATGAAGACAGAAAACATTATAATAAAAAGGTAAACATAAAACATGTGATTGTAAATTGAATTAACGAAATGTCATTTTTAGAGCCAGACTTTTAACATTCTCCCCCGCCATTGCGATGAAAGAGCAATGAGGAATAGAGTTCAAACTTCCTCAACTGGTAGTTTGCACAATTTAACAATTGGTCTCTTGAGAGTGTTGTTTGATGTTCTTAATGTGGCCACTCTTGATAATCCGTCACGACCCGGATGTAGTTCAATCACTTTGGCTAGAGGCCATTTCGATGGAGGGAGTTGTTCATCAATAATCAGAACAACTGAACCGACTTTGATTAGGTCTGATGGATATCTCCATTTATGGATCTGTTGGAACTTTGTAGATATTCCATTGACCATCTCTTCCAAAATGACTCCAAGATTTGGCGAGTTAACCTCCATTGGCTGGATCGAGACATTGTCATATCAACAGCATTCGGTTCTGGTATGGTGGTCAAAGGTTCTCCGACAAGAAAATGTCCAGGAGTTAGGATCGAGAGGTCATCTGGATCTTCCGTCAGTTGGCAAAGGGGGCGAGAGTTAAGAATGGCTTCAATTTGAACCAAAACTGTGGAAAATTCTTAGTAGGTGAGTACTACATTTCCCAATACTCGTTTAAGATGATGTTTTACGGATTTGACACCTGCATCACAGTGACCTCCGAAGTGTGGAGCTGCAGGGGGATTGAATTTCCAAAGAGTTCCGTCTTTTGCTAACAAGTGTTTGAGCCGGTCTGATTCTTTTGAAGATTCTGAAAACAATCTTTTGAGTTCTGAGTCTGCTCCCACAAATGTCGTTCCACAATCACTAGTCAATGTAGCGCGAATTCCTCGACGTCCAGTAAATCGTTTATAGGCTGAAATGAATGCGTCTGCTGTATAGCCTGTAACTATTTCCAAATGAATGGCAGATGTAGATGCACAAACAAACACTGCTACATATCCTTTGTAGAGTTTAGCTTTGCTTCCACGCCGAGATTTGATAAAGAACGGTCCTGAATAGTCTACTCCAGAGTGAAGAAAAGGACGAGATGGAGTCGATCGTGAGGGCGGAAGCTGTCCCATGAGCTGTTGAGCTCTCTCGGAGCGATAGCGAGCACAGATTATACATTTCAGCAACTCTCTTTTGATAGTTGGTCTTCCACCGATAATCCAGTGTCGTTGTCGAACTGTAGCTAGCGTGTTACTTGTTCCACTATGGAGAGATCTTAAGTGGGCGTTATTTATCAACAACTGTGAAAAAAAGGATGTTTTTGGAAGAATGAAGGGATGTTTGGAGTCATAATCTAAATCAGATTGGTTAAGCCTACCTCCAACTCTTAACAAACCATCTTGGTCGATGAATGGATTTAAGTTTATGAGAGGGCTAGATTTTTCCAATAATTCTTTTTTGCTCAGTTTATTAATTTCCTTTTGAAATGATTGTTTTTGAACAATACCGACCAAACGGAGGTGAGCGGAATGTATTTCGTTTGGATTTAAGAAATTGTTAGTACAAGTTGGAGTAGTCTTTCTTGTGTTCGAGATGAATCGCATGCACCAAGCTGTCACTCGGACCAATTTAGATAAGTTTGAAAAGCGTTTTATAAATTCAGATTCTTGTTCCAAGCTTACAACATGGCATGTTTTGCTACGTCGAAGTTCAGATGATGCTTCCTCAGATGGCTCAAACTTTTTAGTTGGCCAGTTATCAATTTTTTTTAACCATTCTGGACCTACCCACCATAAGTTATGATTACTTAGAGTTTTCGGGCTAACACCCCGTGATGCACAGTCAGCAGGGTTTTCACATCCATCGATGTGCCTCCAACGAGCAAAGGGCTCAATCTCTTGGATTGAATTAACACGATTTTGAACAAAATCCTTCCATTTTGAAGGGTGACTAGTTATCCAGGTTAGAGAGATCATGGAATCAATCCACAACCATGCAGTAGCTGATTTTAAATCTAAGATTTTTCTGGTTTGCCTTACCACCTTGACAAGGAGTACAGCTGCCATCAGTTCCAGTCTAGGAATGGTGACAGTTTTGAGCGGTGCTACTTTTGTTTTTGATATAACAAAACTAACATTAATTAAGTCAGAGTTCGTTACTCTTATATAAACTACAGCACTAATCGCAAGTTTAGAGGCGTCACAAAACCCATGGATTTCAATGCAAGAGGACTTGAGGAGTCCAAGATATCTTGGAATGGTTATGAGCGATACATCTTGAAAATCTGACTCTAGCTGATTCCATTGAGTTTGTAGGTGAGGGGGAAGTAGATCGTCCCAACCAAGCTTGACAAGCCATAACTGTTGCATAAATGCCTTATATTTCACAACAATAGGTGCGAGAAAGCCAAGAGGATCGAATAGCTGTGCTATCTTTGATAGAACATTTCTCTTCGTGAGCTTGTCAATTTTTTCTCGAGATGGAGAAAACGTAAAATTATCATTTACCCGGTTCCATGAAAGACCTAGAGTTCGCATGACAGAAGCTTCATTTATCAATAGAGAGTTAACTTGATCACAATGAGTGGAAGATATGGATGAGAGAACCAATGGCTCATTGCTAATCCACTTTTGAAGAGGAAAGCAGCCAAGACTACATAGTTCATCTACCTCCTTAGCAAGCTTTTGACATTCTTGTATTGTGTCTGCGCCACCAAATATGTCATCAACATACCTACCCTTGGTCATCGTTTTACTAGCATGTGGGTATGATTGACCATGATCAATTACCAATTGATTCATCGTTCTTAAAGCTAAGTAGGGAGCGCATGCCAAACCATATGTGACAGTTTGTAACTGATATTTACATAGATTTCCATTCTCAAACCAAAGAATTCGTTGAAGAGGTTGATCGTCAGGATGTACCAGTATCTGACGATACATTTTCTCGATGTCGGCAGAAAACACAAACTTAAAACGCCTGAACCAAGTAATAACATCTGGAAATTCAGTTTGGAGCTTGGGTCCACTATGAAGAATGTCATTCAGAGATTTCCCTGAACTAGTAGGAAACGACGCATTGAATACAACTCTTAATTTGGTAGTTGTGCTGGATGGTCGTAAAACACCGTGATGAGGAAGATAATAAACAGGAATAGTTGAATCTTCATCATGAATAACTTCACTCATATGCTGAAGAGCTTTGTATTCGTTGATGAAATTTGAATACAAGGACCTATATTCTGGGTCAGATGAAAGACGATGATTTAGTTTCTTAAGTTGTTGGAAGGCTGATGATTTCGAATCTCCTAATCGATCAGTGGACTATTTGAACGGAAGCCTCACTTCATACCGACCAGAAGGTTTCCTAGCGACAGTTGAGGCATAGTAATCTTCACACTGCTGATCTGCTAATGATAACTTTTGAACTTCATCTTTAACGATATCTTCCTGTTCCCAAAACCTTAAATCTTTGTATTAGCTCATCAACTTTGTTTTCAGCAAGGCAATGATACATTGATGAACCTGTAGCACTATTTTTGACCCCAGTTGCACCTGATAACACCCAACCAAATACTGTTGATTGAGCTATTGGAGTTGAGGGTGGACCTTTAATGAGACCAGGGAGAATGATTGAACCATAGATGTCAGCACCTATAACTAGATTTATAGTTCCAGGGGTCATAAATTCTGGATCAGCAAGTGTAAGCCCATGAATATGCAGCCAATTTGATTGAGAAGGTGTCATAGAGGGCAAGTTAGAAGTGAGTTTCGGAAGAATATGAACAGCTATGGGGCAGTTAACTTCGTCATTGAAAGTACAACCCAGATTCACGTTTGCTACTCCGCGAGTAGTTGATGTGCGGTTTCCACCTATACCAATCAGAGAAATGGAGGATGATGTTCGTTTGATTCGAAGGGTTTGAACTAGTTCCTCACTGATAAATGATATTTCAGAACCTTGATCTACCAAGGCTCTGGTGACAATGCTATTCCCATTAGGAGCTGTTACCTTTACCCGAGCAGTTGCTAGCAGGACTACTTGACGAGTATTTCCAACTATAGGATGGGAGTGGTTTGAAGAAACTTGTGTGGCAGATGAGATACCTTCCTTTGATGAGTCGCTAGATGTGGAAGATTGCGAAGGTGTGCAAAGATTAGAGGCATTTGAGAAGTTATTTACATCATGGATTGAGGTGTGGTGCCGATTGTGGCATTTTAAACATGACTTTTTAGAACGGCACTCTTTCAGGGGGTGAGAGCCAAGGCAATTGAAACATAGTCTTTTACTAACCAAAAACTCCTTCCGTTGAATAGGAAGCATACCAGTGTATGCTTTACAAGATGATAAATAATGATCCTGTTTACACAGTTGGCAAAAGCTTTTATTTTTTAACTGTGTTTCAGTTACAAGAGTGATTTTTGATTTAGGTTTAATTGGATTACCTGATTGGAGGTGCGACGGAGCCTCTTTATTACATGATTTAGAAGCCTCGCGTGATTCCACGTTCTCCAGGGCACGGACTCGCCCTTCGATGAAGGTTTGGAGATCGGCTAGGGTTGAGGGCTCCGTTGAACATCCTTGATTGAGTTCCCAAGCTTCATGGGTTTCTGGGTCGAGCCGGTGGACTATGAGGTACACGATGAGATGATCCCAATGATGCGTTGGGGAGCCGAGAGCCGAGAGAGCACCTAAACACTCGTTAATAGTGGATATAAGACGATTTAGACCTTTCGCAGACTTTTGTCTCAGTGACTGAATGCTGAAAATGTCATCAAGATGTTTATTTATAAGTACCCCCTTGTTCTCATATCTCGAAACGAGCTTGTTCCAGGCAGGAATGAAATTATCCCCAGTAACCTGGAAATTAGATATCAATTGTGCTGCTTCACCTACCAGACTGTTTTTTAAATAGTGTAACTTCGCTACGTCTGATAGTTCGGGATTAGATTTTACCAAGGATGAGAATAAATCACTAAAAGGTTTCCAAGATTGATAATCCCCCGAAAAAGAGGGTCCGGATATTTTAGGCAAAATAGGTCTTGCCACTGATTGCAAGTCATTGTTCCCCCGTGCACCTTCACTGCGCACACTACAAACAGATTCAAGGAGGTCCAACATTTCAGCTTTATTGACCATGTACGCTTCTTGTGCTTTGCTAAAATGGTCTTCCAGGATGTAAGGAAGAGTTTGTAAAACCTCGGGTTTTGATTCACAAATACGTTCATGGTCATTGCAGAACTTTGACCAATTTGATTCCAGAACTTCAATACGTGTCTGAATTTGATTCTTAGTAATAGAACTTATGTCTTTAGATTTAAAAAAGTCTGCAGAGGCTGTAATAGATAGCAATCTGGTTTGTTGTAAGTTTAGTTTCGATTCTAACGTCATGATGAGAATGTAGAATAAATCAGGAACAAACAGAATAAATGAGGAAACCTGGAGATTGAAGACTGAGATGTGATAACGAGAAGAGGTCACCTGAGGTTGAGAAGAGCGATGTTCCCGGTGTAGAAGGACCAAATCTTCAAATAAGTGATGAGAAAAAACTTTTTATAATCATTATTTTATTTGAATACATCATTGATGAAGAGAGAAAACATTATAATAAAAAGGTAAACATAAAACATGTGATTGTAAATTGAATTAACGAAATGTCATTTTTAGAGCCAGACTTTTAACAAGCCCTAAAATGTGCACCTCTATCAAGTGACCTCACTTCAAGTAATTTTAAAGGGCGTGTTACCAGAAATACAGTGGCACGAACCGGAGGTCGATGTGACATCCCAAAATGGTAACCAAACTGGCTGGCATATTTCATTATTTGAGATGGGCACACATGCCTAAAAATGGATACCCCAATCTACCTTATGAAAAGGTTTAAGTTGGAAAAATAATTTCAGACATCCATTATAAGAGAGAAAACTGGACTTTCTTTATTTAAAGTCCAACTTTGCTTTTGCCCCCAAAATGGGGTATTTTGGAAGCAGACCCAAATTTACAAATTTAAAACCCTATCGAATGACCCGTCATTTCGAAAGGCTTGCCAAAAGAAATAAAATGGCACAAATCCGAGGTTGTTATAACATCCCTAATCAAAGTGGCAGGTAAGTTTTAATGGGTTTAATGCATGCTTGTTTACCCATCCAAATATTTATAAGCCCGCAATTTTAGTTTGGGATATGACTATCGACCTCAGATTTGCACTGACCCCAAATAAATATTACACTCTTTCAAAACAACGTTTTTACTTTCGTTTAACAAAATCTCTTAAGCTTTTCATTCTGTAAAAATAGGCTATTCTTCGTATGGAGTAGAAAAATTTTAGTATTGCTGATTGATTATTAAATGTTTTCCTTTAATTTGATTTGCTGAACTTGATGCATTAGTTAAATTTGTAGACAACAGTAATTGAATTTGATGATAACAGTAATTGAATACTCAAATACTTAAACACAGAAAAAACTGCTATTACTTTAATTTTAAAACTGATCGTGTTTTAAAGTGTACTTGCTGTCGTATGTAAAACTATGGCTATGAAAAAAATACAGTAAAATAAATAGTATGTTACTCAGCGTAGATATTACCGATCAAAATGTATAACGTTCTTATGACCAATACTACTTTGTAAAAGTAGATCTGCTTAAAAGCCCAGATTGAAGGGATTTCACTTGCCTGCAATCATTTATTGATATACATGATCTTTAAAAAGAAGGAAGCTATCTACTTCTGAAACGAGTTACAAACCAACAATAAATGCTCGGGAATATCCATTAGGTGATATTACCAAGATTTCTATGGATTTAAAGTGTTAAATTTCCGTTTTGAATCTACCGTATTGAATGCATTTTTTTCAAATTTAATTTCTACAAACTTTTTATTCACGCTAGTACTATAGCATGACACATTGTACAACATATTTCATTTTTTGTTAAATATTACACTAAATTGGTTTAAATTTGTGTAGGATCAAATTAGAGACTTAATTTTTGCCAGTATTATTCTTTTGCTCTTTAAAATTATGTGTCGTTTGGGGGGTTTAGAATTAAATTTTTGAAATACTCCTGAGAAATCCCAATTCATAGGAAGGGGTTGATTTTTAGAACAGCAAAAATTCCTTCCTTCGTCATATAAATTCTTCCCGAGTACATTACCTTCATAAATAAAAAATAACATGAGACGGAGAGGTATTTTTGGACTAATTTGAAAGAAACGATAACAATAACATAATGGATCATCACAAACTTCACAGCAAAATGTGGAGAGGGGACTCAAACCAATCAGGTTTTAGGTTGTATACCTCATAACACCAGGAATATTTTAATACTGTATGAGTCGCAATAACGGTAACTGAAGGAGCTCAAGAATATTTAGTTTCATCTAAATAATGGCGGACAATACATGCTCTTCCTATAGTTTAATTTTATCACTGCATATATTAACGTTGTGCTAATTAGCCATCTTGAATTTCTTTTAAGAATAAGTGATTATGTAAAAAATGCCAGCAACGTTTAGAGCACGGTATTAAAGTTGCAAATACTTGATAGCGAGAGAAATAATCAATGCATAGTACGAACAACATAAATATTCAAGAGCCTCCGTCCCTAACAGTTGACTACTTTCCCTCCGGATGTCTCACTTGGCTGGTTAGTGCCTTAATCACTCCAACTTTAACAATGATGGATTGGAAGTTAAAATTATTTTTCAAAACTTTGTTAGTTACTATGAGAACAGTTGCTGCTTTTCCTGATAAAAAACCCTTAAAGTCACAAATAAGCACCATTTTGCTCTACAAAGTCTGGCCGATAATCTTCATTTGTTTCTGGGGTAGTTTGGTCACAATGGGTGTGCTGAAAATGCTGCAGTTCGTGAGAGAACGTGATTGGGACACTCTGCTAGAATCGCTTCACATCGTCTTCGTTGGAATTTTTGTTTTATATTCTGCGATAATAATGCAAACATTTTCATTTGAATATAAAGATGCCATCGACATAATTGAAGAAGAGTTTGTTACGTGCAATGAGATTGAGGCTAAAAGCTTTATTATGGTTTCTGTAATTTGGGTTTTGTTTCCAATAACTTATGTTCTCTATATAGGTGTTTGTATCCACTACAAAGAGCCTCTTGCTCCCCTCTGGGTTCCTTTCATTGACAACGAACAAGAATATTCAACGGAAGTATTCTATGGAATATGGATTTGGGAACTTGGAGCGGCGTACTACATCTTCGTCTCTATGGCGGTTTGGGGACCTTTTTTGCTTGTAACAACAATGTGCATTTGCAAAGAAATAACGTTGATCATAGCTTCCGTCGAAACATTAAATACTATATCAAGAACAAATACGAAGCTTGGCAAAGGGAAAACTTTGGAGATTAAACTTGGCACATTATATGGATCCCAATATTCAGAACTGGATACGTTAAATATAATGAAAAGTATAGTTCAACATCATCTGGTTATAAAAAGGTAAAGCACGTTCAAGCAATTTAAAGTAGCATGAAGGGTCTGTCGCACAATGATTGACAAGATAATAATAAATCAATGCTCCTAAGTGCTAGCGGTTTCAAGGTTTAATCCTAAACAGGGTCCAATTTTCTTTTTAAATAACCTTTTAGAAATAATTAAAATTTTACTTTCTTCCCCCTATTTATAGTATGTGGAGAAAGTATTATTTTCGTCAAAATTTTCAAATTTCATTTGTTAGTGGAAATAAAAGCTACCTGAAACCAAAAAAGTGGTATCGTTGGTGTCTGTCCGGCCGTATGGATTTGTGTGTTTGTGTAGTTAAGTTCAAGTTCAAAAGCTTACATCTTTACAAAAATCCATGCACCTCAAAGGGAGCGTGCAAAAATTTCATATACACATGTGTTATAAATATTTTTAGTTACAGGCAGTCCATGAGTCTTTAAAGCTATGCACTACTATTATTTCTCATTACAGATTCAATAATTATCAGGATCCTCAGTATATCGGTCCTTTTCAGTATGCGTATATGTAACAAAAGCAAGGGCAGTAAATAAACTTTGAAATTAAAACAATGTCAGTAGCAACAATATAACAATAGATAACAACAAATATAACAACTGTACATCAATGAACAGCCATAGTAACAGCAACAAAGGTAGCAGAACTTCACCAACAATGTAACAAAAATAGGTCAACAAAAAAATAATAACATTGATACAAAATGTACTCGAATAAATATAAATAATTTATGATAAATATTTAAAAGCAGTTAACAATGTTTTAGTGAGTATTTAGGCTGGGTGCAGTATGAATTGCAAAACTTTAATTTTGAACTTTGGTTTTCTTTCATAAAGCACATTGTTGCCATGATATTTCATAAAGTCCATTAATAATTTTTAAACGAACTCTTTTTCGAATGTCTTTTTCATTATGAAGTTTTGAATTTTTGAATGTGTGTGTGAGTGTGTGTGAAAAAAAAGCTAGAGGTGACACCACTTGTTTTTTAATTATTAACTAAATAATTAATTATTAATAAGACAGTCAGTTCAATAAAGATTATATTTTAAACAAAAGTAAACATGTCAATATTTGTCAGATGATTTTAGTCATAATTACATAAAGTCAATCAGCAGCATTCTTCTCCCTCTCCACATAAAACCGCTACCTTGGTAAGGGGTCTTTTGAACGTTCCGTATGAGGTAGCGACATCCACAACGCGGATTATGCCGTCCTTGCCAGGGTAAGTTGCAGATATTCGACCGAGAGGCCAGTAGTTTCTTGGATTACAGTAGAGCGCCGAACTAATTGGGGACAAGGGGTGTTCGGATAACTGAATATTCGGATAATTGAACATGAAAAGACAGCATTTTAAAATTATATATCTAACGTAATTCTTAATAGTAAAAAGGATAAAAAATGATCAAACAAAAATTATTCATTTAATTTTATTATGAAATCTATCAGAATACATTGATATCCCGGCGCAACGGGAGTTTTGGTTGGCGCGCGAATTTGAATTGCTTGAGAACATCATGTTCAAAATATGAATTATTACGGCGTTCGGTTAACCGTCGGTTCGGATGATCGACGTTCGGATAATCGGCGCTCTACTGTATTTTCTTCCACGATAATGGCAAGATCGCCGACTTTTGGAGGTTCTGTTCTTTTATGCCACTTGCATCGGCCAGTTAGGCATGGGAGGTATTCACGCAGCCATCTTTTCCAAAAGCTATCTAGGAGAGTTTTAACTCGACCTAGTTGTTTCCGGCAGAGTTTGTCTTCGACAATCGGGATTTCAAATGCCTCTCTGAGAAAATGGTTTGGGGTTAGTGGTTCATGATCTTGAGGATCCATTGATGCATGCGTTAGAGGTCGAGAATTTAAGATGAATTCAATTCTTACTAGGAGTGTTTGAAACTCTTCGTCACGAGGATACTGTGATCTCACAACAGACTTGAGAGCAGTTTTCACCGACCTAATGAGACGTTCCCAGCAACCTCCCATGTGTGGTGCTCGCGGTGGGATAAAATTCCATTTGATTCCAGTTCTAGCGAACTTGCGTTGGATTTGAACGTGGTCAAGTGTCTTCACAGCGTTCCGGAGCTCCTTTTCTGCTGCTATAAAGTTTGTCCCGTTGTCGGAGTACATCTCAGATGGACATGGTCTGCGACTTATAAATCTTTGAATAGCCATTATGCAGCTCTCTGTAGTCAGTGTGTGTGCTACTTCCAGGTGAATGGCTCGTGTAGACAAACACGTAAAGATGACACCATATCGTTTTTCGTGGCGTGTTCCAACGGTTACCTCTATCGGCCCAAAGTAATCGACACCGGTAAAGAAGAAAGGGTGTTCAACTCTTGAGACTCTACTTTCCGGAAGAGATGCCATCTGAGGGGTTGTTGGCTTGGCGTTATTGATCCTGCATATCATGCATTTATTCTTTACTCTTTTCACCGCACATCGCAAGTTTATAACCCAAAACCTTTTCCTTATCTAATTTATAACGGTTTCGACTCTGTAATGTACAGCTGATCAAAATGTCAGGTGTTGAATATTTATATTTATGTTTACAGTTTTTTAGTTTTGGTTCTAACATACAATGTTCTTGAGACAAAGAAATAAAATAAGTTTTACAATTGTCAAATAGTGAATTATTTCACATTTGGCGCTGCGGCCATGGCAAAAAGAAATAAAAGACAAAATGATTATGATGAAAACACTTCTACAGCAACATACACTTCTATTGAACAACATGCAACGTTTAGGTTTGACCATTTCGACCCTGAGGAGGAAGAGTGGGATTACTATTTTCAACGCTTCAACATAGAAATCGCACTGTACAATATTAAATCGGAAGAATTATGTAAGAATCTACTTCTTTCAAAAATTGGGGCCAAGCCACTCAAACTACTGGCAGACCATTTTCGACCTGAACCGGTAACTTCCAAAAGTTTCAACGAAATCACTAAGGTTCTTTCATCATATTATGAAAGCTCCTACAGCACATTGGGAGAGCGAGTGAAGTTTGGACGCCGATATAGGCTTACAGGTGAGTCTGTTAGTCAATACGTTAACAGCTTAAGAGGTCTGGCCGGCCGTTGTCAATTCGGAGCGTCACTCGATGAACGTCTCAGAGATCAACTTTTGTTGGGCATCAATAATGAGGAGTGGCAAAAAGAACTTCTGAGGCAACATACTGATGCTAGTTGTTTGTTCAAAGATGTTGAAAAAACTGCTCTCAATTTTGAACGTGCGGACAGAACTCAGAAGCAGGTCACATCTTTTAGTGCTTATGAGGGTTACCAAACTAACGCTACAAGACCATCAAAAACAGATACACAGCCGGTGACAACACTTATTAGAGGCCAGCATTGTTTCCGATGTGGAGGTTTGCTACACACTGGTAATTCGCCTTGCCCTGCAAATGGGAAAATATGTAACATTTGTCATGGAAAAAATCATTTTGCTAAAGTTTGTTTCAGATCTGGTCGTGCAAAAATTTTACAGGGCAAAAGACAAACGAACAATTTAAGACCAGGAGTCTCTCGTTCGCCGTCACCAAGAAGTCTCGACAGTGAGCCGGTTTCAGTGCGAGCAATGAAAAAGGGAAATAAGGTAATGATGACAGTTTCACTTAATCACATAAAAGTAGACATGCTTTACGATCCCGGAGCTGCTGAATCCGTGATTAGTTACAATGTATGGAATAATATCGGATCTCCTTCATTACAGCAGACTTCTAATTTAGTAGCTTATACAGGCGTTCCTGTTGCAACATTAGGTAAGGCTATGGTATCGGTTAAAGCTTTCAACACTACACTAAAACTACCTACGATTGTTGTTAAAGATGATGATGTACCGCTTTTTGGGTTGAGCTGGGTCTTAGCATTCAACTTACCGTTACCTCCTGGCTCTAGAGTATGTGCAGTACGTGAGGAGGAGACTCAGGCTGATTCGGAGTTGAATGCTATATTGAACAAGTATTCAGAAGTATTTTCGGATAATCTAGGAAAATTTAAAGGTCAAAAAGCTGTAATAAAACTGTCTGATGATGCGGTGCCAAAGGTTTGCAAACCTCGACCAATACCCTATGCGCTCCGACCCGCGGTGGAATCGGAAATAAACAGACTACTTAAAGAAGGGGTTTTGGAATCCATTGACCCTACTACCACGGATATAACCTGGGCCTCTCCAATAGTGGTTGTTTTGAAAGGCGACGGAAGGGTCAGAATCTGCAGTGACTTCAAGGCTACAATTAATCCATATATAACTCCAGTACAGCATCCTCTTCCAAAGTTCAATAATAATGATATAATGACTAAACTACAAGGAGGTCAAGAATACTCCAAAATAGATTTGAAAGATGCCTACCTGCAGATAGAAGTGGAAGAGAGTTCACGGAAATACCTAGTAATTTCGACTCCATTTGGGTATTTCAGATATACAAGAGTGCCATTTGGAGTCCGATGTGCACCCGGTGATTTCCAAAGAAAAATTGAACAAGTACTGTTAGGTGTGAATGGCGTAGCTCAGTTTCTTGACGATTCAATAATAACTGGCAGAACTCGAGAAGAACATTTACGAAACCTTGAAGAGGTGTTGGCAAGATTCAAAGATGCTGGAATTAGAATTCAGAAGTCAAAGTGCAAGTTTTTACAGAAGTCAGTCACGTACCTAGGGCACAAGATAGACAGCACGGACAAACACCGTCAGATTTCCGTCAGACAAACACCTTGCAGCAGTTCGAGATTTGCCTAGACCTTCAAATGTGAGAGACTTAAGGGCTTTTTTAGGTGCTATTAACTACTATCAAAAGTTCATTCCTCGTTTACAGTGTATTGCGTCACCGCTACATCGTCTCCTGAAAAAAGGGGCGTCGTGGAACTGGACTAAACAAGATGAAGAAATATTTACACGGTTGAAATCCACACTGACATCTTCGGACACACTAGTTCACTACGATGAGACCCTACCGTTGATAGTGGATTCTGAGCAAGTAACGCTGGTCTTGGAGCGGTACTGAGCCACCAGTTTCCTGATGGTACCATTAGACCTATTGCGTTTGCGTCAAGAGTACTACAGAGCTCCGAGAAAAGTTATTCGGTCATTGATAAAGAAGCTTTGGGTATTATATTTGCCGTTACTAAGTTCCACGATTACATTTACGGCCGAAGGTTTATTCTAAGGACTGACCATAAACCACTTGTGCACATCTTGGGACAGAATACTGAACTTCCAAAAATCACCAGCGACAGATTAACCAGATGGTCAGTGATACTAGGAGCGTACAACTTTGAAATTAAGTACAATGAAGGGAAGGCAAACGCTCCTGCAGACTTACTGTCCCGGTTACCAGTAGTTAAATCCAATGCAGACAAACAAGGGGAGTTTGGAAAGCAAGTGTTGCAGTTGCGCCTTGACAATCTTCACATAACACAGAAGTACCTGAAAGAACAGACTGCAAAGGATGAGTGTTTACAGCAAGTAATACAGTACCTACAAAATATTTGGCCTGAAAGAAGAGAACTTAGTTCGACGTGTCACATATTTTATGATAAAAGAGACGAGCTCAGCTATGAAGATGGAGTTTTGCTTTGGAAAGGACGTGTGGTGGTTCCGAAATCTCTCCAACGAACAGCAATCCAAATTCTTCACGAGGGTCATCCCGGAATAGTTGGTATGCGTTCATACGCCAGATTTCACGTTTGGTGGCCTGGTATGAATTCCGAGATAGAAGAATATGTAAGATCTTGCAATAAATGTCAAATGACAAGAAAGAATGATCCAGAGGTTCCTCTATTTTCGTGGGTTGTTCCTCCAGAACCTTGGACACGGGTTCACATTGATTTCACTGGACCTTATCATGGATTTTACTGGCTGGTTATAGTAGATTCAACAACAAAGTGGTTGGAAGTGTTGCCGACGAAAAAAATCACTTCAGAGAAGACAATCACAATGCTTGAAGAAGTATTCACAACATCCGGATTGCCTACAATGATAGTCAGTGACAATGGGCCTCAATTCACTTCACATGAATTTAAGAGTTTCTGCAGCAGACGTAATATCCGGCATGTCACTACAGCGCCTTACCATCCACGTTCCAATGGGCTGGCGGAACGTTACATCCAGGCTTTTAAAAAGAGATTTGAAGCACAAAAGCTGGAAGGTCACAGCATAATGAAATCTCTTACAACTTTTCTTTTCAATCACAGGATCACTCCAAACCAAACCACTGGGAAATCCCCAGGAGAACTTATGTTTGGAAGACAACTTCGGACGCCTTGAAGCTTGCTGAAACCCGACCGTTCTAAAAAGCTTTACGAATCTTTAGAAAAGCAAAGAGCGAACCACGATGGAGCTGCAAAGTGGCGTGAATTCCAGCCCGGAGACGCCGTTTGGGTTAAATTAGCTATAGACAAGCACTGGAGGAAAGGCCGTGTAATACGACGTACGGGTCCGGTGTCTTACATCGTCAACGAGGCTGGTACCGAACACAGAAGACACGCCGACCAACTTAGACAGCGATTTGGCTCAGCATCATAGTTCATAGTTGTTTTTAACCCTACCTACGTTAGAATTTTTTTTTTGTCCGGGGGAAAAGTGTAATGTACAGCTGATCAAAATGTCAGGTGTTGAATATTTATATTTATGTTTACAGTTTTTTAGTTTTGGTTCTAACATACAATGTTCTTGAGACAAAGAAATAAAATAAGTTTTACAATTGTCAAATAGTGAATTATTTCACAGACTCCTTGGTGGAAACATAATTCCTGATACATTTTAATAATCAAATTTGAAACATAACTTTTCCCGTCCAACAAAACGGGCTGTTTCTGATCTGGTCCAAATTCAGGAGCATTTTTTGTCCTAGGCGAGATTCTAATAAGACCCGTCGATTCTTCAAGATATGGGGACAATGTGTAGATACGGCTTGACTTGAGTAGAGGCCTTCCACGACTCAACATATATTTTTCCTCTTTAAAACTTTCGCCTTGAGCTGATTTTAAAAGAATTTGTTCAGCTTCCTTTATCTCACTAGGATGAAGTTCTGGCACTTTATCAAATTCGATTGGTCTTAATTGTAGTCTTTCTTTGTTATTGGATAAGATTCTTTGTCGCAAGGCATTTTTATATCTTAGGACCCATGTTAGAGTTCTGATTAGTTTTTCCCATGAAGAAAATTTGTTGACATCACTCTGTTTTGGCAGATGTGTGTCATCGTGAACGCCAATAAACTGTTTCTTGACCTCCCGGTCGTCCTTTGATACCAAAGCGGAAGGTTGTTTTGGCCAACTGTCTTTTTCACGGGCGAGGAAACTTGGTCCATGAATCCACTCATGGTGTGAATGGGAGCTGAATTTTCTATTAGACCTTGTAGCCATGTCAGCTGGATTCTGTTTAGAAGGGACCCATTTCCATTCTTCAGGTCTGGATAGTTTTTGGATTTCACCGATTCTGTTTGACACAAACTGTTTGAATTGTCTAGGATCTGACTTCATCCAATGTAAGACTGTTACTGAATCCGACCAAAATATTCTTCTGGTAATACTAAAATCGATATCTTTTTCAATAGATTGTGCCAATCTGCATCCGAGCACAGCCGCTTGCAATTCTAATCTTGGAATAGTTGACGGTTTCAGCGGTGCTACTTTAGCTCGAGCCATAACTATCATAGTTTTGTAAGAGTTTTTATTACTTTGATGACGTAAGTAAGCAACCGCTGCATATGCTTCTTCGCTAGCATCAACGAATATATGTAGTTCAAGTTCTTCAATGATTAAAGTTTTGAAGTAGCACCTTGGAATCTCTAGAAACTGAAGATGTTTTATTTCTTCTAACCATTCTTGCCACTTACAAGTTTGTTTTTCCGGTAACACTTCATCCCATGTTACTTTTATCCGCCAAATCTCTTGAACCAGCATTCGTCCTTTAATGGTAGTCGGTGTTACAAGCCCTAAAGGGTCAAAAATTGACATAGCTGCTTTTAAGACTTCTCGTTTGGTCGGGTAAGTCGCCTCCATTCCATGAATCTTTTCTGAATTACGGTGAAATAAAAAATTGTCTTTTTCTGAATTCCACCACAAACCAAGGACGCGTTCAGTTGGTAAACTATTTTCAGGCATTAACTGCTTGACAGAGTTAGCTTTCAGCTCTTCGGGCACATCCATTAAGACGTTCTTAGACGTTGATAGCCAGTTACAGATTGGAAACCCTCCGGATTTATGGATTTCAGTTATTTCTCGTATTCTGCGTTTAGCTTCGTCTTCTGTGTCAGTTGAATCGAGCAAGACCCGTCGATCCATGTATTCTTTTGTCAATATTGATCTGCTAGCTTCTGGATAAATAGAAGAAAACTGGCTTGCATTTTTATTGACTACATAGAGAGCAGTGCATGGAGAACAAGTGGACCCAAATATCATGACTTCCATGACATACGTGTCCGGCGGGTCGTTTGGATTTTCTCTCCACAAGAATCTTTGAGAATCCACATCTTCTTCCCTAATACGAACCTGGTGAAACATTTCCTTTATGTCCCCAGCAATGGCAAACTTCCTCAACCAGAAATTTAGAAGTACAGCCGGAAGAGGGTTCAAAAGGTCTGGCCCAGTTAGCAGTGCATCATTAAATGACACACCGTTAGACTTTGATGCTGCATCAAACACAAACCTCAATTTGTTTGGTTTGTTAGGGTTTATAACCCCAAAATGAGGTAAGTAATAAGTCCGGTCATTTACGACACTTGCCTCAGTATAACTCAGTTTACGGATGTAGCCCTTCTCACTGTAATCAGCTATCTTTTTCATATATTCATTTTGGAAATTAGAATCTTTCGCCATTTTCTTTCAATGCCTTTTAATCTGACCAACGCTTTGTTATAGCTTGGAGGGTACTTAAATTCATCTGTCTTCCATAGCAGACCAGATTCAAAATGATCTCCCACCTTCCTTGTTGTTTCGTCTAAAATTTTGATCGCCCTGTCATCGTAAGTAGATTTAGATTTAGAGTCTTCACCTATAGTTACGCCGTAGTTTTCGATCTCAAATGACTTTTTGACCATTTCGTGCAGTTTGTCGCATTCAAATAACGTTAGAGTAAAGTTTTCATCGATTCGTCCATAAAATTCTGGACATCTCCCATGCAGTGTCCAGCCTAAGTAGCCCCATGACAAAACTGGAGAGTTAGGGGGACCTTCAATAACCTTCCTAGCTAGAATAAGATTGCAGTTATCTTTACCGATAAGAATGGTGGGTTTGGAATGCGCTGTAGGGAGAGGCTGACTAATTGAGTTTAAATGAGACCACTTTGCCCTAAGTTTTACTGTATCAACAGTTTGGCGAGGTGATTCTAATGGCGATTGGGTTCGGACGTTATCTAAGGTGAATACTTCATCTTCTTAAAGACCCTTTAATTTAACCATTTTCTTAGAGAAGCATTTGAAATCCCGATTGTCGAAGACAAACTCTGCCGGAAACAACTAGGTCGAGTTAAAACTCTCCTAGATAGCTTTTGGAAAAGATGGCTGCGTGAATACCTCCCATGCCTAACTGGCCGATGCAAGTGGCATAAAAGAACAGAACCTCCAAAAGTCGGCGATCTTGCCATTATCGTGAAGAAAATAATCCAAGAAACTACTGGCCTCTCGGTCGAATATCTGCAACTTACCCTGGCAAGGACGGCATAATCCGCGTTGTGGATGTCGCTACCTCATACGGAACGTTCAAAAGACCCCTTACCAAGGTAGCGGTTTTATGTGGAGAGGGAGAAGAATGCTGCTGATTGACTTTATGTAATTATGACTAAAATCATCTGACAAATATTGACATGTTTACTTTTGTTTAAAATATAATCTTTATTGAACTGACTGTCTTATTAATAATTAATTATTTAGTTAATATGTTCCTGAGTTTATCACACTTGCCGTCTTCGTCTATGTTGAACCTCTTGAGGTGGATGATGAGCACGGGCGGGAGCTGAGTGATGTCCAGCTTCTTGGTCGCCCGCCGCGCCATCCTGCAGTTGGGGCGGGTCCAGTCGAGGATGGACTCCCCCTCCAGGTACAGCTCCAGACACTCCATGTTAAATTGTCAGAATTTTTGCGTTTCATTTCCACGTTGTTGTAAAGTTAAGGACATTAGTGGTAAATTCAACAAGACCGTTGATGTCCTCCTCTTTCACTGGAGGCAACATCCTTGTCTTTTTTTTGCATTGATTCTAAAATTAATTCTGGCCGACCAAATCGCATTTCCAAGGTTTTAGGACTGCGTTTAAATTCTTGCCAGAAATAAACAAAGGTTTTACCATTCTAAACGCATCTCCTTCCAGAGAATTTCGTACTCTAATAAGATTATCCTCCTCACTAAAGGAGTCTTTTGTCTTTTCGTAAGCTGAAATAAATAAAGGCCAATCCTCGGGCTTTCCGCCAAAGGAAGGAAGGTGTTGTCGTAAGGAACTAGAACTAGTTTTGTTTGAAATAATAGCTTGTCTAAATGAATCCGCTAACTTCTCTACAGCTGAAGACACAATGGCTGTCGATGACATTTGAACCATTGACGTTTGTTCTTTGTCATTTAGCCAATTTTCAACCTTGTTTTTGGATTCTTCTTCCAAGTTATCATTTATAGTACCTATTCTAGAGCCTACCTCTGAAATAGAGTCATGCCCGCTATTGACAGATGCGGACAGTTCAGCTCTCATTTCCAATAACCTTTTCTGTCGTTCCAACTCCCTCTGCTCCATTTTCCTTTGACGTTCCAGCTCACGCTCCTGCCGCTCCATCTCTTGCCTCTGCCGCTCCATCTCACGCTCCATCTCTTGCCGCTGCTGCTCCATCTCATCGATCTTTTTCTGTCGCTCCAACTCCTTCTTTTCCATTTCTTTTTCTAGCCTGGTAATTTCCTCCAATTTTTCCAATTCAATTTGTAGTTGACTTCTACGACTTCCTTTTGAAGATAAAGTTTTGTTGGAGGTCACTGTCTTGTTGTCATTCAGATTTCCATTTGTGTTTGAAGGGTCTGTATTTTCCTCAGTATTTTTGCCATTTATTGGTGGACTATATCTGTCAGGTAGTTTTTTAATCCTTGAATATTTTCTGGTAGACATAATGGGTTTCGGCACCAATGTTTTTTAATTATTAACTAAATAATTAATTATTAATAAGAAAGTCAGTTTAATAAAGATTATATTTTAAACAAAAGTAAACATGTCAATATTTTGTCAGATGATTTTAGTCATAATTACATAAAGTCAATCAGCAACACCACTGGTCCCAAAACCACAATATCTCCAGGCGTTTTTAAATTTTTATGAATTTTTTATATTAAAGGGCATTTAGTTCATAAACACTCAGAAAAAACAAATTCAAATTTCTCAATAACGGCTCTAACGATTTTGATGGAAATTTCATGATTTTTATTTAGTGCTTAATATGACAAATAAAATGACACCTCCCGCGTGACTGTAAAAATTCAGGTTCAGAAGTTATGAAGGCTTAAGTGTTAAAAATTTTCTTTTTTCCAAATTCCACAAAATCTCTAACTTCTAAAGTTACTTGCAACCTGCAATTTGGCTTAAAAAAATAAATAATCCAGTATTTTGAATTATTAGTCCACGTCAACTGGTTGTGAAGATAATTTATATTTTTGTTTGGCGGTAAACGCAGTACGTTATCTAATGTTATTGTTACAGCATATATTAAACAACAATATCTCCGTTAATATAACCGATTTAGATCAAATTTGGTATGCATTTGTGGGGTGATTAAAAATTCATTTTACTGTCGATTTTCTTGCTTTAAGGGAGGAAGTATGTGTCAGTTTGCTGATACCGTTTATTAAACTTGAGTTAGGTTTGCAAAACGGACAATTGTAGTTTTAAATTCCGGCTAGCCTGATCAAACAAAGTGGAACGAGCGACAGCACCTTCCAGCACGAATGAAGGATTACTGACGGGATTGAGGTAACATTGTATCACTCTAGGGTCAAAATAAATTACACAAAGTTATTTATCAACGTTTAAAATGGCTCGACACAAATGGATATTTTAATATTTGATTAATCTATGTGCTTCCACTTTCCTTTTGTGATTCTGCAACTACCGCAGTTTGTCGGTGTGGCGACACGGTCTGTATGTTCTGTGGTCAGTGCCTACTTTCCTCACCGCCTAGGGGAAATGGTTGACGGAGGTCAGACCAAATATAAGATCGCTAATCAAATAACGCTATCATCCACGAAATCCTAAGATGCAGGTCATAATTAACCCCGAAGTGGATACTATACTTTAACTTAACAGGGCCACGGCGGCGCTAGAAGCAATGTCGCAACTAAGTTTTCTGTTGTTTTTTATCCTAATATCTGACGTTTCAAACTGTTGCTTTCTTCAGCTCTTGAAAAACGGTTGCCTTTTCGAAGGTCGCGGCCTTATAACCTAGAGACAACCATGAACTGAGTCTTCCAGGTGGATTCTATTTCATGTTCCTATTTTTTTACTGACACGTACTGTGGTGTACTAAGTTAGGGATGAATGATATAATCATCCAACAACTTCGGAAAGTAAGTAAAAATTGCATTTCTGTTTGATACAGAGCCTTGAGCAAGGTATCGTCCATTCACAACCCACTGTTCGTGGTCCAGGCAGCATTAACCGTAACCGCCTCTTGTCTCCTCAGCTTCAACATGTACTTCGTAAGTCATGTCATCATCGTTATCCTGGAAAATATATTTGTTAATAATTTTTTGAGATTAAGTTTTATACACCTTTAAATTTTTTTCAATTAGTCGGTATTGTGGCCAATAAATTAATAACAAGTTTATACCGGGTGTTCAAAAAGTCCCGGATCGGCTTCGTAATTTTTTTATTATTAAATATTGGCATACGAAACTTAGAACATGTCTCTTGGACACAAAATACTATTTTAGCAAGTATTCAGTGACCCTCTACCCCCTCAGGGGGACGGCCCACGAGGAGTCAGAAGAAAATCTTAAATGTAAGCATAGGTTGATATGTACATCAAATTAAAGCTCTCTTTGAGTAGAATACAATGCCGCAAATCCGATCTCAATCGGATCACCGAATCCAAAATGGCGCCAGTTTAAACTTTTCTCAACTGCAATTTTTAACACCCTTAAAAATTAGATTTCAGACATTCTAAGCGTCCTTTTGTGATGCGGTTTGCGGCATTTTGTTGAGAATTTCATGCCCTTTAAAATTATGTACAGCACTACCTTTGCCGGTCATCATCCATGCAAGACATCCTTTAAGGTACCGTCCCTCATGGAAGTGGTTTATGCCATAAGCTGTGCATAGGTCGATATGTATATCATTTTAAAGGGGTAATAAAGCAAAATTTAATGCCGCAAACCGCATCTCGAACGGACGCTTAGAACGTCTGAAATTTAATTTTTAAGGGTGTTAAAAATTGCAGTTGAGAAGATTTTAAACTGCCGCCATTTTGTATTCTATGATCCGATTGAGATCGGATTTGCGGCATTGTATTCTACTCAGAAAGAGCTTTAATTTGATGTACATATCAACCTATGCTTACATTTAAGATTTTCTTCTGACTCCTCGTGGGCCGTCCCCCTGAGGAGATAGGGGGTCACTGAATTCTTGCTAAAATAGTATTTTGTGTCCAAGAGACATATTCTAAGTTTCGTAGGTAAATATTTAATAATAATAAAATTACGAAGCCGATCCGGGACTTTTTGAACACCCGGTATACTAAAATTTGTAATAACAGTTTTTTCCTGAATATATGCTCTCATTAATAAAGGTATAATCTGATGAAATAAAGCGCCATATATTTTTGATCATGCACTTTATTTATGTTCCATGTATTGAAGAAAAAATAGCAATCAAGCCCTCTAAGTACTATTAAAAATTACATACATTTGTAGAGTAATTTAAAGATAATTATTTTATTAATGCCTTCCCTTATCCGCTTGTGTTAGACGACTCGTCTAGAGAAGGTGCTGATCAAGTCAACCCCGATCCTTTTCCTCTCCTATTTCATCATGTTCATCTACTGCTGGAACGGACAGTCTCTAACAAACAAGGTAACAAGTTTATCCTGCAGTTTTTTTTCATAAACTAAGGATTCTAACTGCATTGTAAGAACGCATTTCAAATATATAAAAATAAATACTGTACGATTGCAGTGCGGGTATTTTAATGATATATTAAGTACATATATTCTCATTTTTCCAGCAAATGAAGAAGAAATAGTAGTGTCATGACGAGCTGTTGCAAGAGAATAACTGCCAAAAATTATATGTAGGCGAAGTGCCTCAGTATTTAGCCTCATTTTATTTAACTGAGTTGACTCATAGTCAATGTGTGGTGAAAGATGTTAGATTTGCCATGTTCCAGTGCGAGGAGTTCTACCGCGCCATGTACCGCTGTCCCTGGTACCTCTGTCCGCGTCGGTTCCGAACAAATCTACTCCTCATGATGGAGATGAACAAACGACCAGTGCATCTCTCCGGATTCAGAATCTGTAATGCGACTTTTGAAGTATTTCTCACAGTAAGTGTAAAAGCAGAAAGGTGATATGATACTTCTCGTTTCAAGTATTTTAACCTAGCGAATTTTATGATTATTCGCGTTCTTCTACCCGCGTTGTTGAGGATAATGGTAGTTGTTACGAGGATGTATCAGTAGGAAGGAGAATTTGTTGGGGACTTTTGTTCACGACTTAAATACTGACTTTTTATTTTTCCATAAGCCTCACATTCACTAAAAAAATTAATATTTTGTGTCTTACTAAACGTGTCTTCTAATAAAATCTCAAAAATATGAATTTTTCAAAAACTAAGTTTTATATCTAAAAACGGGTTGCGGCATTGAACTCTACGTAAAAAAATAGTTTGAAATGATGGATCACAATACCAACTTCATATTTGAAATAACTTACCTCATTTTAAAATGGCGGATCCTAGATGGAGGCCAAAACATTTACAATGGTAAAATTTAAGTGTAAATCGCTCAACAATGACTGATGGTGGTTATCTGTCACTATCTAGCATTATTTTGTGGTTAAGGGCCTATTTTAGCGAATTTCCCCTGTAAGGAAGAAGCTGTTACCGTAGTACTCATGGTAAGACCTAAGCCCAAGACCATGATAACTTTTCGTTTTGGGGCCGCCAGAAGCAAAAAACACTATTCGTTCATTTTCATAAATATATATATATATATATATATATATGTGTGTGTGTGTGTGTGTGTGTGTGTGTGTGTGTGTGTGTGTGTCTTTAAGCACGATAACTCACGTAAAAATGATCCAATCTTAATGAAATTTGGCATGGATGTGTAAAGTAGTAATTATTCGGACGAGTTCGTAATCCAGCCCAATCGGACTATCGGAAGGGGGAGTAAAGGGGGTAAAACCCCCCCCAAAAATGTTTTTTTTTAAAGTTTTTTACATAAAAAATCAAAATAATCCAATTTCTGTTGGCACCATTGAATTCAGCTCAAAAAAACAAACAATTTAGTATTTTGAATCACTACTCTATGTCCATTAGTTACCGAGATATTGAAAGTGGTAAACACAGTACGTTGTCCCAATGTTAACCTTATGGGAAATAAGTAAAATTCTTTATCTCGCTTATTTCTCAACATATCCTGATAAAACTTGGTAAATGGCTTCTCCTAGTTCAGACCTACTAAATATTGAATTAAAACCACCCAATTTTAATATACCCGTAGCAGCAAACCTGCATACTCATTCCCCATGTTATTCTTATGGAGCTTACAAAAACATGTCAAATCTCGCTATGTTGGATTGAAATATGTTGTTTTGCACTGGAAATTCGCTGAGTATGCAGGTTTGCTGCAACGGGGGTATTATCAATATGTAATATTAAAATTGGTTGAAAATAAATTAATTAATAGTAATCATATCTTGAGAACCAACTAAGATTTTTAAAAACGAATTGTGGCATTGTAATCAGTGAAAAAATCTAGTTCGAAATAATGGGTCACAACACCACTTTTGTATTTGAAAAATATTTTGGATCCAATATGGCGGATCCAAGATGGCGGCCAAAATTTGGTATCCCATCAAAATGAAGTATCAACCACCCAATAAATTTTGGGGGTGGTGTGGAATTATTATTATTTTTGAACAAATATAGGAAATAGTTGGGGGGGGACTATTTTGGGTCATCCGGTATATGTATGCTTTAGCCTTTATTCATAGTGGAGACTTAAGGATATAATCCTGTTCAACTCGCATTAAATATACCAATGATATTGCTTTTTATAGTAGTCATGCTAAATGTTCTTAACAGGATAGTAAAACTGAGAGACAAATCAATCATTCACTGCAATTCAACAAAGATTAAAATCCTTAAACTATGGAAATCTAACTTGAAATTTAAGAACTACTATTAGGAAAACAAAAAGGTTTACTTATTTTAATTTATGAACAATTATTTTTAATAATAAAATATAATTTTTCAATTTCATCACTTCTTAGCTCTCTTTCTGTTTTTAATAACGTTTTATTTTTTTATAGTGCGTTCAGCAGTCTGTGTCTTACATCATGTTGCTCGTAACTCTCTCTTCGCCGACACGACGGACAGAGGCTGGCCTGTGATGATTACACCTTCTTGGTCAATTCACTGTTCAAGTTGTTGCATGTTAAATAACATATCTAATGTATTTTAAATATAAATCAATTAATATAGAACATTTTCATTTCAATTATGTACGGTAATATTTACCTCTCTCGTTATCTACATCCAGAAAGTAACGTTTTGAGACTACATCCAGCCCTGTTGCCCCATATCCGGGAGGTTTTTCTTAACAGAATCCATTAAAACGAAAAGTTATTACAATTTCAGGTTTAATAGTCCTACAACTATCCAGTATGCAGTCAGATATTTAAAATTCGACTGTATATAATCTTCGTGGCCTTGTTTGACAGTACACAATGAAAAATCTCAAATAGCCTCTTGTGGCCAATGCAAGTTTTCCGTGCTAGTACCAGAAACCAATAGCAGCTTAGTTGACGGCGGGCATAACAGCTAAGCACAACGTGTTAACACTGTAAGAGGCGCTCAGTGCACACAACCAGCACTACTGGCGGAAAGTGGCATCGCGTAATTAGGCACAAACTTGGCCAATTGTGTCATGAAGCCACTTTTTTCTGCATTTCACACCTTTAAAAAGGTGTGTATCGATAAATTGACTAAATATTTTTAGCACACTAGTTTTTCCTTATTTCATAGCATATCCAACTAGAGCTTTCCAACGACCTTTTAATGTAATAAAATCAGCCTAGTTTAACTGGAGATTTAGTTGTACAAAGTTTAACAAAAGTATCTCTCAGTATTTTCTCACCTCTATAAATTCTCACCTCCCACTTTTTAGATGGAGGGAGTAAAATCTAGAAGGACCAAAAACTTCCCTCCCTATTCTTTTAATGATTCCCTGAGGTAAAATATTATTTAAAATAATGGAAAATGTCAATTTGGAGCATGGGGAGTGATTCTTTTGAGACATTTGGTTGTTAAAAATAATAATAAATTAACATTTACTCCTCATTACCTCAATAACCATCCACGTTAGATAGTTAACATATGGCATTATTTTGTTCGAAATTTAATGTAGATTATTTTTTCAAAGTATAACATTTAGAAAAAACGCACCGTTTTCAAGATATATGCTAAAAAGTAAAAAAAAATCACGTTTTCCCCTCTGTTAACCGCCCTCCAACCCAAACCCGACGCTCAAATCGGTGTAACTTTAGTTTACACATTGGGGGAAGTGTATTGAACAAATTGGCGCTAGCTAGAAACTTTTTTTTGGATGTCCGGGTTTTCCCGTTTTTAATGCTAATTGCACTGTACTATAAGGGTAAAAATACTTTCTTGTGGGTAAAATAAAAAAAAAACATTGGACAGTATACTTCATTTAGCTTATAAAATATCTCAGCAACGGATTGACTTTTAGAGTAATGATTAAAAATGTTTGATTGCTTATTTTTATAATCTGAGCTTAAATTTAACCATAAAATAATAAAAAGGTGTTAAATCTTGAAACTAAATTTTATTTGATATAAAAAATATTAGAGTAAACTGATCTTGCTTGTTTTTGAACTCGAAGTCGTGAACGTCGCTTTAAACGTTTGTTCCAAGTTATCGCCTACGGACAGGTAATATCTATACTTACTTAATAAGCTAGGGGTTTTTTGTGTGATCATTACTCTCCTTTACTACTGGGCCGATAGTAATAATTTAGTTGACGTTGTAAAGTGCTTAGAGTGTAGTTTTGCAGGAAATACAGTTTATAAGGATTATATTAAAGGGGACAGCCCTAGACGCCCTCAAAGTTTTGTATTTGTCCATAAGATTTAACATGAGCAAAGGAATTTCAAATATAACAGCTGACTGAAGCCAAAAAGGTTTTCCAGCAATGCCATGTGTTAATATTGGAATTGAAACATTGTTAATATATATATATATACTGATGCAAACTTCAAGCCTTCATTCATGAGTAGATTTAGTGAGCCATTTTAGTTCGGGTTAAGATTAAAAAGATCATTATTAGAGACAAACAAAGAGATAATTATTTAGTTACAAAGTAAATTACAAAAATATTTTGCAAAAATTGAGTAAAACCCATGAAATCAACTATAATTTTTTTTTATATACTTTATTTCTTCATTATTTATCTATTTTAAAACAAACCCGTTTCAAAAAATGTTTGTGGTAGTAAAAAATTGTAACTGTTTTTTTCTACATAATGATACTTGTAATAATTATTTAAACTAAAAGTTTTAAGTATGAAAAAGGCACCTTGGTGAAGTATACAATTTTCTTAGAGCTAATGGTGAAAGTTAATGTGAAGTTTGTTTGTGAGTAATAATCTAAGAATAAGTTGCCGTATTAAGGTACTCGATCAAGATAAATGAATATCAAGATTTGAAGGTTTTCAGCAAACTATTTTATTTTTGTTCAACTGTGATGTGTTAGCTACAATTACGATAAAAATCTATATTATTAAAATAATATCATTTTCACAATATTTTGGTAACAAATGATGTACTGTGGTTGTAGTGTTCCATAAACTTGAACTATCTAAACCTAAACCTAATAATCTCCTAAAAGATGACAGAGTATTCACAAGAAATATTGTTTGTAAAGAACTGTTGTAAATAATCTCAGTACCTACTACCGCAAGTGAGTTCGAAGTTTAACCATATCATTTATAAAATAGTTTTAGAATACTGTACGATAATTATTTTTATTTAGAAACCAATACATGGCAACTGCTCGACTCCGAGCTACGGGTTTACCTGAAAATCAACGAACTGTTTTTTTTCTTTTGGTTGAGGGACCTGAAAGCAAAAATTTAAAAAGGCCCCGGGCTTAAGGCTCACCAAGCCGCCAACGGTAATGGCAATAAGACTCAATAAAACTTAATTTGACCATTAAGTTATAATACATAGTGATAGGCTTCGTAAAAAAATTATTACGGCAGTTGAAATAGGCTGACGCTTAAAATACTACATTTAAAAGTGCATTATTTCAAAAATTAAAAGCAGATGACAGGCAGTTTGAAGCTAAGTCTTTTTACAATTTTTAAGAAAAGAAACATTTAAAAGTGGAACAAACGAGATCAATATGCTTCAGTAAACATTAGGCCTAGGCCTAACTATTAAGTAGCATTAGACTTCCCAGACAAGAAAAGCCTTGAAAATCAGAACAAAGCAGGATAATACATTTTGAAACACTAGGCCTAATAATCATGCTAAGTTGTAAATTTAAAGTTTATGGCATTACAAAAGCGGCTGACAGTTAACAAATAACTTTTTAAATTACGAGATGGATGAAAGGCGGTATAAATCTAAAATTTACAATTTCCAAGATTTTTATGAGAAAAGACATTTAAAAGTAGAAAAAACAAGATCAGTGTGTTGCAGTCAATACAGTCAGTTGCAGACAAAACAATTGCAAACCTAACAATCAGTTATTTGAAACTTTCTGAAAGTTGAAGGGGCAGAATAAACGATATAATCGTAGAATAATTCAGCCCAATAATTAACTACATTTTAAATTTCAAGTACTCCTCTACATTGTAAAAAGCATGACACTCTTGGAAGGATGTTAGATATGGCTTTAACCAACACATCGGGAAGTTTCTAATTAACTCAGGCAACCTGTTGTAGATAACGATGGCTAGTGAATATTTTACTAACATTGAATTTGTTTATTGTGTAATGCACATGAACGGTTCTTAAATTTGGAAATCGGTACAAGTTTTCTTTGACATGAATTAAATTAGAAATAATAAACATAGAAGGCAGAGTTAAGACATTGAGTTAAAAAAAGATTGGTTTACAAGAGTCCAATTGTGATAGGCCCATTATAATTCTAATTGCTTTCTTTGTCAAAGAAATATGGTACTAGATGAGGTGAAGTTGCCCCACAAACGGACACCATAACTGAGGTGTGAATGAAATAAACCAAAATATGCTAACAACAAAACTTCTAGACTTAGACGATTTTCCAAAGCCAATTTAACATTTAAAACTCATGTAGAACTCTTTTAAAACTCATCCTGTATATAAATCTTCACTTCGAGAGTTACTAAGCTCCTGAACCTGAACAACAGTGACAAAATTCTTACATTGTAATTGTCTCCATGAAAAAGTTTTGTTACCAACATTTTTAGACTGAAATGGGATTTTTTTAACCCTGCATATGGTTCTTTATTTGTACATAAACCATGTGAATTAACAACTTCAGAATTTACGTTTACAAAATATTGATTGAAACTATCTAGAGATATGGGAATTTTACTCTTTACTTCAATGTTACCAGATTCATTTCTTATGACTTGCCATGCGGCCTTGCATTTGTTTGAAGATTTGGCAGATTTCACCATCATTTGCTACAGTTTTTGCTCGTCTTACAGCTTCTTTGTAATATTTCTTAAAATTAGTTCAATTAGATCCATCACCAACATTCAGGCCACTTTTCCATTTATTATACAGAAAAAGTAAACACTTCTTCATAAAATGAAGCTCTGGTGTGTACCAGTTATTGTTTTTCCCTATATGCTAGGCATAGATTTCTCCTTACATTTACAACAATACAATACGATTAGGAAAAGAAGTACGAATAGGAATAAGACACTAATACATTAAATAAAACTAGTACATAAAGCTGATGTTAAAACTATAACAATTGGACCACTAATAATAAAAACATTGTAAAATTTCCAAATAAAAGCATGCAAAGTTCAGACAGTACATGCTAAAGAACCATGATTTTACTCATGGTTCTTAGTTACAATTTCTCCGTTATTAGCAATTTCTCCGATCATCATAATCTTAATATCAGCGGTGATTGGATTAGTTTTCGCAACTTTTTTGTCTCTGGTATAATGATTTAAACATTTGTGGTTTTCAACATATTTAGCTTTGAAAACAAAAAACAATCGTCGTTTTGAATTGGTACAAAAGTAGAAACTTGATACTTATTGCAAAATATTTCTTAATATTGGTCATCCAAGAACCACGTTTGATGTTTATGTACATTAAGAGGTTCGAGAGGTATAATTAAAAATGTAAAAAAAACACTGTCACACAGACGAAAAACTTTAGACCCGTATTTATAAAAACTTTTTTTTTATTTTTATACGATTATACACGAAAATATTTTAACATGATTTCTGTACACCCTATAAAATGAGATAACAGGAACACATACTTCAAACAAAGAAGTTCATTATCAAACTATTCCACCTTATCTCGACCGTCTACAGTTAAACAAAATTTGACTAAACTGAGTACCTAATATAGGTAAGGAATACATGAAATATCGATCAATGTTACAACATTGATCCGTACTGGGCACCTAAAATATTCAAGAGCCTACATTTTCGCCAGATGTCCCTTTCTCTTCAGAAGTCTAATCATGCACTAGTTGTATCGGACGCTTTGTTAGTTAAGGCTGCTCAGTTACCGCCACAAGCACTTTAGCAGTAGAAGACTACGTCAAGTTTATTCATTGGCTTTGAAAAAAGATGGATTGGAAGTTAAAATTATTTTTCAAAACTTTGTTAGTTACTATGAGAACAGTTGCTGCTTTTCCTGATAAAAAGCCTTTAAAATCACAAATAAGTACCTTTTTGCTGTACAAAGTTTGGCCGATAATTTTCATTGCTTTCTGGTGTACTTTGGCTACCTTCGCTTTGCTGAAAATGCTGCAGTTTGTGAGACAACGTGAATGGGACACTCTGCTTGAATCGCTTCACATAGTCTTCGTCGGATTGTTCGTTATCTATTCTATGGTAATGTTGCAAAAATTTTCGTCTGTATATAAAGATACCATCGACATAATCGAAAAAGAGTTTATTGCATGTGATGAGATTCAGGCCAAACGCTTTACAATGGTTTACATAATTTGGATTTTATTCCCCATAACTTATGTTCTCTACATAGGTGTTTGTATCCACTATAAGGAGGTTCTTTTACCCATTTGGGTTCCTTTCATTGATAACGATAAAGAATATCCAACGGCATTGTTCTACGGAATATGGATTTGGGAACTTGGAGCGGCGTACTACATCTTCATCTCTATGACGGTTTGGTGTCCTTTTTTGATTGTATCTACAATGTGCATTTGTAAAGAAATGACTTTGCTAATAGCTTCCATTGAAACATTAAATTATATAACATCAAGAACAAACGCAAAGCTCGGTGAAGTAAATAGTTTAATGTTTAAGCGTGCTACATTTAATGAATCTCAATATTCGGATCTCGAGACTTCAAATTTACTGAAAAATGTAGTTGAACATCATCTTCTTATAAAAAGGTAAATGACTTGCAGACATACTATTGCACAATAGTATATGTATAGTATGTGTACATTATCATGGCTTTACCAATACTTTTAGCATGTTTTTAATAGTAGTTATGTTCTAAAGGCAAGATGAAACTACAAACTGGATTATATCATATACAGGGTGTCCCATAAGTAAAGTGCCAAACTTCGGGAATAAGTTATATGGGTGAAAATAAAGATAAAATGAAGAATAAAACTTTTTCCAAAAACCCTTTGTTTACCAGATATCCGCCATTTTGTATTTTTTACAAAATATTTCTTATCTCCCAAGTTTTTGAATCGATTTTTTTGAAACTCGGTATGCACCTGTATCTAGTCAAGGTTAGTTTATGAAAAAATAATGGGCATGATTAAATAGTAAATTTCAAAATGGCGGCCGTTTAAAATATTTAAGTTGAAATAACGAAAAAACGGTACGTTTTACAAAAAATATAAAGAATGACAACTTTTAGACAATTTTATTTCCCTTCTAATGACACCAAATTTATGAAAATCGGTTAATAAAAAACTGATTTATGATCGTATTTAGTTAGTGAGGCAGCATTTTGTGAAGCAAAATAGTCCATTGTTGCCCTGAGCCATGCGCTTATTCGACCATAACTCAGTTGTTTGTTGATCGATTTTCATAATTTTGGCATCGTTGGATTGGAAATAAAATTTTCTAAATATTATTGTTCTTTATATTTTTTTGTAAAATGTACCACATTTTCGGTATTTCAATTTAAAGATTTTAAACGGCCGCCATTTTGAAATTTACGATTCGATCATGCTAATTATTTTTTCATAAACTAAACTTGACTAGATACAGAGGCATACCGAGTTTCAAAAAAATCAATTCAAAAACTTGGGAGATAAAAAATATTTTGTAAAAAATACAAAATGGCGGATATCTGGTAAACAAAGGGTTTTTGGAAAAAGTTGTATTCTTCATTTTATCTTTATTTGACCCATATAACCTATTCCCGAAGTTTGGCACTTTACTTATGGGACACCCTGTATATATAATTCAGTTTGTAGTTTCATCTTACCTATTATATATTTATTTTTTTATAATTAAAATGAGTACCCTTTTGTTTTTAATTTTTTATAACAAAAGGGTTTTATGTTAATTATAAATATTTATTTAATAGTAGGCCTTACCAGTGATTTTTATTTAATAATATATACCGGGTGTCTCACCTAAAGTGAACCAATAGCTAACTTTTTTTATTATAAATCTAGCAAAGAACTTCTTACGGGGGACTCCCCTTAATTTTTAAAGCTGCTTTTTAGAGTCACTTCGAAATTTAAAAATATGGCCGCCATTTTCCAATATGGCGGATAACTTTGATTTTCTTATGGAACACCCTATACTTTATGGCGTTTTTAGATTCTACGCTTAATTTTAGGAACTTTTTATACTTTCTCATTTTTTCCTATACTCAATGATTCAGGAGGTATAAGCAGTTGAAGTTTGATTTTTCCCTATTTAACATGCATTGTGTCCATTTAACTATGCTATTCCATGCATTTCTTATGGAGTAAGAGTATATTCAAAATAATACATTTTTAACGAGTTAATCTTGACTACAAAAATTATTTCATCGTTAAATCTCATCGAAACTCACATTTCTAGGCACTGTTAGTTTTTCTTATCTTTTATTAAACTCAGTCGTTTTCGATATACAGACTACTAACAAATTCCTAATACATTTTAAAGGGGGTAAAATCTTAACTTTAACTGCTCATACCTCCTTTAACATTGGGTTTAGGAAAAAATTAGAAAGAATAAAAAGTTCCTAAAAGTAAGCGTAGAATCCAAAAACGCCATAAAATATAAGGTGTTCCATGAAAAAATCAAATTTGTCCGCCATATTGGAAAATGGCGGCCATATTTTTAAATTAAAAAAGCAGCGTTAAAAATGAAGGGAAGTCCCCCATTAAAAGTTCTTTATCAGATTTATAATAAAACAGTTAGCTATTGGTTCACTTTATGTGAGACACCCGGTATACATACACACACACATACTGACTGAGTGTGTCACCAAGAATTAACCAATAGCTAACTTTCTTTATATAAATGTAACAGTGAATTTCATATGGTAACAGTGTAAATAAATAAATGTAAATATAAATGTAACAGTGTATTCCCTTTTATTATACACGTGCGAATCCAAGAATATAGTCTACCAAATAAAATGTTAAGATTGTGCAAAAGACTACATTGGCTCATCAATAAATTCCTTACGCATAAGAACGACAGGGCACAGATTTGCATTTAAACACAAACAAGTTGAACAGCCATTAGCCAAACATGGAACAATTCATAATAAAACGTTTGAAGAATGGTATGAAGTAATACATTCATTCATTCATTCTTTTTGAGACAGTTACCTCATGGAGGACGTTACCCTGAATATGAGTGAAGGATGAGTGTGATGATCGTGATGATACATATCCGCCAATTAAAAAATGATTCCAGTATACAAACACTGCGGACAGTAGAACAGTAAGCACATCAAATGGTGTTGAAATCTAAACATCCTCATGGATTTATTTTAAAACAAGATAAAATGACTTCACCATGAGGGCTAAAAAGATTTAAGTATTTTATACCATGTTATTACTTTTTTGTTTAAACTTTATATTATTCTGTTTTAGAAATTTTATAGTTTGTGTTAAAGATTTTTTATACTTATTTTTTTATTTATACTTGTGTGTGTGTGTGTGTGTGTGTGTGTGTGTGTGTGTGTGTAGACTGCATGCTTCTACTCTCTATCAGAGTTTCTATTGGTGTTCGGTTCAGAGCCTTGAGCAAGGTGTCGTCGATCCACAGCCCGCTGTTCGTGGTCCAGGCGGGCACGACCGTCCTCGCCTCTTGCATCCTCAGCTTCAACATGTACTTCGTGAGTCATAGCATTGCACAATATTCTTTCCTATACGGCATTATAAATATGTCAAAAAATATTTTAATGTTATTTTTATTAATGTCAATTTTTTGTTAAATAAAATATACTATTATAATAAATAAGAACAGGTTAAAATACTACTTAAAGAACACGCAAAATTACTTTAAAATATTTTGGGGCTTTCAAGGATAAATGGAAGATTACTTTAACCTATATTAGTAGATATTTTGACCTAATAGATTAGTTTCAATTACGACAGTTCAATCATTGATGTTCGTTTACTTACATGGGAGCAAGTCTATAACTGTTTACATGTACAGGCTGAAACATCGAAGATAATCGGGCTGTACTTACCAGAGTGAATCTGGGTAAATAAAATGCCTTGCTGTTTGGATTACAACTTGTATGACCTACTTATTTAACACATGGTCAGAAGGAAGGGTTTCAGGTGGTTTATTTAGCTTGAATAATAATGGGTGGTCCATCGATGTAAATAAGTTGTATTTATTTACATCGATGGGGTGGTCTGAAAAACAGTCTACATTTTAAACAGCTGTTTCTCAGCTGCTATTACACTTAGACTAATAATTTTTGCAAGAATGAAGAGCCCAAATGATGTCATTTTAGTTCAAACGGGTTATTAGACTGTTCGACATCGAGCTTATGTGGTGGAAGCTTTCATTAAAATAATCTATGATTGCTATACAATAGCTATTTCGCAACAACTTCCACATTCCGTTTCGGTGATGTTCCTTGGCCTACCCGGTCTCTGGACCTTATAACACCTTGTGACTATTAGTTTGTAGGGTTACCTCAAGAGCAAGAGTTTCGCTTCAAAACCTCAAACCAATGCTGATTTGAAGAACTCCATACGCATTGAAATTGCTGCAGTACCAATGTCCGTGGTACGTCGAGTCATTGCGAGTTTCCAAAAACGATTGGAATTGATGCCGGCGGGAATCCCCTGAAGGATGTCATACTCCATAAACAAAAATGACATCACAATGTAAATATTTTAACTGTTTCATTAATGTGCAATTTTCATCTTGCAACATATTGTTTTCATTTTGATAACTGTCACGTTTCAATCCTAAACAGACGTTGTGTAGAATTCAGGCAGTAATTGAATTTTTATGTCCCTTCCATCAGAAAAGCTGAATGGTTTGAACTACCGGTATTACAAAAAATAACATTAAAAAAGGAACCTTTCGCAAAACATCGTCTCTCTAACGCATAAAATGGCTGAGATGTAACAAAATAAAAAGTGGACTATTTTTTTGGACCACTATGTTTAGTAGTATACTCATTTGACGATGATTATTTTATTAATGCCTTCCCATATCCGCCTGTGTTAAGACGACTCGTCTGGAGAAGGTGCTGATCAAGTCAAGCCCGATCCTTTTTCTCTCCTATTTTGTCATGTTCACCTACTGCTGGAACGGGCAGTCTCTAACAAACAAGGTAATAATAATAAATAGACTCAAAAGTCTATCCTGTAGTAGTTTTTAGACTAAGGATTCTTGATGAGTTTTAAAAAATAATTGAAAAAACAATACTGTACAATAATAAGGTGCGGATATTTTATTGGAATATTAAGGACCATCCCAAAAAATGTGGACGTTTATTCTGCAAATCAAAAAGAGATAATATTTTCACTGCTTTTTTATAGTAATTTTTAAATATTCTATGTCTTTGTTTTGTAAATCCTCTAAATATCCTATTGGTTAACCACGTTACATGCCATTTCCAGGCAATTTGTTTTACAGAGTGTCTTTTCAACGTTTGGGTAAATAGTCGTTTTTAGAGGAGAATTTTTTTGCATGTTGAGGGTGTAAATTACAACATTGCCTCACAATAAAAAAATGTTTCCCCCGCCTGCTCTCTGATTAGACAGTTTTTTTACTCATTGTAATGAAAGATTAAAACAATACATTGGCTCCCAGCGGGAGTAAATGATTAAACCCACAAGAATAATATTTAAATAAATAATTCAAAAATCGAACGCCTTTAAATTTTCACGCAGTCGTGTAGATATGTTGAAGCTCGACAAATTTTAGGCACTAACAGCTGATTTAGTAGCAGGAATAATCACATAAGAATAATATTGAGAACAATCAGCTGTAAGAACGTCTATTTATTAAGCGTGTAAACATGTTGCAACAGTCAGCTGATCGCTGATGTATGAATGGTTGTATTTACTCCGATGCAGATGCAGATCCTAATTGTAGATCGAAACAAAATTGATATTTTTCGTTAATTAGCAGGTTCATGAAACGGATATTTATACATTGAATATTTTTTACTGCAGGGGGGGGGGACGTTGTTTACATTTCAAGATTAAAGTACAATTTTCACGGGGGAGACATTGCTGTACTTAAGTCACTCAACACTCAAATAGCTATGTGATTTGCCGCTAGTAACTCAAAGCGTCCGAGCTTGCCGAAAGCGATTATTTTCCCGAGTAGGACTATGTACTTAATTCCAGAAATACAAATAAGTTTGTCTCCGAACTGTACGGGCTCATATTACATAATACAACAATTTTATTGATACGAAAAGCACGATTGCAAGCAAAATTTGGTGATATAATACTGATTAACACAACCATAAAACACCTTCATTGTCACAAATCATCTACTCTTCCCTTCTGCTGTACTGCAGTTTCCTGTCACCAACCAGATGTTGGCTCCAACTTGATCGAATGATTGCGTGGAAATTTAACAACGCTCGTGTTTTGAAATAATTATTTCAATCTTATTCTTATAGGTTTACTTTGCTCCCGCCATGAGACAAAGCAATCACTTGACTCACGCTGGAAAACAAAGTATTATTTTACTTAATAAATACAAGGAGTAAAAAGCGTTCTAACGTTGCATGTAGGGGAAATGTACATGTGTTTTTTTGAAGGACAAATAAAAATTTAATTTTAAATGGCGTTTGCGTAGGGTTTTAATGCAATAGCTGGTAATCAAGCTGTGTACGCATAACTTTAGCGCTTATATCCAATTGCATCGTCCCTTATAAATAACTAAATGCCTAAACACTTTTATTTCCGTTATTGAAATGATGAGGTACGGCGATTTCTATCAAGCAACTCCTCTAAACCATATATTGTAAGCAACGTACTCGGACCTCCGTTCTTACGCTTATTACACTGAGCTGTATGGAAATATAATAAATACGTGGTGAAAGATTGATTTTTTCTATACTTTTTCTTAATTGTGTTTTTTTCAATGGTGAATTCTTTTGGTTTTATTATCATTATTAAAAATATTTTCAAAACAATGAAATGTTTTAAAGTTGTCAGATTACTTTGTCGACGTTCCAGTGCGAGGAGTTCTACCGCGCCATGTACCGCTGTCCCTGGTACCTCTGTCCGCGCCGGTTCCGGACAAATCTTCTCCTCATGATGGAGATGAACAAGCGACCAGTGCATCTCTCCGGATTCAGAATCTGTAATGCGACTTTTGAAGTATTTCTCACAGTAAGTGTAAACAGACCAAATTAATACATTTAATTTAAAGTATTTTAACCAAGCAGATTTTATGGCCACAATTCAGTTTCTAACTTAAATGTGAAATAATGCTTTTTATACCAGCACTGCAACAATGCTAGTAGTTAAAAGGGTAATAAAAATATAAAGGATAATTATTTTCTGACTTTACATTCTAAATTTTTATTCGCTGTGTTTTTACGTGTTCTTTTATACTTAATGAGTCTTCAACCATTGTTTAGTGTCAAAAGTCCATAAAGTTGCTAGGTTTACCCGTAACTTGCATTGTTGAAAATCTCACTATGTAATATAAGTTTTACGAAAATAATAATTTTTTATAGCTAAGTTACTGAAATTCTAACAACGTTTTACTCCAACTGTAACGATCTGCTCTTCGAAAAACAACGAAGTACATCAGCAGTACTCGCCTTAACAAAAAATCAGCAAACAATATTACTAAATATGTGTAATTAATGTACCAGTAACTAGAGGGCCCTTGCGCAAATTGCGCTTTTAAATATTTTTTGTGTTGCAGTTGATATTGTTTACAGTTTCAGGTAAAGCACCCTCTATAAATAAATCAAAAGGTTAGGGGTCGAAGCCGTAAAAGAAATACCCATTTTAATCATCATTTGCCAGTGCGCTATATTATAAGCTTTAAAATAACACCTCGATCGTAAAAATGGGTTAAGTAGGTCGGCTGAAAAAGGGATGTAATTGAGAAAACCCCTATTGCATTAAGTATATACAGGGTGTCCGGTAACTATCTTTACAGTTGTATATAGCGTTATAGCTTAGGTCAAGACAAACACATTTCACCATAGGAACATGGTTCTCTGGTGCCTAGTTTTCCGTCTGTCTGTCTGTATGTGTTTTTTACAAACAAACTCATAACTCCTAAACGGTTTGAGGTACAGCGTTGAGATTTTGCACAAATGTTTACCTCATGAGGATGTATCTTCATTTGAAATTATACCAAAATATCATTAACCGCTTCAAAATGGCGGCCATTTAAGTTTTTTGATGCAAAATTTCACGAAAATGGTTAATTTAAACAAAAAATTGCAAAGGACATAAAATTAAGTGCATTTTATTTAGTTTTCAATGATACCTTATTTGTTAAGATTGGATTAAGATTTACTGAGAAATTAGTTTTTTTCGTAATGCGTGACCACTTTTCCCCATTTAAACAATGTTAAAATACTGGTTGTTAAAAATCAAACTTTAACGGCTTAGCGTAGAATCTAAATAAGCCATGAAATACAGGGTATACCATAAGATAAATCAAAGTTGTCCGCCATATTGGAAAATAGCGACCATTTACAACAAAATGGAATTCATAGTTTTAAATGTCTTAAAAAAGTAGGTGAAGTCTCCCATTTGAAATTATTTCTAAATCCAATAGTTTCTGAGATACCAATGGTGGCACAGTTAATTGGACACCCCTTAAACATTGTTTAAATGGAGAAAAGAGGTCATGCATTACGAAAAAGTTTAACTTCTCAGTAAATATTTATCCAATCTCAACAAATAAGGTATCATTGAAAACTGCATAAAATGGACTTATTTTTATGTATCTTGCAATCATTTGTTTAAATTACGGTTTTCGTGGAATTTGGCATAAAATAATTTAAATGGCCGCCATTTTGAAACGGTTAATGATATTTTGGTGTAATTTTAAACAAAGATACAAAAATCTCAACGCTGTACCTCAAACCGTGTAGGAGTTATGAATTTGTATGTAAAAAACACATACAGACAGACAGACGGAAAACAGGCACCAGAGACCCATGTTCCTATGGTGAAATAGTGAAATGTGTTTGTCTTGACCTAAGCTATAACGCTATATACGTTTGTCCAGATAGTTACGGGACACCCTGTATATGAAATGAGAGTTATTTGACCTTATAACAAGTATCGTAGAGCTTTGATATTGGTGTCTAATTATAGCTTGAAATATCATCATCTCATGCGTATAACTGCTGCCCTACAGTATATATAAACGTTCAAAAATCGGTTTTTTAATTTCAAAGTTCACGCCCGTATATTTCTGATTGGGCTGATGATGAAACTTAAAAATGTTCATAGCTTGTAATGTTTTTGAATAATATAAATAAATACAGGGTGTCCCGAAAAGAAATGAACTTTTAAAACAAAAAAAACAGAAAAAAGGTTTTATTTGCAAAATTTTTTTATAAGATCACCTGGTTGTACACTTCAGGGAAATTACTTGTGAAAAATTACATCACCCAGATGTAGACCCCTCCGGCACCCGCACTCCGCCAAACGAAACCCTACATTTGCGCAGACTTCAATTTCCTCACGAATACTTTGCCTCAGCTGATCGATGGTAGCAGGAGAGTTACTGTAGCCCCAAATTTTTAGATACCCAAAAGGTTTATTGGAGTAAGGTCAGGGCTTGTTAGGTCTGATTTACACAAAAGGGGGGGTGGAACTTTCAAGTTTATTTTTTAGGTTTTACAAAAAAATAAAAAAATCTATTATGCGCCCCGTGGCGCCCTTGGCTGTCTGGCGCCCTAGGCTGTAGCCTCAGCCTAGTGGTTAATCAGGCCCTGTTACCAAATCTGGAAATGATTTCACACGAAATAGTTGCCATATTGTTTTCATGGACATGTAACTCCCTCTTGTTGAAACCAAAATCTTCGCCTGTTAGCCCGAGGTAATGTCCGCAAGAACGGCTATAAGACCATTGACCGAAGGGAAGTAAAAGCCCGAGATAATGTCTATTCCCTTCGGTACATTACAACGATTAATGGTCATTTATAAACGTTCTTGCAGACATTAACTCGGGCTAATGGGGGATTATCCTCCACAACATCTCGAACATACACTCGACATATTCTTCAAAACGCACTTCTCTATTTCTGCCGATGGGATAAGGGCTCATAGTTGATCCTGTGGCTTCAAATTTGATCACCCAACATTTAATCATGCCTTTGGTAAAACTGTATGCATTTGGGAATACTCGCATACAAGAGGCACGCTAGTCACCGGCTAGTGGTCCATGGCAAATGGCTTTCCACGGGAATGGCTACAAAACCCTGGGTTTATCATTATTTTATCTCTCTTGGAAATTCGGCTTTCCCTAAATTAAAAGTGAATTCCTTCCTGGGACACCCTTTACATCAATGATTGCACATGAGTAATGGCTAAATTCCTCGAGTTATGTAAATATTTCATAACTTAAAGGTTCGCTTAAGAACCTTGAATTTAATTATTAAAAGTTTTGATTACTTCTCAGTTCACGGTTTTTGATTTTCTTTCAGTGCGTTCAGCAGTCTGTGTCCTACATCATGTTGCTCGTGACGCTGTCTTCGCCGAAACGACGGGCAGAGGCTCCCCAGGATTGATTTCACCTTCTTGGTCGATGCATTATAAAGTTACTAATAATTTAGATATTATGTGCATTTCTGTTACTAGTTTTTAATGGTTACTAAGTCTAACATGTTAAAATTTGTATAGATTATTAAGTTAAACATAATTATGAATTATATGTATTTATTTGGACAATACCGGTGATCCAACGTTGTACTAAAGATAGAAATGCATTGAAATTACATAACATGAAAATTTTTTGTAATGAAATGATTGAATGTATCATTACTTTGAATACACCACAACGTTTTAGTTTGGGAGAGGTAACTTAAGTGTTTTAAATATCATATATGAACTAAGTAAAAGCAGGTAGCTAGGAGACATAACGTACTTCGTACGAATTTTTGAGATTTTGGTATGCCGTCCATGGGAACTATTGTTATTATTAATCCAGTTTAACCGTGAAAAAAACAAGTCTTATTTATAATTATATTATCAATATAAACTGTTGAAAGACTGACAATTTTATATGAATTGACTAGCCACAATGTCAACATTAGATACATTAATTAGTGAGGCTGCCAACTTGGAAGATCTGATGAGGCTCTAAGGATCAAAACATGTCTTATTAATAACGATTGGATTTCATTTAATTTTTCTATTTTTTCGTAACATTAAAGAAAAAAATACTCATTAAATAATCACATTTATACAGAATGTCCGGAAATTATGGTGAAATATTTTAGTATATGATAGTAGAGGTAAAAATATGGGAAAAAGTTCATATAAACATAGGCCCTAAAGTGCTTTGTTTTTCGTCTGTGTGTCTGTTTGTGATTGTTACATATGTAATCATACCTCATGAACCTCTTAACTTATAAACTTCAAGCTTGATATAAGGATGACCGCTATTAAGAACTATTTTTGTAAAAGGTATCAAATTTATACTTTGTACCATTTCAAAATTACGACTGTTTTTTTTTTTGCTTTCAAAGCTAAACGTCTTAAAAACCGTCAATTTTAGAAAAATTATACAAGAGAATAACAAATAGCAAAATTTAATCAAATTAACGCTGATATTAAGATAATGATGATCGGTCTACTAATAACGGAGACATTTTAACTTTTCCGAATAAAAACATGCAAATTTCAGACAATATGTTCTACAAAACATGTGTTTATTCAGAAAAGTTAAAATTTCTCCATTATTAGTAGTCATCATAATATTAATATCCCAGTTAAATGGATTACATTTTGCAACTTTCATGTCTTTTTTACATTTTTTATAAAATTTACGGATTTTAAGATATTTCGATTTGAAAACATAAAACAGTCGCCATTTTGAAATGGTACAAAGTAGAAATTTGATACTTCTTACAAAAATAGTTCTTAAACGTGGTCATCCATATACCAAGTTTGAAGTTTATTCGTTAAGAGGTTGAGAGATTCGTGAGATATGATTAAATATGTAAAAATCACAAACAGACACACAGATGAAAAACGAAGCACTTTTGAACCTATGTTTATATGAACTTTTTTTCTTTTTTTTACCTGTACTATTATAAACTAAAACATTTTACCATAATTTCCGGACACCCTGTATTATACAATATAATTACATTGTATTGTAATATACAATGTACAAATATAATTACATACATCAATTATATTTGTATGAGCATAATAATACTCTTTATTACTCCTATTTTACTTACACATCGAATTGATTTATTTACCTTGTTTTTAACGATATCTTATCTTATTTTTAAAATAATTGCACTCATTAATCCTAATAGGTTTTTTATAAATATGTGAAGTTTAAGCTAAACTACATGAACTTTAAAGAAGTAAATTACTTAAAACGACGAATATTTTTAAATGTTGATACCATAGTAGTAACAGTAGAATTGTTTTTATTAAAACATTATAAAATTTATTTGACAAGGAAAACGTTCATAACACTCTCTGAAGTTTGATGTGTCTCTGGAAATTTAATGTAAATGTGTTAAATCAAATATAACATTTTCTTGTAAAATGATTTTTTTAATAATTAAAGAATTTAAATCTAATTGACTGATTGTTCTGACTTATTGAAAGACCGGCTTATTGTTAATGTTCTATAATATTCTTTATAGATTGTTTTATGTTTTGTTTGTTACTTTTACAATTTTATTGAAACGAACGTAAATTGAAGCAAAAGTATTTCGATTATGATTGTGCAAATGAATGAACATGATATTACATCAAGCCTTTTCATTGTAATGTTTTTGTAGTAATTGTTTGTAAAATAATAAAAAGATGTATGGAGTATACTGTTTACTTAACATCTTGTATTTTTAACACAGTTTACTTAGCAGACTTGTTTTTAAATATTTATAAAAGAATATGCCTAAAGTTCTAATTAGAGGTAGTGCAGTACATGATGAAGCTTGAGTTTGAAGTTTCACCAGAGGAGGGGAGGAAATCATCGATGACATGGGAGTAAACAAAGCCATATGACTTCGCTACTAGTCTGGAAGATAAAAAATTCTAAACCAAAACAAAATGTGGGTTGATATTAGAAACAATGTTTTGCTCTTTGAATAACAGTCAATTAACAGGTGACATGTTTTTGGTTCAGCATGTAACACATGACTGACACAAGAAATTTGTAGTTGACTCGATTGATCATCCGTTAATATTTATTTCCCCTCCTTGAAAAATCCAAATTCATCTGGATTTGTTTATAAACACCCAAGCTTTATCTTGTACTTCACTACTGTAATGGGTGGTGAAAGGAATTTTAATGTAAGGGATTGCTAGTAAATGTACAATTTTTTTAATCGTCATAATTCTTTTCTTTATGAGGCATTACGTGTATACTTTAGGTTTATTTTACAACTATTTGAAAGCCAAAATGATGATTTTAAAACACAAACCAATTATGATCAACCTAATAAATTAATCCTACTAATATTAGAAAGTATTTGAGTTTTTATATTATGTAAGTAACCTACGTTCGTTTGTCATATTATGTAGGTCAGTTGTAATGTTTGTTTGTTTTATTATGTAAGTCAGCTGTAACAACGTATCCATCCAGACAATTGTAAACAAATACACCCAATTCAAATTGACAGGAGCAAGACGATTTCAAATCAATTTGGGCGCAGACGAAGCCACCGGTAACATCTGGTTTATAAAATTTTATTCTAAAATTAATCATTATTAAAGTTGTGAAAAATAAAAACGTTATCGTTGACTGTTAATGTAAGTCAGAGCTAAACTTTAACACAAAAAATCATCATCCACATAATATGTAGGCTAATTAAACTTTCTAAAAGCCAAGGCAAATAAAAAAGATGATAAAATGTTTGAACTCGAAAAAAAAATATTTTTACTATTTCAAAGAGAGCTTAACTTATCAACATTAATATAACCCTTTAAAAAAATTTCTGCCCTTAAAAAAACTGCCCAACATGCGCCGATCGTTATAGCATGTGCCCAATGAGCGATGGGCACCTCATTATTGTACAGTTTAGTTGGGCACATGCTGTAATTTTGATTGAAATAATCAAGTTACACAGATATATTCCTTATATTTAGACGTATCTCGATAGGAATTGGTATATGGCCTCTTCTAGTTAAGTTCTACTCAAAATTGATTTAAAACCAACCTTTTGGCGTCAATCTGCAGCAGCAAACCTGCAAACTAATTCCCCATGTTATCCTTATGGAGAAAATAAAATGACATTTTTTCATGTTAGGTTGAAATGTCCACTGTGTGTGCAAGTCTGTTGCAACGAAGGTATTTACAATGACATAAATCAAATGTTATTGTAGCACTCGAACATTTTTAATTAAGCTTCTCTGGCTTGACTTTTAAGGTTTGAAAAAGAACAAGAAGCCTTCTGTCAGCAGTAACATTAATAACGCAGATAAGTAAGAAATACTGAGCAAACAAAGGAGAAACTTAGTGAGAAACGGTCATTCCTGATGGGGAGACAAAAGGTTAATCTAACTTTGTATGAAACAATAATGGATTGGCGAAAATAGCCTTTTGTTGTCTCATAATTCATTTTTCACATCATGTTTAGGTATTCAACACCTTAATAGGCGTATTTGGTCTTACATAAAAATACAAAATTCTTAATAAAATTTACCATTTGAAAATATCTTAAGATATAGACTGGAAATTCCAACTGTTGAAAAAATTATTTGTAACATGACAAAACGCAATACTGATATAAGTACCGAATATATATTTTTTACAATAGAACATTTTGTTACGGCAAGTACTTTCTCTTCACACATTTCACTGATTGCAGTGAATGGATTTGTGGACAAGCTTGATTTCCTATCGTAACTTCTTAGACGGCTTTGCCTTTGCTAAAGAGATGCAAAGTATATTTTTCATAAAACTTTTTTACTTTCAGAGTTTTTATTAACAATTAACATATTTAGTTGACTATCTTTGTGAGTTGCGAAGTGATTGGCGTTGAAATCTTACAACGATCATTATATCCTATTGTAATATTATGGATAAAACATTTATTGAAAGCCTTCGCCTTTTCTCATGAAAACATTGAAAAAAGAATTGACCACAATTTAAATACAAAATAATGTAGACTTTATGAAATCGATTAAGTTAGTTTTTATACTGGGTGATCCAAAAATAATAACCCGATATCACTCAATTATATTTATAAAAAATGATGCACATAAATAAGTTTTATATCAAACTATTTTATTCAAAGGAGCGTCAAATGATAATATACTAAAAATATCCTATGTACTCTCCTGTGGAGGCTTAGACAACATCTACCCTATAGCTGGACTTTTATCTAACTGTTCGCTAAATGTCTGATTGATTTCTAGCATCTGGTATTCTCATATTAAGCTCCTTAATATAACAAGGAACATAAACCCGATCCCCTACAGGAAAAGGTTGCACGGTGCAATGTCAGGTGAACGTGAGGACCAGGAATGCAAACTGTGACCTGTGCGCCCTATCCAAGTTGAGGCAAGATGGTATCAAAGAAACAGCGTATTGAGGAAATCACAATAAACTACACACAATACTAAGGTACACCGAGGTGGGGGGGAGTTATCTCTCGAAATGCTAAGAATTTGGCTATATTGCCAACTCATTTCTGACTCGAACAACGTCAACTTTCAACAAGCACTCAAATACTCGCTCGAGAGGATGTACTCCACTTCGCCTATACCAACAAAGGATAGGGCGCACACGACCGCAAACACGGCTTTGCATTTCTGACCTTCAGGGTCACCTGACAGAAAACCGTGCGACTTTTCCTGTGGAGATTTATAGATCATGTTTATATTCCTCCTATTAGCTAGTGAAATTGGTAAGCTTAACATCTGATTACCGATACAGTCTAAGAAGACGTTTGTGAAAAGTTCAACTCTCAGCTGGGAGTTGTTCGAGCCTATACAGGAGGGCACGTAGAGCATTTGTCGCCCGTTATAAACTTGATGCTCCTGTGAATAATTTGACGCAAAATTGATCTGTGTTTACCTATTTAAAAATATAATTGATTTAAATCGGGTCACCCTGCACTAGTGGACAGTTACTACCTACGCATTTGAACATGGTGCTCAGCAGCTATAAAATAAAAAGGGCAATTGTAAATAAAAATTAGTAAATGAGTTGTTCAACCCTTTTCTTAATATTTATGACCTTAGGAAGAAGATTATCAAGAAGCAAATATTTTTCTTCCAATTTTCTAAACATGGCCTTTTATTCAAGTATGGGGTTGATGGGTGTCAAAATTACGGTTTTCTCAAAAGTTCTGAGTAATTTGGGCTTTATATTCAGGGCAGATATTTATACTGAGGCAGATCATGCGTCCAATGTGTTAAGCGGGGAAACGGTTTGGTCTAGAAATGCCAAATAAAATTATTCTCCACTATTTTGCTTATGAAAAATCCAAAAAAAGGTTTTAATCGCAATTTATCTAATGGATGAAAAAAACAGTGAAAATTAAGCTCACGGGTTCGAATCTCACAATTTCCAAATCGTGTATTCTGTTGCTGGTCTCGGTAAAAACAGAACTTATTGGTCTCAATCCGTTTCGAAATAATGGATATTTTTAAATTTCCCATTATTTTCTGGAAACCCTACATTTTCTTAACCATAAAAAAATTTTTACTTCTAAATGAAAATTCTCAATCTTTGTTAGCAGGTTTTCTTCTTGTTGTCATTTTTCTACATCATAGTAATATTTTTTGCATTTCCTAAATTTTCTAAAAACCTTACTTTAAAAAAAATGTTGGTAGCCTTTAAAATCCAAAATGTCAAATCGTAACATGTATCAAAATGCATATAATTTTGAAAATCTTCAAAAATCTTAAAATGTTGGCATTTAGACTCTTACATATATTTAACGGTTTTGATACATAGATTTAACTCATACATATATAAAACTTAACAAGACTCATAATAATATAAAAATATATAAAACCAAACAAGTTAGGATATTATTATGTAAAAAATATTGTGTTATTTTACCTATTTGATTGCATGATAACGTTTTGAAAAGTTGTATCTCGACACCGTGTATAGTAACTTTGAAACATACAATGGATTTATTAAAGTATTAAATGAATTAATTTTCAGCTTCTGCTTCGATTTATTTTTATGACAGAGAGTTTATCAAAGCAGAGCATGAATTACAAGCCCTAAATGTTTTGTGGGGTTTTCATCGCATGTTTACTTCCCCAGTAACTCTCCACACACGGTGAGTACTCAGTCTCATGTATGTGGACTGGGGACTCAGTAACTCCACACGCGTTGCCTACTGAGTCTCATGTGTACAGGGGACTCAGTAACTCTCCACACGCGTTGCCTACTGAGTCTCATGTGTACAGGGGACTCAGTAACTCTCCACACGCGTTGCCTACTGAGTCTCATGTGAACAGGGGACTCAGTAACTCTCCACACGCGTTACCTACTGAGTCTCATGTGTATAGGGGACTCAGTAACTCTCCACACGTGGTGCCTACTCAGGCTCATGTATGTGGACTGGGGACTCAGTAACTCTCCACACGCGGTGTCTACTCAGTCTCATGTGTATAGGGGACTCAGTAACTCTCTACACGTGGTGCCTACTCAGCCTCATGTATGTGGCCTGGGGACTCAGTAACTCTCCACACGCGTTACCTACTGAGTCTCATGTGAACAGGGGACTCAGTAACTCTCCACACGCGTTACCTACTGAGTCTCATGTGTATAGGGAACTCAGTAACTCTCCACACGCGTTGCCTACTGAGTCTCATGTGTACAGGGGACTCAGTAACTCTCTACACGCGTTGCCTACTGAGTCTCATGTGAACAGGGGACTCAGTAACTCTCCACACGCGTTACCTACTGAATCTCATGTGTATAGGGGACTCAGTAACTCTTCACACGTGGTGCCTACTCAGTCTCATGTATGTGGACTGGGGACTCAGTAACTCTCCACACGCGTTGCCTACTGAGTCTCATGTGTACAGGGAACTCAGTAACTCTCTACACGTGGTGCCTACTCAGCCTCATGTATGTGGCCTGGAGACTCAGTAACTCTCCACACGCGTTGCCTACTGATTCTCATGTGGACAGGGGACTCAGTAACTCTTGACAGAAGGAGAAAAAAGATCGGATATTGAAGTATTCCGAACTGTAGGAAATCACGTCACGGCTTTTCAGAGACCTTGGAATCGCTCAACTCGGTCGCTGGGATAATTCCAGGGGTCGAGGATAGAGATCACAGTAGTTATCAGATATTCAAATATGAGAGCTCAGTTATATTCGACCTAGTTGATGTTAAACTCAGAATTGCCTCAAGATAGCCTCTATGGGGCACAGAATTTTAAACAACTCTACCTTGGCTGAATAATTTAGAACTGCCCAGGGAGTTTACAGAAATACCAATGGGAAGGCCTCAAGTCAACTGAGGTACCTTGGAAAAGAAATACTAAACTTGGGAAACACCTGCTAAGTGAAATACCCTCTGCTGTTTACCCTAGCTTTGTGAGATGTTTAGGGTTAACTTTAGTTACCCATAGTTAATGCTTACCCTCAAGAAACAACATTAAACTATCTCACTAGTGACCAACAATTACAGGAGTAGGATAAACCTTTCAGCCCGGTTTCACAGCAGGTTTGGACAAGACTAAGCCTGTTACAACAGCAGGAAAATCTAGGAATTAAACCAATTATGAAAATCACCAATTACTCTAACTTGGTTACCTAGAATTTAGAAAATACTACAGATGGAAAAATAAATAACAATTTGCACCAACATAATTAAATTTAACTAATCTCGGTTACAGCCTAAAGATGGGCAGGATAGGTTTCGGACCCTACCCTGCGACAGTTTCAACGCTAAGTCTGAAAACTGGCGTTTAAAACAAAATCGAAAAACTTTGAGAAAAGAACGCTGTGGTACCTTTAATACCACAAGGGATAGTAAGACGACGAAACGCTCTCGAAGGTGGTTGAAGTAGCGAACGGGGAAGCGACGTACGACACGACTGTCAGTCCGAACACTAACGTAGCACCGACCAGAGTGAAGCTCCCAGGGTTATCAGCACGCAGTGCGCTCACCCCTTCCGGTGATGACTCACCAGCCTTTTTTCCAGTTGATAACATGGCTGGTTAAAAACTCAAAAAACCCCTTCCGGTCACTGTTTTTCAGCCTCTGTCAGAAAAATAGGTTGGCGCGCTCGGCGAGCAGAAGAAGAAGCGCACGCTTTGTCGTCGTCTGCTCACATCTCGCAGCCGTGACGATCCGCGTTCAGGTTATGTTCGTTGTTTACAACAATAGTTCCGCTCATAACGTTATTTTGTAGAAGTTATCTAATTACGCGACTCACTAAGTGTTTATAATACTTCTTAGTCGTAGTGAAAATTGCCAACACTTCGGATTCCGAATTAGTATCGGTGGATCGTAGTCGGCGATTAAGGGTCCGACTAGGGTCGGCCTTCCAACGTCAATACATAGGTTAGAAACACCTACTGCTGTTCCGTGAGCCACTTAATCACTCAAGGGGTTTAAGCAAGGGAAATAGTAGTGTTTATTCAGATTGTCAACTGAACTCCTTTCACAGCTGGAACATAGGCTAGATTAAATTTAGGCTTGGCCTAGGCCTACTATCAGATAGGCCTAGTTGTCAGTTATTCAAATATGAGAGCTCACTTATATTCAACCTAGTTGATGTTAAACTCAGAATTGCCTCAAGATAGCCTCAATGGGGCACAGAATTTCAAAAAACTCTACCTTGATGTGATGGCGATGTGTACTGATATTAATATGAGAAATGATTTGTGGTTGCACAGGAACATAATGCATGTAAAATAGATTTCATTCATATTTTGTAATTTGTACTCTGTATAATTTATATTATTGAATGCATTATCATTAGCATATTTGAAATGTTTAAACTAATATTAATTCATTCTTAAAATTATTTTGTACTCTATTGTAAAATGACTGTTGTCGTGGAAAGAATAAAATAAATGAATAAATAAATAAATAACAGGTAGTCCTATTGCTAGGCTAACTGTTCCTGGTACTAAAGGGCCAGTTCTTACCCCTGTGCAAATTAGGCTCATTACAATACATAGGATTTAAAATTTATTTTGGTCCTTGAGTCACTATCTTAGTAGGCAAACATCATCAACATGTAAGTACATGATATCTGTAGTTTTATGAAAGTATTATTATTTGTAAAGTTGATGAAATTTATTTACACACGTTCAGTGTGGTTTTCATGTACAAACCTAGAAGTTAAAAAAAGTAGTAAAACAGCCAAAATCACAAACAAATTCAATGAATTCCTGTAGTAGTCCTTCAAAAAACATTTAAACAATCTTTCAACTTTTTTACTGGGAAAAACTACTACTATGCATTAAGTAAGTTTTTTCCGGTAATTAAATTTATTTATTAATCGTAAGGCATATAATATAACAAACATTTAAATACGTTTTAATGTTTTGGAGGCAGTTCCTGGAAATTACATCAATTTAGCCTCTTGTTCTCACGTTTTTAGGGCTATTCTATTCAGTTCTTATCTCAACAGTATGCTGATAGATCTGTCTGACACAAAATATCAAAGACCAATTAAATCAAAATTTTAATTGACCATATCACTTCGATTAAGTTAGATTGTTTTGGTTCAATTAAAGTGACGTTCTTCGACGAATAAACTGATGTAGTATTAAAGAGACTGATTTATGTATGCATGAAGGGAATCATAAATGTTTCTGTAGGGCCTGGGACGCCATGGGAAGCATCACCTGCGCGTCTCCCCTTTCCTTTCTTTACTCTGGCTATTCAGTGTCGTATACCCTTTCTGCCTGCCACTGTCGCAGACTTTAGCTTGTTAACTTGTCTCTACTCTTTTTAAGCGATATTTGAAGGCAAGACTGTGTCGTGTTGTGTGGATCTATGAATTTTAGATATTTATGAAACGGACCCTGATATTTTATTTTATTTCTATGATTCTACGCCAATGGTATTTTTTAACGTTTTCATCGGGAACGGTCCAATCCCGGGTTTTGTTACTACAAAATTCTATATTGTCCTTGGAGAAAATGGCTTTCATCCAGCTAACTTTTATAATCTAAGATATTAATTTAAATTTTTGATTAGATAAAGTAAAAAATCCTAGCTTTTTGTTTTAATAGGTTATTCGTTTCCTGCATTTTGAATTGAATTCTGTGTTCCTTAAGTATCAGTAAAAAGGCTGATATTACTAATACACTATAGTTTGTGAAGTATTAAGTTGAAACAAATAGGCTAAAATAATTTATAAACATTGACGAACTGTGTGAGACTTCCTAAATATATTCGCGTTAGCCATCAATAAACGATTTTTTAAAAACTATGGATGAAATAGTCCATCAATTGGATATGGAGATAAGATTTTCAAAAAAAATCTAAAGTTATTTGAGAATGTAAAGAAGAGTTATTAGTGAATGTAGAAAACAGTGATTCAAGTGAACTTGAACTACATTAAGTACTTTTACTGGTAAAGACTGGCTTTGACAGGATATTGAATAAAGCGTAATACTAGTACTATTGACAACAAACCCGCCAATCATACAGGTTTATTATTTTCACTGGTAACAGTCCAGTCAATTTACGCGAAGACCTAAAAAAACTGCAAGAAAACATTTTTTGATGGAATTCTACTTAAAAAATATGAATTTTAACATATCCAACGTTTACCAAAATCGGACCATGGGAACCTCACTAAAATCACGTTTCAAAATGGCGGCTTTTCCCACCATAAAAACATTTTTGAAAAAATACATTCAATTGCATTTTGTATCAATGTTTTTGAGATATTGACTTTGGACCGCCACCGATCATAGTTGGGTGATTGGTTCTAAATTTTGACAGAGTTTACATTTTCGGCCGCCATCTTGGATCCGCCATATTGCATATAAATATTTTTTTCAAATGTAAAGATGGTGTTGTGACGCATCGTTATGGACTAGATTTTTACCCTGAACACAATGCTGAAATCCGTTTTTGAAAATATGCATTCATTAAAAATATATGCTGAAATAAAAATTCATCCCTATACATTTCTTATGGAGGTTTAATTTTTTCAAAGATTTTTTAAAGAATTATCTCTTATACCTCCGGTTGTAATTAAGGTATGTAGTTCGTTTTGGTCTTAAAATACTCAGTCATTTAACGGCTTTTATATGAGCTATTGATCATTAAAATCGGACGAGCTATAAGGCTAAAATCGACTCAAAAATCCATTTTTTAGAAATGTGTTTTTTGTCAAAGATTCATAGCGCAGGTCCTAAATGGATTAAAAAGCTCGTTCTCCTCTCAAATTACTCAAAAGATTCTGGGCTTTCATATGAGCTATGGCTCATTATAATCGGACTTACTTAATTTGAGTTATGAATCATCATTTACCATGAAATCTGTTCATTTTCGTAAATTGTATATAATTAATGAATCATACATAAAAAATAACAGAGATACAAAACAGTTTCATGTTTTAATTAACTCAGTAAATTATTAGCTTTCATTTAAGCTCTTAATTATTTAAATCGGTTGAGTTTGAGGTGAGATATAGACCTCAAACCAACATAAAAATAATTTTTTTCAAAATTACATAATTATTTAAAGATTTGTATCTCAAGTCCCAAACATGGCCTGAAAGTTAGATTGGTTTTGAAACACGCGCTGATCTACTAGCTTTCATTTGACATATTGATCATTGAAATCTGACAAAAATAGGATGAGTTATATCTTTTATATAATCTTTGACAAAATACAAATTTCAAAAAAATGGATTTTCATGTCGATTCTAGCCTTATAGCTCGTCTAGCAGTCGTCCGATTTTAATGATCAATAGCTCATATAAAAGCCGTTAAATGACTGACTATTTTAAGACCAAAACGAACTACATACCTTAATTAGAACCGGTGATATAAGAGATAATTCTTAAAAAATCTTAAAAAATTAAACGTCCATAAGAAATGTATAGGGATGAATTTTTATTCGAGCATATCTTTTTAACGAATGTATATTTTCAAAAACGGATTTCAGCATTGAGTTCAAGGTAAAAATCTAGTCCATAATGATGCGTCACAACACCATCTTTACATTTGAAAAAAAATATTTATATCCAATATGGCGGATCCAAGATGGCGGCCGAAAATGTAAACTCTGACAAAATTTAGAACCAATCACCTAACGATGATTGGCGGCGGTCTAAAGTCAATATCTAAAAAACATTGATACAAAATGCAGTTGAATGTATTTTTTCAAAAATTTGTGTGTGGTGGGAAAAGCCGCCATTTTGAAACATGACTTTAGCGAGGTTCCCATGGTCCGATTTTGGTAAACTTTGGATAAGTTAAAATTCATATTTTTTTAAGTAGAATCCCATCAAAAAACGTTTTTTTGCAGTTTTTTGAGGTTCCCCATGTTAATTTTCGTAGAATGACTGGCCCATAATGCTACTTAAATATTGCAAGTTTGTATTTTACCTCATAACATTATGACTTTGGTGCTTCACAAATAATTACTTATTACAAATTTTACAGTGAACGACTGAAGTGGTGAACACTCGCGCCATTGCACCGAGCTAGTTAAGGCAAATTTAGTTGTGAAAGTTCAGTTAAATGGCGTGAGCTGTGAGCCACTTGCCAAGTCTCGCCGTAAATCGGATAACGTTTCCGAAATAACTCCTCACAGTGTCTTGGATTGCCAACCTGTTTTGTACTTGAACTGTGATGTTGCCTTTTCATGCATCCGAAGTTTTACGGCGCCAACTCAACCTGGTAAATCATCAAGCCGTAAATGTGTAACAATTCTTTGGTGCTTTTATAAAAGTCTTCTTCTAGCCATGTATCGTCACTGAAGAGGCTTAACGTATCGTGTAACAAGTGTAGGGTAATCGAAATATGTTAATTTGGCATGAAAAAACAACATTAAAATCGCCAATCATTCTATTATTTGTATTCTTGCTATTTGTGACCTACACTTATCTCTCATTCACACTTGGCTTTAACCTACTAAGGTAGGCCACCCATTTCCAAGAAGTATGAAGTAATATATTTAGAAAATTTTTTACTGGAAAAAGTGTATAAAAATAAGAATTCTAGATATTATGGATTTGATTTTACAGTACAGTTCCAAGTTATATATAAAAAACGAAACTAAGAATTAAAAATATGAATAAAAATTAATATTAAAAAAAATTAAAACACTAAAACAACAAAATACAAGTAAATATAGAGATTGAATGCAAAAGAAATACAATTAATTAATTGTTGCAGGCTAGCTAGAACTTGGCCAAAACTGGGTTGGAGACAGGATGTTTAGTTGGTAGGGAATGACTTAAACAATGCAGCTGGACAACAGGCGAAAATTTTAACTTTACCTCATAAAAACTATGTTGTGTATTGTGAACAACAACTTTGTTCACATTATTTTTGCTTCAATTGTTGCATTCAATTTTGGATTCTGTGAAAAATACTCAATAGCTCGCTTGGTAAGATATTTCTAGTGCTGAACACTAAAATGGCAATACAGAAATGGTAACTTAGTAGCACATAGTACCATGTAGCAATATAGTAACATTATTTTTTAATTCGCTGACAGCAAAGTGAAGACCAATGCTTGGACCAATGCGGTGGCAGGCTTCTCTTAGCGGCGACCATATATCCTGGCTTAACTTTTGTTCCTGCGTTATAACGCAATATGTCTTACTTATCAGTGTTACCCGAGCTTTTGTTGACAAAAGATGGATGCTGTACCAAATATTAGATAGCGAATTCTATTGATTGGGAGTAATAATTTAGTCAAAACATCATTGAATTTTTCTAGTTAACTTAACCATTTCACTCAGTGAAAAAGGGGTTTTCTTTGAGTTTTCATGCTACCATTTAATTTGTATAGAAATATTTAAGTGGTTAGAAACGTAAACATTCGTACGTTTAATTTAATTCGTCAACTTGCACTTTAATTAAAAAAAACTAACTACTGCAATCTATTGTCAGGAGGTGAAATATATTGAGTCCTTATTACAGCACCCAAATTATTCCTGGAACATTTTCATTTTAAAAGCACAAGTTAGAAAAGAAAATATCGAATTCAAATATGAAAGAATAAAAAAAATATATAGAAACTTTTAAGGAACATTTGGAAAATGAAAATTGGAGTACAATGTACAAAGAAAATACGTCTATGGATGACAAATTTGAATTTTTTCTTTAAATGTATCAAGTTATTATGCAAAAACTTTTCCGGTGAAACGCATTAAAATAGCGGAAGCAAATGACAATTTTAAAATAAAACTTTCTAAAGAGATATTAACGTTAAGAAAAAAAATCAGAGAACTTTATACTTTGACAAAAAATTTAAGTTAAACACATGTTTTAAAGTTAAAACTTAAAAAGCACAAAAAAGATTTTCGATTATTAGTGAGAAAAGAAAAACAGAAGGCAATAGGAAATATGCTCTCGAAATCTTGTAACCTCTCCAAGGATTTATGGAAAATAATTAACACAAATCGACCAACAAAAAAGAAAAAACAACTCTACAAACACCAATACAAGCATTGAAGAGAATGGAAAATTAGTTGAAAATCCAGAGGAAGTATCCAACATATTCAATAATTTTTTTGCTAATATAGGATCAAATAACCTACCAGGAAAAATCAATATTTCAAATAAACTATATGGTTCATTTTTTGTTGACCCTGTAACAAAAAAAGAAGTTGAAAATATTATCAACTCGTTAAGGAACAAAAAAACTTGTGATTTTTATGGCTTCTCCTCTTTCCTAATAAAGGAATGCTGCAAACAATTTATAGACCCCCTAACTCATCTGATAAATTTCTCAGTACTAAGCGGAGTTTTCCCCCAAGCAATGAAAAACTCAAAGATTATTCCTTTTTATAAGACAGGAAATCCAAATCTAATAAATAATTATCGACCCATAGCAATTCTTTCACCTATAAGCAAAATATTTGAAAAGGCAATATTGAAACAATTGGAATATTTTCTAAAAAAACATATCAGACTCAATTTGGATTTAGAAAACAAAAATCTACCACAAGTGCTATCTACCAATTAATATCAAATGCTATCTATTCGATTGACCAAAAACATAAAACACTTGGAATATTTCTAGATATAAGAAGAGCTTTCGATATAGTCAACCACGATCGCTTACTAAAAAAATAAAATTACTTGGAATAAGATTAATATCCTTAGATTGGTTTGAATCTTACCTTAAAAAAGGACTCAAAAAGTTGAAATAACTTTTATTGACGAGAAAGGATTCATCACAAAACATCAATCTTCGGAACAAATAACAAAATGGGGGGTACCACGTTCTGTTCTTGGCCCAATACTTTTTAGTATTTATATCAATGACATTGTAAGCAGATCAAAAAAATCAAAAATCACATTATTTGCAGACGATACGTCAATATTTTTGAATAGTCCCAATTATAAATCTTTAGAAATAAAATCCTTTGTAGAAATAAATTGTATTGAACAATGGATGGAAGAAAATGGCTTTGAAATAAATACAAACAAATCGCATTATGTAGAATTTAATAAAAACATGATCAAAATAAATTAAATTTTAATATTAAATTGAAAAATAAATTAATATAACCGATTGAAAAAATAAAATTTTTAGGTGTTACCTTGGAGAAAAATTTGAGATTTGAAACTGATATTGATGAAATTTGTAATAAAATATCAAGGGTCATTTTTATAATAAAAAGACTCTCCAAAACTTGTAATATTAATATTTTACTAACCACCTATTATGGACTAATATACCTTCTCATGACATATTCAGTACAATTTGGGGTAATTTCAAAACAAAATCAGTATTCACTTTACAAAAAAGATCAATTAGAACTATATTCAAAATTCCACATGATCATACAAAAATATATTTCAAAATTATAATATTTTAACATTTCCAAGTATTTATATGATTGAAACATTATTATTCATGAAAAAACTTGAAAGTCATCAAGGAAGTACAAAAAAACTAAAAAGTTTAAGATATAATTTAAATTTTGATATTCCCCAACATAACTCAACGATATGTGAACATCATCTTCCTTGCTCTTTTTTTTAAATTATGTAATAAGTTACCAGTGACAATGAAGAAAGAAGAAAATATAATGAAATTTAAAAAATCAGTGAAAAAACTCTAATTAGAGAAAGCCTTTTATAGTATAAAAGAATATATGGACTATGAATTTGAAAAATAAAATAAAAATAAACACTATGTTTATCAAAAATTAGATAGAATAAGTTTTGTATATATGAAATTAAGAAATATTGTAATTGCCAATGCAAATGTAAATTTGTTAAGGCGAATAAAGTTATTATTATTATTATTAGGGAAAGGGTAGGGAAAGTGACATAACCTCAAATTTGTGTCTTTCTTTTTTCAGCTGAGTCTAACTTGTTGGTGGGGATAGACTGGCAAAGAGGAAGAAAGCAATAAAATATGAATATGTTAGTGAATGCTGCATATATAACTTTGGATGCATGTATTTAACTATAGGTTATTTGTATGATAATGTATTGCAAATAGAACGGCAAAAATTTCCCAATTGAAATATTGTTAATTTATTTGTTATATTTAGAACATGAAAATATTCTCGTTTGTATGTTTGAAAAAGTATTATGAGCAATTTATATTATGTTAGCTTCTCAAATAGCTATATAGCTAGAGAGGTAAATATTTGGCACTGCAGTGTATCATGAATTGCGCTTGCGAGAAATAAAAAAAATGAAAATGAAAATTATTATTATTTATTATTATTCACGCAATCTAATTTACGTATTTCGTAAACTAAAACCTTAAATACTTTTTCAAAATTTAAAAATAAAGAACTATGATAGTATGGTCATGAATAAACAATGATTTAAGCCCCTCAACTTTGAGAATATTTCTTTACACTTACTCCCCTATTTCCAAACTACTACGCTTTAACTGTTCTTCTCCTGTTAAAGACAAACTTCTAGAATTGCAGCTTGGCAAAACAAGATTAGAGAAATAGCAATTTAGAAGTGGTAAGATGTTGCCAAGTTCTATTTTAATAGAGAAAGCTTAACTTTAATATAAGTAAATGCCAATTATATAGGGTGTTTTTTTACCACAACCCAAAACTTTATTTTATCAGTGAAGGATTATTCCCCCCCAAGATCCCCGGATTTGACCCCACCATATAATTTTCTTTGGGGATACATAAAAATTGAGGCCTACGAAAACAATTCACAGCACCTCAAAACATCCAAAACAAACGTAATGCAAGAAATTCAAAGACGTACCTTGCAACACTTGTTAAGGAAATTGAGTGAGAGAGCACAACTTTGTACAAATGCCGATGGCGGATTGTTTGAACACATAATGCAAACTAAATGTTATCAAACTTAAATAATAGGTTGTACAAAATTAAAAGATTTAAAAAATAATACTCATTTCATATTTTTATGTGCATGATTCAATCTTAAAAATGGGTTGCGTAAAAACATCCAGTACCGTAATCAAAGCCCAAATAATTTGTATTTAGACCTTCGGTTATTAGTTTTATTGCATACATTAATATCTTAGTTGGTTAGTTACCCTATAGCGTTAAAGTTTAAGCATAGATTATTCTTGGTCTCGCAGATTTCTAATATATCTGAAAATGTCGATATAAAACTATAAGGTACAAAGAGAACATGTAAGCATGACAAGTTCTTCGGTACAATACATTTAAACAAAAAAAACATTATACGAATATGCAGCGTCAACTGCCCGAAACATTTCCAGGTCATTCAGCAGGTTTAACAGACAAAATAATTACACTAAGATATCCCAGGCTATCTGTCTGGTTGACCGTATGTATTTTTCACATAATTCATTATAACTTAAAAAACCACATGAGTTAGCAAATTATAACTCGTTATTTGTATGATGACTAATAAGAATATTAGGTTCTTTTGTGCTATTTAAAAATGGCAGCCATTTATTTATTTATTTTCAGAGGTTAGAATCTAAACATTTTAAATGTTACCAATAATTTAAAACAGGCTAAAAAGATTAGAAATGTATTGCTTTTTAAAGATGTATGTCCAGTTTAACTAGATTCATTACACAAATGTCCTAGAATGTGTCAACTTTATGATGTTAAAACATTAAATAAAACTCAATGCATACATTTTTTAAAGTACATTAAATTTCTCAGCTTGTTTACAATTCTTAGTAACATTTACAGATTTTGAGATATTAATCTTTGAATATTCAAAATGGCTGCCAATTTGAAATGGTTCAAAGTCTTCAAAGTCTTTCGCACAAAAATATGTCCTTTTTGTTACTATACATGAAACAAAGTAAATAAAGTCTGACGCACGTTGACCGGAGCAAGATAGACCACATCCATTATGACATTTTTTGTTTAGACCTGATCAATAACGTGAAAAAGTTTCCGACAATCGACGCTGGACACCCTATATACCATGGCTATACTGTATAGTTCTTATTATAACTTTAATGCAATTTTCATAAACATGAATTATATTTGAGTTGGATTGGCCAGATGGTGTGCACAATAACAGATGACTCGCTGCCAGCCCACTGTTAACGAGTCCAACGTCGTTGAAATATAGTCTCCCTGCAAACCTCTGTTCTTCCACTATCTTATTAAAACTTTTTGAAACATCCATACATAAATCTTTCTCCTCTTGACTTCTGAGTGAGAGAAATTTTTTGTTAAACTAAATAATCAATGGTAGTTCAGATTTAATAAATATCATCATATCTATTATTCTATCAATTTTATGTTTTCAAAGGCCGAATAATCAAAAGTAAGTTTATCAGTTAGATAGTTTCTTTTGCTTCTTTGCTGTTCGATTATGTTTAGTAAAATTGAAATATCTAGAGAGTAAAATACCCCCGTTGCAGCAGACCTGCATACTCAGCGAATTTCAAGTGCAAAACAACATATTGCAATCCAACATAGCGAGATTTGACGTTTTTGTACGCTCCATAAGAATACCATGGGGAATGAGTATGCAGGTTTACTGCTACAGGTATGTTTAAACTGGTTGGTTTTAATTCAATATTTAGTAGATCTGAACTAGAAGAAGCCATTTACCAAGTTTTATCAAGATATGTTGAGAAATAAGCGAAATATAGAATTTTACTTATTTCCCATAAGGTTAACATTGAGACAACGTACTGTGTTTACCACTTGCAATATCTCGGTAACCAATGGACATAGAGCAGTAATTCAAAATACTAAATTGTTTGTTTTTTTGATAAATTTTATTTTTCTATGTGAAAAACTAAAAAAACCCATTTTTGGGGGGGTTCATCCCCCTTAACCCCCCCTTCCGGTGGTCCGATTGGGCTCTTTCACGAACTCGTCCGAGTGATTACCACTTTACACGTCTGTACCAAATTTCATTAAGATCGGACCATATTTACGGCCGCTATCGTGTTAACAGACATATATATATATATATATATATGTATATATATATATAAATTCGAACGAATGGTGTTTTTTGCTTCTGGGGACCCCAAAACGAAAAGTTAACATGGTCTCGGACTCAGGTCTTACCATGAGTACTACCGTATAGCTTATTCCTTTAAGGAAATTCGCTAAAAAGGATATATTACAGTACCAAAAGAAAACCTATCCGTTAATAAAGTGCAGCATATGATTGTATAGTAAACTTAATAAATAGGTTAAAATATAAATTTAATACAATATTTTTATTTCAAGCAATAAAAGTTCAGTTTATATACTCACAGTACTAGTAAAGCAAGGAATATGTACATTTTCGGATCCATTTACAATTATTAACGTTTAATTGGTTTTTAACGTACCATTGCACTCATAAGCAATAGCCTAAGCAACCCTCTTCATTGACTGCCTTAAAATGACTGGAGGAAGACACTCTAACCATTCTTGTACATTTCTGTCAATGATTTTGTCATCGCTATAAAAAAACTAAATTAAAAAAAAATACCGTGAACTCAGCTCTTAAGTCTAAGGTTAAGCTATAGAGTTAACAACTTTAATTTTTGAATGAGGGCAAATAACATTGTGCAAAACCTTTTTCATCATACGGACATAGAAACTTTTGTTTTCTGTTCCTTTTTGTTGGCTCGAAAGGTACCCATTGCCGCACCATTTCAGAAAAAACCTTTCCGGCCTAGCTTTCGGGAACGATCGTTGATTTGCAGAAAACCGACGTTTAATGCGTGTTTATTGGTTACTTTTTAGAGGAATGTATTGTCAGCACTGGCAGCAGTAGCTAATGTTTGTTTTGTTTATTACAGGTTAGGTTTGAAGGATTGAGAAACGTATTGGTTTATGCAATAAATGCGTTATGATTGAAAAATTGTTTTTTTTAGGATCCGTATGATGAAAATTATCTTACGTTCGGCAGGTATCGTACGTTACTCGCATGAAAATCCCGCACTCGCTTGCGCTCGCGCGGGAACTATCATGCTCGTCCGGCAAAACAGTACTCCCCGGCCTAGTAATGTAATGCACCATTGTTAATGGGTATTGAAAACCGATGAAATTGTCGAGCTAAAGTTGTGTTTAGGCTGAGTAAAAAAGAACGGCGATAATTGCAGTTTTTAGCGAATTTTCCCTACAGGGAATTAGCGAATTTCCCCTATAGGGAAGAAGCTATTACCGTAGGTCTCATGGTAAGACCTAAGCCCGAGACCATGATAACTTTTCATTTTGGGGTCACCAGAAGCAAAAAACACCATTCGTTCGAATATATATATATGTGTGTGTGTGTGTGTGTGTGTGTGTGTGTGTGTGTGTGTGTGTGTGTGTGTGTGTGTGTGTGTGTGTGTGTGTGTGTGTGTGTGTGTGTGTGTGTGTGTGTGTGTGTGTGTGTATGTCTGTTAGCACGATAGCGGCCGTAAAAATGGTCCAATCCTAATGAAAATTGGTACAGACGTGTAAAGTGGTAATCACTCGGACGAGTTCGTGAACCAGCCCGATCGGATCACCGGAAGGGGGGTAAAGGGGGTTAAACCCCCCCAAAAAGTGAGTTTTTTGAGTTTTTTACATAGAAAAATAAAATTTGACGAATTTTTGCTGGCAACATTGAATTCAGCTCAAAAAACCAAACAATTTAGTATTTTGAATCACAGTTCTATGTCCATTAGTTACCGAGATATTGAAAGTGGTAAACACAGTACGTTGTCCCAATGTTAACCTTATGGGAAATAAGTAAAATTCTATATCTCCGTTATTTTTCAACATATCTTGATAAAACTTGGTAAATAGCTTCTCCTGGTTCAGATCTACTAAATATTGAGTTAAAACCACCCAGTTTTAATATACCTGTAGCAGCAAACCTGCATACTCATTCCCCATGTTATTCTTATGGAGCTTACCAAAACATGTCAAATCTCGCCATGTTGGATTGAAATATGTTGTTTTGCATTTGAAATTCGCTGAGTATGCAGGTTTGCTGCAACAGGGGTATTTTTACCTTTGGATAGGAAAACCCAGTTTGAAATGTTATCACCAAGACTGTTTTCTAAACATCTTGTTTCCTGAACCTTGACTATATTGGCTAAGAAATATACGGTAAAATGGAAGTATTTTTAGGAATGTTTGTACTTTATCTGGCAATGCTAACATAATTTTCCCATTCAACCTCCAATGAAGGCAAACAGCGAAAGGACAGAAAAGTGCGACAGTTTAACGCGGCGAGGCTGAGACCATGACGCCCCCGCCGAGATTAATCGGATGGTGCGACAGAAGGGCTATAATCCGGCTCGACTTCAAATTGGAGGCCAAAAATGTGTTGCAGGCCCTTCCACGGAGGTTGGCACATGAACTTAGTTAGGCACGGAATGACAGTCTGAGGGCTTTATTTAAGTCCTTCACTCGAGGAGGGGTGAACACACTTTTATTTTGAAGTTTTCACGACCTATATACATTGTTTAAGCCGCGTATGTATACTTCTGACAAAATTTCTGATTTATCTTGTAAACGATAAATTTTAAAAACGATTTTTAATTTTTGAATATCAGTTTGATGTACTTTTCATTGCTTGAAGTATGTTTTACTGTAAATAATATGTTTTAAAACTCTTCTAGAGAAAACCAGGAACCTTTTAAATTATACCAAGTACTGTAGTATTTGTCAGTATAACGTGGTGTTTTATTTTAGAAATAATTAAAAAAGATGACATAAGTAAGAAGCCAACTTTATTATTATTATAGTAAACATTACAGAAAAGTATTTGTAAACAACACCAAATCATATGTTAGTTTAAAACAGTAATTCAACATAATATAACACGTGGCATTATGGGCTAGTCGTAAAATATTATAACTGTTATTAAGACCCTAGTGGTAGTAATGACATTGGCCTAGCCGGCGTTATAATTGACATAACCCAGTTTAGCGCAATGTCGTGATGATCAAACACGTTTCTCCATTTACTTAACATCCTGCTAAAATTATTTATTGAAAAGACAATCTTCCAAATTACCAATAAAATATCGGTCTCAGCGAAACTTTTTAAACAAAATAAATTGTTGAACTGTAATAATTGGAATTTTAACAGCATTTTAACCAACCATAGGTATTTAGGTAGGCCTATGTTGGCCTAGAATCTAAGTTGAAATGAGTTAACAGATCAGCAGCCTCTGATTGTTTTAAGGTTAGCATGTTAACAGAATAAACTTACAAGTAAACACTTAAATATAAATAACTTACTTTTGGTTGGGCCGCTTTCCCGAACTAGTACTTTTCCTCGTACCACTATGGATACACCTGTACGTTAATTCATAGTATTTCAAATTATCTTAGATGTGTTTTTTTATACCTTTCCGCGCGGATTGAACAGTTCTTGAACGCTCAATCCACAGCTGAATATGCTCATCAGTTTCCTTTTTCGAAATAAATTCTTTTAATTCTTCAAAATCAAGAAATGTTAACGGTACCTCCATCGTTACCGAAACCAATTCCCAATACAAAACAAAATGGCTGGCTAGTAAAAAAAGTCTTCTAGAAGTAACTGTTCCGTTTGCATTAGTTTTGTAATACTGGAACTGGAACTGGAATGGGAACGTGTTGTCAAGTCTTTTTGACGTGCGAATAGTCAATACGTATTACTATCTTCCTGTTACCATTAATCAGAGTCTAGGCTAATATCTGGTCGTGTTATCTTTAAGCCTAGATTTGTTACGTCTTTACCATAATTTGTTACGATCTACGTAGATACTTTAATTCGTAGACAATTCTTAGAAACTAAATTGGAGTTATTAATGTAAGAGAAAATTTATGCTTATAAATTGGAGTTATTTGAAGTTGAATCTAAATCTCAGTACCGGAAGTCTTACAAATCAAGTATGTCTAATAAAGATTAAGTAGAATTGATTCGAATAAAAAATAAAATTTTATCATAAAACAATCTTTAACGGATTTAATTAAGTTTTTATTTTCTTAAAGAATTGGTATAAAATTTATAACGAATAGGTTGTTTAAGTTTCAAACCTTATACCCGACCAACGGGAAACGCTGACGATAAAGTTGGTTGTCCCCAGTCTATCGGAACTGCGGCAGCCTGGCCTGTGTTCAGGAGCGGTGCTTCACAACGTAAACTAATCTGGTTACAAACGCTTTGTCGCCAAACATCGCCTAAATAGAGTCACTAATACAGTGTTATTGGGCGAGTGGAGCCCTCTCTACAGTTTTATAGGGACCATCGTACTGAGTTTGTGTTTACTTTGTCCCTTCAGCTTTACCTCGCTGTGTGCTGGTTAAAAGAATTATTAGTACTAAGCTATGCTCATCAATACTGATTTGGAAAATCACTTATGTCTTTATATTAGTGTTCTAATACCGATATAAGCTCTTATTAGGTCAGTGAAACACAGGAACAATAGGACATTACAAGACCTTTACTTTCGATCAATTATTCTAATAAAAAGCTCACATAAAAGTTTTTTTTATTAAATATTAGCATCTTATTGCTGATGTCACTAACTGAAAACAAACAGTTCTCATTAATATTTTGTGTTTTTTTTAATTTTTAACATAACTCTTGTAAAATGTATTGAAAGGATGTATCAGAAACCTTTAAAATTAAAAAAATGTTGGCGTTGATAAAATTTGATTTATTTTTCAAATTAAACTTTTAAATTTTACATTTATTTTCATTAAAATATTTTGTAACTTTAACTTTTTCATAAATGAAGAAAGTACTTCATTTATGTAAAAAAAGAGACATATATAAGAGGCTATGTGACCTTTTCTCCAAGTAAGTTCTTGGAAATATTTTAAGCAGGGGTAACATTAAAACTAAAACATAATCTTACTAAATTTAAATGCAGCTCAGTTATTTCATGTAAAGTATTCCAGAAATACTTAAATCAAACTGAGTATAGAGATTATTGAAGGTATCATCATCTGTTGTGCTGCATTAGTGAGCCCCAAAGTTACCCGTAAATCTTTCTGCTTACTGACTCAAAATTTGGCTTGATATTGCTGCTTCTAAAACTTGTGAATGATATTCCTGAACTTTTTTATAAGTAGGCTTTTTGGTTTATTTATACTTCTGAGTGTAAAATGTATCAAATGATCGTTTGTTGGGAACCCGTTATAAGGCAAATTTATAAATATTTAATTGTAGTTACTTTAAATTAAGATATGCGCCAAATCATATTGATCCAAATGTGGTAGGAAGCTTGAGAAATGCCATCGATAGAGGTAAGCTTATGACTCGTCATTTTCAAGTCCCAAGGTTCAATCCTGCCGTGATTGGCTGTTAAGGTTTACGAGTCACTACAACATGTCTGCCGAGACCTGCCATGATTGCACCGTAACCCGCTGCAGCGAGCGCTTGGGCGGCGCATCAGTACACTGTCTCAGGCCGGTGGCTTACCTTGTAGATTACTTATAGTTGAGTATAACTACTTATAGTTGAGTACTAACTTGATTAACAAGTTAGTATTCACTACCTATATCTTAAGTTATTTTAAGTCTTCACATTAAGTTTTTAATTTTAACTCAGGAATAATTAATAAATGACTCTTATTTCACATTCATTTTCAATCATATTAAAATACTCCATACAGAATTCCAGCGCCATAGTGATTGGTTACCGAATACTAAAACTAAGTTAAAAATAGAAATGAAAACTAACGAAAACCAACTATTGGTAAGTTTGATTGGTTTTTCGTACATAATGCCAAATAACTGAATTATTCTCGAAGGAGCCGTAGCCCTCAAGTATATGAACATACACATTCCTTGGAGAGAATGATCGTTTTATGTGTCTATCTATTCCAGTGGCTTTTGTTAACGTTTTTGGAACGGTCTGAATCTGAGTCTTTTACTATCTTACGGCGACCTTTTGTAGGATAGCTTCATTATTTCATAGCACGATGACAAATGGCAACTGGACTCAGTTTCGATCATGGTCAGGATCGATCCGGCGACCCTTAGCATATGAGGCGAGCGCTTTATACACTCGGCTATCCAGTCAATATCTATTTCATTTAAATTCAATATTTAATATATCTATTTTGACTAAGAAATGCAGACATCATTGAAATCGATTGGATATTCTAGTACGTAATATTTATAAAATTTGTTATTGTTTGTGTATAGTTTCCAAACTGTTATTTTGTAGGGAAACCTATGTAATAAATTCACAAGATATCTGTAAGAACTCCGCTACAGGGCCTCTCTGTTTAAAGGGGACCCGCTGCGTTACGGCGCGGCGCCCCGCGGCTCTCCCATCTTGTAGAGCCATTGAGGCTCTAATGTACAAGCGCCCCCTTGCTAACGCTTCTGCGAAAAAATCTTACGTTACCCAATACTAAGTTTCTCTTGGTTGGCTTCCAAATTTATAACATAATTGTCGGGTAACATTGTCTTGTAACTATCGCAGTTTAAAATGCAAATAGGTTGACGAAGGAATGAATTCATGGAAATCACGCATGCAAACATATCACTAAATAATAGAAAAATCACTCTATGCTAATCTCATCAACTGCTGAAAACAGCAGCGTTATAGTTAGATAAATAAACGTAAACTGTATTCAGCCAGAAAGTGTAATAATATTGTATGTTGATGATTTTTTAACGATTTGTTAATTTAATTTTTAGTTTTTGGTTGGTTGTTTTGGATTAAAAATAGTAATATGTGAAAACATAAATAAAATGTATATTTCAGCATTAATTACAAATGAATTAAGATAAATTTTGATTTTATTATTTCCTTAGATTGATTTCACATACAATGATTGCTACGAGGTACATAAAATCACTTCTTGTATTTTCTGGCCCCCCTTTTGTTATTCTAAAACATAACAAAAATCATTACTTTGTCCTTTGTTATTTTTGTCCCCATTTTGTTTGTGAATTTATTACTGTACAAACGTTTTTTATTGATTTATTGGGTCTCTGGCATACATTGCGTTTTCGGAAAACTTTTTCTCGAAAACAGTCTTTGAGACAAAACCTTCTTCAAAACAAAAAAAGGAATTATTGTGGAACGTATTGATAATATTTACTACCAACCCTTCGGTCATAATACTAAACCTTTTTTTGTTCAATCAAAAATAGTTTTTAGCTTCGAGTCTAAGAACTGCTTTCTTGGTCGTTAATAATTATTACTCTCGTATTTTTTATTTTTGGGGAGTTACCTAAATCTGAATGTTAGTGTCACCGAGTAAAGTAATAATAAAAAGGCAAAACAGTCGACTGTAAGGTTCTTTATTTTCACGAAGCTCAATGAATATGTCTAGACAACGTAATTGCTCTGTCAATCCTAGGGAGTGCTCCAACCTGGCAGACTGGCGGCGGAGCTCCGCATCCCAAGGAACTCTCAATCTTGTGTTTCAAATCATTTACAATAATTAATTCTTGAACATACAGTTTTAAATATGTTGTACAAGAATACAACTTGATTACAGATACAAAATTGTAAGTTCAGGAAAAATCTCACTTTTTGGATATGACGTTTTAAATTGTGATCACAGCACTCTGATCTTCGAGGAAAATTGCATCAAAAGTAAATATTTTTGTATTGAAATTTGAAATGATGAAGATATGATTAGAAGTATAATGACCTTTTTTATCTAGAAATTTTCTATGCAAAAGTTGTATTAATTAATAATAATAGACTTTGTTTATTAAAATTATAAATAATAGTGAATCTAGACTATTTAAGGATGAAACTGATCTTGTCAAAGCAAACTTTCCTTTAAACGCCTTTTTAACAAAAACCTCTTTATTTGAAAGTGAAATTCACTTTTAATCAACAATGGTTTCTTTTTATGTTGGTTTAAATCATATTAAACAAATTAGTGAATATAGCTGATATATTCACATTAAATATGATAAATTACATTTTTTTAGTATTCTACTTCAAGCTTTACTCGTTAAGCTTTTATCATCCTTAATTTAATTATAATAAACAAATATTTTGCATTTTTAAATATTTTTGTGATTAGTTACAAGGTAAAGCTAATAAAGCGTTTTGTAAAAAAGATTTTTCGTAAAAGTATCTCAGAGAAAAAACTGAACGAAAATATTTCTTAACAGCAGTGATCACTTAAAGATATGATAAGTTGTCAAGTTTGTGAGCCTAGATTGGCCATAAGAAAATTTTGTTACAAGGTTGGAACAATCTAGTAATAACGACTACTATTCTCTAAGGTCAAATATCCAGGAGTGATTGTTCTTATGGGAGCTTTTAAGCTCAATAACCAAGAATGCCTGAAAAGTTCTAACTTTTAGTATCAACATTAATTTACTTTAAAAAAGAATATTGGGACAGAATTTTCCTACAGGAAAAAAATAAATTTTCCATAGAAAATTGTCCAAAAAAAATATCCTTGCTCATAATATCTATAAAGAGATCAAAAGCATTTTTGTAATGTCGAGTTAAAGTTATAGGGTTGTCGGGGGGGGGGGGGGGGGGGGTGTTATAAGTGGAGCCAAAATATTTTAATTATAATTTACATTTACACAAGTATATTTATTTAAATTAGGAGCTCAGCGCAAAGTTCAATTTATTTTACTGTAACTAACAGGTGTGAATACTTGTTGTATCATACTTACGATGTTACGTCGCTAATTTTTTTGTACGAAGATAATTTAACATTTGATCTAATTTGCTTTAATTGGATTCGGTGACGTCATTTGTTTATATCCCTTACCGTATTCTTCTAGGTTCCGTGATTAACCCTTAACCAGTCTGCAAAGCATATTTCATTGCTAATATCAGTTTGTTTCTGAGATTAATTTATATACATTAGGTATTCAAACCATAAAAATCTGTGTATCAATAATTGTACAATGGAATCGGCTTTTTGCAGACGATGGAAATTAGTAAAACTGTTTAGTTTTACAGCATTCAAGTAGGAAAACGATTATTAAAACTACATATTTTACATCCATTAAGGGCTGAATCTAACATTATTCACTATATAAAAATAGGTATGCGATTTGTGGCATTCCGTCGGCAGTTTTGCTTGTAAACGTTAATACCTACAAACTAAGACGAAGAGGCAGCTCAAGGAGAGTGACAGCCCAATTATGTTTTCAGACTGCGGATAACTGTTTTAGGAATAATAGTTTCTATCTGTTGGGGGATTATGTCCGATATTCTGTTTCCAACATTGAGGAGGATCTTGGTAGTTCCTCAACTCCCAACTCCTTTTTGATCTTAAAAATTTGTCTAATATTCCACTTCCCTAAACAATAAGAATAGGTCTGTTTACCAAGACAAATATAAAGGGTGATTGTAAATGACGGATACAACATTGATTATGTAACTGTCAAATGAAGAAAGGCCCGTATAAAAGGTAGAAATGCCTTTATTTCCCAAGTGTTCAATTCGAGGACCTTAACTCACATGGTAGACATTAGACCTACATTTTTGAGTTCTGACCAACAATGGGCTGAACAGTATCCATCTTAAGTTATGTTTTCCTCATATGTATAGGTTTTATGGGAAAGGGGATGAAATACTTTCGTTGAGATTTTCACTAAACATATCCCAAGTAATTAAGAAAAGTGAAGTGATAGCTGCATTAGAGTATTGACCTGTCCCCTCCTCATGTAATTTAGTCAGAACTCAACTTAAATCACGTTCTATGCCATATTAAACAGAGTGAAGGAAAAATAAAATCTTTGGTTTTAAAAATTTAAAGCCAAGTTTATATTGTGATGTAGCATAGTGTTTTACTATCCTTGAAACTATAAATTGTAGATAGTGTACCTTATGAGCAAAGCGCTTTACAGTTATAAGCAAAGCGAATTTGAACTTTACTTGTATTAGCTTTTGCTATATCTGGAGCAATGAACAGACTAGGACAACGCCTCTCTGCTCCGACGGTATCAGTTTTGTGGCAAATTATACTTTATAACACCTCTTACTCAAATTGAATATAAGACTAATTTTGTAGATAGATCCGCATTACCAGATGCTACTAAAAGTTGGAGTTAGAACAGTGGAACACACCAACGGTAAATGGTATTTCAACATTCATCCCACACTCAGTGTTACCGTAAGGTACCAAGATCAACTTACGACAGTGTTTTCCCGAACTTATTGACGCTTATAGTTTGTGAACTGCTTAATCTGAATAGCGCTCTGTGGCCGAGCGCCTTAGTATTAGCTAATCTTCAAATACGAATGCAAAAGTAATCTTTCTCTTTCAAAGTAAGAACCTTTTTGAAAGGTGTAACCACAGCGAAGATCCTTAGCTAAGTAACAGGGTAAGGGTTTGTAAGTCCAGACACCCACTCTCAAGGCTCTAGCTACAGTGATGTTGCTAAGAATGTACATTTTCCTAAATTGTGCAGTCTGTAGTGATGATGCAACATCAAGACATTATAAACGGTAATGGTATTTTTCCAAAATTTTCAGTAGCACAGAAAAACTACCCGTTTTTAGGTAAATTGAGTACAGATTCTCGTGTCAGAGTGGTTTTCGTGACGACCAACTTGTCATGGGGTCCTGCGCGATCTGAATTTTTTTAATCATAAAAATATAATTATTGGGTAAAAATCTGGGCTCAAATAAATATCTAAGATTAATAAAGGAGTTGGGGATTTCTCATCGATTTCACATCACTAGCAGTAAGTATCTCTAAAACATTAAGTATATATATTGTACCTGTATGTACTTTGCAAAGACAATTAAAGAGGTAAACACTCGCGCCATTGCATTGAGCTAGTTAAGACAACTTTAGTTGTGAAAGTTCAGTTAAATGGCGCGAGCTGTGAGCCACTTGCCAAGTCTCGCCGTAAATCGGATAATGTTTCCGAAATAACTCCTCACAGTGTCTTGGATTGCCAACCTGTTTTGCACTCGAACTGTGATTATGCTTGCAATGAAATTAGAATGGTGTTCACTCGCTTGGACATGTGTTCTGTGTTAACGTTCGACATAACTGTTATAAATATGAATACGATTTTAATTTATTCTTTAATCATTCTCTAAGAGAACCAGATGTGCTCCGCAGCAAAATATTATAAACTTCTAACAAAACAAATTGAGGAATGTATTCAAGTTCTTTAATAATTAAATTAATTCTCGAAAAATTAAACTAATGTTAATTTGTAGTCTATTATAGTAGAACCCTGATATGAAGATTGTCAAGAAGACAATGAAAACAGTCTTGTTATCAAGGGACTCTTCTTATCAAGGTTCGTTTTATAAAGACAGTAAGTGCAAATATACTATTTCGAGGAGACTTAAAAAGTTCACTTCTTATCGAGGTTTTTGTATTATCAAGTATCTTGTTATCTAGGTTCTACTGTACTAGCCTTCAACGCTTTGAATTGATTCTGAGATTCAATTAGTGGAAAATGGACACAGACCAGGCGTCGCCGTTGGTATGACAATGAAGGAGTTTGACTCTGGGGTGGTCGACAAAAGTGAAGAACTCCTGACATTGGCGGTGAAAGAGCACAAAACCAACTCCATAACACTTGCGGACATCGCCATTCCCCTCGACCTACTGAACTTGTTCACTCGGTACAGAGAGTTGCGGCGGTCTCATGCACAGGAAATAAACAATAAATTCTTTGTGAACTCTGAGGGGGATGGCATGAGGGCAAACGACGTACAAAACTTCATAAACAAGAAATTAAAAGAAGCCGGACATGACAAAATGTCATTCACAAAGCTCAGAATGTGTTATACGACATCAGCTGCCACCAGCCGCGAGGATGTGAGGGGAGAAGTCGCCCGACAGCTGTGTCTCAGAATCCCAACGTTCCTGGGATTCTGAGGGGCTACATTGGTCCCCGTACCGCCAAGTAGGTCCTGACGAAAATCCAGGCCAGATCATCCAGCGGCACAGCAGACGACTGCGACTGCCACGTCGTGACCGCCTTCCCCAGCCATCTTAGGGGGGGGGGAGGTGTGTTTAGTGGGTATTCTATTTAACAGCGAGTCCCACACTACCCTCGCAGGAGCGAGGGTGTGCGTAAATGCATTCACACCTTCCTACAAAAAAAACAAAAAAAACAAAAAAGCTTTGAATTGTAACCATTATAAGTTTAATGAAAGTCAATACAAAAGATCTAAAAAATCTAAAAGATAATACCGGGTGTTCAGAAGTCATGGAAATCTTTAAATAGCTTTTTTCTAGTAGAAGTGGTTTGGATAATCATGTTTTATACACACCATTTTGAACTTATTCTATTAAGTTTTATATAGGAAAGTCGGAAACCAATGTTTTTGTCGATGCGTGTGATGCCACAATAAAATTAGAATTTTGGTCTTAAACGCGAAAAAGGCTACGCAATTAGGTAAAATGTAATGTTTCTGTTTGCTCTCGAGAACCGGATTCGCCAATATGATCAAAATCACTTAAAAAGAGGAATCTAATCCCGCTAATACGAGGATGAAAGAATTAAATTAGGTTTTTAGCAACCCCACAGCAATTACTCAAAACACTCTGCTGTCATTATGGGGATGGAAGTATCGGGGAAAGGCCTAAGTGAAACCTGACTAAAGCTGCAGTAGGCAACAAATTCAGCTGTTCCTTATACGATTTTGTTATTGGATTATCCATATCTACAGCCTTTATTGGAGCGTTCAGTTCTTAAAATTCTAAAAACATAAGATTTTCCCTCATTTTGTAGCCTTTTTATAAAATAGTCGACAATTTAAATTTTCCTGTGACATCGCAAGCATGACCAAAAAAAATGGTTTCCGACTCTTCACGATAAAACTTAACAAAATAATCGTAAAAATAATGTATTTAACACATGCTTATTTCAACCACTTCTATGAGAAAAAACTACTTAAAAACTGAAATTTGTTTCCGTTTTTTTCATGTTTTTTAATGTTATTTTTCCATAAACCGACAGCACTTTATACATTACCCAAATTGAAAGAAAAGATAATTTCAGGCTGCAGTTCTTTAAAACTCAAAAAAGTTTCAAACAGCTCTAAATCCTTTGGTTAACTGTGATATAGTATATTAGTTACTAGGCCGGAAAGTACTGTTTTGCCGGACGAGTATGATGACGAAATTCATAATAAATATGTTAATAAAGTAAAAAAAATTTCATAATTTTTTAACTAATCTAACATGCGCAATCTAAAAAATCGAAGAAATTGCATTGACCAGATGGTGTGCACAATAACAGATGACTCGCTGTCAACCCACTGTTAACGAGTCCAACGTCGTTGAAATATCGTCTCACTGCAAACCTCTGTTCTTCCACTGTCTTATTAAAACTTTTTGCATTACCTACATAGATCCATAAATTTCTTGAACGTCAACGGCTTATGGAAACAAGCTTGAGAGTATAAATCTTAAGTTGATCATCACTACGGACGTAAGATTGAACGTTGTTTTTTAACATTCAGAAGACAAACTTGAACCATTTTTTACTACGCTCTATAAGTATACAAGCAAATTGAGTTATAGGATTTTAAAACATAGTTCTGGGTGGCCAGTTTTCACTCTACCTTAATCCATTTACGTGGATGTATTGAGTCTTAGAGCCGCAATCATATCTTGATTATGGTTTCTAGTAAAAAAAACTATAAAAATGTTGATTTAAAAAGTTTTTTTCTTAACAGTCGAGACACAGCAATCTACTTCAAATGAGCGACAACGAAAACTCTAAGTATATTCTGTCAAGCTTGTTTCATTTTTAACGAAATAAATAAGTAGTCGGTGACACAGTTACCGCCCGACAGCTTCAGAATCAGCTTAGTGAGTCGGTGGCACAGTTGGTAGCGCACTCGGCCCCGGTTCTGTGGCGGCAGCGTCGCAGGATCGAGTCCCGATGATGCCGCTTACTTTTATCAGTACTGTTCATCCTTGTACTGTACCGGCTCACTCCTTGGGTTTGCTTGATAACTTCCACGCACAGGCCTGAGGCCCAAGTGGTGGGGCAAATGCAAGGGAAAAAGAGGCTGCCACCCTCTTTTTATATAAAAAAAAGTATCAGATTTCTTCACTGTATTTTCTATTTGCTGGATTGCACGGTTTTCAAATTAATAATTGCAGATAAATAAAACGACTTCCACCACAAGACATTCAGGCGAAATTGGAGGATAGTAATCACCGAGAATTTTACATCACGGTACAACACTATAACATGTCAAAAAATTTCAATATAGAGTAAGTAAACTAAAAATTGAAAAAAGAGTATTTAATTTCCTTTTGAATCTATAAGCATACCCTGGTTAACAAATAATTCTTAACTAAAAAGAATATTTTTAAAACTCTAATAACACTAATTTTCGTTGATTGTGTTTCGTTTACAGCGGACTATCATGTAACTTTGAGAAAAGCCTTATAATCTTGATTGAAATTTTACAATACGTATAAGTTTATTAAATCGTTTAGCTCTGTAGCCTACAAACTAAAAGATAGTTTAAAGAAGTTAGGTAACAAAGTAAGGCTCAATCTTATGATAACGAATATTACTCTCAAAGGCCAAATAACCAGGAGCAAATTGTTCTTTAGGGACCTTTTAAGCTTAATAACCAAGAGTGCATGGAAATATGTAGCTTTTTATCTTAAAACAATTTTTAAAATATGGAAAAAGTTTTCAATTCCCGTTAGTTTCCCGCCAAGAACATTATACGGTGCCCGGAGAGGTAAAAATATAAATAAGAAACATTCAAAGGGTTCTCTAGGTAATTTTACTATATATAAATGGTAGCCTTCCCGAGATTTGTTACACACGAATATTCGATATTTGTATTTGATACGTATGCTATATCAGTGGCGATTCGCAAGCCTTTAAGACTATTGGGGCACACACTGTGGAGTACACACTACTTACATCAAGTCCACATTATCGGTATGGTGTCCGTCATAAATTATTTTTGTTTCCGACGTCGGCGTATTTTGTTTTGTTCCGTGTGCGCGTATGCCATTTGTAATGTTTATTTCGACTCTCTATTTTAAAAGTTCTGATAACTACGTTTTTTTAAATGTGGAATTGATTTAAATAGTGTGTACAGCCGCTGAAGATGAAGGGCAATGCCTCCGAAACAGGTACGGCATAATTAGAAGATTATTTTGACACCTAAAGGAGATTACGTTAGTAACAAATTGAGTATGAAATATTTAATTAAACATAGGTAAAATAACAATCGACGCTTTTGAAAGGTGAAACTCCAGAGGATTTCTGCACAAAAGCAAATGAAATTGAAGAGAAAATGTAACGAAATAACCTACTGTGAATTAATGTTAGTGAGCTTGGGAAAAGGGTTTCCTTGTTAAGTAAAACCTTTTTACGTTTAAGCCAAGTGTCCTTAAGAGTGCCCAGTGATTTGTTTGTTTCCTGGCTAAAATATTGATGATTTTTTACATTATCTCTACAATAGTGTGAAAAAGTTATATTTTGATGAAATTTTTGATTTTTGTCTACGCCCCGTGATCGTCATTAGCTTCAATGTTTACTTTTCATAAGGATGTAAACATTCAAATACTGAATTGTAAACAGCTGTGAATACTAAAATTTGACAGTTCAAAGAGCAGAAGTAAGATCAGCTGTAATTTTTATCGTGAGCGAAGCCGCAGGCAACTGCTAGTAGTTCAATAAATTTGTTTCGTATTCATGTTTTAAAGTAATTAAAGTAGATTTATTGAATTATGTACATTTTACTTTGACATTATTCATTTTGTATGCATACCATGCATGATATAAAATTTTTTTATGTTCTCATTATTTATAATTTTTTCAATGATGAATTGTCGATGATGAATTGAAGTATTACTACAGTGTCATGTAAATTAGTGTATTGCTATGTAGATTCCGTTTTTAGATTTGATATTATACCGGGTATTTAAAAATTCGTGTCGGATACTTTAGCGTATAGTTCCTCGATGCTTGGTAAGCTCATAAATACATATTTTTTTATATTCGTAGGTGGCTGTCTGTCTGCCTGCCCCGGGAGTACTGTGATGGGAGGAGCTCTTGGCAATGCAACCGAAGCAAGAAGAATGTACGCGGCTTCACTTCCAAACCGCCGCCTCCCTTCCGAAAAGGTGTTTACGAGAGTTCACAATCGCTCTCGTTTGAAGTGAAAGGAGGAATGCTGGACGGCCTCGTACAGATCGAAATGTTGCTTTCGAAGAGGAAGTACTACATATATTTGATATTAATGCTATTACGAGTGCGGGGGCAAGTTGCAAATCAACTCAAGTGCTTCTTCTGTGTGGCGTGTACTTAACACAGAAGGACTTCGCCATATTCACCCCCAAAAGGTTCACTCCTTACTTCCAGACGACCATGAACCAAGAGTGAACTGTACCTGTTGAGTTTCCTTAAGACGTAGCTCAACCTAATTTCCCAGAAAATTTCCTGTTCACTGATGAGTCCAGCTTTACGAGAGAAGAAATCTTCAACTCACGGCTAAGTCACGTGTGGGCCTTGGAAAATGCATGAGATCACAGTGCGTGTTCATCAGCGCAGATTTTCTGTAAATATTTGGGCGGGTATATTAGGCGATCGCGTGATCGGACTAGTATGTTCTCCCTAATCGCCTGAATTCTCCCACGTACGTTTCATCCTAAGGGACATACACCCAGACCTTTTGTAAGGTGTGCCTCGGGGAATCAGGGACAATATCTGGTTCCAACATGATGGTGCCCCTCCTCATTTTGGAAATGATGTGAAACTTTGTTTACGTGAACTATCATCAGCGGTGGATAGAGTCCACCCGGACCAGTTCAGTGGCCCGCACGGGCACCTGACCTCACATATTTTTTCTGTGGCCGGATGAAAGACCTTATCTACAGTAAGCCCGTTGAAAACGAAGATGTCCTTGTGGCCAGAGTAGTTGCAGCGGCAGGCGCTATAAAAGATGTCGAAGATGTCTTTTAGGCAGTTCGTGAGTCCATGATAGAAGGTGCAGATTTTGTAATCGTGCTGGAGGACAGCATTTTGAAAAATTACTCCATTCGTATTTTTGAAAAAAGTGCGAATAACTTTTTTATTTATCAACTGATCGGAATTAAAGTTACCTGTAATTATGTAAAATAAAATTTTGAAAAAAGTTTTCCTGTTAGATTTTTTTTAAATAAACAGTTTCTAAGAAATTTGAGATTGAAAATTTAAACTTTCCGCCATTTAGAAATTGTAAAAGTACAAATTTTGAAAAAATCCACTTATATGCACTGATTACTAGAACCATTTACCAAGTTTCAATGCTTTATGTTAAAATACCTGAAATAAAAAAAATTTAGTTTAGACACATACAAAGAGTCAGACAGCCACTTACGAATATTATATATTATCATATGTATAATATATATGACATATATTATCATTTATGAGCTTACTAAGCATCCAGGAACAATACCGTAAAGTATCCGACACGAATTCTGAAATAACCTGTATTGTGTTGTACTGATGAGCATGAAAATAATCCAGTAAATGATTAGCATGGACTTCCCTGTTTTTTTTTTATAAATTTATTATGTACTGCTTTGTAATTAGGCACCAGCCTGATATGTAGTACAGTATTACTAAATAAATAAATCAATAAAATAAAAATCATGGCTGTCATTAACTTGTTCATTTACAACATATTAATCTACACTAAACTATATATTGCAGATTTAACCTTTAGATCAGAAATATATCAGCACAACGCTAGAGGAAAAAGCAAATTGGATTATCCTCAACAGAGGCCATTCAAATCAAGTAATTCTTTAAAATTTAACTGTATTACATTTTTTAATAGACTTTCTTTTGCAGCCCAGCTTGTATCTCTCCATAATTTTAATAAAACCATTAATGAATGGCTTACTGTCAATCCTCTGTACACCTTCCATGAATTTCTCAACTTCACAATCGATATAAAATTTCAAGTAACCTGCCACACGTAATTACATGCATTGTATCTACTTGTTCATTGTAATGGCTTGCTGTATCATGAATTTTGACTTTTTTTGTAATCAAGGCCAATAGTAATAAATAATGTTGTTCTGTTATGTTATTATCTTATTCTGGTATATATATTTCGTGCTACAGCAAAAACTAAATGTCATGGACACTTCATCTTGGTATCAAAATTAAAGCTTGGAATCCCATGATGTGCACTATTATAGTTGGTTTGTTTTAGGTCTTGGGCATAAGATCGTCCAAAAGGGATCCATGTCAAGTATTTTAGATGTGCTTTGAGAAGTTACTATTGTTTGAAATATATTTTATGGTTACTAACAGAATGCGGAATTAAGAGACAACAAGAATATAATCAGAAGAAAATACTCTTCCGGGCAAAGCTCGGGTTATCCGCAAGAAGGAACTGCAATATGAAATTCATGTTCGTAAAATAGAACTGAATGCTGCTCTAATGTAAATTGATAAATTGTGTAACAAGATTAGATGTAATAATATAATTACTCACGGTTTACAAAAAAAAAAAATGAAATCTGTTTAAGTGTTCATGTTTTTATGTTATTTTACCATAAAGTGTCAACACTTATATATGCCAATTTCTTTTTGCAAATATTTCTGATTATCATTTGCCAAATATAAAAATTCACACTTGCGGTTCTCTTAACAGTTGTTTTTTGATTCCATAGATAAACCTTTGTCGTATAAATATCTAGGTATTGTTTTTGATTCAAGATTAAAGTGGTCTGGTCACATTGATTTTTAAAGACAAAGCTTAGAAAGTAATTTTTTGCATTTAAACAATTAAGTGAAGTTCTTGATGAAAAAGACGTTAAATTAGCCTATTTTGTATATATTCAATCTCTTCTGTCTTTCGGTATCATAGCTTGGGGCGGAGCCCTGCAATCGACGCTTCAGCCATTAAATATACTTCAAAAAACTATATTAAAAATTGTGTTTAAAAAAATGTAAAAGGTATCCTACTGTTACTCTTTTTGAAACGAGTGGTGTACTGACAATCAGACAACTGTATGTCAAATTTCTTTCACTTCACAATTCTAAATGGGTAAATTCAATTTTTTTCCTCTATTTCACATTCATATAACACATGTTACTCCCATAATATCGGTATTATCCCTTTACAACCAACCAAGTCGATTTAAATAACTAACTCTTTTATATCGCTCATGTTTTGTACAGTAATATTTGTCGTTACTTTAATGAACTAAATATTTTGAATTGCAATTCTGTAAACGTCTTCAAGAAAAATATTTTTAAAATTGTACTGAGGAGTGGAAAAGAAGAGGCGGAAATGATAATCAGAACTGGTTACCGGCGGATCTGACCCTTGAACCCTCCTACACCGACGACGACTCGACTCAACTCGACTCTACCGACGACCGACCGACCGACTGGACGCCGCCCCCTCCCCCCCACGCCACTTAACTCCACGGATAGTCTTGTACTACCTTCAATAGCACAGTTAGTTTTTTTCTTCACCTCACAATTCATTATTCGCGTGTCGACATGGAGAGCGCCATTGTGTAAAATCATTCATTAATTAATCAGTTGTAAATAGATATCAATTTAGTTTTACAAAAACTTTCCTGCGCTTTTTTCCAGATATATTTTTTTATAATTTTAATTTACAGCCATCGTCAGTTGGATAGGTGCTCTGGTCTGCGCACAGGCTCTTTGCCCATGCAGGCCATTTTCTTTGGTAATTTAGTAAATAATTTCCAATAAATAACTATTAGATTGAGCATTTAATTAGTAGCATTTTGTTTTAAGTAACTTTGTTTATTTTTCTTCATTTATCTTATTGTAATAATTATTGGGAAATAAAGCCATTTTTATTTCATTTCATTTTTCTTTATATATTGCCCAAGTTGAAAGACGAGATAATTTCAGGCTTCAGTTCTTTAAAACTCAAAAAAGTTTCAATCTGTTCTAAATCTGTTAGTTTTTTAGTAAACTGTTAATAAATACATACTCACGGCTTACAAAAGAAAACAAGTTTTCATGTTTTTATGTTATTTTTTCATAAAGTTTCTGCACTTTATATATTGCCCAAGTTGTAAGAAGAGATAATTACAGGCTACAGTTCTTTAAAACTCAAAAAAGTTTCAAACCGCTCTAAATCTGTTGTTTTTTTGTGAACTATGAATAAATACATATTTTTACTCACGGTTTACAAAAAAATTGAAATTTGTTTAAGTTTTCATGTTTTTTATGTTATGTTTTCATAAAGGGTCAGCACTTTATATATTGCCGAAGTTGAAAGAAGAGATAATTTCAGGCTACAGCTCTTTAAAACTCAAAAAAGTTCCAATCAGCTCTAAATCTGTTGGTTTTTAGTAAACTGTGAATAAATGCATTATTACATCTAATCTTGTTAAGCAATCAATCAATTTCTTTCTGAGCAGCATTCAGTTCTATTTCTCGAACATGAATTTCATATTGTAGACCTTCAAGCTGATATCCTCGGATTTACCCGGGAGATTATTTTCTTCTTTTTGTTTCTCAATGCTGCGTTCTGTTAATAACCATAGTGGCTATTTCAAATCATAACCATAGTAATAACTATTCAAAGCACATCCAAAATACTCGACATGACATGGTTCCTTATCGGGCGATCCAGTGCCTAAGTCCTATAACACATTGCAACCAAATAGAGTACACCTCGGATTATCCGGACCCTCCATTAACCGGATCCCGGTTCATCCGGACTGGTCCATACGATAAATTAAAATCACTGACTGTACTGTAATGTAATGGCTGGAATCAACTGTTTATGCTTTTGTTCGATAATTAAATTACCTGCACCTTTCCAAACATCAATTTTTGCTTATGTCAATAAATTTAAAATTCATACTGAAGGAGCCCAAGAGTCCTCGGGGATTTCACAAATTGGATGAAACCTTCCCCAGGCACATTAACGGATATTCAAAGTCTCACGGCGATTGGATGGACAGTTCGGTAATGCGTAATGGACAAAAAACATTCTTTCAGACATACAGTTATTCGATTTTATTTATAAAGATTAAGGAAAATACTTACAAATTCCACAGAGTGAATACAGAAAAGCCCCAAGAACAGGGTTTTAAGGGCTTGAAGCCAAATACAAAGGTGTTCATGATATGCGGAACGCCAAACATTGCAATTTCATGTACAAAGTACTCGTCCCATACCATGACAGCGTCTCCCAGGCAAGAGAACACTAATCCAAAGACTCTCCGCGAGAAAGCATATCTAGAAAAAGGATGGTTTAATGTTGAATTGCATACAGAGCTAAAATAAATCAATAATTTAACAATTTAGTAATGTATAAAAAAACAAGTAAAATCCCAAGTTAAAAGTTGAAACCATTTTATTTCACAATTTTCTTTTTTAGCCTCAACAACAAGACAAGTAATAACACATCAATCTAACTTATAACAGTCATACACCTATGAAATATTAAACACTAGAGAAACAATAACAATTTTCGAGAAGTCAACCAACCACACAGTCAATGCTGGTGAAATACCATACAATTTGACTCTCTTCTAAGTTTAAAAACGATCTTTTCAATATTGTCTAACGCTGCTAAAATCGCAAGACATAATCCCTCTGAAGTCGGCGCTACAATCAATTGCACTTTCTTTTTTCCACACCTTTCCTGATAGCTGTGAAACAAAGAGTCGACAGCTAAATATACTACGTACTGAATTTCAGTAAAATGCAGCCTATAGTGTCAAAACAATTTTTCTGTGGTTCCGGTTTCGAGTCAGTGACGACTCATCTTCAGCCACTATAACTCTTTATTTTCACACTTCCGTGGTCGTCAAAATTTCAACCATATAGTACATTCGACACTGAACAGTTAGGTACACAACACATACATTAAAATTAAACATAAAACTCCCTGATACATAAAACGTTTGCCCACGTCTCACGCGATCCGCACCCATTGACATTTGTGGATCAACTGGCAGAGGAGCGTCTACTTGTTCATCAGCAAATAGTCGAAGTTCAGTTGAGATATATCAGCTGATTGTTTCGATCTAATTCATTATACAGCCTAAACGTTATTTGTCAGATAACTATTCTTCCTTATTTAGCATATCATTTCTGTCTTACTACCGGATCTTTGTTACTATTTCATCTAATAAGTACTGCTAAGTTATTCTCGATTTAGTTTAAAAGTTTTTAAATCCTAGGTATAATTTAGTTGAAAAATAAATCTAAATATTTTATCACAATAGGATGGTAAGGTAAATTTCTTATATCTAAAACACTAATGAATTGTGTAAGTTTCGGCTTTTACAAAATGCATAACTTAATATAAAATACAATAACATAACCACTGTTCGAACACTTGAAATAAAACTTCCGTCATTACATCAGTAGCAGACATTACATCGGCGGGATGGTTGAATTAATTTTGTTTATTGCCTCATCGTGACGACAAAACGGTTGTCATCCCTATACATACCCCTCCATAATCAATAATACATCACAGTAAAATTAGTTACTTAATGTTTGAATGTTATTGTAATAGCATTTTCAACTAATTCAATGAGTTTTGAGTTAATACACGGTGATTTTTTTCAAACACAAAATTTTTAAGATTAAATAACGCACATATAAAGATTAAAAGAGTATTGTTTTGTTAATCTTTACATTTTATACATTATGCAACCTATTATTTAAGTTTGATCACATTTAGCTTACATTATGTGTTCAAACAATCCGCCATTGACATTTGTACAAAGTTGAGCTCTCTCCATCAAATTCCTGAACACGTGTTGCAAGGTCCTACGTCTTTGAATTTCTTGCATTAAATTTGTTATGTTAGTTTTGAGATGCTGAATATGTGAAATGTTTTCGTAGGCCTTACTCATATGTATTCCGAAGGAAAATTATATAGTGGGGTCAAATCCGGGGATCTTGGGGGAGAATAATCCTCCACTGAAAAAATCTAGTTTTGGGCTGCGTTTAAAAAACAATCACCCTGTATAATCAGTGTGACGACTTTATCAGTGATGTTCACGACACCTTGAACAGTGAACATCGCGGTGATGTTCGCGATACCTTGAGTGTGTGTGATCTGTTCACGATACCTTGTGAACAGTCTGTTACTATAAAGGGTGAATCTTCTAAGCCATCCACAACAGATTGTAGACAAACGGCTTGTCATAAAAAGACGGAACAAAACCTGTCCCCACCAACTCATACCCATGGACCAACGTAAAAAATATTATTTTATTTTTGAAACACAGGCCCAATATCCCAAAAATCGGAAGTAATGGGTTCGGATCTCAGAATTTTTAAATGCAAACCGGGGACCGAGCTTTGCTCGGCTATTTCTGAACATATCTTAATAAAACTTGGTTTGTGGCTTCATCTAGATGAGATCGTCAGTTGGCAAAGTACCGTATGTAAGTGCTATTTTAAACATCTAGATAGAGTGTCTCAACGCGCTGGTACATAAGTATCAATTTTAAAGCGAAGATGAGTCGGACTGGGACATAACTTCATCCAATATGGCGGATCCAAGATGGCGTCATCAAATTATCGTTTTCACTTTTAGATTCAGCTTGAAAAAAACAAAGGTTTTGGTAACTGATTAGATACAAGTAAATTAGCTAAAATTTTAAAATGCATCATTTCAAAGCTCTAAACAAGACAAACAGTATGGTAGAAACGGAATTAATTATCTTTATATAGTTCAAAATGGTGACCAATCTAGTGGGAAATATCGGTATATACGGAATACCCTGTATCTCGAGTACCACAAAATTTTTTTTGTTATGTTTAAAAATTATTAATCCTCTTAAACTCAGCTTTAATTTGATGTGCGACAGGCTAATATTTAAAAAATACAGGGTGTCTTGCAACCCTATAAACAAGCATACATAGCATTATTCCTTGGGTCGAGACAAACACATTTTACGATATAAACATGGGTCTATGGTGCCTAGTTTTCCGTCTGTCTGTGTGTGTTTTTTAAAAACAAATTCATAACTCCTAAACTGTTTGAGGTACAGCGTTAAGATTTTGCACAAATGTTTATCTTATTAGGATCTATCTTCGTTTGACATTATTCCAAAATATCATTAACCGTTTCAAAATGGCGATCATTTATATTTTTTGATGCCAAATATCACGAAAACCGTTGATTTAAACAAACAATTAATTGCAATATACACGAAAGTAAGTCAATTTCATGTAGTTTTCAATGATACCTTAGTTGTTGAGATTGGATAAATATTTACTGAGAAATTAGATTTTTTCATAATGCTTGACAACTTTTCTCTAAACAATGTTAAAATTAAGGGCTGTCCAACTTAACTGTGCCACCATTGGTATCTCAGAAACTATTGAATTTAGAGGTAACCTCACCGACTTTTTTAAGACATTTAAAAATATGAAATCTACTTTCTGTAAATGGCCGCCATTTTCCAACATGGCGGACAACTTTGATTTTTCTTATGGAACACCCTGTATTTTATGGTGTATTTGGATTTTAAGCTTAATTTTAAGAACTTATTATTCTCAATAGTTAAGTGGATGTAAGCCGTTAATGTTTGACTTTTAACACTCTGTATTTTAACATTGTATATATGGGAAAAATGGTAATCCAATACGAAAAAACTAATTTCTCAGTAAATATTTAACCTATCTAAACAAATAAGGTATCCCTAAAAACTACATGTAACGTACTTACTTTTTTGTATCTTGCTATTTTTGTCTAAATTAATGGGTTTCGTGGCATTTGGCATCAAAAATTTTAAATGGCCGCCATTTTGAAGCGGTTAAAGATATTTTGGTATAATTTTAAACGAAGATAGATCCTAATAAGATAGATAAACATTTGTGCTAAATCTCAACGCTGTACCTCAAACCGTTTAGGAGTTATGAATTTGTTTGTAAAAAACACATATAGACAGACAGACGGAAAACTAGGCACCATAGACCCTTGTTTATATAGTAATACAGTATGTGTTTGTCTTGACCCAAGGAATAATGCTATGTATGTTTGTTCATAGGGTTGCAAGACACCATGTATAAGCTTTTAACAGTACATTTTATTTTATTTTAACGTTGGTTGCCCTGAAAATAAAAAAAATTTAAATGGCAGCATATGTCAAAGAGGACATCATTTTACAGATCTTGCAAAGACCAATAACTTTTCAATTTGATCTAACCTCATATCTCTAATGGTTTTTTAGTAATAAGAAAAAAATCAATTTTTCAATATAAAACCCGTGTTAAATATACGTAGTTAAGTTCAATGGATGCAAATTTAAATGCCCTGAAGACTGCACCGTGAGACTTTGCAAGACCTGTAAAATTAAGTGCTATTTGCTATTACGTTAGTTGCAAGAAATTAATGCAGACGCGTACTACATACATATTCCCCATATTGCATGATTTAATATTATTATGGAGGTTTACCTCACGTAGTCGATAGCAACATTGCTGAATGAGTGTGAGATCTGTCAAGATGTTTAGCACATGGGCTGCTACCGAAAACAGTGCATTGTCATATACGTAATTTCTGCCTCTGTCCCACAACTGCAATTTTACGAGGGCTATTCCAATTGCAAACACAAATCCTTTCTCATTTTTAAGAGCTACATAAAAGAAATTAAATAATGACATTTCCCTTAAGTCTTAATCTGTATTTGCATTACAGAGCAGTACCAAGTAAATAGTTAATTGAATGAACTGCAATTGTTGAAAAGACCTCTCTAATGATTTAATTTAATTTGTCAAACTAATTTTGCATCATGCATTTGGCATTGTTATTTGCAAGATCACTGACAATTTTTAGTTTATTTTTAATTCCTAGCTCATTAAATTTTTTTAGAAGCCTAATTAAAGTAGAACCAAACATAAAATTTTATTTTTGTTTGGGGAATATTTTTGTAATTTGCAATGATACATATTGTATTTGGTATAGATACATACTAAAATATACAATGTAATAATTAAATATTCCAAATATTACACCTTCATTTTGAAAAATTTTCCTGTGAAGTTGTACCAGGAAATTAACCATTGCGCCTGCTTAATTTGACCAGCCAATCCACATCACACAAAAATGTGGTCCCTGCAGCACTTATTTTTATAAGCAGCACTTATTTATTAAGTTATTGGCCAAACACATTTAAATGATATCATTCAATGTCAAATAAAAAACCCAACAGCGGCTGTTGTAATTTTATCTCAACTATCAATTATTTTAGAACAGTAACAGTTCAGTCTTTAAGTTATTCATAAATACATTCAGTCTACATTAAGGATTACTAATTTACAATTGAAATTGATTGTAGTTTAAATATTTATTCTCGTTCTCAATTTTTCATTTTCATATATGCTGAACTTTACAACTTCGACTATCGAAGTAATGATTTCAGCGAATATGCGATAAAGCCTTATAAATTACCGCCAGACATGCTCTCACTTAATAACAACTCTGGAGAGCGGACGGGAAGTTTTGATATTAAAGTTTATAACTTCAGCGTTAGCCGGTCAAGTTGACCACGCTCTCGGAACTTGCGGCGAGGCCTCTTCATTATCTAATTAGCTTATTTAATAAACCGTGTTCACATTTGCGCATAATATTAAAATGGCTTTTATTATGAAAATTAATCCTGAAACCACTAAACTGAGGATATAATGGAACTATAAGTTGCAATCCTTTTTCCATCATTAACAATTTTCACAATGTCGAAGGATCGCGTTAACATACCTAGCATTGCTATTACTGATTAAGAATATTGAACTGCACAGCTCCAATATTGTTGTTAATTTTTTTAATAACTTATTGCAGTTAAAACTACAGCGATTTATTAGAATTTTATTAATAACGAGGCAAGAATTTCCCTTGAGCAAAAATAATTTGTTGCGTAATTTTGAAGTAGGTCGAATCCATGAAGTAGGGGCGCATAAGAATTCAAAAGCTTTTATTTTTGCAAATCCTAATATGCCCCTTGCTTGTCACACTACTGTTAAATTAATTCTTTAGTTATAAACTCGCTTATACTTTCGCATCTACATGAACTAAAAATTAAGAGTTCTTTGGTGTATTCAATACATTATACATTACTTGAAATGGTAATCTATCCAGGGAGGTGTTTTAAGCCAAGTTTGAATGACAGATGAGTGTAGGATGATTGTGATGAGATATTGTAGACTCGTTATTAGCTATGGCTGACAGCTTCAAAAACCAACAGGTAATTACAAAATAATAATGTAAAAGTAAATAAGTGTAATTTATAAACTCACTTATTCAAAAGGTTGGTGACTGATGCTATGAAAAGATCATTTAAAGAGCGTATAACTATTAGTAACATTAATGCAACACACGATTGTTTTGAGCATATTGAAATATGTTCCTTACCAAAGTATCAGTTATTATTTTATCGCTGAACTATAAAGTAAATACTTAAAACATTATTAGAAAAAGGACTTGAAAGCAAACAAAGTCATAAGATAGTTCATTGTTTATAACATCATTTCTGGGTATTATTTTAAAAATATTATTTACAGTAATTATTATTATTCTTATATGAACCAAAATGTTGTGTTTATTCTTAGTTTGTTGCTTGATTGCTCGATTATCTCGAAAACGTCTCGAAGGATGTCTTTCAAGGTCTGTAAATATCTTATTTCTGATAAAAAAAACGTGTTCTATGCAGGTTACGTGGCCTGACAAACTCTAATAAGTGACCGAATAAATTTAAAAGTTGAAGAAAACTTTTTAATTGACAAATATGGGATGCCATGTTGGCAGCGGAATAAACGACGAAAATATAAATAAAGAATATCATAACAGCTATTTGTTACTCAGCTATTTAGCATAGAGAGATTGTAAACAGAATTAAATTTCAACGAACGAGGCTCGGTCCACCAGGCACTATAACTATGAGATAGTAATTATGTAGTATAATAACTGGCGAGTCTTTGCACAAAATTCGTATATTTTTAAATTGCAGGGAATCCTCATAAAATATTTGTTTTATTTCATAATAGAGATATCATTCTGACTCGGATTATTTTAAGAATAATGTATGTAACTCGTTATAAATAATGATGTAGACAATTTTATGTCTTAACAACATCCAGTGAAAAATATTGTTCTCGGAATATAGTTTCTTTTTGTTCTTGTTTTGTTCATTATAGTGAAAATGTTGTGTTTGTTCGCGTTACGTGAAACAAAACATATCTTTGGAGAGACGCATATCAGTCTAATTACTGTGACTCACCATTGATTATCTATTAACAATACACTTTAAAAGTGTAATGTCATTGGAACAACTCATTATTTTGACACCGAGAAGAGAAAGTTTCAGTTAAATTCAGAAAATAATATGCTGACTTTACTGTATCTTAGTAAATGAGTGTTCATCATACTTACTCCGAAACATCTGTTTTCTGTTCCTTTTTGATGGCTCGAAAGTTACCCTTTTGCCGTTCTAGTCTAGCAAAAACTAGGCCGGAAAAACGGAAGTAAACAATCAGCTGATTTGCAGCAAACCGACGTTTAATGCTTGTTTATTGGTTACTTTTTAGAGGAATGTAGTGGCAGCATTGGCAAATGTTTGTTATAGGTTAGGTTTGAAGGATTGAGAAACGTTTATGCAAGGACTACGTTATGATAGAAAGTATGTTATTTTCTGAGTAGTATGATGAAAAATATCGTACGTTACACGGCCGGTAAGTTTTACCATACTCGCATGAAAATCCCGCACTCGCTTTCGCTCGCGTGGGAACTATCATGCTCGTCCGGCAAAACAGTACTTCCCGGCCTAGTAACGTAATATACTATGCTTATATTCATTACATTATCAACACATTGTGAACAGAGGCTTATATACCTTGTGCCCATAAAACTATACACTGTGTATGGTCTATGCCTGTGGCGTGTCACCATGTTGCTATACCATCACATCAAGCAAGGTAGATTGAACATGTGGAACACAGTTGGAGGGTAAAGGCATTGCCCAAGTTATCTTCTTCCTCAGTCGACTTACATGTTATCCACTTCAATATCAACATATCTCATTACTCTACTGACCGGAAGGGAAAGTGGGCTGAGACAAAAAACTTTATGTTTTTAGCTTCCTTCTCATCTTTGTCAGTTTTTTGTGGCCAGTTACAAACTGTACGTGGTGGTGCGCGGCACCAATCTGTGTTTCTACAAGGACACCAAGTGAAAAATATTATTCAAAATACAAGTAAAAATGTTTTGCTAGCTCTCAATATTTTCCAGTTCTTGACTAAGTCTTGAAAATTGATTTTAAGTCTCCAAAATTCTATTTTCCAATATTGTTTTGAAATATATATTTTTTAGATGTTATTTAAAAATAAAAGGAATATGAAAAATGCCTTTGCATAAACTAATTTTGATAAAACCTTTTAAAGTGGTGTGTAAATTACCTACTTCCTTCTCATCTTTGCCAGTTTTATTTGTGGCCAGTTGCTCCTTATTTTCTTCATTTTGTTGTTCCTCATTTGATTTTTTTTCTTCGATCATTTTACTTTCTTCTTCTTTTTTTCTTCCTTTTCTTTTTCGTCCTCTGGTTTGTTTTTCAGCAAATCTTTCTTTTCTCCTTCCTTTTCTATTGTTTTTTTTTTTTAGTTCCAATGCTAGAGTTTTATTTATGACTTTTGCTGCCTCATTCATTGTTTTATTAGACACTGGAATCATATAATTAACAAAATCATATTAATTAGTGAATTTATGTAGTATATGTAAAATCAATCAAACACTCGGGACAACTGAATTAGGCGGGTGAGTGAGAGCTCTATTGGTGTTTTTGGTAGATAATAAACCATCAAAGACATGGCCTGCACATTCGATTGAGGGGTCTGTAACCAGGATCAGCTTCGGGCCCCCCCACTTTAATGTGCCATGTTATGTTTAAAAAACTACTTCGTAATTTTTGAACCCTCCACAAATTTAATTCGGACTCATAATTGGTAATTATAAATAATTAAGGCTATTAGTTCAATTTACTTTACTGGGAAAATTATTGCAAACATAAATTAAATAAATCATTCATTCACTTTTATTTTACTTGAAATATATTTCCATTTTGAGATTGATTTTCACTTACTTTCTAAGATCAAAAGTCAGTTGGGGCCCGATCATGCTGTTGTACAGTTCGTGCAGTTTATCTTCAGCTATGGCAGAAGCAGCTGATTGCAAGACGCGGGGGGAAGAGGGGGTACTTTTTTGAAAACATTTTTCTACGGTTCCTCTGTTTGTCAAACATTGTATTTACCAATATAATGTGTAGAAAATATTATATGATACTATTAGTAGTATAGTAGCCATAGCCGGATATATAATGCGTAGACTATATACTATCAGTAAATAACACGTGTATGCACCTAATGACTAACCACAAATCAAGAATTAATATTATTTACTAAAATTAATAATAATTTCTAATTTTGATCATGATCTGCTGTAAAATATTCCGCATTAAATAAGAAGTTAAAATATGATCCTTGTGGGGACCATGATCAAAGCGTACAAAGACAAGGGCTGGATTAGGCAGACAATTTTGAGAGTTTAGAGTTTTTGCCGCCCGCCTAATTTTGTTCTCTGGATAATAGTGTTTTGTTGCAGTTTTGGTTGTGTGCACTGTACTGTTTTACTGATATGTGTTTTTATTCAAATTAAATAAAGAAAAAAATAACTATAGCTCTACGTTGATAGTTATTTATTAATAAAGAAAGGTTGATTGAGGTCAGTGTGGTTAAAATTAAGGGTCATGGATCAAAGCGTACAAAGACAAGGGCTGGATTAGGCAGACAATTTTAAGAGTTTAGAGTTTTTGTCGCCCGCCTAATTTTGTTCTCTGGATAATAGTGTTTTGTTGCAGTTTTGGTTGTGTGCACTGTACTGTTTTACTGATGTGTGTTTTTATTCAAATTAAATAAAGAAAAAAATAACTATAGATCTACGTTGATAGTTATTTATTAATAAAGAAAGGTTGATTGAGGTTAGTTTGGTTAAAATTATCAATTTTGAAATAGGTTGGATTATCCAGCCAAATTGTTATCCGACCTAAGCTCAGTCCCGAGGTGACCGGATTTAAGGAGTTCCACTGTAATTTGTTGCAATTATTATATAACACTCAAGTCAAAAAAATCGTATACACCATTAGAGTTAAATGACACTAGACGGACAATATAATAATTTAAATTTATATTTTAGTGTTATGAAAAAAATATAATTTTCTTATAATATGCTTGAAAAAGAGTAGGCCGGATGGCCCCATTTAATTTGATATTTCATATTGTTAATCAACAAAAGTGTGAAGTGCGGTGCAACACTGGAGGCGTTACAGCAAGACCAACATTTCTAGGTCAATCTTGGAAAGAAATAAAGAACAAAATATAGAGTAGATCAACCAATCAGCAATTAAGTGTCATTAACACAACATTGCCAAAAAATTTAAAAAATATCAATAACTTTAGTACATCAACAACCACTAAGCCAGAAGATGCTAGATATCCTATACTTACATGTACACAATCCTATTACTTTAAACGAGCGATTCTTGTATCTTTACTTATATAAACAAGAATTAAATAACCAAAAAATTAAATATCCAAGAAAAATTTTGTTTGGATACAGAAATAGTTTGTTTGGGTACCGAAAAATCATCCTATCATTATTTGTTTTGATGTAAGGAAATCGAGCACTTTCGTGGATCTCAGCTGTACGGTAACAGGCTATTTTCGTTTACAGATTGATGAATAACAATATTCTACATTCGACTCTCGATAACTCAAATCCCACAGGACTGCGACTTTTCTTCGAGTTACGTGGTGTTCCACTTAGGCACAGTTTGAGTTAAAGAGGTTGTTCTGGGTTAAATTCAACTTCAAAGGTGGATTTGAGATACAGAAGCAATTAAACCAAATAAATATTCAAGTTAAAGGGGTAAATTATACTACGTTGGACCAGATATGATTCACCTTCACATTGCGACTTGTTTACCGTGGTTTTGACTTAAAGAGGTCCATTGAGGAAACTTCGAGTTGTAAAGAATGAATCGAATTCTTCTTATCTACTGAACTTCCTTTTTGTGTTCTAGAGTTAATTTTTGCGTTTCTTTGAGTAATAGAGGTAAAATATAACAGGAAAGTTATTTCGAGTTACATTAGAAATGTTTTTTACTTAAACATGTTTTTCCAATTTGATTGAAAATAATTTGTGATATTGAGGATTTCGAGCTAACGAGGTTCGAGTGAGCGAGACACCACTTTAGTTACCTTATTATTTTGAATTAGTTGTCTGTAATTTTTTTGAAAAACTATTTACATATACTACATAAATTCACTAATTAATATGATTTTGTTAATTATATGATTCCAGTGTCTTATAATACACTGGAAGCCTTATATGTAAGTGGAGCTGGAGCTGGTGTCTTATATGTAAGTGTGTGTCAATGGATGAGGCAGCAAATAAAATAAAAGTAAAAGTCATAAATAAAACTCTAGCATTGGAACTAAAAAAATAAACAATAGAAAAGGAAGGAGAAGAGAAAGATTTGCTGAAAAACAAACCAGAGGACGAAAAAGAAAAGGAAGAAAAAAAGAAGAAGAAAGTAAAATGATCGAAGAAAAAAATCAAATGAGGAACAACAAAATGAAGAAAATAAGGAGCAACTGGCCACAAATAAAACTAATTTACACATCACTTTAAAAGGTTTTATCAAAATTAGTTTAGGCAAAGGAATTTTTCATATTCCTTTTATTTTGAAATAACAACTAATAAATATATATTTCAAAACAATATTGGAAAATAGAATTTTGGAGACTCAAAATCAAGTCTCAAGAACTGGAAAATATTGAGAGCTAGCAAAACATTTTTACTTGTATTTTGAATAATATTTTTCACTTGGTGTCCTTGTGGAAACACAGATTGGTGCCGCGCACCACCACGTACAGTTTGTCTCACGACCTGCCCACCCGACCACACAGTTAAATCGTTGACTTTAAATCAGGCGGAGATTAACTACCCTAACACTTTTACTTTTGTTTTGAATAATATTTTTCACCACCAGACGGTGTAAACTTTTTTTAATGCTGTAGTTTTCTTTGCAATCATTGTTTTGTTTAAGTCAGTGGTTTGTTTACCTTAAACTAGATAACACGTAGCTCGAAATCGAGCAAAAATCATATAGTAAAAGAGTGAAGAATAATCGGCCTACCTATATACTGTTAAAGTTTAACCAAAGGGATAAATTAATTAAAAAAATTATATAGCTTAAGTACTGAAACTTTTAAAGTTAATTTTATCTACCGCACGAGTTTCCAGTAAATGTTAAAGATTGAAAACATCAAAACTACATGCCAACAACACTTAAATTATAAAAATCGGCCCAGTAGTTTAGTAGGAGTAATGATCACAATAAAACCGCTAGTATATTAAATAAGTATAGACAATAACTGGAGTTTAAAATCATGTAATTTCTACTAATTGTAGGTGAGTTTCTCAAAGACCGATAATATAATAAAATGCGCAATCTGCACCCGGGGCTCCTAGTTTGTTCTTATTTTAAATACCACATTTGCGCAGAGTTGAGTGAAGCATGGTCAAAATCAAATATTGTTTTTATAAAAGATAAAATAGCCATACAAAACCCCATCAATCATGCCCCCTTCAGGAAATTTGACAACAGTTTCCCTATCAGAGAAAAAGTTGCACTTTAATCCCTAGATGCACAAATAACTATTTATCACAGCAGTAAGACAAAACATTATTGTTTCAGGTGCTTAAAGTACTGGATGACCTCAACCTAGAGGAATGGATCATGGAGGAGGACAATTAAATGTAGTTTTAAGTTAGAATTTGTTTTAATTTTATTTTATTTGTTGTCTGATTATTAAATTTTTTAATTTTAATTATTTAATATATTTTTTAACTAGCTGTTCCCCGTGGCTTCGCCCATGACTGAAATGATAGTGAGATAGTAAACAAAGAGTGAAACCACAAGTCTATATATTCATATGTGAAGAAGTTTCTCTTATCGTCATAAATCGTTCCTGGTAGGAGAAATTTTAAAGTATGAAATGTAGATTATACAATATAATCATACTTTTAAGTGAAATACTACATTTTCACCCCATGCCACAATAAATAATGTAGCTTGAAATTGTTTGGAAATAATACTTTGTTCCTCACTGTGTTAGATTTTTTACTTGACAAATACTAATTAACTCTAGTCATTAATGAAGTCCTTACAATTGGATATTGCTTGATAAAATCTTTTTTTTTTATTATTATGAATATCATCAGACAGCAGAAAAAAAACAACATAGATTTTTGCCCATTTTTCTTGCTCTACATGTTTATATATCTAATCTTTACGAAAAATAGCATGTGATAAAATTTATGTAAATGACAAATGTACAGTTCTATTTTGTTATTCCTACACTGGCAGGGAAACTCATAAAGCCAAAGTTAATTTTTTTTTGAAATTTTAAATTCAATTTTCTTTTCTTCATATTTAAAAGACTAATATAAACTTCAATGGAATAAACTTCAATATATCCGCAGGAAAACATAATTTTATCTGTGTGCTTAGATTTTTGTTACGTAATACAAAGGCTGATTAAAAGGGAGCACAAAAGTCTTATGGAAAAAATTCTTGTCTATTAATATAAAGTTTCTAGGTTCCCCCTTAGGGCACAAAGAAGACATTGGTTACTATCTCCCTGTTGGGCGAAGCTATGCACGTGGGACAGCTACTGAAAGAAGGCAGAGTAAGATGTTATTAACATCTCCCTTCTTACACATAGGCTTATTTTTTGCTACGTAAATTAAGCCTATGTGTAAGAAAGGAGATGTTAATAACATCCTACTTTGCCTTCTTTCATTCACTATTGTCAGATGTCAGATGGAATAATCTCATGGGGTAATAGTAGTGGAGCTCACCGTATTTTTTTATATTGCAAAAACAAGCTTTGAGATTAATTAAGAATGTAAACAGTAAGGAATCTTGTCGACCGATTTTTGAAGAATTTCAAATAATGACGGTACCATCTATGTATATATATATATATATATATAGTAGCTTAATTAAAGTTAAGGAAAATTTGGATCAATATGAGATGTGGCAGGATATTCACAATCATGATATGAGAACACATTCAAAACTGAACTTGTTACCAAGAAGTCTACAAAAATAATTTAAGAAAAACTATTGTTATATGAAAATCAAACTTTTGAATAAATTGCAAAACAATGCATGATCTTTACCAGTAAATAAGTTTAAAATAGTTGTAAAAAACTGGTTGAAGAAAACACCATTCTACTCAGTAAATGAGTTTTTATAATGTGATACCAGAAATCTTATCTTTTAATTATGATTGAAACAATTCCAATTGCTTGTTTTAGAGTATAGGATATTTCTCATTATTTCTCCTTTTCTGGTAACTTTTTGGAAAGTACCTGGTGGACCGAGCCTTGCTCGGTGTTATTTCATGTTTACCAGTTCATCCAGTTACTATAAAATATTTCAATGTAATACAGTACACTCTCGATTATCCGTGTCCCGGTTATCCGAGACTCCGGGTTATCCGAGGCAGCTCTAAGCTTAAATATACGTTTTTATTTTTTTACTCAGCGTTATAATAATGCGTAAAACAAGTGTCTTTATTTCAAGTTCTTTTATTTGGAACTCGAAAGGACTTTCATTGTCGTATTTATTGGTTAATACTATATCTCATAAAACATTTTGAAGTGGTCTTATTACAGACCAACCTCAAAACACACGTTAACTCCATATTATCCGAGGTTCGTGTTATCCGAGGTAGCCTCGGTCCAGAAGACCTCGGTTAATCGGGATTGTACTGTTAAATTGATAAATAGAAACCTTTTTTATTGCCTCATGGACTGTTCATCCCATTTGCTGAATTTTCCCTTGATTCCAAACAGCTGTTATGATTACTTCATTTGTTTACACCTTCCTTGTTTATTTTCGTTGCTATCACAGCAATTTAACATTGGCTATAAGGCCAATGTTAAAATTTTACAACTTTAAAATTCTATTTATTACGTTATTAGATTTTCTCTGACCTAGTAATCTGCATAAAAGACGTTTTTAAGTCATAAATTACTTGTTTACAGACTTTGATGGAAATCCTCGGAGCCGTTTTTTGGATAATTGTGCAAGCACCCAAGCAAGCAAACATACAAGCACAATAACATTTCTCATATAAGAGTACAGGATATAATTTTTTATTTTTACCGCCATCTAAAATATTAGAGCTTTAAAATGAGCCATTGTTGAACGCTGTAAATGAAGTCTTTAATCAAAGGATTTGCCACAAAATTATAGATATAGACTATTTTTTCTTGTAAAGATAACATAGGGATTGAGTATGCAGGTTCGCTGCAAAATGTAATGTCAAAACTGGGTGGTTTTATTCAATATTTAGTAGATCTTAACTAGAAAAATCCATATTCCAAGTTTTATCAAGATAAATTATTTATTTTTTTATTCTTTATTTTGGCCAAAGATTATACAATCATGTCAAGCCTATAGCCTGTTAACATTTTTACCAATTCACAAGACAATTACGTACAATTTTAAGGAAATTTTAAGCTAAATTGACAAATTTTCACTGTTGATAAATTTAAAAATAGCGTCCAGAATTTCAATTTTCTTAATACTTAAAAGGTGTAGAATATATGATGGCATTTCAATATTTAGTTCTGATAGAATTTGAATAATCTTAATTAAGGAAGATATAGAATTACAGCTGGCTTTTCAAATTTAATCATATGGGAAAATGACCAGCTGTTTAAGTTTGTGTAAAAATTTCAAAACATCATCAGTAAAAATAGGTATATTCCTTATAGTACATTCATTTGGACATATTTAGTTTATTAAATAGTAAAATTTTGAATGTTAATTCTTTATGGCTGTAAGTGTAAAGTGTTCATTAAAAATATGTAAAACATTCAATTCAATATGGAATTATTTAATTTCCATTTTTTATGTCTAATCATGTTGTATTGACAGTTCATCTTATATTGTACGAAGTATTGAATAAATGTTCAACTACTCCCTGTGCTTTCTTAATTAGTTTCCTTCTAATATAAATTTCAGTATAGTTAGGAATAAAAGTAATAAACAGTCACTACAAGTACAATGCTGTGGTATAAATATTGATTGTCAAACAAATCAAGCAAAACATAAACCATGACTACTTATAATCTGCATATTAAAATAATATAACTGGAAATTTGCTGAGTGCGCAGTTTTGCTGTGAAGGAGGTATGATTAAATATTTAATACAGTATATCTTAACTAGCAGAAGGCATTTAGGGCCTACTAATTTTTATCAAGATACGTTAAGAAATAAGGAAGAGATTATATATAATTGCAGCTGGCTTTTACAATTTAATCAAATGGGAAAATGACCAGCTGTTTAAGTTTGAGTAAAAATTTCACAAAACATCATCAGTAAAATATTCCTTATAGTAAATTTAAAGACTAGATAACTAAATTTATTTGACACATTTAGTTATCTGGTCTTTAAATAAGCCATATGACTGTATCCACAATATGTCTTTGAATCAAACATCAGCTCACATGATTAATGTAAACAAAGCAGGACGTTTTAGATCCCATTGCTACTTAAAAGGCAGTTATTTTACGTTATTTTTCATTTTTAGAAAACTTTAAGAAATTACAGTACTTTTCCTGAGTCCCTGACTTAAAACATTTAATTTGAGCCCTTTTCCCTCATCCTGTGACTTGCCAAATGCAAATAAATAGTTCTTTATAAAATTAGTATAGAAAAATGCAGGTTTGCTGCTACAGAAATTTAAATACCCCCCTTGTCAGTTGACCTGCATACTCAGCGAATTTCAAATGCAAAACAACATATTTTAATCCATTATAGCGAGATTTGACATGTATTGGTAAGCTCTGTAAGAAATAACATGGGGAATGAGTATGCAGGTTTTGCATATTAGGTATACCGAATTGCAAAAATTCGGTAAAGTTTATTTTTCTATGTAAAAAACTCAAAAACACATTTTTGGGGGTTTTAATCCCCCTTTACCCCCCCCTTCCAATGGTCCGATCGGGCTGGTTTACGAACTCGTCCGAATATGACTACTTTACACGTCTGTGCCAAATTTCATTCCAATCGGACCATTTTTGTGAGCGCTTTCGTGCTTACAGACACAACACATATATATATACATACCCCCGTTGCAGCAGACCTGCATACTCAGCGAATTTCAAATACAAAACAACATATTTCAATCCAACATAGCGAGATTTTACATGTTTTTCTAAGCTCCATAAGAATAACATGGGGAACGAGTATGCAGGTTCGCTGCTACGGGTATGTTAAAAGTGGTTGGTTTTAATTCAATATTTAGTAGATCTGACCGAGAAGAAGCCCTTTACCAAGGTTTAACAAGATGTATTGAGAAATAAGCGATATATAGAATTTTACTTATTTCCCATAAGGTTAACATTGAGACAACGTACTGTGTTTACCACTTGCAATATCTAGGTAACCAATGGACATAGAGCAGTGATTCAAGATACTAAATTGTTTGTTTTTTTTTTAAGGCTGAATTCAATGGTGCTAATAAAAATCTGATTATTTTTATTTTTATATATAAAATGCTCAAAAAACCCATTTTTGGGGGGTTTACCCCCCCTGTCCGGTAGTCCGACCGGGCTGGTTTTCGAACTCGTCCGAATAATTACTACTTTACATGTCCCATGCCAAATTTAAATTAAGTTGGACCATTTTTATGCGAGTTATCGTGCTAAAGGCACATATATATATATATATATATGTGTATATATATATATATATATATATATATATATATATACAGTGTGTTCATTTTTTTTAGGGCCACCATTAGGATCTCGTAAACCGTAAGAGATACAAGGTAGGTTAAATTAGCAAAATTGTGCGTAATAATGAGCTGAATAAAATGGTGAAAAAAACATTTAAGGTATTCCATCTAATTCGTTCGCTACGCTCGAAAACCATTTTTGCCCTAAAACTAAAATTGCACATAACTCGCTTATTTTTCAAGTTAAAAAAATTTTGGATGAAAGTTGCTTCAAATTTTGCGTAGAATTTAATAAAGTGCATAAAAATTTTATAAAATTTTTCATTTTTTATATACGTTAGTCAAGTTTAAAATTTGTAATACACACATGGTTATTTTTCTCATTCATGTGATAGACCTTTTTTTCCTGATTACAAAAATACCACACATGTGGCATTTTAATCATTAAATATCGTATTTATCAAACAAAATGTTAATTTTACGTCATTATTTTACATATGATGTATACTGGCTTTATCTTACAACAATACGTTGCGGAACAGCTGATTCCTACAGAACCTCTCGTTTATTAGAAACTGCTGATTCACCGGAAACTGCAACAATGGAGGCAAATCAGCTGAGATGTTTACAATAAAATTGTAACTCAATGTTGTATTCCTGCATGAAATGGTCCGCTCAAAACCAGTTTTTAATAATGTGTTTTTCCGTGAATAATATGTAACATTTATCGTGAATTTTTAATATTATCGTGGCTCATTATAAACATTGTAAGAAATAAGTATTTAAGTTCCTTTTAACATCTTTGTATAGTTTTAGTTTCATAGTCATCAGTATTTTAGTTCAGTATTTTTTAATCATACTTTTAATCATAAAATTATCCTGTGAAGGGAAAATACCGCCATTTTGAATAATTTTCTGTAGCTTGGTCTTGTGCTTGGATTTTGGGGATTTTGGATTTCTTACATTTTACAATTGACAGTTCTTGGAAGATTCCATAAAAAATCATCAAACTAAAAAATTCCTCAGGCTCTATGCGATGTTTTTTGACTGACTGGTCTTTTGATGATTTACTTTCTAATTTTTTGTCACCTTCCAATATTTTGGTTAATAACATAAAAGGTCACCGGCGAAGATGTAAAAAAGTTGTTATTATTTTGTTCTCCATGAAATTTCACAGTTTTTGGGAAAGTTGCATTCAAAATACATTAATAGTAAAAATTTCATAAGCAATCAAAATAAATATATTTGTTGAGGCATTGAATTTTTTTGAAAATTTTTATTTTCCAACTACTTTTTCTTAGCCATATTTAGACTTCAGTACTGAAAAGTAATGATATTTCTTTGGAATTTCATAATCTATCTAACTGTGAAAATTTCATCAAAATATCTTCATAACCTTTTAATCTAGAGGCCAAAAAGTGCAATAAATACACTTTAAATTGAAAAAAATCAATTTTTGGCTGTAACTCCAAAACAACTAATTTTCGGACCCATGTTCACATAACATTTTTTTCTTATCTTGGTGTGAGGAATCGCCTGGTGAATTTGTTTACACTTATCCTGAAACACCCTGTATATATATATATTTATGAAAATGAACGAATGGTGTTTTTGGCATCTGGGGACCCTCAAAAAGAAATGTTTTGATGGTCTCGGGCTTATGTCTTACCATGAGACCTACGGTAACAGATTCTTCCCTATAGGGAAATTCGCTAAAATGAGGTATCATTAGGCTACAATCCAATATATCTCAACTATATGAAGCCACATAACATGTTTAATCAAGATATGTTGAGGAATAAGAAAGCTATCCAATTTTATTTACCCCACAAGATTAACATTGGGGAAGAGAGTACACAGGTTTGCTGCCTCAGGAATTTGTTGATTTGGGTATTTTAAGCCATTATGCCAAGTAGATATTAACTGTATGAAGCCTCATGCCAGTTCTTATCAGTATATTTTGAGAAATGAGCAAACTACAAAACTTATTTTATTACCCATTAGGTTAGCCAGCAGAATGAGTATGCAGGTTTGCTGCCATGAAAATGTTAAAATAGGGTATTTTAGGCTATAACCCATATATTACAACTAGATGAAGGCACATACAAAGTTTTTATCAAGATAGGTTAAGAAATAAGAAAGATATAGGATTTTTTATTTCCCATAAGGATAACATAGGAAATGGGTATGCAGATTTGCTGCCATAAAAATGGAAATATCGGGGATTTAAGACTAAAATGCATTAGATCTCATCTAAATGAAGCCATAAACCAATTTTTATTAAGATATGTTGTGAAATAAGCGAGATTTTCGAATTTTAGCGAATTTCCCTATAGGAAGAAGCTATTACCGTAGGTCTCATGGTACGACCTAAGCCCGAGACCGTGATAACTTTTCGTTTTGAGGCCCCCAGAAGCAAAAAACGCCATTCGTTTGGATTTTAGCGAATTTCCCCTATAGGGAAGAAGCTATTGCCGTAGGTCTCATGGTAAGACCGAAGCCCGAGACTATGATAACTTTTCGTTTTGGGGCCACCAGAAGCAAAAAACACTATTCGTTTGAATTTATATATATATATTTGCCTGTTAGCACGATAGCGGCCGTAAAAATGGTCCAATCTTGATGAAAATTGGTACATACGTGTAAAGTGGTAATCACTCGGACGAGTTCGTGAACCAGCCCGATCGGACCACCGGAAGGGGGGTTAAGGGGGATAAACCCCCCCAAAAATGGGGTTTTTGAGTTTTTTATATAGAAAAATAAAATTTATATCATTTTTGTTGGCACCATTGAATTCAGCTCAAAAAACCAAATAATTTAGTATTTTGGTTCACTGCTCTATGTCCATTGGTTACCGAGATATTGAAAGTGGTAAACACAGTACGTTGTCCCAATGTTAACCTTATGGGAAATAAGTAAAATTTTATATCTCGGGTATTTCTCAACATATCTTGATAAAATTTGGTAAGTAGCTTCTTCTAGTTCAGATCTACTAAATAATGAATTAAAACCACCCAGTTTTAATATGCCTGTATCAGCAAACCTGCATACTCATCCCCCATGTTATTCTTATAGAGCTTACCAAAACATGTCAAATATCGCTATGTTGGATTGAAATATGTTGTTTTGCATTCGAAATTCGCTGAGTATGCAAGTCTGCTGCAACGGGGGTATTTAGATATATATCTATATATCTATATATGTGTATGTTAGCACGATAGCGGCCGTAAAAGTGGTCCGGTCTTTATGAAATTTGGTACAGACGTGTAAAGTGGTAATCAATTGGACGAGTTCGTAAACCAGCCGGAACCTTGCCGGAAGGGGTGGTAAAGGGGGATAATCCCCCCAAAAATGGGTTTTTTGCGTTTTTCATATGGAAAAATTAAAGTGATCCGATTTTGGATTTCACCATTGAATTAAGCTTGAAAAAACAAACAATTTAGTATATTTAATCATAGCTCTATGTCCATTGGTTACCGAGATATTGAAAGTGGTAAACACAGTACGTTGTCCCAATGTTAACCTTATGGGAAATAAGTAAAATTCTATATCTCGCTTAATTCTCAACATATCTTGATAAAACTTGGTAAATGGCTTTTTCCATTTCAGATCTACTAAATATTGAATTAAAACTACCCAGTTTAAACATACCTGTAGCAGCAAACGTGCATACTCATTCCCCATGTTATTCTTATGGAGCTTACAAAAACATGTCAAATCTCGCTATGTTGGATCGAAATATGTTGTTTTGCATTTGAAATTCGCTGAGTATGCAGGTCTGCTGCAACGGGGGTATTCTGTGTTTGATTTGAGAGGATTTTGAAATGCTCAAGCTAGACGTTAAATCTAACTGTTGTAGCATATTTAATTTTTTGTCTGCACAGGTCTACAACAATCAACTATTTATTATTGTAAACTTGAACATTGTTGCACATTGTTATAACCTAGTTATTTTTTAGTTCCAGGTCTGTTAATGAAAAGACCTAATAAAAGTTCGATAATGCCTTCAAAGAGGTGTGTATTCAATAAATCTTGGCTTGCTGCAAAAGTGTTTGAAGAATTTAGTTGGTTAGACTTGGCTGTAAGTGATGTATCTTTTGCATATTGCAAAGATTGTTTGGAAACTTTCAATCTGAGTATAATGGGAAAACAAGCAATAAAATCATTCTAAAGGGCCAAATCATGTAAAAAGATAAAAGCTAAGACTTTAAAACCTGCAAAGTTTGTTTATACAGGTCACTAAGAAAACAAGATTCCCGACGTCATCAAAAGAAGACTTAAATTTAGTTCCTGGTACACAAACAGAAGACATACACTCAGTTCATAGTATTCCAAATGGTTTCAAAACATGTAAACCTAGATGTTCCTCAGTCAAATCCGATAACATTTTTTGATAATGAAATCGATATTAAATGTGCTGAAGCAATGCGGGCTCTGCAAATAGTATCCACAAACGTGTCTCTAAACTCATGTGATGAAACCTCTGCAACATTCAGTTTCCAGACAATAAATTGCTCAGAACATTAAAATGGGAAACACTAAGGCCCTCATGCCAATAATATCATGGGCTTGCCCCTGATTTCCAGGAAGAGTTACAAATGGAATCATACAGTGCTCTGATTATGTATTGTTTTTTGACGACTCCTTCAATTTAAACTGTTCAGCGAGGTCAAATGAACTTATATATCCTGTTTTGGGATATTAACCATCAACGAGTGTCAACAAGAATCTGGAACAGTGAATTTCTCGTCAAGGCTTTCAGCTGATCACTTACGCATTTATTGGAGGTATCCTCTTTCCATTGGAACATATTTTTCAAGTGTCGATGGATGAGCCCAGTCAATCGTTGGTTTTTCTAATAACTAGAGAGCCATCTGCAAGTCTCAAATCCAAATAGAAAACATATTTGGACGTAGCAGTATACAGTTTTCATACTGTTGATGGGGCTATATCAAAGCCGGCAGGCAATGGGGAAAGGGAGGTCAGGGGATTTTGCGGTCGGTGGTCAGGGAAATTCAGGGAAATTACTATGATACTTTTTTGGACACCCTGATAAACAAATATCTCATTTTAACTATCAGCCTAACTTTAAAATAACTTGACGTCTTCCTGATATTTATTTACTACCCTCCCCAGTTGAACATTCGTCAAGGCAAGCTGTACAGTGTCCACTGCTGCCAACTCGTGCGGCGCTACAAAGACCCTAATCTCTGTGGCTATACTACAAGGCGGACCCCGGGGATTACAAGCTAACGCTGCGTCATGTTTCTGTTAGTACGTAATCTACAAGCTAAACACTACGTTATTGGTGTAGCCGCTAGTATAATGAATCTGGTAGGTCTATGAAGTTCAACATGGAGAGTAATACTGCAGCAATGCATGCCAGGGTGTAAATAACTCATTTTAATATATCGATCATACAAATAATAAATTGATATATGCTGATGGCTATTGTATTTACAACGCAATACGCTCCAGCTAGGTGACTTAGCACCATTGTTTTATGGACGAGAATGATGACGAATTGGAGTAATCCCCGCTAGATATTAGCATATTGTTTGTTGTAGGGAAAGTTTTGTGTGTAGTTCGCGTATAAAATATCTTAATTCGCTTGATATAGAAATAACTATTGTACTCAGACCTTAAATTTATTACGTACTATTACAGAACACCGATGAAAAAGACTCACAAACATTTGCTTGGCTATTAATTCTTAAAAAAAGTTAATTTGACGACAATTTCATTTAATTATTCTTATATTTCCTTGATGAATATTATTCGCTCACTTCTCGCAACAACCAGGAACCAAAAATTCATTGGGTTTTGTTATATTGTTAGGTGCCCAAATGATTCACAGAAAGACAGATTCCTTCCTTCAGGAAGGTATATCATGTTGAATTCCGGAATAATACACGGATGCTATCTAAATTGAGCTTTTGCAGTAGGTCATATCGTTATTAAATGAATACATAGTAGACAGTAAATGTTAGGATAATTTTTAAAGTAAGACTATGACTAAATAAACATCAATGTTAAAGTAAAATAGGCTGTTTTGCACTGAAATTTATTGCATCAAGTTTTAACGTATTACGTAACGTCTTAGAAGTTATAAAATAAAATATTATTTGGGTGCTTAACGAGGTACCTCAACAAAAGAATGTATACCATTATGGTAAGCTAAGCAGGTTTTCCTTATCTGTTCGGAGCCCAAGACGTCGGCGTCGGCCCTTCGCATCGCCTACACTGGCTCGTCGGAGCCGGCGAGAGGCGATAGTCTTACACAATATGACGTCATTATCCCAAGTAAATTGGTGTTCGGGCGGGGCTGCAGGAGGTAAATTGAATTAGGCGCAAGGCTCCTCTCACACCGCCTCGCAATGCTGCTCTTCATACATCCATCCAATCATCTTATTTTTATATAGAATACCTGACTTTATTGTTTAGATTGACAACGAAACTACAAATAATTCAGCTATGGTGAAGTATAAATGTTTCACGTATCATTAATAATTTTAATTCCAGGAAGGATAACAACAACAAAAAAAGATTTTTTAACGATATCAATGTGACAGGCTTTTTTATATTAGAAATAAATAGCTGTTGACCATAAATAGTTAAAACAGCTTCAAACATGTCCCATTATATCATACTGTTTTACTTATGTTATGAAGGTTATATTGACCATAAAATATTGTTTTACTATCAGTCAACTATTGATTGCTTTTCTGGTTTAAGAAATACTAAAAAATAGCTCTTAAAAGAATGTACTGTAAGTTCTTTCCTGTTCCTCAAACGTCACAGATTTGCCGCAGCACTCGAATTGATAGGAATTTCGTAAACTATTAAAGTTTTAAATTGTGCTTTCCGTTAGTTTTTCTTTTCATGGTTTATAAAATATCTGTGAAAATATTTGAAACCTAGCGATGAGTCAATAACGGCAAACTTTTTTGATTTTGCTTATAAAATGACGAAAGCAAACAAACATAGTAACAATGAAAAGACTTCACTGCACAATCAATCTCATTCTACGCTTTTCATAGGGACAATAGCACTTGTTTATTGGCTAATGTTCAATATTATGTGAATATGTAAACCTATTTGGCGAAATACTAATTTTCGAAGACTCGTATAAGGTTGTACATGGTCGTTAACTGAAACAATATCAATTCTTAGTGCCATTAATAAGATAGGTGATTCACAAGCAGAGTTTAAATTATACAATTCACACTTAAGAACAGACGAACAGAGAAGCTATTTAGATTTATTTTTAATATTTAAAGCAACACCCCATATTCTATTAACATTTTATCAGCTTGCATTTATCCGAGCCAATTTCTAGCTTACAATGAATCAATGTCTGGTAATTATTTCCTCGGATGTCTGGCAGTTTGAGATAAGGAAGTACTGTGCTCGTCTTCACCTTAGAGATAAGTTTTCTCTTCATTCGCTTGAACCTAATTACGAAGACTTGTAAAGAATATTAGAGTGGCTGTATAGTGACTAATGAAATGTTTTGCAGATGTATTTCCTCTAAATTAAATTTATGTAAATTATTAATTTACAAGTAAACGGGTCTCAAAATATATTATTTTTTCATGTATATTGTTACGGTAGTAATAGAATTGTGTACTATAAAAAAATACCGAAAGCGGTTAAGTAACGGATTGGATTGAATAAAAAACAAATGTAAATTGGTATATCAAAAAATATAAACTCTAGACTACAAACCTATTTTAATATTGCTATCAAAATAGAACCTATGGAATATCATAATAGTTGTTTATTTCATTTATTAATAATAATAGGACATTTGTCTCTACAATTGAAATCTCAAGTAATTTGTAAGCTTCAGTTTATTTTAAGTACTATTGTTTAAATTAAACCAGTTTTAACTTAATTAAAGAACCTGACCTAATTTCTTTCTTAGGAGCAACTACTTAACATGTTACAAATGTTGCATCGGAATCTCTAATGAGTCTGCTAAGCGGGACGAGGAAGCCCTGCATAGTTTAAACAGATTTTTCTTATTAATTCGGATTAAATATTGTGTGGTGGGTAGGAAAACCCTACCTTTACCTCTCCACCTATTTTCCACTTTGAAAAAAGCTACATGGGCCTAAAAGTGTTGTAGATAAAACATTCTATAAATCAATATGAAAATAATGACTGCGTGGCCTTGGCTTCAATACGTGTTTGAATTATACGTATTGCTCAATTGTGTTTGTAAGTTTCGCATAACCTTGAAGACGTTTGCACATAAAAATGCGATTATTAAGATCGTTTACAAAAAATATGCTTTGCTTTAGAAAGTGTTAAGATATTAATGTTAATCAGCCGAAAAATATAAGTCGAAAACTATAATAATTGTTAAAGACAACAAGTGTTATAACCCCATTTCGACGATTCAATGCCTTTTTATTTATGTAACTGCATTTTTAAGTTAATATGCAATTTAAATAATCATATATCATAATTGGACTTTTGCGAAGTGAATTTATGCAATTAAATCTTACAATGTGTTTTATGTATGTGGACAACTACACACATAAACTACACACTTTGCCAAATACATGAGGATCTTAACCTAGACACCATGAAATTTTGAACATACAAGAGGCACTTCATTACGAAGCGTAACCTAGTTATCATCGCTTTGTTGTTAAACATCGCCGAAATAGAGTTGATAACGCAATAACAAACTAGAACATTGGGGTCTATAAACACCAAACAAAAACTGTTACAACTTTTATAATAACAAATTAATTCATTTTTAAGACTGATCAAAATGTATAAAGTAAAAACGATTTTTTAATCTTAATAACGTCTTGGTACAATAATTTTTTACTGCTAATTTGACTCTTCTCCCCTACACTGTGCCTGTTTACTAATTAAACATTGCCTCTATAATTTCACGAGTCTTACCATCGTAAGACTTTTAACTGCAAATTACGAAAATCAAGGTTTGAACTCTGCTTAGAAAGTGGGTTCATCTCGACCGGGCTTGGCCACCAAACTTCTTTTATTTAGAGAGGGTCTCTGGCGACAAGGTCCTCCTCCGTCAAGCTCTATCACATTCTTCAGTGGACCTTGTTTGTGCGCCTAGTGAGTCGGTGGCCTAGTGACAACATGTCGGCCTTTGGAACCAAAGCAGCGTCTCAGCTTAGGTGTCGCGTCATCACCATTTTATCGTGGGTTCAAAACTCGATCTTTGCCAAAGATATTTTAAACAGTACTGTCTAAAACGGTTCGGCCCTTGATACATTCCACATCGTGTTAGGAGTATGCAAGTAGTCTACTTGGCTAAGCAGATAATTAATATAAATAGTATAAAGTGTTTTCATTATTTAGGAAACGTGAGATTTTAAGCAATGTCGCGTACAAGCATTTATAAAAAAAAAAACTAGATGTTTTGAACGACAAATTATTTACTGTTAGCATATCTGAACAAGAATGTTCGTGTTGCGGTGAGACCAGTATAGCGGTTTAACTTGGAAGCCACGGGGGGACGGCCCGGGGTGTTGCGTGTAATCCTGTAACCTGTGCTTGTAGATAACACGGCCGGATATCAGCCTGGACCTGATTAATGGTGGCCGGAAGTGACGTAATACGACCATCCATCCCACAGCTGAGCCCTCGCCCCGACATCACTCAGCCACTGGATATTCAAATGCGGACACTTTGTAAATTCACTACCAACATTTATTTGAGGGATAAATTAATATACCGTCAGCAAGACATTACACTCAGCTCAAAGTTCGTAATATTTTTTTTATTTAGTTGTGTATTTGCAAAGCCAAGTTCTAAAACACCGAGGTCATACGTTAATTTTGATTTTTGCTGATATTTTCTATCACTGATTAGTAAAAAAAACAACAAAATAATAAATTAAAATTTGTCGTTTTTTACTAATCAGTGTTGGCAAATGTCAGCAAAAATCAAAAACAAAATATAAAATCACCATCACCAACGATGAATTTCAAACAAAGAACTGAGGTTATATTTATAATTAGTCACTGTCCACTCGACCAAAAATATTAGGATCAAAAATCGTTCAGTTGAGTCAGACCTGTAGATAAAAGAAGACAACTGAAAGGAATTACTTTTGGTAGGTGTCTGATGTGTCCCTCCAACTGTTAGTTATACATTGACCTGTGATCAAGAAGATTTTTACAATATCAAATAAAAATGTGCCTTTGAATACCAAACAAATGTCGTCAGTTTGTTTTGAGTTTTGGAAATGGTGGCATGTCCTGTAATCCAATTACTTGGAGGTCAGAAATTGTAGATAGTTATGATCGATGGTTTATGGATGCGGTGTTCCCAATGGGGATTAATGTCCGCACTATTGAGTAATACGTTCATAAGACCATCGTCATAACTAGACCAATTCGTAAGTGAAGTACGCGAAATTGTGACTCGGACTCCACGTTAAAATGTAGCTCCTTTAGAGTAGAGTGCACGAAATAGGGCGGGCGGCAAAAATTATAAAATCATAAAAGTGTCTGCTAAACCTCAGCTGAAATGACTGAATGAACTGTCAAAACTTTGTTTACGTTTTTCAGGGCCTTTTACACGTAAATTTGTGTTTATTTTACCATCTGATCACATAGTTGACCGACTATCGAAACAAATAATAACAATAAATTCGACAGCAGCGCACCCACTCACCCGCCCTATTTGGTGCCCGCAATTACAGTTGTTATTGGCTCTATTATTTAACAGTCTTGTCTAAGGAACATGTCGGCCTTAGACAATAACAAGACTACAACTTCGGGCCACAGTCATCCTACACTCGTCCTTCACTTTTATTCCGGTAAAATTCGCAGCCAGTGCTGCGTCCCGGTCTTAAGAAGTATTTAAGGTGTATTTTCACTTTACTCAGTTTTAATAATTGAGTAAATTTCACTTTCAGTTAATTTTCCATACAAAATGGATACTGTATGGAAAATATGCATATTTTATTTAATATAAAATAAAATGCCGCAACGAATTCTTTATCCTCAAAAACTAGAGTTAGTTTGGTAAACTTTAGGAAACATGGTTTTCCTACTTCCACTTACTAATAACAAACTAACACACAAACAATATAAAAAATTCCTAAAATATATTACATCCCTACTTTCTTGGGAAACTTATAATTCTAACAGCATTGAACATTGTTTAGTGTAATGGGGGAGTCGGGTTCAAATATCGCTTACACAGGTGAGCGACGCGGAGGCGATAGTCTTACACAATACGACGTCGTTAGGGTATACTGCTGCTGAGGCGGGGCTGCCGTGATCCAGCACCACCTTGTACTTCAGTCATAAAGAGAGAGTAAACAATTAATATTAGTAATTTTCCCCCTTTAAACTGCCACCGGTTACATTTTTTTTTTCAAAAATATTTAACTTTTACAATATTTATGGTAGAAATCGTTTGAGGCTATTATAGTGTAGAGTTGATGGTGTGAGAGTAACATTGTCACGACTTCTTTATTGATATTGAAAGTTGAAGTTGATGTCGCGCAGCAGGAGTCACACTTTGACTGGTGAAGTGAATCCGCGGCTCCGTATTTTCCCTACGTTCACTATATCACTTTTTAACCTCCTAGAAACCACCAACAGGGGCCGATTGGTGATTTGCAAGATCTTTTATCCTATTTTAATGGTGTTAGATGTCGGAAAACCTAACAAAAGCGACGAATACCAGTAAAAACTAAGCCCTAAACTAATTTTAAGTCAAATTAAAATTATTTTTTCGGAGAGCTTTATTTCATCCGAATATATGTCTCGGGAACATCTGGTTTGGTTACATAAAAATGCATTTATTTAATTATTCAAAACATAAAGGCTGATATGATGCGGTATCGCTCATGATTTCCAAAAGAAAATCGCCTAAAAAATAATAACTTTCGAGTTTGATAGAGAACAAAAAAGCTATATTCATAGAAACCTAAAATTCATAGGGAAACTTATTTGGTCACTTACGAGTCAAGTATAATTGTTAATAATTCATAAAATCGATCCATTTATCAACAAGTTGAGCTTAAGTGTGATAAACATTAGTTATTTTGGGTTAATACGGAGCAAGTAAATTTGCATTGTCAAAGCAACCTCTTCATTACGGGCTATAACCAATTTATTTGGCTGTAGATAAGACTTGGCACAATAAGGCCCTACAGGACATTCATTATTAACGGCCTCTGTACGATACCTCTGAATTATCTATACCTATGATGTAAATGTATAACAGATAATAACACAGCCCCCGTATATAAAGTTTGTGAATAAAATAACTACTGATAATATCAAAATTTAAACGTACCTTATCTATTTCCTAATTGGGCAAAATGTAGCCTCAATCGGAGGTTTCCATTTTAAGTACCCTATAACTGTCCAATATGTTCTTTTGAACCAGGTGGATGCTACACACGACATGTGACATTTGTTTACATTTTTATGTTAAATGTCACGACTTTCTTTTGGAAATAAATTAAGTGCTGCTGACTGTGGTTAACCTTAAGAATTTCTTCAAACCATGATCATATGTTTAATTTTAAACTAAGTGAACTGAGTTTTTTTGAAAATGACGGATAGCACTACTGTTAAAAAACAGCCCTTTACTATATTGAAGTAACGCCCTTTCTTAAAATTCGGATTCGTACCAGCCAATGTCAAAATATCTTTAACATTACACTTCAAACGTTTAATTCCGTCAAACTGTCACCAAGTTGTGAGTGTGATATCCGGCATTTGAATTTTATTTTTAGGGGCTTTTGCCCCAAAAAATCAGATTTTAAAACCGTTATAACACATGATTTTAAAACCGTTATAACACAAGTTGTTCAGCGCTAGAGCGTTGAAAGCGCCCTCTAGAAATAAATCAAAGGCTTGGGGGTCGAAGCCGTTTAAGAATTGTACATTTTAATTTTTAAGTCGCCGGTGCGCTACGTTATAAGCTTTAAAATGACACCTCAATCGTAAAAATCGTTTGAGTAGGACGGCTGCAAAAGGGATCTAACAGCGTAAACCCTTATTGTATTAAGTATATATATAGATAGATTTATTATTACACCTCTTTAGACCTTAATAAATCTGAACATAAATATAAAGATAATAATAACTCACAATTACCTCTTCATTAAAAATCAAAAAAGCCATGTAACTAAAAACCCAGAATTATGATTTTCTAGACACAAAAAAACTAATACCTAACCGTCTAATTTACTTTAACATTGACAGAAACAATCTTAATTACATTATATTTAAATCACATCAAAACATATTTACGTAATATTCATAAACTTTGGGGAAACGATATTTATCAGCGAAAAATCCGTCATCAGTCATATTTAAAACTTCCTAACAGCATTAAATGTTTTATTATTGTTCTAATTTTGAATTGTTCATATTAAATGGTTTTAATATTTCCAAGAAGTTTTATTTTTTTTATTACCATATACAAAATTATTGTTAAAAATTTGGTCTTGTTGCTTACGTTGTTTAACATTTTATTGAATTTGAATTTTTTTGAAGTTCAATTATTATTGGACCTGTATTCAAATTTCAGCTAAGTTCAATTTAATACCTGAACTTACAAATTTCAAATACAAACGTAAAATACAAAGTTTTTTAAATATTTGCTCATGACCCTTTATTGATCCAGTGAAGCGAGGCATAATCCAGGCTCAACAAGTTACCATCATAAAATAGTAAGCCAATCATGACAGTAAATGTTGATTAACTTTGCAGCGAAGCCAGTCAAGAGTGCTTCAGAATTATGGAGAGATATGGCATTCTAACTGGCATTACACTAGCAACTATTATCATTTACAAATTACACATTAAATTCATACTTTACTGATCAGTAATGAATACAGTTTGAAGTCCCGATGTAGAGATAATTACTTTTGATAATTACATTACGATGACTATATTGCTGATCACTACTTTGCAAGGAAAACGTATTTTAAGGAAATACGTGAGTTGTGGTCTGTGTATTATAAATATTTGTGAGTACGCCCAGCTCAGCAGCTGAAAAGTAAACAGGTAATTGTGAATAAAACAAAATGTATCAACTGTTCAGCACATTTATTAATATTTGTGCCTTAGGAAAAACATTTTTTAAACTAATATTTTACCTCGAACTTCCTCACCGAGACCTTCAAGTATGAGGTTGATGGGTGTCGGAGTTATGGTTTTCTCAAAAGTTCAGAGTAATTTGGAATTGGTTTTCTCAAAAGTTCAGAGTAATTTGGAATAAAAACAGTTTATACATGGATTTGGTTTGCACTAAAGTCCTTCTTAGCGATCGAATTCAGAAGTCAAAAAATCGTGTTAAACTTATGTTGTACATGAGACAAATTTGAAAATCCTAAAACTGTATTCAAGTTAAATTTGTAATTACTGAGAACATATTAAAGTTTAACGTTGAGTTAAAAAAAAAATCCTTCTTTAGTCTTCTATGAAAAGGAACCACCACATTAGAACTTTCAAAACGTATCACTACTGTAATATTCCCTCGCACTAGAAATGTCACGACAATGATGGCAATATCTGCAAACGTCAGCACGAGCCCACAGTGAGTTACTGCTGATTGAATCATCTTATCAGAGCTTCAGCACTGATTTATTGCCTTTCTCAAAACTAACGTTCCGGGTTTAATTTATTTCGAGTAATTTATGTTTTAAGATTGTGAAAAGTGGCTTTCAGCAACTACCGAGGTGATGACCTTGTCATTGTGTGTTAACATATTACAGTCGTAATATTTTTCTCACCTAACGGGGTTATAACATATTATACATACGCCTTATGTAACATATTATACATAAGGTTTGAACACGCGGCTAAGTGCAGCTCTAAGAGTGTTCTTGAGGCGTGATTCAATTTCCGCCCACCGAAATCGCAATTTGCCCGGACTAATGAGATCATAACGTGTAAGGCGCTGCACAGCACGTGGCTTCGAGAAGTAGGGCCCTTCCACAAGTAAGGCCCTTTCGTCGTGTTGGCTGTGGAACTAAATTTTGTGCGGCTCTTTTAAATCGGAACGCATAACATTAATCGATCTCAAATCTATATATTTTATGTAGAATTATATTGAAGTATGACGCTTGATTAATTATGACGGACAGATTTGCTACTGACCAAGGACACCCAACCTTTTTGCTAGGATCTTCAATCAATAGCCCAATGTTTAAGGAAGACAGATGTATCTAGAATCAACCCATCAAAAATTTGCGGACTTTTCTCAGGACCATTCATGCGAAGTTTTGCATTGTCTTTTGTATATTAAAATAATAGGGTGATTTTTGCGAAGGGGATTACAGCGTAACTATTGAGTCAATGTCCATTTCCGTGTTTGTTTGAAAGTCTCTAAAGTCTATACGTGTCCTTTAAAAGTCTCAAGATGGACCTAAAAGCAATGGGAAACCCTATAAGTTTTTTTAGTCCATTTCATAAGATCGGACAGCGAATCAAAATAAAAGAATCACACCAGCCGTATGACAATCAAGCAGACAATAATGAACAAATAATGCATTTGAATCACAATTTCCTTTTGTAGTTTTACTTATCCAAACAAAGCCGGTAACATTGATGAGCGGTGTTCAGTTGAATGTGCGGCAACTTTGAAAATAAATCTTCAACTTGTACCGATCTATGAGTAACCCTTCCAGCCATTGCTCTCTTTAGTTGAATTAATATTGGCTCTCCTTGGATGCAAGCTTTAAAGATTGTTAGTATAAAACACATATAATTTACCGTCTTTCGTGCACGCGTACCTAGTTATCCCGACTCGTCAATGCCCTCCCCCGCCAGGATTTGTCCCCCAGCTGCGGCAATCACGGCCCCAGACTGCTGTTAACGCGATATTTGGTCTAATTTCGGCCAGCCGGGATTACGTCACTCATGAATTCCATATCCGATTAGCCGGCGGGCGTCGTAAGCCGGGGGTCATCCCCGGAACTGGCTTAGCCTGGCCGCCCGGCCGAGCCAATCTACCAGATGAATCGACTTTTCTTTTAATACACGTAAACACATTATCGTGCCTTGTTCGATAACATTTTATTTTACCAGTTCATCTAATTGACGTTAGATATCTTTGACATTTACTTTATACTCAATGAAACCTTTATATTTCACGCTGAAATAACATTTATCTTATTTCAAACTAGCCGATAATACTGGTTTCAATCGAGGAAAAGATTATAACATGTGTTCTAGCGTGGTATTATTGAATAAAATAATTAAAATGAAATCGCATCAGATTTTTATTTGAATAACGTTAAATGAATGGCAGAAAACTGTAGCCACATCGCCTCACTGTTGACAGTGTATAGACTACGTTCTCGATGCAGTTATGAATTTCGGCTCTGAAAATGTCTTGCCTTAACTCGTTTTAGTTTGGCCGTACGGCCTCTTTAAATATTCTTCGTTCATTTCGTTACCAACATGGCAACTCGTAAGACCCATTATACTTTTATTATAAAATTATTTTTTTCCGCAATTAGATTTTATCTGGCCAAAATAATCTGAATACAACACGTTCTTAGCCATAAATAAGGTTTATTTCCATCCTCTGAAAGAAATCTTCGGAGATGACCTCTTTCCAACGATACCCAATTTTTCTGTACCGTAGGAGTACTTTTTATTGCAAAACCTAGCGTAATTAATATAAAATACATGTGAATATATAAATATAAATATAAGTATTTCAAAATCTTTTTTATTAAAGAAACTAAGTGCACTTTTTTCTTCCAATTCAAGTTCTCACAAACGCCAATTATTAGAACTTGAATCATTACAGTATTAATAAAGGGACAAAAATAAATCTAAAGATAATTTATACCTAATTCGTTCAACGGTCGCACATATAAACTTGCAGTTATGCTGTTATAACAGACAATTCCCTAATGTAAATAAATCCTTACAACAAATCCATATTGGAATAGAGATAATACTGGTTGAACAGTCTAATCGTGCACCGGCACAAGTTGATGATGTATGTCCAAAGTTGCAGCGCAGTCAACTGAACAATGCTAATCAATGGTATCGACTCTGTCCACACAAAGTAGAGTGCCTAATCTCCCTCCCACAACTCTTCCTGGTGATTAATTCCAATTCTGGGATACAAACCGAGTACGGTCAAACTCATTACTTTGTCATAAAAATGACGATTCATTTATTCCTTAAAAATTGATCGTTTTAAGTTAATCAATCCTCTCAGTTTTTATGACTTAATTTTGTATCATTGGTTGACTTTGGTAATAAATTACTTTTCTTAGTATTCGTTTCATAGGTATTTTTTAAAGAAGACAATGAAATAAGAACCTGAATCAGTGAGATAATTGATAATTCTATAATGAGGTTTGTACGGATAGAAACAATAGTAGTAATGATCGCATTTTCAGTTAAGATTTTAAACTTACTCGATCTTAGACAGTTAGGTTTGGTTAAAAATTAAAAAGAAATGTATATAAAATAATGTAATTAAATAATTGAGAGTTAATTAATTAGGTTTTAAATAAAAGTTTTGCTCACTGACCTTAATGCTTTTTACGTTTTCCTTCATACCATGATAAAAAGGATTCTATCATTCATAATAAACGGTATCAAAACTGCGCCAATCTTGTAGGGGGTGGCCCGCAGTGATATTGATGTTGAGGAGCCATAATGAAAAGTATCAGCGACCCGACAGTCATGATAGATTAGCGGCTCCGGGGACAGCGGACACGTTTTATCTAATCTTCACATCTGCCCCTCCCCCTCCCCCGGCGGGGCGAATCAAGGTCATCATCGAGGGAGACAGGACTGTGACTGCGATGATGAAATTATTAACAGTTAATCGAAAACGGGGAAGTAAGGAGTCTCGTTCTAAATTGCATGACTTGGATTGATTCTTTTCTCAATCTTATTGCGAATTTCAATTCTATCTTTTGAAACTTGATCTTTTAGAAACTTGTCATATTAAATCTTTTTCGTGGAAAAATTTAAATATTTCTTTAGAAACAAGTTGACACAATGCAGTAACAATACAGAATGGATTGTTAGCATGGTTCTCGAGATAAACTATTTTCCAAGGCTGTAAAGCGACCATAAAAATGTGGTTTTACATACTTGATCAATCCAGTTCAATTCTTATTATAATCTCATGGATTATTGCAATTTCGGCATAAATGCCATCATCAGATCCTTTGCACCACAAAGAGCTTCCATTGCACCTAAAACTTAGCTTCTTTAAAAGTTATCTACTTTTTAAAGAAATAAATAAAACATTTAAACACTAGTACATTTAAAAACTGGTCACACGAGAACTTGGATTTAACATGCATGCTGGCCAGCAAGTATCAGACTGACTTTTCCTATTTGCTGGCCAGCATGCATGTTAAATCTAAGCTCTCGTGTGACCAGTTTTTAAATGTACTAGTGTTTAAATGTTTTATTTATTTTTTAAAAAAGTTGACAACTCTTAAAGAAGCTAAGTTTTCGTGCAAAAGGATCTGATGATGGCATTTATGCCGAAATTGCAATAATCCATGAGATTATAATAGGAATTGAACTGGATTGATCAGGTATGTAAAACCACATTTTTATGTTCATATCCAGTTCTGGGGCTCAACACCAAAAATGCTGTGAAGCGATTGCAGAAAATCTTCAGCCATAAAAGCCTGGCCATTTGTAAATTATCTATTATAGTATTTTACACGTGTTTATTTCCAGAGATGAAATTCCTCTAACCTCTGATCGGGATGGTAGGGAAGAATGTTTACATTAACGTTAAAGTTATCTGTTTTATTCATTTTTCCTACTAATTTGTGTTTGATCATACATAATATTCCTATTCACATTCAGACATAGTTCAAAACATAATATGAAAAGAAAATGACAAAATTAACAAATAAACAAAACACATGACCTTTTCAAAAAATATTTCCGTCCTATTTTCCTACTGTTTGTTTTTATTACAATTGAACCGACACCCGCGTCCATGACTGATGTGGACCATTACCTGATGGCATGCCTTCCCTATCCCTGTATGTGGTTTGGGGCCACGATAAGTTTTGTGAGACACTGGAGGGATGGAGCAGCAGCAATGAGGTCCCAAGTGATATTGATGCCCCTCCTACCCCAGTAATGAAAAGTATCAACCGTGTTGTCATGTTGATAGATTGACTGCGGGGGGACAACGGACGTTTTATCGAATTTCACCTCCCTTCTCTCTTTGTATTGAGGTCATTTTCCAGTAAGATGAGGAGAGACGCATTTTCAGGAGATGACGGGGGGTGAAAACCCGAAATCCTCTTAAGCTTAAACCCGGTTCTTCATGAATGGATGGTGAAATAACATACTATACGCTGGAAGGGTCCATGAATATCGTGCTATTCATTATATCGCCCCAATATTTCTAATTATGCCAACTAAAAGGAAATGTAAAAGCTGCAAGCGAGTAAAAATTAAGTATTTTACCACTGCAACAATTTATATAGTATTCCCATCCAATGATTATTTTCTTGCAAGGATTATTCCCAAAATTAGAACATTTTCCTCTTCCTCTTTAGATACTAAACATTTTTTACACCAATTTATTGTTTGCCTTACCAGCTCTCCATCCTTTCAATTTTTGTTGAGGATCTCGCAAAAAATAACAATTTCAAATCATTCGCCCTACTTTTTTTCTAAATAATATTTTGTATGATTGTATTAAGATTTGCTACTATTTGGCTAATTGTCTCTAGCTCAAATCAAAGCAAAAAAACGAGGAAGAAAATTGAAAATTAACTTCTTAATTTTTTTAAGTAAGCGTTTAAAAATTTTCTGAATTCTTCAAACAAACAGAAGGTCTACTGTCAGAATGTAGATTACAGAAGGCCTACAGTAAAAATTTCTCAAAAAACATTCTAAAAATTTTATTTTATCAGGGAAGGATTATTTCCCCCAAGATCCCCGTATTTCACCCCACTATATTATTTTCTTTGGGGATACATAAAAAGTAAGGCCTACGAAAACAATTCTCGGATATTCATCACCTCAAAAACATAACAAATTTAATGCAAGAAACTCAAAGAGGTACCTTGCAACACGTGTTCGGGAATTTGATGGAGAGAGCACAACTTTATACAAATGCCAATGGCGGATTGTTTGAACACATAATGTAAACTAAATGTGATCAAACTTAAATAACAAGTTGAATAAAATGTGAAGATCATTAAAACATTATCCATTTCATATTAATATGTGCATTATTAAGTCACAAACTTAAATAGGTTGTATAAAATGTAAAGATCGTCAAAATAATATTCATTTCATATTAAAATGTGCATTATTCAATCATAAAAACAGGTTGCGTTAAAAAAAAACGCCCTGTATAATTAGGTCGCATATCTTTGAAAAATAAGTCTTAAATCACATTGTTATTTTGTTATAACTGACAATACTGACCCAAGTAGGAGCTCTATATCTGATTTAGAAAAATTATGTATTGCTGAAATATTTTTTCCCAATTTAAGTGCCTACAGACTCTGTTTTAGGATTTTCAGGTTCAATCAGTAAATAGTTAAGTTTTATCTCGACACAATTACCTATAAAAAAAAATCACCAAACATATTTCTAACTCAAAACTGTTAAATCTTGTTCGGAGTACATTAAGTTCATTTTTTCATTTGATAAAAAATGGTTTTATTGAGTTTCCAGCTTGTTGTTTTATTAAGATTGAAGGTGTCACGTCGAGACAGAGCTTCGCAGACCGGCCACCGGAGCGCCACCGCTCGACCCGCGCACAGAGAACTCTGTCGTCACTGCTGAAAATCACGAGGGATTGTTGTTCCTCACATTAATTTAAATCAATCTAATTTCTTCAACAATCACAAAAGTGAATTCAATCCTGCAGAAAAATTTGATTTTCTAACAATGAGCGGAGAATAGCTTGTTTTTGAAATTAACTGTGAGTACGGAGTGTTTGATTAAACCAATAAGCTGGAAAAATTGGCACTTTTCTCTTAATATTAGTAATTTTTATGATTTCCGACCCTATTGTTGGGTGCAATAGAACTGACGGGCCAAGGACAAGCTTTAAAATAAAACATCTCAGCAGATCATATTTAAGTTTTCTGCTTTTTTGTTATTAGCTTTAGGTATGAAATAACCTATATTACCTTTTTATGGGAAGGGAAGTAATCCAAACACTCCACATTGTCTTATGGGGATTTAGTTTAATTTTCATTGCTGCTATATTAATATTCACGTTACAAATACTTGCGACCATTTAACCATTAATAATTTTTAGTGGCTATTTATTTCTCATCAATTTAAAAAAATTACAAGTTCAAAAATATTTACTTTCAGACCGAAGATTACTTTTATAATGATGGAAAATACATAAAAACTAAATATAATGGCTAGTTAATAGAAATATACTAATATAATTGAAAATTCCAATTTTCTATCAAGGCTGGCCTGACATGTAGTCGCTTAGGATAGTACGGCATAAGGTTATAACTCAACAATGGCTGTGGTTCTAACTTTTATGTTTGGGTGCCTAGTTTTAACTTCTGGTGTGGTTATATTTATTAATTTATAGAAATTATAAAACGGCCGGGGGGTCGCATTTCCCTGGCCCGGCAAAATGTCAATGCTAATTACTCATAAACGGTAAGACTAACTCTTATTTTTTAGGTACTATTAGTACTATCCTCGTATTTAGTCCTGGTACATTTTAAATTTTTAAATTCAAACATGGCCAGACCTGCGATATGGGCCTTGGGGGGCGTCTTCTCGGATCAGCAACCCGATTGTCTGCGACGGGATGTTCCCCACATCGTCTGTGTGATCGGTCCCCACATCGTCTGTGTGATCGGTCCCCACATCGTCTGTGTGATCGGTCCCCACATCGTCTGTGTGATCGGTCCCCACATCGTCTGTGTGATCGGTCCCCACATCGTCTGTGTGATCGGTCCCCACATCGTCTGTGTGATCGGTCCCCACATCGTCTGTGTGATCGGTCCCCACATCGTCTGTGTGATCGGTCCCCACATCGTCTGTGTGATCGGTCGACAACATCGAGGCCTGGGAGGCCTGATAAGTTTTCGGCTGCACTCTCAGTCGCGGAGTGGGGCAACAAGGCTGAGCGCAGTGACAAAACGTTCGTTGTTTTTTTAAACCTCGAAGTTACAAACAAATAAATCTTCCAACATAAATTACATAACAAAAAAAATTGATTGATAAACGAAACATATAGTATGTAAGCCAGAGTATTATTCCGTTGCCTTTGCCCGCGGGAACTTAAAGACCGCCGTTTGAATCTTGATCCTTCCAGATGTAGCTTTTACCGTGATTTTGATCAACCCAAGTTTTATCTAGATACACAATCGGTCTTTTGGATTTTTTCCCTTTTTTCCTTCGAGTGAATCATCTTAAGAATACCACTCGAGCTATTACAATGTTTGACTCTCTACGGGGAATCGTCCTAAAATACAGGGCAAGCTAAACACAGATGTCACCTTCGACCGAGTTTTAGGCCTTTACATCGTACTAACTGAAACATCTGTTTTCTGTGCCTCACTCTTGGCTAGAAAGATGATATTTGCCGATTACCACACGGTAAATTTACCGTGCACTAGGAAACGGGAATAACGGAAGTCACCAATCAAAGCAATCAGCTGATTGCACTAAACCGACGTTTAATGCATGTTTATTGGTTTATTCAGAGGATTGTATGGGCAGAACTGGTGCAAGTAGTAAATGTTTGTTTGTTTGTTTATTACAGGCAAGGTTTGAAGAATTGAGAGACGTAATAGTTTATGTAATGAATACGTTATGTTTAAAAAATATGTTTTTTTCTGAGTAGTATGATGTATTGAATCGTAGGTCACACGCCCGGTAAGTTTTGACGTACTCGCATGAAAATCCCGCACTCGCCTGACGGCTGTCATGGTCGCACTGAGAACTGTACTTGTCGGTCTAGAGGCCACCGAGGCTCGGTGACCTCTTTGATCAACAACGACACCTTCTTGCTTCAGGAAGTATCTTAACTCTACCTTGAATTACCCCATACCTTTAACTCTCTTATGCTGTTTGTTACAAAGCTGTAACAAGCTATTTTAATTTAAACTGAAAGAGGTAGCGATGTTGTCAGAGTTAGTTTTCAGGCCCCACTCAGATACCACTTGGTAACACCCGGATTTCCTGATGCTCCAGCACATTTGCTGTACTTGCAACCGCAGCTCTAGTCTAACCGCAACCCCTGCAGCCTGCCTTATCTCTGTATCGCATTATCCTCCCCCTCCAATATGTTTTATCCGCGTCCCCTTTTCAATTAACTGGTAATAATTTCCTTATCTTCTATCCTGACTGACGCACAATGAGAGCCTCCCTTCGAGGAGTTGACCGCTTTCAGCTCGGATGAAATGTCAAGTCTGAATAGAGGATGGCCTCCATGATGGCAATCAGGATTAGTGGAAATATCGGGGAAAACTTCAATATAGGATAGGATCGGATTAAGAGATGGAACTAGATTGTTTTATATGAAATTGGTTTGTATTCCAATCAAAAGTACGATTTGTATTTTCCTACACCCAAATTACATATCAGAGCACGTGGGACAGAGGGCAACAACTGACAGTAATGAAACTCCAAATATCACTAAACGCACAGGATGCAGGCGATCCTTATCCACGCCTAGAAAAGTTTGACCTCAGTTTCGATCTCAAAAGGTATTAATTAGCGACATTTGTTTTGTTTTAACTTAATTCCAGCTGCAATTGATAGACTGACAGTGCGACCTTTGCCGTTGATTACGCAAGGCAATTTGCCGTTGATTAGAGGTTTGTGAAAAAAACATAAACACGTTTAAGTGCGTAAAATAATTTTGCTGTTTGAAAGATAACATTTTCATTTTTTTAATCGTAAAGGACAAACATTTTTTCATTATATTTTAATTGAAAGTAAGCCATTGACCTGAAGTTCGGTGGGTGTGTTCCGAGATCGTCGGGCCAGATTCCGCAGCGCCTGATGAAGTGTTATCCCACTCTCGCGTGGGGTAGAGCATCATTACACTTACACGCTCACGCAAACCACTGAAAAATCCCCTTTAAAGTGCACCGTGTGTAAAAGCCCTTATCAAAAATGATCGAACAAATGGCCGCAGAAAAACATATTTAACACACAACATTGTGGACACTATGGGTTAAATAAAAATCCAAACATTTAAATTCGTCGCCAAAAATTTAGTATTTTGCTTGTTTGATTTCGTAAATACTTGAACTTATCTCTATTCCTATTGTTCCCACTTAAACACGTCGTGTTTTTTAATACGTTTTCAAAACTAAACAATTTGTTAATCTAAGAAATTGAAGGGTATCCTTCCTTCCTTCTTCAGTGCTTATAATTACTGATAGCCCAAAGTTGTGTTGTTTTATTAAATGTTTCAAACAAAAGTGACGGACAGCTAAGCTACATATTTTGTGGATACGGTAACTACATAGTATAAAATATACTTTGAAATGATGAAAAAATTGTTATTTTGCAATATTTCGGTATTACATTTTTCGGGCTTAATGACAACAAACATAATCATGAATTTACGGCTGAAGATTATTTGGTTTGCTGGTCCCATAGGTTGGGACAGTTGATAAGTCAAACTATTTATCTATTATCAAGGGCCGAGGGTTACGGTGGCGAGAGTTCCCGCAAAAAAAGTCTAATGTCGTCTATAGAAGAAAGAGGACACATTACAAACTTTTTAATGTAATTGGTCATTCGAAAACAGAATGCACGACACGACTGAATCGTGCATGATCTGAAATACTCGATGAAAGCCATACGCATGATCGAGTCCCGGAGCAGAAACGATCATTAGACAACAAGTCAACCTGAACACTCGATGAAAGCCATACGCATTGGCAAAGGAGAGGGGGGCGGCAGGGTTCCTTCTGCACATGTTCAGACACCCAAATTCCGGCCCCGAGCCGAAGAGACGGAAGAAAAGTTTTCTGAATGAACTTTTATGTTGGAAGCAGGGTCATTAATGGACAAAATGGCTGAGAAACATGAGTCCAAAAATCTCCTGTAACACCTTCATTAGAAGTTGAATCTGAAGATACAAATAATTCTAAATATTTAAAGAAAAACAATGAATCCTAAGTTCAAATAGCAATTTAAAGACTACATAAAAATATCGAATCAAAATGTAGACAGCAACAGGTTTTACAATTCTAATTGTTTTCCAAAAATGTTCTCAGATTGCAATACAAGCATTTAGAGAAATTGGTTTAGTTTTTAAACCTGAACAAATCCTCCCCACTATAAATATAAAGAAAGGTTAACTGTCCTAGGTTTTCGAAAATCAGGAAATTAGATCCATTAACAGTGAGGAAAATATTCTTTATTTTGGAGTAAACTTCAGAGAAACCATAACCTTTAATAAAATTTCATTCATAGAAAAATAAAATATAAACTTGAGTTATTACTGTCAACACCTTTACTAAAACTGTAGCAAAAGTTTCAAAATTGGAATACATCCATATGTCCAGCAATGATTTACACCATTTTAACCACTCCGATAAAACTGAATCCTGAAGTGGTTATAAAAGACATGGATAAAATTATTAAATCTTCATTGGGAGAGATTAATTTTCCTTGGACACACCTGATGGAAGGAATCATTCTCCCAGAAAGTTCAACGGATTGGGACTTTTTAATGCACAATGGGATACGACAACATCTGTCGTAATACAGAGTTTTTCGACAAATCAACTCAATGGCCCTAATAAAACAAGGAAACAATGTTTATATCATATATTTAACAAAAATTGATGACGAACATAAAGTATGTTTAAGCCGTTTAAGCCTGGAACCTTCAGATTCATATGTACACACATCTATAAAAACATATCAGGCTTAAAAAATTAGAGTTTTATTACTGAACAAAAAGTTAGAGGAATGGACAAAGTGTCTAACAAAAGGAAAAGGATTAGTTATATTTGAAGAATATCTCCCACAAAAAAGGGGATATATTCTCATCAAGGGCTATGGTGAATGCAGGGATGCATTGAAAATATTAGATGATGTAGTTGCCGTGAGAGCTACACCTGGCAAATCTCAAGACAATAACCGTTGTAGACGATGAATCAGCGAGATCGAAACACTCGCTCATGTCTTGGGCTTTTGTCAGTACAGCGAGCTCCTTAGAAACACACGGCATGATAAAGTGAGAAGTTTAATTGCTAGTGCCTTAAAGAAGAACGGTTTTACTACTTACAAAGAAGTATTTGGATTAGGCACCAACGACAGCTACAGAAGAATTGATACCTTAGCCATCCAAGGGAAAAAAGCAACAATCTTTGACCCAACGATTAGAATTGAGAAGGAAAAATCCCAGCGAAATACAGTTCACAAAGGAAGGTTCAATATCTACAATCCAACAGTAAATTACTATGAAGAAAACTGTAAAATAGACGAAATTGAAATACTGTATTAGGACTGATGATTGGAGCAAGAGGGTCAATACCACTATTCACTGTAAATTGACTGAAAAAAACTCAAAATTTCAATTTAAGGAATTAAAAAAGGTTTTTGTTACAACCTTCAAATATTCAGAATATCTGTATGGACCAAAAATAATCAAAACTTAGTTAAAAAACCTCTTGTATTTTTTTAGTTCTACTAATAATAAAAAAAGAAGGGGTAAATATTTGTATTTCAACGGATGTTAAGTCCTTGAGGTTTTTTTTATCTCTGAACTAACTGATGAACCAAGTCATAAGTTATTAAATTCATTTCTTTTGAGGTCTTTGTTTTCAAAACTATTAATATTGCGGATTACTAGTAATATTGATTAATACTTTGATAATTAATATTATAAGCACATATCGCGTGTTAGTTATTCGACTTCATTATAGGTATTCAAAGCAATTATATTTTCTTTGCACTACTTACACGTTTACAAAACTGTTATAACAACTCGCTTACAAAACAAAATGAACACAAACCCTTTTTTTACCGATGGAGGCCGTTTATAAATTATGCAGTTACATTGCAGACGAATGAGCACAACTGTAACCCTTTTGTGATTGCCCCCGTTATTCACGTTTGTCTGCAAGGGCCGCTCCGACATTTAGCATTTGTAATGCGGTCCCCCTTTTCCCTTCCGATTGAGAAATCACTACGTCCCAATTTGGAGCCAAACGAGCGCTGTTGTGGCGGGACCGGGGAGGGCCCAGGGGACTCTGATTTGGCTGGGGCTCACCCGAACAAGTCTTACTGCCAAATAAATGCTCGTGGTTCAATAGAGTTCGCATTTGAATATGATTTCCTTTCCCTGTTATAATATGTTTTGATAATAAAACCATTTTGTGTTTACAGTTCACTTAACTAAAATAAATCTAGGTGTAACTTAGCGCAACGTGGAGGGTGTAAACTTAAAAACACTGGGTTTTGAGGATTTTAGTTGTATCATAAGTTGTGGTTGACAAAAAAAAAGTCTTCCTAAATCATACAATGAATGTAGTTTTTTTAATGGTCGTCACCACCAATCACTAAAAACAGTAAAGATATAGTTATATTGTAATTGCTATCGCCAATAATTCATGGGTGGTAATAACTTCGTTTGACTGGGTAGTTATTTTTGCCGCCATGTATAAAGTTGTTTCAAATGTTAAGGGAGTGTTGTAATGACACATCATTACAAACAAGATATTCACGCTATTTGCAATGCAAAAATTCGTTTTTGTAAATCTTGATATGTTTTTAAGATATACTTAAAATTATATCCCACATTGTACATTTCTTAAAGAATTTTCAAAATTTGGAAATTTTTTTGATAACTCCAGTTCTAATCGAAGCATAACGTTCTTCCTCTTAAAACACAATAATAAATAAGATAACGGTCAGAAAAGCAGAGGCGAGTTTAAGCTTCTTATCGAACAAAACATTAGATATTTCTAAAATTGATTTATAGTAAAAAAATTATAACTTAGCATCTAAATAAAAAGCAAAATGTTGTTTGTTATTTTATCATACAGTGATTAATCAGCTTTTGATTACTCAAATTGGGCGAATTTCAGGTGTTACCGTGATCCTTATTTATTATTTTAATTACGAATTTCTTTTCTACTGAAATTTCTATAGCTAGCCTCACATTTTTTCGGTTTAAATAATCAGTTACACAAATGAAAGCTAATTAATGCCTAAGTAATTTAAGACCCAAGCAAACTTGAGCCTTTTTAAAATTGCAGATATCAAGACTTCGTCTGTATCTGAAAACAAACGAGTGATACGAATAGATTTTATGTTCAATGGAGGATCGTAACTTACCCATAACTCTTCCGCTTTAGCAAAACAATAGTTGATATGATAGCTAATTATTGACTGAGTGATTAAAGACCCGAACAAACTTAGTGTCATATTTAAAACCTGAGTGAATTCAGACTGAGTAAACTATTATGTCAACCCGTTATAGTCACTTGGTTATCAATATAAATACAATCAGTATTAAGGCTCAAATAAAAGTATTAGAGACTGTGAATGTCATTCATAAACTTTTAATTTTTTTTGTAATTTCTTCTTATATCTGTTGTTAGAGTTTCTCGAACGTTTATTGACATTTTTTATTCTTATTTACGTTCTTTTATACTTTTTATTCTTATAATAAGGACCATTAAAACCTCTTCTGGAGATTGGTCTTTTTTTTGGTGTACATTTTTGGTTAATTTTTTAGCAGCTAACTTAATAGTCATTTTCCTTTTTAAGTGAAGTCGCCGGCCACTTCTATAAATAAACTGTCCACCTCTAGAGCAGATTCCCCAAACTCGTTTGAAAGCTATTTAAGTCGTACCTTTTCTACCGAATTCATCAACTATCCAGACAGACAAAACTGTCAATTTCATTTTTCGAGAGGCAATATGAGTATACGTGTTCCCGAAATTGTCACAAACAAAACCGAGATGTATTTTTATGTCTCATGAGTGACATCGCCCTTATCATCATTTTATAAATACATGGTCCATTTCTACAGCTAGGTCCCAAAACTCTTATGAGGGATACTTTAGCTCCCCTCCTTGACACAAACTTATCCAGTTGGACGAAACTGCCGATTTCATTTTCTTTGGAAGCCAAGATGAGGATACTTGTTCATGAACATATTACACACAGAATCGAGATGTATTCTAGTGCCTCTTGAGCCATATCACATTTATCGTCATCATCTTTATCTTGAATCAACAAAATATCGTCTTCATTTGATTCAGTGGACTCATTTATCTTTCCATTGCTGGGTTTTCTAATTTTTCAGAATTCGTCCTGTAAAAAAATCAAGCCTAAGCTCTAACAAAAAAACAAAACTTGTTTACACTGAGAAAAAATAGAAACTTTTACTGATCATGCATACATGGTTTGCCCAATGACACAGTGTAAAAGATAAAATTTTTTAGTATGATATTAGTTTTATGTTGTGTTTACCATGTACGCATGGTCATAGTTTTTCAAACTTTATTCAATGAAAATTGTTTACATTGGATTTTCCATAAAGATGGCTTCGTAGTATATAAACAGTTTTAAATATTGAGGACTAAAACTTTGTCAACTGACTTGTGAATTTTGAACTTTTTTTTAAATGAACTTTTTTTAACTCACTTTTTTGTGAGTGTTCCTCTTACACCAAACAGTAATCCAATTATACTTGCAATTTTGATGTTGTATTTTTTCAAAATAAGGAATTGTTGATAAATATTTGATATGCTATATAAATATATAAATATGTATCAAAAATACAATATTTATCTCGGGCAAGATAATATAAATGATTACGGTAAAATTCATGATACAAATTTTATGCTAAAAACTATTTTTATTGGGGACTTGAATTGTGGATTATTGTAAAGTATAACCTATACATAGTTTGTGATGTGTGTTTTTGTTTACTTAACCAAACAGTACTTACCTTCATTCACATTGACCTATTTTTTCGTTTGCATTGAAGTATCCACTCTTTCCTCAGTTACAAGTCTTTGCGAATATGTAGAACTTTATTACTTTGACTTTTTCTCTCGAAAACTTTTACAGCGTAACACTGTGCAGAAATGCATTTATGATTTTTCAATTGTAAAACTTTAGGATCACAATGTTCCACAATCAAAATATTAAGTGTGTGGTCTTAGTTCTTCTATCATACCGCTAGTTATGATAGAGAGCCCATGCACGACTGACTACGTCTGATGGTCTATTAAAAATTACTATGCGCACATCTTTCTTTTTCCTTACACCATGTTGCAACACTACCGACACTACCTTAAATTAAATGTTGCAACACTACCTTAAAATATAAAAAAACAATATGGCTTATTCGAGATGGCGGCCAAAAATTAAGATCCATTCATAAAGGAGGTCCTACCACCAATAAGCTCTCGACTTTGATATTACTTCAGTAAAACTATTTTTTTCTGGTAATGCATCAATTTCCTATTTCTTTGATGCCATTGTTATTTTTTAGTTGATTGCGGCCATCTAGATAAATCGGCCTTCTGGTTGCCCGTTTTGGTAGGCTTTTTCTCTGTAAAGGATAGTACGTATTTCTACCAAAATACGTTGGAATACCTTTTGTTGAAGTTTTTAATATATTGTGGTCATATCAACTCGGCTAAGTAACTACATTTAAATATTCAGTGTTTTTTTTAACTCACCAACTGAGGGAATCGGTTTGAGATTCTGAGAAAAATGTGTTAAATTAATTTAATTAAATTAATTCACAAGTAGAATTAATCAGAACAAACATTTTGATCACTGCACAAAACTGCAAATTTTAATCAAGCGATGAAGTGATCAGTCGGCCATGTGTTCGCGGCGGCTAATGTTGTGTGGCCGATGACAAAATGTGCCGATATTATTCAATTACAGGGGCAGCTAGTAGCTAATCTACATAACAATGTGCCCTTCACACTCTGAACAGGTGGCCCTAACGTGTACTGCCCTAGTCACTGTCGACCACTACAACAGCCACCTACATCATCAGATCACTGCTATAATTACTTTACTACGGCAACAAGCGCCAAAGAACAGCACATTACATAAATTACTTACTCCTTCTATCACTACTATTCATTGATCAATGGACAAAATTTACAGTGTCCAATTTCGCACATGAATCCAGCAGCCAATAATAACGGTGAGAATTGCAGAGCTTGCAAGATTAAGACATCTCTTGATATATTTTTGTAAACTTCAAAAACTGAAAATAATTAATTACTTTTGATTTGTCAAAAATTACGGATATTCCTAAAAATCTTTTAAAAGAGGAACTTCACTGCCAAATACCTCACAATAGAATGAATTTAACGAAAGGGTTGTTTTTAAGTACACTTAGTTATGTTTTCATGATAAATGAAAATTGGTCAAATAATCTGGTTTGATTACATCACATCAATATTGTTTCGTAGGGGCATTGTTTTAAATTTGATGGTCAATTTATGTTTATTCATCAATACTGCCACATACCTCACAATAGAATGAATTTAACGAAAGGGTTGTTTTTAAATACACTTAGGTTTGTTTTCATGATAAATGAAAATTGGTCGAATAATCTGGTTTGATTACATCACATCAATATTGTTTCGTTGGGGTATTGTTTTAAATTTTATGGCCAATTTATGTTTATTCATCAACACTGCCACATACCTCCGTCTACCGTTATATCTTTATAACAAACTTAGATGGTTTATTTCTCTGTAGCAAAGATCAGTAATAAGATACTACTTCAAAGATTAATATTCGTAAGTTACCGGAAGGAAAATATCTCGAATAACGTGTATTCCTCTAATGATGTCACGGGATCCAAACACTAGTATATCAAAGTTTAATTACCGTTTGTTGCTTCAAGCCTTGTGTTAGAGTTACCGGGAGAGAATGGTTTTAAATTTCTGTACTCAAGAAAGTATGATCTTATCCTACACGAATATCACTTTTCTTTAAGAATCAAGAAAACTTATAACTAAATTATCTTTAATTCTTAAAAATAAAGAATTTGGTTTAAATTCCTTTAGTAGATATCACACTGCCACTGGTTTCGAACCATTTATTTTCAAGTGTTTCAATATCAAGTGGTCATATTCTAAGGAGGATGAAATTTTGAAACATTTTAAAATTGACAACTTTACACTCAACGTAACTGTTATTAATTACAGCTAATTCCCAGCTGAACTAAATCGGTATTAAAAAAACGTAATCACCTTAAAGTTTAAATTTAAATATTATATACCACTAAGTTGACCATAAATGCTAACATGTTTGTCTTAGGACAAAAATCAGAAGTTCGTCTCGTGATATAAATCTTCATTTTAATACTTGAATCGTCAGAAATAGACAACATTTTGTTTATTTCTATGACTAATTGTTCCTCCCATAATAGTATTCCCTGAGTTACAGTTGGATGTCTGAAGATTACCATCAAAATCTGACACAAAAGTTCTATGACTAAACAACTCTTATTTCAAACAGGCTTCCGATTATTTGTCCCAGACCGAATGTAAAAGATTCATTTGATAACAAATTTAATATTTTAAACCCCCTCCGACCAACGGTTCATATCAAATAAGCCTATTTAGATTCAACAAAGCTCTATTGTCGGGTTCAAATTTCCCGTATGACGTCACCCCAGCTGCACGCCCGAGTGGTGCCGTCCCCCTCCCCCTCCTCCCCTACCCCCCTCCCCTCCACATTTCGTTTTGCATCCATTTTTCAACACGAGCCTAGTTGTTGTCCCCCCAACTTACAATATTAATAATGAGTTAGGGTAAAATATCGGGTGTGTCGAATGTAATCACTACAGGCCACGTCCGAGGGTGACGATTGGCCTCGTGTATGGACGGCAAACAATGTGCAAGGGGACAGAGGCGGCGGACCCTGCCCGCGTTACAAATTATGTTACATATTACACCTATTATGAGCCTAAAATTTAAAAATGATTTGGTTTTGTGACGTGATTTTCGTCGATTGCTTTCTATATTGTTGTGCGTAGTCTTAAATAATATTGAATACATCTTTTAAATAGCAGTAGACTATTTTAAGTTAATACTATTGACTTTGAATACAGAAGAAGACTTACATCCTTATGGCCCAGCAGTACCTATTTTTTGTCAGCCAGGATTTGAAGTGAGCGTTGTTTCACTGAATCACCAACAGATAGTGATGATGTAAATGATTCATTTAAGCTTCTTCGACTTTTTGCGCTAGAAAACAAGAGTTCTTAGTTTATGTTTGCTCCCTGAATACCAAATCGCCTAAATAGCTCCTATATTTAGCCTAAGCAAAATTACCATTGTAAAACCTGTTCGGGAATACAATAACGACGTCCTCTTCCAAAAAAGGGCTGACACAAAGATGGTACACTTTTTGCTTAGGCTATGGAACGTCTACTTTTATACTCACAGTCAATGCTAATACACTGTTATTCTCTCACTATTGTTATAATAGACTATAATATATATCCAATGTTGAGATATCACCAGCCAACAGAGCCTAGTGGTCTTCTATACACAAGGGGTTTGTAAAACTATCCTCAGTTTGCAGTTAAGATTCAGCCGGTGTACATGAATCAGCTGAACCTAAACTACAAACCGCTTTAAGTGCGTTCCAAACTAGGGATAGATCGTCTGTGTTTAAAAGTCCATAAGGCTCTGTTCGACGGTGAGAACGTAACATTCAATTTAAAATTAAAACATTTTAATTCCAAAATCAAAGAAATAAATTGAAATTCTAGATACATATATTGAATATTTGAAGTAAATATCTACATCTTCATCCAAACCAGCCTAATTTACTTGAAGCTAATTTTATTCATGCCACATAAAAGGTGAACATAAGTTATTGCAGTCAACATTTTCTGCTCATAATAAATAGTAAAATAAAAGAAAACGAAATGTGCTAAGTCAAAAACCTGCCTGTAATGCAAGAGGATTTTCGGGAAGAGGCTTTCTTCCGAACACAAAATAAGGCCCTAAGGAAAAGCCCCGACCCCAGGCTAATCTCCGCCCCACGCGCCAAATTGGGATGAAGTGACTTTCAAATCGGAAGGAACAAGGAATTGAGTAAAGGTAGAGAAAACGTGTTCCTTGGACTTCTATTCTTCCAATATACTCAAATTTGTATTTGAAACTTTTTGGTTGGGATTTCACAAAATATTATTATACTTACGATTAACTATGGGACGAACAATAATCAGTTTATAAAGAAATTTATTTCGTCTTCTTTCACAGCGTACGTTCCAACAAACAAAGAATACTATTGCATTTTTTTTAAACTAAACTGATTATGTAAATGTTTTTTTTAGAATTGTGATGGATTTTTTAAATGCCAAAAACGATGTGAAATTAATTTTCTTCTCACTATAATTGAGTATTGATCAAACGTTTTCAAAAATCGTTGAAATTGTTCCTATTGTCCCTTTAAACGTTCTAATAATTCCATTAAATAAAACATTAATAAAAGAAGTTGTATCATCAATCATTACTTGGATTGTGTATTTTTATTGCTAGCGTTCCTAAATTGAGCTTTCGACATAATGAGTTTACATCGCATCGGAGGACGTCTAGGCAAATTAAGTGTATATTAAAGAGTGGGGAAGAAAGTTCATTTACTTTTAAGGAAAGGCTTTTAAGGAAAGGGTATGAAGAAATTAATGTCAATTAAGGAGAAAACACATTGCCATTATTGATGGAAAAAGCGAATTAGTATTAGCGGAATCAAAGATACGTCGCCTGTCACTGTCACTGTGTGTATCTAACGCGATTAGCTGAAAAAACTGGTTTGATAATTTTCAAATTTTGCACAAACGCTTAATAGCTTATCGACAATATGCCATTATATTATGAAAAAATCCTCTGAGCGGTTTTAGTAATCCTTCCAATAAAAACATTAAATTAGTATGTTTTTTTTAAATATTGGGGAAAACTCTTATTTTAAACTATGGATTACGAATGAAAGTAATTTTAAATACGAGAGATCAACTGATTAATTATGCGACGAATATATTTTCCGACGAAATGGTGTATTATGCTGTGTGATTAGTGATACTTCAATTATTTGAATGAAATTATTTTCAGTCACCTAGTTTTTGGGATGATTTAGTAATGAAAGACAATAGTAAAATATTCAGACATGCTTGACTTCACAAGCATACTCAGAGTAAAGGTTACTTTTGATTTATTCATAATCTTTTTTATTACAACGGTGAAAAAAGTTTTAAATGAACGTATGCTTTATGAATTTCCTACCAAACAGTCAAAGAGCCGTATTCATAAAAAAAGGATACACTTATAAGTATGAGGTAGAAGTATAAGGTTGTGCTTAAAAGTATTCGGTAGTAGGTTTTCCTTTTTCCCATATATTCATAATTATTGCCTTTTTTCCAAGGATATCCCTTAGGAAAAAAGTAAAGAGCTGGTAACGGCTGTTGACGTTTGTGTCCAGGCGGAAACAAATCAGGCATTTCTCTGTTTACCTGCATGAAACATACGACTCAATTTTTGCTTAGTACTAGTCAGCATGCATTTTTCACAGTTCTGCTATAAGAGAGGTTGTGATATTGTTTGCAGATCTATTCCTAAAACTTTGGATTTCAGTTATGAGTTCTGAAAGTACAAGTGCCAATGACAATATTAATCCTGTTGGTGAACTACAATAGTTCCCAGCCATTGCATCCTTCCAAACGGCAAACGTAGAAAGGACGAGGCTATTGAAAATGTTACAAAAAAGTATAAAAAACGTTGTAATAAGGAACTAGATTCAAAAGGCCTGATGAAGAAAATCAACAATATGAAAACCCATTGAATAAAAAACTGACCGTAAGATCATGGGAAACAAAGCCATAAAACTACAAGACCGGGAAACAGAATTAATGAGAGCGATGCAAGGCTCAAACATTGGAAATATCTCGGGAGTAACACAAGTTTCAATTCCAACTGGTCGAGCTAGAGATGAGGACGAAGAAAAACCTTAACAACTCGTTTCCAACCAGTCTCGTTTTTGTCGTGCTCTTCGAACCACCAGAATCAAAGAACCAGTAATAAAGATAACGTCCTACAGCCACTCTTGCCACCCAGAAGGAAATTGGCAACAGATAAATACGAAACTATTCAGTTTCGAGTCTCTCCAGTCGAGAGACTCGAAGTCGAGAAAACGAGAAGTCGAGAAAACTCTCCAGTTAGGAATTGCGATTGGTATTTCTACAAAAGTATCGAACGACCGAATTACAGCACAGGGTTTCCATAGCATAATGGGTGGGATTTGGAATGCTTACAAAATGATCAATAGGTAAGGTAGAAAAATCAAGTTTGTACTACTGATTCTACAGCACTAATATTTTTGTTTTCTATATCTGATAGAAGAGTTGTGTAACTGTCAATATTTTTAATAATAAACTAACAGTTTTTAAAATCTTTAATTTTTAGCATCAGAGAATAATGTTTTTTGTTTCAAGCTTAGTTGGATATAATGTGATTAAGACACTATAAGATGGTTGGTAATATTAAAATAAAGAGAAACACCTCATAGAATATGTCTGTACTCCCGAATAACACATATGATAATGTACGGATACTGTGTTGTCCATCTCGGTTAAAGTAAACACGAATCAATATGGGAAAAATTAAGAATGTTAGAAATAGCTTGTTTGTAACAATTAAAACCTTAATTGCACAACTTGCCTATTCGATATTTAAATCAAAACCATTTTATTTGTAGAGTCGAGTGGTGCAAACCTGATTTTTCTACCTCACCTGTTAGTTATTTCTATGAGCACTCAAAGCCCCAACATTATTTTATGAAACCCCTGCATTATGAAATAAAATTAATGCATAACAGAACTGATGGAACAAAAAGTAGTAACATATTTCTGTATTTATTTACATAAAGTTAAGTTTTGTAACTATTTACTCAAACAGGTAAGAGATTACTTCTTATTCACGGCTTAAAATGCATGTAACACTAAACATTACAATCTTTTTATGGTGTTTCTAAGGTTTCTTCTCTCCTTGCCCCTGTTCACGAAGAGCAAGGGCCTAGTTGCTTTGGACCTATCGCCCTTCTGGATGCAGATGATCACTCTCACCATTTCGTAGTATTTCGCAAACATCTTCACCCAACATCTTAGCAATATTGTTTGATGAGTACAACACAAGCAACTATAATTTATGGCAAATTTTCCGATTTCACTGGTCAGACGTACTGCAAGATAGAAAAACTGTGTTTATTTGCCCTATACATCTTCCGATTGTTACCCGATCCTTCTACAGAAGTTTGTTGAACTTGAGTTTACGACCGGGAGCAGGATTTGCAAATGGAGTCACAAGACATTGTTCTGTTCCGAATCCATCTCCAGCACAACGTTGTCCTAATCACAAAGTTATATTTGTTTTGTTAAGATTCTTCTTACGTTTGAATCAATATTGCACTAGTGAATCTTTCTTTGACATCACAAGTTAATAGGACATTGAGAGTTGGTTTTCCTTTTTGGCTAATACACTAAATGTATATTCGTCTCCATGACGAAATACAGTCGACCAAACCGATCGCTGTTGGGAAGAGATATTGTACTTCTAATAAAAATCTAGAGAGGGTTTCATACAAATTTCACAAGTTTAAGCTATCCATTTTAATGAATAAGTCTCATTTATCTTCCTTAAAAAAAGAAGAAGTAAATTTCCTCATATTTTATTGCTCACTTCTGAGATATTTATTTGCAATTTTGCTGCTCAATTCATGTCGATGATTCCTTCCATAAATGTAAATAATTTAAAATAGTTGAATATTTGTTACCTCTATTTTACCTTTTAAATAATTATGTCCACTCAGACTTTGCTAAGTATTTTTTTACATTTAAATTCATTCGTCAAAAATTCCATAGCAAAAATTCCTCCTTTTCTTGGCGAACAATGTTTTCAGTTTGGTAAGCCGAGAGTTTTCCAAACCACCTGGAAAAATCAGACGGACGTTAAAAAGCGGCTTCGCCTCTTTGAAGTCGTAGCATTTCACGAAAGAATACTGCTGAAAAAAATGAGACGTTTCATCTTTGCGCTCCGCATTCAACGATGCGCGCTTTGGAGAAGCGGAGGCCGCACAAAGAAACGAGAATATCTCTGCATCACTCAGGAGTGAAGTGTTCCTTTTTTAATTGGAAACATTTTTATAATAAGAGTGAAATCATTACTGCTCAAGGTTTTTTTCCTTTAGAAAGTGTTTTACGTAGTAACAATAACATACATTGTACATAGATGTACGTAGACGTACATAGATGTACGTAGCACATCGTACACGGAAAACCGGACATACTGTAAAATTAGACAAAAAAAGTCTAATCTCTTGATGGTAAAACATTTTTTTCAGATCGATACGTTAGCTATCATTTTGATTTATATTCTATTCTATGTTAAGAGCATGGATGTGCCCACCGGACATGCGTTTCACAGGATAATTTTTGTAACGAGGCATTTTGTCGCTCTTTATCTGAACATCGTCGAGCTAACTGGTTACAGCCTCCTCCTCAATGGTAAGTTGATAATTTCTCTTGTGGGCTGGTAAAAGTAATAAAGCACCATTTTAATCCTAAACTTTTTGTCATTCACATCAAATCCATACTCCAAGTATTAAAAGAAATATATATGCAGTCCTATTATTATGTGAATTTTGATAGGACTGCTCATGTCTAAAGCTTAAAAGAACAATGATTGTACACTTAACATGTGAGATTAATTACCTTAAATAATAATTAAAGGTACCTCACCTTGATTAAAAAATTTAAAAAAACGGAATGTTGAATGTAAAACGAATAGCTGGATCGTTATAACTTCGCTGCAAGATGAGGATTGTGTGTGACCTCAGTTGTTTGCCTCTGTAGACTCTTCAGGGAACTGCGTCATATACCCTGAATACCGCACCATTATAGTTTTAGGTAAACGTCTTCGTTAAGAATGACACTCATTGAGTTTCTTCTTTTAAAATGTTACAGAATATTTTTGGCCATGAAAGAAACTTTGCGATTAAGTGTTAAGACAAAATTTCCTGCTCTTCATGCAATAATTCTTCCGTTTTAAGTTTCCGATAACATTATTTTATGACTCACGGTGTTTGAAGTCCGTATTGTAAATAAAAGCCTTCGCTTGAAAATAAAAATGGATAGCAAGACATAAATATGGCTATGATCAATAAAACTGATTATATCAGAGGCAACTCGGCAACTCTTTTATTTCAGTAATTTACATTAGGTTTTTAATTGAAGTTTATTTTCTTTGAAGACATTATTTTGTTGCAATTGATTAGTTATTGTCAGAAAGTGGTTTTTTTAAATTTAAATATCCCTTTAGATATTTCGCTGTGATTAAATCCCGGACCGTCCGTGTGGCGGGTCAGTGACGTCGCACCGTGTCGCCAGTTAAGCCTCGACATCGAGTCATTTAGATGTTAATGTGATCCGGATGAACCCCGTGTGAACTGCAGCACCCGCGCTGCAATCCACCTACAATGATCCTCTGCATGTCAAAAACGCTGCAAGTTAAGTTGCGAATAGAAAAAAATATCCATTTAAAGGATGACTTCCTTCTTTAAGAAGTTTGAGTCTAACTTAAGTTCATCATATTTTTAAGTCAAAAATAAAGAAATATTCACAAAGCTATAAATTGTTCCTTTAAACATTTTTAGTCTACCTCAATATGCATTTTTGAACGAATTACCCGTCTGAGAAATCTGCTAGGAGTTGAATGTGAATATGTAGGAAATTTTTTCTCCTTATAATGAGCGAGTAAAATAATACGTTGTCTCATAGCGGGAGTAAACTTATTACTTCCCTCGCGGCTGGAGTAAGAAGAATAAAATCGAAATCAATAATGCAAAAATCGAGCGTCTTCAAATTTCCACATACGCACGCAAATATATTGCAGCTCAATATCGTGTCAATAGAATAATTATCTTTATATTGTGTTGTTATTTCTCTGTACCGATGAGCGACGAATTGTCTGTGCATTTCTTGGGTAAAGTACATAAAATGCAAGTGACAATTGACACCCACGACAAGCCACAATTTCGTGAGACAATGTTGTGCTTTACTCCCTGAATACACAAATAACTAGGCCAGCTACATTACATCATCAAGTAAGGCATCGATCACCAGTAAGGAGAATTATGTGACGAATGTGAATGAATGATGAGTGAGTGTAGAATATAAACGATCGAGCGAAACAAAAAAGGTTAAGTAGAACTAAATCACAGTAGTGTTTTACTATTATTAATTTTTTCCCTTAAAACAATTTAAACATAATAAAAAAATTCGCGGTTGAAAGTGGTGCAGAATGAAGCGTTTTTCTGTCGCAATGAAAGCAATATCCGCGAGTGTACGGGTGAGCGCAGCGTCTCAATAAACTCTCGGAACTACAGAGAAATGTAAATCGAGGAGATAAACTCCTCTGGCGATGAAAGAGAATCACGAATACGATTGCTGTGAAACCTATATTCTGACGTTTTCATCAAGGATACTCTTTTTATATTTGCATATGAATGGATTTTATGACTTATTTGACAATATTCCATGTTTTAGAGAAAGTTTTTAATGAAAACTAAATTTTAAAAGTCGTGAAAGAAAATAAAATATCTGTAACTAAAAAGAATAATAATGATCGAAATAAAAAAGTCAAGCAAATGTATCGAAGAGAAGTAAATTTTACATATATTCAAGGAAAAGAGAACTTAAAATACACAGACGCTATCATAAAATACATTTATTCAAAGAGAACAAATTGCAATTACAAAGCTGAAGATCAGAACGTTGCAGAAACAAAAATGAAAAGTAGTAGCCCAGCAAAACCAACAGAAGACGAATTAAATTATGGCTTTGGACTTAAGATTATTTAATGTTATTGAGCTTCTGAAATCATAAATTCAAAATTTATAGATACCACTTCAAAGGAAGTGGTGGCTTGAATTTAATCTTGATTTATTGTTATGACTTTTTTTTATTTCTAATGTATCTGTTTTTCAATCCTATTCTTTGGATATGCCTTTGAGCAAAGAACTCTGATCCGATATTTTAAGCTAGCCGGAAAACTCTATTTTATTTAAATTGTTTTAAATATATATATCTTTGTAAATGGTCTAAGAGTACCTAGTTCTTTTCGGGAAAAACATTGTTGAAAATCGATTACAACGGTACAACTTTTGCGGGAAGAAATTAAGGTTATTATGTAGAGTGGGAAATCACACTACAAATATTCAATGAAAAGGGTTATTTAAAAGAGTAGTTAAAAATCAGTCATGTTTCCATCTACATAAAAAAAATCTTCAACAATGAGTAACCTGAGAAAAGAACTTCCCTGTAAATCCACGAGTCGCTAAGAGATCCAGACACAGACGCACGTGGCTGAGGTCTGAGGATGATGTTTGTTGTGTGTTTTGAACTAGGGAATGATCGATGAAAGAGGGGCTTCGACCCTACGTAAACAATCCTCATATCCTGAGGTTCAATTACACCGAGTCTACAATATTGGTTTGGAACTGTACACAAAACATCTTTTCTGGTGTTTACTCTCGTACACGTTGATTACAGAATATGCCCAAAAAATTAACAACCGACACATTTTAATCAAGTGACAGAAACTTGTTAAGAGCACATTGCCAGCGTTTGTGACTCGCACAATAGGCGACAGGTGGATGACTGACATGGATCAATCTCGTCCCGATCATCCGTGACACTCACCTGTCAGTCACGACTTGGCAGATAACGTGGAACAATGGGTGTGACAGGGTTGTCTATAGTTTGATACAAAGTAACGTTATCTACGGATATCGGCAGTGACATAATGACGGAAATACTACTAAATTATGCAATGTAGGTTAAGATGGCCTATTCATTTATTAATATATTTTCTCAAATTACTCACTTAAACCACTTGACGATCATCAAACAAAAATATCAAACTTACTATGCAAAATACTTTTCATCATAGCGACAGCATGTTTATATACGTCCCAAACACAACCTTGGCTCCCCTACGACGGGACGGGTTTGAATAAGGAAACTAAGACCTGTCAAAACTGTTAGTCACTGTTCGCCATTTAAAAAGGTAAGAAGAGTTGGTAAATAACGCAATTTGCAATTTCCACATATTTTTATTTTTATTTTCTGTCACACCCCGATTCTTTGAAATCAGTATTTCTTTATCATGTGTTTATTTTATTAAATTTTTTACAATATATTTTATAAACTATGAATTTTAAAATGCACTTCAGCTATATCTCTAATACGAGTATAATTTTAAATCCATTTTGTTCTACTCTTTCCAATGCCCCCTTTCCTTCAAACGAGTACGCCAATTCATTTGTCAATACATTAACTTTCTATATAAACATTATATATTTTTTTTAATGCATGAAGAATGCTAATGAAACAAAGGCAGTGTGTTGAAATGGATAACTGAAATTCCTTGGATTTATGAACAATTCATTATAAAGACTCCTTGACCTATCATCAATATCAACAGACAGTAAGTTCTCTTTTGTGTTTTTAACAAGTGAAAGATTTTTATAATTTTTTTGTGATTTCTAATGGTCTATCGTTAAAAACAAATTTGATGCTTATAAAATGTGCTTTCATTTAATTTATTGTGTAACAACCATAATTGACCCTTCACCCTATGTTTCACACTTCAATTTTAGATTCCTAATTAAGTCACTCATGCAATTGGGCATGGTGTTAAATTGAAAACATTAGTGAAGTCAAATATATTTAAGACGTTTTAGGCATTTAAAATTATTCCTTGCGGTGCATATTTTAATATAATTTCACCTCTACCATAGCTTTTTAATTCTTATTTTATATTTTGTTTATCTCATGAGACCTTTTTTGCCATTTGGAAAACCTATAGCCGATTTTAATTTTCAAGATTTTCACTTCTTAATTTCTATTGTAACTTAAAGAGTTTTAAGACATTAGTTTAAGCCATAGTGTAACGAAAATAGCAGCGAAGTAATTCAACCATAAACATTTATTTTGCACCTGTAGCAACTCTAAAATGTTATTTATTTCACTTATTTCAGTCACTATGCATCAGCGTAAATGTAGAAAAGAAGGTCAGGGACGGGTGCATTCGTGTCACAGTTGAGCCTCTTTCAGATGTTATTCCAGTCCGGATAAACACCGTGAGACTGCGGCACCCGCGCCCCGAGCTGCGCGCGAATCTCACGGGGTGTTGAAGGTCAACTGAATAAATAATTAAAAGCCATATTTTTTGCCCCTGAGCTGCTACTTTGACTAAATTAAATACACTTTACCTTCGTCAACCAGCTCATAAAGTTGTAACGAATGTTACGGCCATTTCAGCATCACAGCGCCATCATCAGGCATTGAAGTTCAGCCATAAGGCGTCGTTAAAATATAAAACAGACACATACAAACAGTGTACTTGTGTATGTGACAGTTTTATATTTTAACGACGCCTTATGGCTGAACTCCAATGTCTGAGGATGGCACAGTGATGCAGAAACGGCTGTAACATTTGTTACAACTTTATGAGCTGATTGACGAAGGTAAACTGTATTTAAATTTAGTGAATAAATAAGCTAAGGCAATGTTAACAATTTATTTAAACCTGGTCAAATAAGATTTTTTAAATCATAATACTTCGATTGCACAACGAAATCGCCTATTTTCACCATTAAGTTTAATTTAAAAATATTAAATTTAAACAAACATTGATTTCTGTCGATAGGTTCACTCGGTCAATCACGGAGATTTTTAATCAGAAGTGATTTTTTTTCTAATTGACTGCAGATCTATAAAATTTGTTATATTTGTTATTTTTAAAAATATACAAATATTTTCATGATATATTCGTGCCAAAATAATATGTTTTTTGCACGAATATTCTTTGAGTATCACTTACCGAGGTAAATTTCTAAAAAATTTAAATTTTACGAAAATTTCGCTCAAATTCCACTTCAAGAATCTTCTTTTTAGTCTTCCTTCAACTCTATATTTTAGTAGTTTAATATTAGAGCTGAGTTAACCATTTTGCTTACCATCTCCGGAACCTGTCAACCTCGCATGATCGCCGACCGCAGTGTAACATCCAGGGGCAATTGACTCCACTCAGACAGACCTGTGAAGCGCTGAGTGATCATTGCTGACGCCCTCGTGTGCAGTAACTGCTGCCTGGTCAGCGAGCGTCGATGTGAACATGTTCTACGACATTATGAATGTGCTTCACTAACAACTATTTAACCACCTCGTTCATGTCATACTCTAAAGTAAAACTGTAATTTTTGGAATTATAGTTGGTTATGTTTGGAAATTCACTTAATAGAAGAATTACTGGAAGTATAAAGGGACTGAAAAGTAGAATGATTGAAAATATAAAGGCATTATTGATGTCTCGCTGTCACATCAATCTAGTACGTGGACAGAGCGTGCAGCAGGCCTTATCTGTATGGTTTGTAAAGTGTTTCATCACTTGATGAGGAGGTAAATAAATTAATATGTAAAAAAGAAAGCTTCAGAAACTTTGTTGTGCAGCAAATCTTCTTTTTTCGATTATTGATTTGGATGTTGTCTCAAAACTTCAAATTGTTTTTCGACTCTATAATTGAAGAGTTCGAGAGTTTTACGTCTTAGAATTCCTCAGAACATCTGTTAAAAAACTTATTTTTTACAAGTGCTTTAGAAGTTACTGTGTGTTAAAACTGTTTGGAAACGATGTGAAAGAACATGTGCCAAAAATAATCATCGTAAAATAGGAAATTAAATATCTAAATTTCTAATGTGTTATCCACATACTTACTTTACGGCCCACAGGACCCTTTATTGTGGGGTTTTTACGTACATCGAAATTTAAAACCAATTCTTGGAGGAAGTCATTTTTAAATAAATCCAAATAATTTCCCTAACACATCCCTGTACTTGTAAAATGTAAATGGAGGCTTTCATAAACAAAGCCTGCTAGTAGTTTCAGTAACAAAAGACCCTATTTAGCAATGAACGGCTGATCATTTATATTCACCAGATTGCAGCCAGGGCTTGTGTTAAATAATGACGTCAGAGTGCAGCAGTGACCGTGGCCGAGCTGAATAATGACGTCACAGTGCAGGGCCGGACGCTGAATTATGACGCACATTCGCTGAGTCGGACACGGCGCTACATTACTGGCACTGCAGCAGCTCGGAGGAATGGCCACCTCACTACCACATTAGTGCCGGCAGTTAAGTATCAGAAGATATGGTTTATTTATTATTTTGATGAGCTTAAAATTAATTAAAAATCCGTTTTGAACGGAGATTACGTTATGAAGGGAGGATGTATAAATTAATATTCACCAGGTTATTCAGGTTGAATAAATTTGCTCATAATGCAGTTTTTCAGGTAAAAACTTGTTTTAAAAATTGCGAGGAATGCTGATTGAGTGGTTATAACAGTTACATCATTATATTTTAAAGGAATGTCTAAGGCTGTAATGTAGAGTGCTGTAAAAAGTTCACATTAATTTTAGTTAAGGAAGTCTGTAGTGCTAATGGTAAAAATTTTGAAGGGACTTTTGTAATGCTACTTTAAAGCGTCATCGACGTTTCTTTATAACAGTTCTAAGGTTTTCTTCCAGAACGTTCATTAAAAAAATAGGTGATTAGACTAATAACAATACATGAACTGTGAATAACTATATATTAAAATAATTAATTTGGGATCGGAATCATTATTGCCGCCGACGTTGCCCACAGCATATTTCACCGTGACAGGTCCTGTTTCCCCGCTTGCCGCCTGAGCGCGCCACTATCTCATATCAGATTTATGTCTCAATCGCTGCTTATCAGAAACCTATCGTTGTTTAGAATTTATGGTTTCCGAGGTAGATGGCGGGAGATTGAGAACGGTGCAAACTCTTTGTAAAGTTTGTAATAATCGGCAGGGTGAACGGCGTTGGAACAACGCAGTTTATCTAAGTTGAGGAAGTTTCCAATAGATGATTTATAATGGAGGGAAAAAGTAGTGCTCCACCAAAATATAACCTGGTGTATTTTAACGTATTCTAAATTAAATGTCAATACAACAATAGAGTTAAAAATGGATCTTTTCCGTTATACGTATACCACTATTCAAAATTTACCCTTCAAGCTTGGTTTTTGACCGAGCACCACAAACTAGGTCAAATAATTGTTACTAACCGTTTTTAAGTGGAAATTCCTTGTAAGAATATTTTATCTGCGGTTTCGTTATCTTATCTACCGTTATCTTTGTCTAGATGCGATAAGCCAGCGTCTGGCCGTCTAGAGGTCCCACTTGCAGTTGGTTAGGTTAGGTAAGGTTAGGTTATGTTAGGTTGGGTTAGGTTAGGTTAGTTTAGTTTAGGTTACCTAGCCTAACCTATCCTAACCTAACTTACCAAAATCAAGCATGAAAACAAACCTGAAACAGTGGTATACGTATAACGGAAAAGATCCTTAAAAAGTAATAAATTATATGGAAAAATCGTATGCAAACGCATTGTGCTTATATTACATTTTGACCTCTTAGACTGCAAATCAAAAACCAATAATACAGATTTCATATTTAAAATTATGGATTTACGTACATATTTTAACCATTTTTCTTTACCATTAATACTTTGATTACTGGATATTTAGGTAACAATATTTAAAAATGTCTCTTTTCAGGTTTTTTGGCCAAAAACAACATTCTGTCCAAAAAACAATTTGGATTTGTAAAGAACAAGTCAACTACAGATGCTATAAATCATCTTGTATCAAGCGTTGTCAGGGCGTTAGACGGAGGGGAGAAAGGTTTAGGTTTCTTCTTCGATCTAAGTAAAGCTTTCGACTCCGTCAACCATGCATTACTCCTAGAAAAGATCCATTCTGTTGGGATTAGAGGGCTGGCACTACACTGGCTTTCCTCCTACCTGATCAGCCGTAAGCAATACGTTGAGGTGAAGGCAGTGGATGGCTCCGGATGCCTGCGCCCCTACAGATCCTCCATTGGTACCACTGTCAGCGGTGTGCCCCAGGGATCTGTCCTCGGTCCGGTTCTGTTTCTGCTGTTTGTAAACGATCTCCCTTCGGTTGTTCAGAGGGGCGAAATTTGTCTCTTTGCAGACGACACCTCACTCTCCGTCTCTGGTTCTAACCGACTCGACGTAACAATAGGTGCCTTTATACAAGCGAGTGGCTTGATGCAGTGGTTTGAAGATCATTTTTTGAAACTGAACTCATCAAAAACTGAGCTTGTTGAATTTTCAATTCGGAAAAACAACAACAAAGAAAATTTCATTTTGGATGAAAGCGAGCTTGAAGCCACTGCTCAGGTCAAATTTTTGGGTTTGCTGGTGGACGAAAATCTGAATTTCCATCCACAAATTAGTGCTGTCTGCAGGAAAGTCAGTTCTGGGATATTTCTTTTGCGTCAACTGGCGAAATTTTGTAATCAGGATGTCCTTCTGACTGCTTACTATGGTGTAATCTTTCCATACTTGATGTATGCTGTTGCGATTTGGGGCGGCGAGAACTCTAGAACCCTCTTTCTTTTTAGGCAACAGAAAAAAGCTATCCGCGTCATTTTTGGCCTTGCTAGTAGACAGTCCTGCAAGGAGTCCTTCGTTTCGTCAAGAATTCTGACTTTTCCCTCAATTTACATCTTGGAAGCACTGAATTTTCTCAAATTAAATTCATCTCAGTTTCAAAGCAGCACCGCCCATACCTATCCACTACGTAATGGTTCTTGCTTGAGAGTACCCACACATTCAACAACTTTCTTTCAAAAGCATCTCTCTTTCAATGCCGTTAAACTTTTTAACGCCTTGCCAAACGATCTCAAATCCTTAAGCGACCCAAAAAGCTTTAAAAGGCACCTTAAGTCTTTTCTTGTGCAAAGGTGTTACTACAGTGTCCGTCAGTTTCTCGCTGACGGGTCTTCTTAGCTTGTAACGTTGCAATCGTTTAACTTAAGGGTTTATTTCGAGAAGTGTTTTCCTTTAGTTTTAATGTGCATTATGACTTGGCTAATGCAATGTAATTTGTCAATTTGGCTGAATAAACGAGTTATTGAGTTATTGAGTTATTGAGTTATTATCACACGTTTAAATTGTCCCTTTTCATGAATAACTTTGTATAAGGCGTAATGAAACTTAACCCCACAAGAACGTTGCTCAAGAGGGGAGTATGATGAAGTGGGAAGGGTCTATCCAAAATGTCCAAAATCGAATGAGACGGGCAACTGGGCGGGAACAAAGGGAGGGCGACCTGCGAGAGGGTTAGATGAAGTATTACCCGCCTCACACTGCGGCATGCACAAGTTGGCGGCGAGAAGCCCCTTCATCCGCCAGGGTCCCTTTAACTGTTACTTTCACATCGCCTAAAAAATTGTTTAGGGCCATATGAAAAGCGTTAGGTAGCCGAGTGAAAAACAGGTATCTAGAAAGGAAAACATCAAATTCTTACTAGCGTCATGGATTACCTAGATTACTATTGAACTGTATCATCTATAAAAAAACTTATATTTAACGTCTTTTCCTCAAGACTGTTCCAAAAGTCATATTTTTAACCAATAAAAATAAGGAAATGGTAAAAATCGTTTTAAAACGTCACTTTATAAACCGGCTTGTGTTAAGTAATGAAAAAAAACTATTTGCTAAAATATAAGTTTGGCATGGTGATTTTTCGCTCGAAGCAGACCGTTAGTGTTAGGCGGACAACGATGTGACATGTGTGCACAAGCGTTGTCGTTTTTCACAACCATTTTGCGACCAATCAAACTCATCACAAGAGGTTTGTTGAGCTGCAGTTAATTGGTTATGACTGGAACACTAATCCTTATGCACTTAATTCTTCATGTAATTTGCTTCTTTGGTAATTGAGCTGTATGTTGGTTGAACACGTCCCTTTCATCTGTCTTAAAAGAATTCACTTTTTTATCAAATTAGCAGAGAGAAATTCTCATTTTTCTCTAAATGGGGAATTTAATAGTTTCTTGCTCAGCAAAAACTATTATTATTGAAAATATGCTAATTAAAAATTATTTAGGGTGTTGTTGGGTGAATTAATATTTCAAGGGTATTGTATTTAAATTTATTTATATTACGTTTAATTGCTACAAAATCATCAAAACCCACCATTAAAAGTAGAACGTACTTGTAATCATGAGTAAAGCTGCTTAGTAACTAGCAGGAGATTGAAGTTAAAAGGTAGGAAATAATGCCAGTTAACAAATCAACTTCTTACTGAAAAACAGAAAACTTTTCTTTACAGTTTCTTAATGTGAATAAAGTTTTATATAAAGCAACATGTTACGTAGATTGATGTGGAATGTTTAAATTAACAATATTCAACTGAATTACCACATTCATCCTGGACAAGTTTCAGCTTGTAAAATACTACACTAATGGCCGATACTGTATTAGGAAATAGGCTATTCAAAAATCGTAGAAAACTTTCTTCGGGCCGTCGATTCGCGAGGAAATGTAGAGTTGGAGCACCTGCGGACGACTCCAGCAACAATGGACTCGTTAGCGACTGCACTCCCCGCCTCTCCGCTCGCGACACTGGCTTCATGCCACCTGGAATAAGAATAAAACCTTTTCACAAAAATAAAAAATCATTAATTATTATATTCATAGACAATTATTATAACCATAGACTGACTTGCAATGCCTCGTAGAAAGGGATTAACGCAACTTGTAAAGATGAGCTGTTTAAAGCAGCAGAACAATAATGATGCGCGTTGAAAACGTTTTACGCTAAGTAATAAAAAGCAGCTTTAGGCCCGTGTGAAGAACTATATTTTTCGTTTTACCGCTCAATACAACAGGCCAACTACTTAAGTAAACCTAACGTTTACTTAATGTAAGGTACTAAATGTTACTTTTAAAGATAATTCCCAAAGAGGCTTTCATCTTGTTCTTGCTTGTTAAAACAATCAGCTGATTGTCTGTGTCATTGGTGTTAGGTTTGACTGAACAACTTACGATGTATCGAACGCATTGAACTATCGATTGGTATATAAGCGTATTTCACAAATCGATTAAACTGACAAAAATGTAACAATGAATTACAATTCGCTATAAAAACCGAAAACCACTCTCGATGCAATCGTTAGTAGATCGTTTTAGAAGATTATAAACAATCAGCTGACATCCTCGACATCAGCTGATCCTTTCCTATACATAAGATGCATATTGGATTTTCTCCATTAAATAATTACGGAATATCAATATTTGACAATGGTCTATTGATTCGCTTACTGTACACTGTAAAAGGCATAATCTATTAAAACCTCTTTTTGACCTGTCTTTGAATGGTGTTAAACTCTTTTAGTTTGATGGTACATTGCTAAGATATTTAGCTCCAGATTCAGACGGTAAATTTTGAAAAATATTTAGTCTATGTGGCGTTGACCTAAAGTTATGATTAAATCGAGTATTATAATTATGTACATCTCTTTCTTTTGTTTACTACATTGACAAATACTATCCATTTGTATGCATTACGTGTTAATTAACTTATTATTGGTATTGGAAAAGTTGTTGATATGATTTGTTAAAAGCTCTGCTAACACGAGGCTGATTTTTTTTTAATTAGCCACTTTGTTTAATGTCAGCTCTGAGAAACCTAGAACAAGCTTGCCTCAGTGTGATCAACCCAAAGAAATGCTTAAAAGAGTTGAATCTTGCCTCTTTTATGAAAAAGAGAAATGTCACTTTTATATAAATATTTGATATTTGTAGGATTTTATCATATTGTTATAAATAAAACACAAATCGTAATCGTATTAAAATATTGGCGAAATCATATTCCAATGTTTTAATAAAACCAAGTTTGAATCTTCAAGATTTGAGTGAACGCGTTTTATTGAGTTAAAGGTTGAAGAAACATTACAGTTTGGGAATAAAGTACAGTTGTAAAGGTAAAAGATCTTTGTGATCTGGGACAAGGGAATGCTTTTATTAGCTGACGTATCTTTGAATCTTATCCGTCCTCTTTATTGCCTATTGGTTTGACTTATAGCCCATTGGTATTCCTTTTGTAACAGATAAAACAAAACTTGGAAAACTCGTTTCAAATTGTATTCCAATAAAGTCAAATAGGAACTGAGCATGTACATGAATACATAAAATTACATACAACCGAGAATGAGTAGAAGTCAGGTAAAATGTTTTACGCATATTTTTACATGAAATGGAAAGATTTTAAAGATATCTGAAAGCTACTTACAGTGACAGTTGGTTCAGCGTACATAATTGAACTTTGCAACTGAACGTTAATACTGGATTATCATTCGCAATGTGAATTTTTAAAATTGCCTTTGAACATACACAATCCACCAATATTTTAGGTAAGCAGATAGACATCAGTTTTATCTCCGCTGCAAATAGCAACGTTAATTTCTAGGAAATTGAAACAATCACAAAAGGGCTGCAAAAATCACAAAGGATTTTGATATAACTTGATGCAATCGAATTGCAGAATAAGTGTTGGAAGAATTCGACTCCTAACTGCTGTTGGACGTCAATTTGCTATTTTACGCGACATTGAGACGCACGGTAATAATTTGCTTCCCCCGAGAGTTGGAAGATCTGCCAAGTTCCTAAAGCCGATTATCCTGTCACAACTACTTGGACCGTCGTCTTTACTTATCAACATTGCTGCTGACACCTGTTTACCGCCAGGCACTTGGATCGATCTTTTTATTAAATTATTTTTCGGACGTTAGAATATAGGAAAACTATACATAGTTCCTATCAAGATAATATTATTTACCAGTGTATATTGTCTCTTGATAAAATACTATGTATAGATTTTAGACAATTAAAGTAAAGGGTTACACGTTTAAACTATGAGCTAAATGTAAGGGTTACAGCCTAATGTCTAAGTGTACCAGATATATTTCCTTATCATAATAAAACCTAAATCGTATTTAAATAAGCGGCATTGTATTCATGTAATCTAACATGATCACGGTTTCTCGCTACACCTTAATTCGGTCGTTTTCTGTTAATTTTCAAATAAGCAACCATTATCAGCCATTTATATAATTCATAATAAAATAAAATGATTAAATTATTTTGAAATATTTATCAAAAAATATATAGAAAGTGCGATTTGGAACCAAGGCTATGTAAAAACGTAACATTGATTTTAAATCTTATCACACTTACTTACTTACTTCTTACTTCTGAAGAGTCGTCCCGATTGACCACGTAGTGGCATGAGACCAGTCAAAAAGGAAATTATTAGGTTAGGGCTGGCAGCTCTTGGTATCATAGGGACCCCTTTGTCCTGGCTCAGTTCTTACCTTTCTGACCGGAAACAGGTAACTGAAATTTCAGTTACTCGTAGTAATGGAATCAAAACATCTCACACTTCTAATGTACAAAATATCACCTGCGGTGTACCGCAGGGCTCGATCATTGGTCCGCTCCTGTTCATTATATACGTCAATGATATTTCTGATCATGTCCCTGGTAACAGTCTTGTCACATACGCAGACGACACAACACTCTTTGTTTCACACAAAGACATTGAGCAACTTGAAATTTCCGCCTTCACTCACATTAATCAACTGGCTCAGTTTTTCTCAGATTCAAAGTTAGCACTCAATACAGGGAAGACTAACTCAATTTTCATCCAAACTAAACAAAGACTCAACTCTAGATTGAACTCCACTCCTAGTGTCTTCATTGGGGACCAACAGTTGGAACTTGTTCAGTCAACTAGGTTCCTGGGTGTGGAGCTTGATGCAAACCTAACTTGGAATGCTCATGTCTCCCTCCTTTGTTGTAGGATATCTGCTGGCTTATTTGTCTTGAGGTATATGTCGCGGCTGAACTGCATAAATCTTTGTTTGCTCGTGTATTACAGCCTCATAGAATCCCATGTAACGTATTCAATAATTCTCTGGGGAATGTCTTCTAAAGCTAATTTGGAAAAAGTTTTCAAGCTTCAAAAACGAGCTGTAAGATTAATGGGTAAATTAAAACCTAGAGATCATTGTTCCGACTCTTTTAAGAACTTGGGCATTTTAACTATTCCCTGCCTATACATCTATGAGACTGTAATGTAAGCTAGATGGCATGGCCAATTGTATGTACAACCAACACATCATTATAATACTAGAAATAGAAATATTAGTACTTCTGTAATGCACAACTTAAAGCTTTTTGAGTCAAAATCTGAATATGCAGGGGCAAAATTTTTCCAAAAGCTTCCGAATGAAATTAAGCAAATTGAAAATAAAAATAGATTTAAGCTCAAACTTAAGGACTATCTTGTTGAAAGGTGTTTATATACTCTTGAAGAACTGTAAGGCCCCGGAGTATTTATTGGGAAATCACTAACTAAGCCATCAATAACTAAGCTCAACACCACGTTCCAATTTGAGAAATGTACACGATATAATTGTTGTTTCTGATAAGACAATAATTTTCAAATTTGAAAGCTGGGCATTCATATAATGAAACGTTTCTACGATTCACTCGTGGTCTATTTTTTAATAAACACTTACGTCGATCAAGATCAATGATCACTTATGTTGGTCTTTTTTAAATATTTTTGCAAATTAACATTTATTACTCAGACTGCAGCCAAAAACACGTGTTTGGTTCGATAGGTTAAAAAGTGCCAGTTTAGTTAAGAATGTGTAATGATAATTTTCAAGTTCCGAAATATTTTTCTGAAGAGATTAAAAAAGTGTTTCATCAGCTAGAAGTTTGAAACTGTTAATGGACTGATCTTGTTCGTGAAGCGGCAAGGGCGCGACGGGGACTAAGAGGGCTGATACCTCCTTAAACGTTCCCTTTATTAATCTAAAACCCGTCTTGCACTATTGAAAAAAAAAACAATCAAATATTCCTAGACTATTTATAAAATTGCAATGAATCTAAAGTAGTAAAGTCAGCAATTTAAATTGCGATATTAGTAGGATTATTAAACATAATCACGTAATTTAAGAATGGTGAAAAGTAAAGTCTCTTACTCGTCTTAGTATTTTTTCATCCACCAAATATCTCTGATTTACAAAATACATCAGCGTTTATTATTTTTAGTTTATGTCTCTTAATCACCAAAGGCATTTATATACTTGTCTTACAAATTTATCTTTTTGATCGATCATGAAAATGTGATGTACAGGCATCTTAAACAAAGTCACTTAAAACGGAGAAGCCAATTACGCAAGCGTTCAAAATACCGGTTATGTAATGCCAGTCAATAATAATAAATCATTTCGTTACAAACTATATAGAATTATTGACTATGTGGATTCAATTTTTTGAATTATTGAGTGATTTTCTCATACGCTTGAATCACAGTAAAAGTATAATCCAACTGTGTTCTTAATAGCTGGTTAAAGTCCAATAATACCATTAACTCGGGAAATAAAACACGTGCAGGGTGTTCCTTTGTCGAGATAAACGGTCGTTGAAGACTTACGTTCCAAAGGCCTTTGAGCGACTAAACGATCTTACAGATTTATCAGACTTCAATGGCGCCCTAAATTGCTTGTTTTCACTAGGCTGTATTGCGCCGAAGTAATCTGTGATCTGCAACGTACAGTTGCTGGAATCCTTCTCCAACTAAGCCTCCTCATCACAGCGTTACACTCTCGTCGTTTACATCCTTATGGATTTGATTACTGTATTTGATTTAATTCACAAAAACCAATTTAAATGACACGTAGTCATTACAATTACCCATTTTTCTATTCTTTTTTGGTTTTCTAACGAAAGAAGACAACAACTTTCTTAATTTCATTAAGTTACTACATACCTTAGGACCGATTTTGCGTTTTATTTATTACTAGCAGTTGCCCGTGGCTTCGCTCACGATAAAAATTACAGCTGATCTTATTATTCACAGCTGTTTACAGTTCAGTATTTAAATGTTTACATCCTTATAAAATCTAAACATTGAAGCTAAGGACGTTCACGGGGCGTAGCCTGAGGGGTTTTTAAGGAAGTGAATAGGCCTATGCCCTTTTCTGATATGGTGGCTCTATTCCTGCACAATTTCAGCTCAGTTGGTCCAGTATTGATCACGTGGTTGAAAGACAGATATTCACACAAACATCCATATTTCACATTTATAATATTATAAGGAAGGATAAGTAAATTTACATAAATTCAGTTCAAGTTACATAATAGTTAAAAGCTTCTAGCTTCTAAGTTAAAAGCTATAAAAAATAATTAAAAGCTCATAGTTAAAAGTTCCTAAGTTTGACGTTATCAAGTAAATTAAACGAAAAAACTTATGAGACTAGACGACATACGGTATGAAGTTTTATAACGTTATTTAAGTGAACAGCTTGAAAAATAACTTCATATTTATATAAAAAATAAGTGCCCAGTGTATTATATACTTGGACTACACTTTACACAGTACAGTAGTAATGCACACAATTACATAGTGAAGTGAAGTTGTTGTAAATATTTAAAAAACAAAGGGACTAAAATTAATTCGCTTACTTTTTTATCCCACAAATTCTAAGCTTTGAACATGAATTTAAGTAAGGTAAACCAGCTAAAGTCCGGACGACCGCCCATGTGCGGACGAAAATTTTTTAACGCAAAATAATAAGAGTCTCGGTCAACGACGTTTAAAACGCCGATCGGCAATGTTTCTGGCGATTATCGATGAATAAAAATAACTCCAGTTCCTATTTGTAAAGTTTGGAACGTTTATTCAGTGGGCCGTGGATTAGCGCGAGTCAGAGTTCGACAGTTCGGCGGGAGCTGCGGCTACGATTCCTGCTAAGAGTGGAATCGTTGCTCTCTTCCGGTGATGGGGCTGTCACCGTCCGTATTGTGCAGTTGTTGGTCAGATCGTTTGGCTTTTTATATATGTTATTTTATTGTTTTTAAGGACCGAAATTTGTAATGAATGACATAAAATTGTAGAGTATTTCTTGGTGCATTCATTTCAATCAGTGAATGAAACTTCTGATCCTTGAAACTTCTAAATTAAAACAGACAATATTTCACAAGATATTTTTTACAAGATAACCTCTCTTAATCTTTTGGACTTTTGGTGGTTTACCTTACAGGGTGTTTGATATATTTTATTTTTTTGTACGGTTACGCAATTTAAACCTAATAAACCTAACTTAAGAGCGGTATGGCAGTCCTATTAAATTTCGTAACCGAATGTAGATAACTCGGTTGTTTGTGATCCAATTTTAACAAAAAAGGTCTCATTTCATTTGGATTTATATTCCCCATCTTTTTGATTGATATTAAAAAGACATTTTCTTAATATTTACGGTTTTTATGAAATTTTGCGTTAAAGATTTTAAATGGCTGCCATATTTAAACGACTTGAGGTATTGGAACAACATTTTTTAAGCTCTTTTAACCTTCTAAACTACACATTTGTACCAATTTTGAAATTTCTATCTTGAAAAATGCCCAAGATATAAAATAATTTTAAAAAAATCACAAACAGACCAACAGACAGAAGTAAAGGCATATTAGACCCATACTTATATGGCATTTTATATTTGTCTTAGCCCAAGGAACAAGTCCACAAAATATGTCCAGACAATTTGGAAACACCCTGTATTTTGGTGTACTGTTTAACACCCTGTATATAAGAACAGAATTTTAATTTTAAACTGAAGTTTAGATTGCTTATGTACTGAATCGTGAACAGTGTTAAAAGAAGGCAAATTTCATGGGATTTTTAATGTTATAAGGGAATATATCTTAGCTCGATGTGCACCTTGAGTTTTTGGAATGAGTTTCATAGGTTGTTGTAATTTAAAGTTTCCCAATTTATGTACACAATTTTGATTCTAAATAGCTCACTAAGTATTTGGAATAACTAAACATTACTAGGCACAAAAAAACGGAAGTTGAATAGGATTTTATTGAAGAAGACGATCGGTATTGTTCTATTTATCAGTTACATAAATATAATTTTTCAATTACATAAATGTATCCATCAATTAGATTTATTACAACCTTAATTTTTACCTAAAATTGCATAGGTTTATTTTGTATTGGATAAGGCTAAAAACCGTATTCAAATGAAAGTTTTTGTTGGCTTTTTCAGTTAATTAGACAAAAATGGTTGTAGATTGCGTCAGTTCACTCCCTCCTAACTCTAAGCCTACACGAAAAACATTTAATCGGACATTAGCATACAAATATTCTAACAAGAATGTTCTTTTATTCCTGAAATAAACATTGCAAGATTGAACGATGAATTAAGCAACGGCACAAATATCCTTATTGCTTTCAGAGAATTTTGGATTAATCGACGTGCAATCAAAATATTAGAAGGTAAAACAGCCATTTTGAACGTCCGCAACAACGATTTGTCTGGAAAAACTCTTATTGAACGACTATGATAATTGAAATTAAATGTGAACCATCTTTGTCAGATATTGTTTGAATTTTAACAATCTATGAAAGTCATCCCTAAAACTCAAGTGCACATCGAGCTAAGATGTATTGCCTTATATCATTAAAAGTCCCATGAAATTTGCCTTATTTTAACGCTGTTTACGGCTTTATACATAGACAGCTTAAACTACAGTTTAAAATTTAAATTTTGTTCTTATATATCAAACACCCTGTATTTAGTTAATCACAACATCGTGTGTTAGCGTCAGTGCAGTCAGACAGACAGAACAATAATCCAGTTACGTTGACGAACGTGTCAGGGTTGAACGGTGTTAATTGTGTCAGTCACCAAACTGCAGCCCGTCGCTGCACAGTCGCACTCATCAAGTTGTGAGTTAGTTTAGATTTGCAACCTAAAGAGTAGCCCTGTCTCAGAGTGGTCGCTTACATTTTAAGGGGCTCACGAAAGGTCGTATAAACGTATTTAATACAATTTAAATACGTTTTACAATGTTTTTTTTATTCAACCCATGAAGGAAGGTGAAGATTTGTCACAGATGACGTGGCATTAAAAACACGTAGTAACTACTCTATTAAATAATAATAAAAAAGTAATAGTAAAAAAATAATAGTAAAAAAATAAAATTAACACAAACTGAAATGAAATGCGCAGAAAACTATTAAATCATTAACAGTAGGATATTTAAGTTATAAAATATGGTATAAATGTTTGCTAAATTTCCCAAAATATTCTAATCCAACATTGAGATTTTTTTGGGATTTCTAATCTCCTAATGACTTAATTATTTATATTTTGATAAAACCCTGACACAAATATTAACAACGATTAATTTCTGAATATCTAACCTACAACGTGTTTCACTGATCTTGGCACAAGATCAACATAAAATGAATCAGATACGTTTAATGTTAAAAAATCTCAATTACATCGGAGTGAAATTAAAATTTCAAGAAATTTCTCTAATTCTTACAGTAAATTAAGAGTAAAATTATAATCACCAAAGAATATATTATTGAAAATAACTTTATTAGTCGATGTAGCTGTGAATACTGCTAGTACTACAAGAGGACGGGCCGCCGGGCATGGCACTGAGGATCCACGGGGGCTCAAACCCGTGAATTCTTCCAGTGCCATTCCTGGAGGTCGGCGAGAACCTGAGGAGTATATATAACAAACACATAATGCAAAATTATATACAAAATTGTATACTATCCAAAATAAACATAATAAGAAAGTAACATTTTCCTTAAATGTAATTTTATTATTTTTACAACATCCCAGATATCAAATAAATGGAAGAGCTTGTGTTAACAATTCGATAGATTCAGAAGTTCTTTTAGCACACCGTCTCGATATCCGATGGTGAACAACAAAAGAATTTTCTCCATTGTAGGTTCAGATATGGTCCGGTACTCTACATGATTGAGCCCTGTAACCGAACATCCATTTACAAATTACTCCATTGAAAATCTTTGTGTCCATTCAGCCGGTTATTTTAGGAGCAATGCAATACGCTATGATCACAAAATATTTGAAGTTATAAGAGCATCTATACTGATTAAATAAAATATCCATTTTAAAGACATGCTTATTATCTTTTTTCTGTTGAGCAATACAAAGTCAACTGAGGAGAATGGGAATAATACACTCGTCCGACCTCTAGTGTGGAATATACCAGACGGTTATTCACGCCTACTATTTCCGACTGGAATATTTGAAACTTATAGACTGTTTGTCATTAGGATGTAAAAAAGACACATTAGTTGAGATGAAGAGAGAACAAAAATGCCCGCTAGTGTCGTCAAGTCCTTACTTAAAATCTTCCCTATTGTTTTGAAATGTTTTCTTGAATATCATAGCATTGATTCATACAAGTTTACCGCGCTAGATTAGGATAAACAAAATTTATTTTTAAATTTAAGAAGATATAGCGCGCCCATAAAAAATAAAACTTATCTAACTGGTAAAATGTGTAAAATAACTTTTTACTTTTAGCATTTCATATATGATGCAGCAAGGGTAGTGAAACAGCAGGTCACCTCATTACAATTAATGCAGACCAGTCGTTCAATGGGAGTGCAGCGCTGGTGTTACAGGCTATTGTGATCTGATTAATGCAGTCAGTGTGCTGGGACAAAATTATCATGGCCTACTTTTCAATTTAACAATTAATTAATTAGTACCTAGCCTCATATCATCGTTTTTTTGTGAAACGTTGATAATAACGTTGGAAATGTTATTTTCTCTTCTTGTGTGTGTATCTAAACAAAATATATCACAATACTAGTCATTTCATTCGATGCAAATTTATATCAGGTAACTTATAAAGCTGTCAAGGCTGTTGGTAAATCGCTTTGCTCTATTACTCAAAGCTACATGTTTTAGTAATACAACATATTTTTTTACAAATTGATTTTATAATCTCAATTTTTTATCGCGGCCAAAAAACTAAATTGTGCTATTTATTAAAGCTACTTTTATGAGATATTAATTAAAATCTTAACTAATTTTTTCTCTTTGATTCATCTTAATGGACAATTGGGCATCCATGGAGCGTGCGCCTGTTTATTTTATTCAAATCAACCGAACAAATCGACTTCTGAATTGGGAGTAGAATTGTCAATAATGTTGTCGCCCCTCGGACTTGAGGCAATTTGTGCCTCTTTTGAGCTACTTTTGTCCATTTGTCACAATCAATCGGATTTAAGAAGGGGAAGTCAGTTGAACGTCTTCCAGTGGACAAAATTGGAAAAAGATTCACTGAGATTTACAAAACCAGAGTTGCTTTGCGAAGAAAATTTGGGAAAATAAGTTAAACATAAAAATAGTTTGTTACTAAATTAACTTTCTTAAGACTCGAAGTCCGAACAATGTCTATTACCTCTTAAATTATATATTTACCTTTAAGTAACAATAAAATGTATTCTAAAACAACACTAAAGAAGTAAATACAATGAACTCAGCTACAAATGTTAATTAACTATTCATGAAACGTATATTTTTGACGTAAATAGAACCTGAAAAAAATATCGAGGTAATTTTGTTTTTATGTGCTTGAATAAACCGATCACATAATAGCTTGGTTTGTGCACGGGAATAAAATCAAAATGAAATAGGATCCACAACAAACTCTTATATCCCTAGTAAGGGATTTCCGAAGTTAGATATAAATTATTCAAAGTGAGGAGGTCTGGACAGGAAAAGTTTTATTGTTGTTTCTTTTCAATCTCCATGAGCAAGAGAAGGCAGGGGTCAGCGCTGACATTCGGTCTAACATTCTTCTAGAGTCAGTTTTAATCGGGAGTCCATCGTTTGAATAACCTAAAAGGATCGTTTGCTACAGTCAGTAACAAGACTAGAAAAACGCGCCACAATCATCTTACTCTCATTTCTCTTTCATACTTGGCTTAAAATACAAACTTGGATATGCCACAATTTCATGAAAAGTAAGTAAGTAAACCTAAATTTCAAAAACACTTCCAACAGCTTATAAATCGTATTTTATTACCCGGTAACAGTGTTTTACAAAACCAGCGAGTTTCTGGTTATTATTTTTAATTATTTTGGTTTATAATTGACTCACTAACTCATTACGAACTCATTAATTGGTGTTAAGTTCAATGTTCAACATTAAGGCTGTAGGAATAAATTTAAAAAATTATTTTTCTAGATTTTGTAATAACAAATTATGTCCAAAATTTTTTAACTTAACTTGTAGGGTATAGTAAAATAAATAAAGGGACTCAATTTTCAGCCCCTTATCACAAAGAAGCACAAAGATATAGTTTTATCTTCCCGACTGCGACTGCCGGTCTCCCCGGGGACTGAGTGGACGTCGCGGTGACGCGGCTAAGTGTACAAGTCGGCCGCCCACCTCGTGTCTAGTGGACGTCGCGGTGACGCGGCTAAGTGTACAAGTCGGCCGCCCACCTCGTGTCTAGTGGACGTCGCGGTTACGCGGCTAAGTGTACAAGTCGGCCGCCCACCTCGTGTCTAGTGGACGTCGCGGTGACGCGGCTAAGTGTACAAGTCGGCCGCCCACCTCGTGTCTAGTGGACGTCGCGGTGACGCGGCTAAGTGTACAAGTCGGCCGCCCACCTCGTGTCTAGTGGACGTCGCGGTGACGCGGCTAAGTGTACAAGTCGGCCGCCCACCTCGTGTCTAGTGGACGTCGCGGTGACGCGGCTAAGTGTACAAGTCGGCCGCCCACCTCGTGTCTAGTGGACGTCGCGGTGACGCGGCTAAGTGTACAAGTCGGCCGCCCACCTCGTGTCTAGTGGACGTCGCGGTGACGCGGCTAAGTGTACAAGTCGGCCGCCCACCTCGTGTCTAGTGGACGTCGCGGTGACGCGGCTAAGTGTACAAGTCGGCCGCCCACCTCGTGTCTAGTGGACGTCGCGGTGACGCGGCTAAGTGTACAAGTCGGCCGCCCACCTCGTGTCTAGTGGACGTCGCGGTGACGCGGCTAAGTGTACAAGTCGGCCGCCCACCTCGTGTCTAGTGGACGTCGCGGTGACGCGGCTAAGTGTACAAGTCGGCCGCCCACCTCGTGTCTAGTGGACGTCGCGGTGACGCGGCTAAGTGTACAAGTCGGCCGCCCACCTCGTGTCTAGTGGACGTCGCCGGCAAGCGGCTAAGTGTACAAGTCGGCCGCCCACCTCGTGTCTAGTGGACGTCGCAGTGACGCGGCTAAGTGTACAAGTCGGCCGCCCACCACGAGTCTAGTGGACGTCGCGGTGACGCGGCTAAGTGTACAAGTCGGCCGCCCACCTCGTGTCTAGTGGACGTCGCGGTGACGCGGCTAAGTGTACAAGTCGGCCGCCCACCTCGTGTCTAGTGGACGTCGCGGTGACGCGGCTAAGTGTACAAGTCGGCCGCCCACCTCGTGTCTAGTGGACGTCGCGGTGACGCGGCTAAGTGTACAAGTCGGCCGCCCACCTCGTGTCTGTGGACGTCGCGGTGACGCGGCTAAGTGTACAAGTCGGCCGCCCACCTCGTGTCTAGTGGACGTAACGGTGACGCGGCTAAGTGTACAAGTCGGCCGCCCACCTCGTGTCTAGTGGACGTCGCGGTGACGCGGCTAAGTGTACAAGTCGGCCGCCCACCTCGTGTCTAGTGGACGTCGCGGTGACGCGGCTAAGTGTACAAGTCGGCCGCCCACCTCGTGTCTAGTGGACGTCGCGGTGACGCGGCTAAGTGTACAAGTCGGCCGCCCACCTCGTGTCTGTGGACGTCGCGGTGACGCGGCTAAGTGTACAAGTCGGCCGCCCACCTCGTGTCTGTGGACGTCGCGGTGACGCGGCTAAGTGTACAAGTCGGCCGCCCACCTCGTGTCTGTGGACGTCGCGGTGACGCGGCTAAGTGTACAAGTCGGCCGCCCACCTCGTGTCTGTGGACGTCGCGGTGACGCGGCTAAGTGTACAAGTCGGCCGCCCACCTCGTGTCTGTGGACGTCGCGGTGACGCGGCTAAGTGTACAAGTCGGCCGCCCACCTCGTGTCTGTGGACGTCGCGGTGACGCGGCTAAGTGTACAAGTCGGCCGCCCACCTCGTGTCTGTGGACGTCGCGGTGACGCGGCTAAGTGTACAAGTCGGCCGCCCACCTCGTGTCTGTGGACGTCGCGGTGACGCGGCTAAGTGTACAAGTCGGCCGCCCACCTCGTGTCTGTGGACGTCGCGGTGACGCGGCTAAGTGTACAAGTCGGCCGCCCACCTCGTGTCTCCGGTGACGGTAAGCCTGGCGTTTGTATTGATTTATGATTGCCTTTTAGTGAGAGGTTAAACTTGACGTTGACATAAAATATCAAGGAGTTAAAAAAATAGGATTAAATCATCTTTAATATTAAATAATTTGTGGGATGTGTTTTGAAAACAACGTTTCATAACGTTAGTTTGTTATTGCCATGGCACATGGGCTATATTACCGCATTGTCATGTACGGAGCTGTAACACAGCGCTGACTACGCAGTCAGTCGATGAATGTAGGCTTGTCACCAATAATGACCATGCAATTTAAACGCGTAAAATAGCTTACATCATATGTTACTATTATATTACAATTAGCCTATTAATTTTTAATACGGTACTCAGATTATGTATAAAAATATACCATTGGTCTTCCCTATACAGATATATCTAAAATAGATTTCATTTTCAACGTAACACAAAAAATCTAAATAGATATGATATTCAACAGGACATTGAAATGTATTATTAATATTTAAGACTAAAGAATGGAGAAAAATAATCATACCCAACAAGTAATAAGTAGGTCTTTTTGCCAGAGTTTAACTCAGGATTCTCTTTCACTTGTACTGTTACAGGTCAGTGAATAATCAGTACAACATTTACCAAAAAGAAATCACGCTTAGAGTGAATCATCATTTTCTCAATGCTAGAAGTTGCCACAAATACTATTGTTTAAATAGCATTGAATAGGATTTTAATGCATGTCAGTATTGTAAAGAGAGAGAATGTCGTACTTGGTCGTTATGGCAATGCTGGTGATGTGGCTCGCTGTTCTGATACCTACTTTTGTATCAGATGTGCCACACGGAACTCTGCAGTTTGCAAAGAACAGTGTCGTGTACAGTCTGCAGTCTACCATGGATGGATCTGTTTGTTTCCGTGTAAGCTTTTGTTATCTCAAAACAATGCCTCCCTTAGCCTAAAATGGCACACATAAGGGGCCTATTTCACTATAGAACAAGTTACATACTCACAGGTTTATATTTTTGGGATCACTTGTAAGTCTTTATTATTTTACTATAAATAAGATACGAAATGACAAGTAATGTTATTGATAATAATAATTTATTGTATTAGGAATTACGAAAATATATGGATATTCTAATTAACCTTCATTTTAATGAACGGTTCTTATGATCATTTTAATATGGACCACGACCAAATATGTTATTCCTGTATATCTTCTATTTTGAAAGGACATTTTTCAGTAATAACACTTTTAATGTTTCCTCGACATTTTATATGCGTTAATGAAATCCATTTTTCATTACACTAACTCAGAAACGTCTGTTTTCCGTTGTTTTTTGTTGACTCAAAAGTTACCCATTGCAGATACCACTCCAGAATATCTACTATATTTGATGTAACACTGAATATCATACAATAGTCATTATAAATAATAAATTAATTTATGAGTTTCAAGTTTATATATTTTCATGGTTGGCCTTCTTAATTTTTCAAACTTATACATGTATAGACCGAGATTGCACTCGCCAGCCGGGCGCCTCGCCGGGTAGCCCTGGGTTCAGGTTGGTGTCATGGCCGGCAGCGGCATTGTGGGCTTCCCCGTCGTCATCAGTCTTAATGTGACCACCATCCAGATCTGGAATCTGGCCTCATATACGGACAGTTTGGCCTGTCCGTTTAGCTCGTTGAGGCTGACCGGAGAACGCATGAAACTCCTTTAAAGAGCCTCACAAGCACAGAAACGTTGGAAACGCCCAAAACTGAGAGTGGAAGATTTCAAAGAGGATATTCAGTTAGATGAAGAGGAGTCAACCTCTCTTTTTTCAGTGCGTCCCTTACCGACGCCGTCGTCTGCGTGTGGTTTTCAGCACTTGTAGGGAAAAAGATTAAAAGAACCCATAGGCAATCAAGCAAGAGATGATCGACAAGAAATTGGAAATATCTAGTGAGATTATGGAAAAAGAATCGTACCTCAAAACCTTACAGTTTTCTTGGAAAAGAGAAGGAATTAGGATTATTTCCGTCCGTCTTCACAAGTACTCAGAAGAACCGAATCCTGTAATAATAATTGATTCGTCGGTTGAGAAGATGACAAAGGATTATATCCCTAGTAATTCCAACTAAGCAATTAATTTTGTTCGTAATGTTGCTTTCGATTATTATGAAAATTAACATGTTTATGGAATTTTATAAGTTGGCCATACTAGACCATTTTAAGTTAAAAAATATACAATATGTATTTAAAAAACAGTTTTTGGTTTAAAATGGAATTAATTATTTTTATTAAAAATTAATACGTTTTTCTATTTTTTAGGTATCAAACGTAAATACATCATCTAAAACTTAAAAATATATATACATATATATATATATATATATATATATATATATATTATAATGATACATAATTTATTAACAGAGTACCCTTTTTTTAGTTTAAAAAACATAAAAAAATAGTCAAATAAATGTTTTTTAAACTAAAAAAAAGGGTACTCTGTTAATAAATTATGTATCATTATAACATATTAGTAGCCCTAATCACAATAATAATTTTTTCAATATATATATATATATATATATATATATATATACATATATATATATATATATATTCAACAAATCAAATGGGTCAAAATTTGTAAGAATATACAAGTTAAAATTCTATATGAACCTTTATAGTATAAAATTGTAGCCTATATTGTAAGTAACTTGTATGTCCTAAAAAACTGATGAATTGAAAATTAAACTATTAAATAGTAAATAATTTAATAAATTAAATAAAAAAATATCAAACAGTAGACCTCAACTATAATAGAAAGCCACCCACCAATTATCGTTGATAAGTGTTAAAATATAAGGGAGATATGTAATTTTGTATATTTTTTTTGGTCAATATTGGAAAACATACTGTGTTTCCAGTATCAATGTCTCGGAAACATTAAGACATAGACATGGACATAAGACTAGTAACTCAAAATATGAAATGGTTTGATTTTTTTATCTGAATTAAAAAAATTAAACAATAAGAAAATAATTTTAATTTATTTTACAGACAAAATTCGAAGATCCCATTTTTGAGGGATTAATTTCCCCCTTTGGACCTCTTAAAATGTACTGATTAAATTTATTGTATATAGCCTTAAAAATACAGTTTTAAATGCCCGCACCAAATTTTATGTTATTCGGACCTTTTTCACCTGAATTATTGCATTTAAGGAAAAATACACCCATACCCCCTCCCCCCTCAAAAAAGGGGCCTTCCACCCCGTGAATTTTAATGGAATCATCGGATTCTTCAACTAGAGGGTAAAGATTACCTATATACCAAGTTTCATGTTGGGGCTAATGTTTTTCAGGGATTTGCTGTACTATCCACTAAATTTTCAGAATCCCTTGCATCACTTTATATCTTTTGAGCAAGCAAAGAAAAAATTGTAATTTGGATTTTTAATTTTAAATTTATCAATTTTTATAATGTACACCAACGTATAAAATTGTGACTTGTATAAAGCTACAAATTTACACATTATTTTTATTTTTTTTTGAATATATATGCTTTAAAGTCTTCGATTTTTCACGTTTAATAGTAAGTACATTGAAAAATGTATTAACTTGTTATAATAATTAATAACATTTTAAACTTTTTAAACATATGTTGTATGTTTTAAAACTGTAAAATAGGCAAGAAAATATCTTATACAAGTTATTTTAATAGTAAAGTAAAGCAACATAACAAACCAAATTAATTGTTTGGTTGGAATTACTAAAATGATGTAATCCTTCGTCACCTTCATCGACCGACGAATCATTAATACAGAACTGTTATTAACTTGTCTTGTGAAGACGGACGGAAATAATTCCTCTCTTTTTCAAGAATCTGTAAGATTTTGAGGTTCGTTTCTTTTTCTATGATCTCAAGAGATATTTTAAATTTTTGTCGACCATCTCTTGCCTGGTTGCACTTGGGTTCTTTTTTCTATTTCCCTACAAGTGCTGTAGTGCTGTGCACACGCAGGCGACGGCGACGGTCAGGGACGCACTGAAGAATGAGTGGTTGACTCCCCTTTATCTAACTAAATATCAAATTTTAGTTGGATGAAGTGAGTGGTTTGTTCAAATTTTTTACAAAATAACTAGTGAATATGTAATTGCTCTTTCGTTTGATGGGCCCCTGGCGATTCCTCAGAGAACAAAAGCTGTTCCTCTTGTAGATTCAAATATTAGGAAGGCTCTAAAAATTAATTATCAATACGAGTTTAAATCTAAAATATTAAAGAAATTTTGTATCATGAAGGAATACTGCTATACTACGTTAATAGCCAGGGAAGTCAGTTACGGTACTTTACATCATACTAACTACAGAGAGTAAGAAACATTTTGCATGAACCAATAAATGTCTCCATTTCTCAAGCCTAACCATAATAATAATAACTCATAATAATCACATCTTACTTGGAAATGGTAATGTAACAATCGGCTGTTAAGTTACATGCATTTCTAAACAGAAGTGAACAGTAAATTTACCGTGTGCTGCATGTTACTACATGTTTCTGTGAAGTATGATGAACAAATAAAACCTGATTGTTTTGTGGAACGCTTACTACCCCAACTTTTATTGGTATTTTGAAACCCTGAGTGTTATTGTCGTATGTTACCTTAAACCTCACAAATATTTTATCTCAATCGCATCTCAATATCATGAGACAGACAGAGCCCTTTCTGCTCATGACAGCGTCGTTGTCAGGATGTTGATAACATTACACAATTAGATAGATTATTATCTTCACATCTCTGGTTCAACTGATAGTGTCAAATACAGTTTTGGATGGAAGGGGCGTTTTTATTGCAATTGCGTTAACTTCAACGCAAAAAATTACCGATTTGTTTTGAATCTCTATAAACTCATATTTCGAGTTATGGTTTTCATCATAACATACGATGGATCTCATCAGCCTCAGTGGATCTCGCTTCCAACATATTTCCGTTGATATATACACCGGCTTATAGGCCTGTAAGGTAAATTATCTTTACGGTTATACATCAACATAACTTTAGTAACAGTCTAATCAAAGCAAGGTTTGACCTGGAAAACTTCCGTTAATTTTGAAAGTTTGTCCACGTATTTAGAATTACCTGAAGATGAATAAACCAAAAGTTCCCGTGGATATGAGGCGCTAAATATGAGAGAATTTTAGCAATTTCCCCTTTAAAAGGATCAATTTTTTTTTAGCTTTTAATAAAGAAAAATAAAATTGATCAAATTGGAGGGCACCATTAGATTCAGCTCAAAAAACGAACAATTCGGTGCTTTGAATCATTGGTTTATGTCCATTGGTTACCGAAATATTGGCCGCCGGCCGTAAACACAATACACATTGTACCTATGTGATTCTTATGTGGAATAAAAAAGGTGTATATTATCTCGATTATTTTGCAACATACCTTAGTAAAACTTGATTTGTGGTTTTACCTAATTGAGATACTCGTATATTGTAAATTAGCCTAGAATCCTCAAATATTACATTTCCCTAAATTCCTCCGCTTACTTCACTCTGTTTTATCTTTTTTATGCTTAACGTTCCTGAGCTGTTAACGGCACCATTGGTCGGCGAAATCTTGAAGATTTTACTGTATGATCCTTTTTAGGTAAGCATCTCATTTTTTAATCATTTAAATTTAAAATTTCATTGTCGTATTCCTTGACCAGTGTTAAAAGACTAAAATAGGTACATAATTTAAGTCAAACATTTAATTATTAACGCCGATATTATCATGCTGAGATGGCATTATTAAGTGGTTCAAATACACCACCAATAAAACCTTTCATCCATTGAAGAAACGCCATAAAAAAGTGAAATACACAGTTTGAAACTTAATGTGGTGGACTATCTTCACTCCTTTGTGACCTGTTTGACGTAAGGTATGTACCTATTTTAATCTGTTATATTTTCCTTACCAAACCAAACCTAGAAGAGTTGTCAACCTATTCCAGTTAAAATCTTTATATTATGAAAACCATTGTTATCTTCTCTTTATTTCCAGTAAACTCTGCTGATAAAAACACTACAAAGGTAACATGTACATACAATATAATCTCGAACTTTGAGACCTTAGTGTAAATAAATATTTAACTTTTCCTTTCAATAACGTATTATATTGAAACATATTTTATTTTATAGAGGCGATCCCTCGAGTGAGGTTCAGGGGAGCCGTTTAGCTGCCGTTCTTTCCTCCGACCGTTCCGTCTTTTACTGTCTCTCTTCATTAATGATCAGGCCCCAACGTGACATCGCCAGATTGTTCTTATCGTAAATTGATTGCGATCAAGTATCAAGGTTTTCTACACTGGCCGTCTTCGGAGTTTTATGTCTCGGGAACGAACCAAGATTTTTAAAAACTGATTGCAGCATTGAAATCAGAGTATAAATGTAGTTAGAACTGATGGATTTCATAACTATATCTGCATTTAGGAGAATTATCGATATCCAAGATGGCACATCAAAGACGGGAACCAACACTCCATCTAAAAAGGGTGGTGCTTGTCACCCAATGATGTCTGAGGATGGTCTGGGATGAATATTCTAACAAATAAATAAAATGTAAGTGGGAGTAATCAATACTTGCCTGGTACTAATATTTAAATAAAAATCGATTTTACCATAACGTGAGTAATAATATCAAACACATTTATTTGCACTGGTTTGCCCTTTAAAACTTTGTTAGTTTCGTCGGAATCGGGGAAATAACAAAGGAGATATTACAGTTTCTCTTGATCAATAAAGGTGTGCACTGGGTGCCATCTTTAATGTCCGCCATATTTAAATGGCACCACTTCCTGAGCCGGCAACATACTTTTTTGTGATTTCAAAGTAGTGATAAATAACGTTCAAAAGAGAAACTGAGTCGGAATAGTTTAACATACTCAACCGGCACCCCAGCCTGGGCTAATAAGATAATTTAATTTCAATAATTTAAACATTGGAGGGCGTATGATTTAAAGAAATGGACATTAAGAGTTCGACTACTTAATTTTACATTTCAGTCAGCAGCCGCGTTATGTAATTTTTTTCAGTAATATAATTGACAACATCGAACACTAAAGGGGTAAAATTAACACGTTCACATTTATATACATATCGCAATATGTTTCCTTAATAGAGTTGTTAATGCAACATCAAAGATTAGGCAAAAAAGTTAAAGCAAAGATAAATTCAGATGTTGAATTTTATAAATGAAGGAAGCTGATCAAACGTATTACTTCATTACTTACCAGCTTCGGAGCCATCGAGCCATCTGTCAGGAACTCCTTAGCGACTCTCTCACCTCTTAGTACTTCGGAGCCATCTGTCAGGAGCGCCTTAGTGTCTCTCTGACCACCCAGTACTTCGAAGCCATCTGTCAGGAGCGCCTTAGTTACTCTCTCACCACCCAGTACTTCGGAGCCATCTGTCAGGAGCGCCTTAGTTACTCTCTCACCACCCAGTACTTCGGAGCCATCTGTCAGGAGCGCCTTAGTGACTCTCTCACCTTCCTAGACTTCGGAGCCATCTGTCAGGAGCGCCTTAGTGTCTCTCTGACCACCCAGTACTTTGGAGCCATCTGTCAGGAGCGCTTTAGTGACTCTCTCACCTTCCTAGACTTCGGAGCCATCTGTCAGGAGCGCCTTAGTGACTCTCTCACCACCTAGTACTTCGGAGCCATCTGTCAGGAGCGCCTTAGTGACTCTCTCACCTTGCTAGACTTCGGAGCCATCTGTCACGAGCGCCTTAGTGACTCTCTCACCACCCAGTACTTCGGAGTCATCTGTTAGGAGCGCCTTAGTGACTGACTCTTTCATCTTCCTAGACTTCGGAGCCATCTATCAGGAGCAACTTAGTGCATCTCTCGCCACCCAGCACTCGACATAGTGTACATGCTCAGGATCTTATTATGTAGCTCGACTCCAGGCAAATTTTAACACCATATCAATAAACTGTGTAAGTCTATAACTCAGACTAGTTGCGTACTTTAGGTGACATACGAATGAAACATGATTGTATTGGTAGTTTATTTTTTGTAAATACCACCTGATTCATTTTACAGGATCAATGGTTAAAAGCTCTAAAATCTATAACATAAAAGTCTTGAAATTCAATAATTCCCTAAAATGTCCTGGCACGCTAGGACATTAAATTAATTTTCTATAAAATGCTTCCAAACAATTTAAGCATAAAAAATATGGATATAAAATAATTTAACATTGACAAGAGACTGATCCATTGCAGATATTTCAGATTATTCCCATGAATAAAACATGTGACTGCTGTACAAAATTCATTCTTGCTGCAGCTTGTTAGGTTCAACGGTTTATCAATGTTGTATTTTGATCACAGTGTTTATTATTTTATAAGGTACATTATTGAAGTTAGGTGTAAAACTCCTTAAAAATAAATTTTATAAAAAGTCATAAACTTTAAAAATGATTAAAAACTTTAAAAACATGATGATGATGATGATTATGATTACATAAATGATCATATTATAAACTTTAAAAACACATATAAATCTATTGTTCAAAAATAAACTAGAAGACATGATAATTTCGTTAAGTTTAATTTTTTTCATAAACCTTTTAGTTTTCTCATACTCATTTTTTTATTTTGAGCTTTTAGTACCAGTGAGTTACTCCAATTCTTCACAAAAAACGAGTATTTAAATTCACTTCTAAATATTTGTTTTGAATAACAAGCAATAAAATTTAGTCTCCTTTACTCCATTTGTACTCAGAAAAATTGTATGAATAAAGATATTCAGGGTTAATTTATAATGTGTCAAATTTCTAAATGTGGCATAAATTAGCTCAATGTGCACCTTATTTCTTAACCCTCCCGTAATATTTTCTTACATTTTGTGAAGTACTCACCCTTAAAAAAATATATGTTTATCCGAATGTGGGTGCACAATTGCATTAAACTCTTAAATCGTTGAACTGCAAGAATGCAAGAATCTGTTAAGGAAAACATCAAACACAATTTTATTATACAACCTTTAAAGAGTTATCGTTTGTGGAAGCTTCTTAATTCTAGATTGTTTAAAACCTAGATTCACAGTTAAAAATGTAAACAGAGAGACATTCCAGGATCCGCGCGCTTGATAATAATGACTTTCAGGCTTGTATAAAACATTAGATTTCTTTTCAAATTTTTCTGTCTAGGTCCCTTTGAGTAGGAGTGGGAAATAATAATCTTTACGGTTGAAAGAAACTGTTTTTAATGTTTGACATCCTCTCTAATTTACAATAATGAAGGACTCTCAGTTACAAAACTAAGCTTTGAAGAAGGCGTCGTAAGGTAAGGTGTGTTTAATTTATTTGTTGAATAGGGTTTTGATTGAACTTCGGAACCATCTTTTGTAAGCATTATTTTATTGATAGCTCCTCAGTTTTCCTTTCCTACATTTCACTTAGAAGAGTTAATATGTTATTGAAACAAACATACTATACCTACGAGGATGGTGATTAATAACATTCCATCCATAAAAATATCTGAATTAGCTGTTGCACAATTAAAAGTAAGACCAGCAACCTGTTAAAAAAATAATATTCATCACTCTTAAATTTATAGGGTGTTCAATATAAGATTTAACATAATAACTTCGGAAGCCCAATAGAAGAAGCTCTAAGAAAGTTCAACTACAGACAAAAACCTTCCCAGGCGTATTTAGAACAACTTCTCACAGTTTCATGGCGATCGGATGGACACGATTTACACATATAAAATTTTCTAGATAGAAGGAAAATCTAAAGAAATACAACAAGTGTCCTTAAAATATTTTTCTCTTAACCTTTTGTCTTTATAACTACAATTTCAAATGAAAAATATTCAGGGGTCAAGGTTTGGTTTGCAATGGTTTTGTTGGCAGCAAAATGTCTACTAGACGGTGGGGTCGGTTGCGGTGGTTTTGGTAGTACCTGGGATCTGTGAAAAAAACTTGAATTTCGTTTGCTAGGCCTCTAATGTACGTCAATCCCGCAGCTAGCCTTCGGCTGGCTAGTTCGTGAAAGGTTGAAATAATTTCAAACTCAATTTTAAAAATTAGGATCGGTGGGCGAAATTCCGAGTTAACGAACTGCGAGTAACTAGCGGTTAACTTTTTAGAGGGGAAATGTTTGGGAACTCGGCGCGTCGCCGATGACGTGACCGGGGTAGTCCTCGCTCCGAGCTAACACACGCTCTAGGGATGGCTCGATATCTGTACAACTCGACTTGATCTTCTCTCTGGTTGGTTGACGCCCTGTATCATGAGGAAACCCGAAAAAATAATATAAAAGAGAAATACTGTCATCTTAAGGAAGGAATTAGAAAACCTGCCACCCACAACGATTAAGAACTACACTGATGAAGTCCAGCAGAGTGGAATCTGCAGATAAACAATAAGACACCTGTCATCCTCAGGTCACATGGAACTGGACATTTCTCCTTAAAACTATTAATCACTTTTGTATCAAACTCTGAATCTGGCTTTGTTGGGTGGGAACGTCCTCGACGAAATCCTGTTATAAAATTTATCTTGGTTGTTTGATGAAGATCACATTTATTAGTAAACAGTGAATAGTAATTACATTTTAAAGGATTTATATCCAAACAAATAAGTCACTTAAAAGCACTGCACTTCATAACAAACAAAGTAAATTTAATAATATAAACGTTTTCAGACATTAGAGCTTTGTTTCATCACATATTTAAAGTAATTCATTTCCAAAATGAAATAGTTGTTTATCTTAAGTATTTTGCAATAAAACTGAAAATTATGAGGTCTTACTGCACACGAAAACTTGAATCTAATCATGGAACTATCCCTTTGGCCTGGAAATCCTTAAAGAACCAGATATTAAACAACATGCTACACCACCAGATAATTCCATAAGAATTATTAATCCTGAGTGAATTAATAAAAGAAATTCTGAAGACTGACACCAAATAGGTATTGTTTACGTTATCTTCCCACAACGTCATATTAATTGTTCTACAAAAATATAATGTTGAAGTTACAATAATTAATTTTCCTTAAATAACAAACAACTTTTTTAATTTACCTTATTATCCTTTATATGGCAATTACTTAAGGATTTAAAATGTGGATCCTTAGTGATGATAAAGATTCCGCAAACCTTTTTTCAATTACGAATAATTTTTTTACTGTTCTTTATTGGTTTTTATCAAAATAATATAACAATATATCATGTACCAATATATCAATATATCATGTATCATGTGATATATTATCATATAATAATATATCATGTTTATAACCAGGGAAATTATCTTTTTTCAAATGCAACAATTCTTTGCCCTTTAGAGTTGCCATTGCAGAACCTCCTTTTGATATATGTACTGCATCTTAAACTTCAGGCTCATTTTTATTGTGGATCAGCTTTTTAGAGAGGCCAGTTCTCGAGGTTTTATCTTGTTAACTTGATTTTGTGCTGTAGTAAGGTTCAATGGTTTAGTAGTCAAATAACGTAATGTACTTGTTAGTTTAATGTCATATGTGTATGTGTTACGCTCAAACCCCGAATTCGGACAATGTTGCCGAATTGGGCAATCTGTTTTCTGCACGTCGCAACATGGGGGTTAAGATAGAGCGCCAACACTTGCCAACACTTCGGCAATTGAAAAAATGAGTTTACCCATTCCTCGATATGGACCCTATTTTTTAATGGGTGAGTTGGCGAGTGAGTGAGTAACTCATCCCTCAAGTTATTTGTTTATAAATATAAAAGGAATTCTCAGATAAAAATATTCAAAACTAACTTAATTAATTGAGCCCCACAAATTCTGTGTATATCATTTGAACAGGTATTTATTCTTAAAAATTCATAATTTTAAAATAGATATCATATAAATCTTTTTTTGTTGTTGTTAAAGCCACGAAAAATGAGGTAATTCCTTAAATTGGTCAATATTTACATTTGGCTTTCTAGTTTGACAGAGGTATCGTCTGAAACGTTGATATCCCACGTGGTGGTTTAAACAATGCTATCATCAGCTGACAGGTGACTTGACGAGTGACTCATAACTCATTTATTTCTCAACCGTTTCATAAATAGGGCCCCTCGGTATTCCGCGTCGGGCAATGTCCGGATAAAATGCTCACTCCGCGCTGTGAGTATTTTAGAGAGTCCACGTCGCGGAGTGAGTAGACATTCCGGACATTGTCCGAATTCGGGGTTTGAGCGTAACATATATACTATAGCCAAGAAACAGTGCACTTAGTATAACTTAAACATATATCAAGTAGAAATTGGAATTATTTTTCTAAACAAGGCATGGACTATTATATTTAAATACTGTAGTAATTTTGCGTTTATCCAGTTGAGTTAAAATTACAGCACACCTTCAGAAAGAGGTCTCCTTTGTGTGATAATATGATTGAAAAATAACGTGACACTGCAGTAAATTTATTATCTCGAAGATCAACAGCGGGGCGCAGTGCGACACTAGCGACACTGGCGGGCCGCAGTGCAACCTCACTCGCCTCATCACTGCTTCGGGCCACGTACCGATAAATCGAGGAAGGTCAATTATTGAGCTTTAAGCATTAAATCAGCTCTTTGTACAATAACAGTAGAAACTAACTGTCGTAGGCAATTGGAAGTCAATTAACCTCCATTATCATTAAAAAATGGTTTTCTGCTTGTTGGATGAATATAATTTCATATTAAGTTAAATGTGTAATAAGTTGGTCTTCTAGTTTTATTTAGGGGGAGTGAGTAGGGATACATCGGTGTTTCCATTAGTATACTCTTCAAGATTTTACATATTATGGATCATTTAAAATACCTGTTATGTGGCTTTTGTGAAAGTAAATTAAATATAGCTTACAATCATTTTCAATTTTTTTTGTGCTTAGTTTTGCTGCCACTGAATAGTAGTTTATGCAACGATTGTATAATGAATGCCTTTAAGCCACGAGTGAGATGTAAGTTAGAACACGAGCGAAGCGAGTGTTCTAAATATCTCACGAGTGGCTTAAAAAGGCATAATACAATCGTTGCATACACTATTTTATCTACGACCAACAATATAAAACAAAACTTCCCCCGAAGTTAAACAAAACTATGACTTTTACTAATGATGGAATAGGTCAACTAAAATTTGAGGTTAGGCAAATAAGCAGACTGAACCATGAATCGTTGTGGAACAATCAGCTGATGGGATAAGTAAACTCAAACATGAATCGTAATGCAACAATCAGCTGATGTGCGAATTGCGTAATTGTTATTATGACACTACTTCCGTCAAATGCCGAGCTCTCATTGGTCTAGAACCAGTACTCTAAAGTGACTCCAGTACTCTAAAGTCGTCATTAGAGTACTGCTTGGTTTTTGGTGTTTTAATGTATATCATTATAATGTTTATTGTAATACCATAATTGGTGCTTATTGCAATGGTCGTAGATAAAACAATTATCAGTACCGAAACAAGCACTGAAAACAATTATCAATACCGTGTCCTTTTAAGACCCCAATTACTGTTTGCTAAAATTTTTTATTGTGACAGCTCAGCTAATTCATGGGTTAGACAGATGATTTTTGCGTTGAATGGTTCCGTAATTAAGAGAATTTTTTGTAATTATAAGTTGTTCAAATTCAACTTTTCTAATGGATGTGACATAAAAAATAAACAATATGTGAAATCTGCAACGTTTGTTTTGCGGGTGTGAAGTAATAAATAAAACAACGCTGTGCTAAGTAACAATTACAATTTATTAAAACTCAAAGAAATATTTACGAATCTAAACCATTTTTACTTATGGAATATGACATCACCCGTCGTATCATGGACATTAGTATTGCAGCAATTTCATTACGGATGCTGTTCTTCAAATCTGCAATAGTTTGGGGTTTCGTGGCGAAAACCTTGCTCTTCAAGTAGCCCCACAACCAGATGTTGTTGCATGAGGAACTGTATCATTGCGATGAATGTGGAAGTTATTGCGAAATAACCTTTGTGTAGTAACCATGGACTCGTTATTTTTAAAGCTTCGACAGCGAAAACCCGTGGGTGAACGGTCCATTTAAACTAAAATGCTATCAGCTGGGCTTTCAATGTTGCAAACATCAACTGTCTAAGTGAAGTAACAGCTGAGAAATAACTGATTAAAATGTTAGCGGTTATTATGGACCACCCGGTATTAAGATAACGGACCAGTCTCTCCCCTAAGAGCCTAACGCGACCATGGTGAATATTGAGTAGTTGAGGATGGCGCGGACTTTTGATTCACTTTTCCAAGCTACAAAAGTTACTTAAAGACAAATGTGAGAAATATGTCAATTATGATCTTCAGCTAAAGGCCATTAAATAACAAATAAAAAGATTTATCATTTACAGATAGTATTCAGGAAATTTCCCGTGAACACGTGTAGTACGGAGTTGATTTCTCAATCACATTCTTGATTCAAAATTTGAGGCTTTGTTAATGTAAAAATTAATTTGATTCTGTACCGTATGTTATAATTTTTTTTTTAGTTTTGTGCAATTCTCACCTGATTGTTATTGCGTGGAGAGGCCTGCAGTTCCGGAGTGATGACTCTCCATGACACAGGCAGCGATCGAGTGTTCCCTTCGCCAGATCCAACTCAGAAGACCCGCGGCGACGCTCGCAGTTACCGGACGGTCCGTATTTTCTTGTTAGAAAAGTGATTAAAAGTTTCTCCCTCTCGACGGAGGGGAAGTTCTCACTTGCACTAATGTTCGGCAACCTCAACTAAATCTATAATGATTTCTCATCCGCCTAAATGAGCAATCTGTCATAAGAATACCCGAATAAGGTAGAATGATGGTTCGATTAACCAGTATCAAGGTGAAATGATTATATTCATTAAGAAAATTGACACTGTACCTACTCTCTTAACGCCTCTTTCTTATTTATATGTCTTTTTAATTTTTCGTGAAAAATAAACTAGGCCTATTACTGAGTGCATGAAATAGCTAGGGCGGGTGGCAAAAATTGTAAAACTCATCAAATAGTGTGGTAATCATTAGCTGAAATGACTAAATTCACTATTTTTGTTGAATTGTCAAAACGTTATTTTCGTTTTTCAGGGCCTTTTACATGTAAATTTCTATTTACCTTAACATATGATAATGTAGTTGATTAACTACCCAAAAAACAATAATTTTGTCAGCAGCACACTCACTCACCCGCCTTATTTGGCCTTGTATAGAAATAACTTTTTCATCAGTTTAAGGAATCCCACGACAATTATTAAATGTATTGGTTTTAAAGCCACGTTACACAAGTTAATAATTTTAGACGTCACCAAATAATAATATGATCACTTAATATTTTACTGATTAGTGTATAAACCCTTATAAATATGCAAAGTAAGATCTGAAGCGGTTGCTATTTGCCCAATGAGCTGTGAAATTACAAGAAGACTGAATCGTGGACCGAGAAATTGGTCTCATGTATACGTCAAGGGAGATTATTGGCAATCTCAGATTTACTTTACATATTATTATAAAGCCCTAAATCAAACCTTGTAACAGTTTTTGACTTATTGCGACTATTATTATCAATCATGTATGACACTTGATAAATCTACAGCATTCTAAATAACGCATTGTGAGGCTTAGTCAAGAAAAAACTAACTCTCTCGATTGTTTTTGTTGTATAATACATTTTCTTCTGCTAAAATATTTTGTCATTTATATTGTTACATATAATTCATGTAACAATCATTCATGTTGTTTCTCTCATTTTGTTCATATAGTATTCAATTTCAATGAGGATTAAGGTATGGATTCTTATTAATTTTTTTAGCCGAAGGTTTTTATTCTTTACATAAAGTTTAAAAAAAATCAATTGTGTGGACTTAAGTAAGGTCCTGGAAAAGTTCGACGTGCTTGAGCAGGTTGAAGAAAGCGCTGGAGACTTGCTGGACTTTTGTAAGAATAGGGTAAATCACCTGTTACTGGCACCTGGCGATGTAAATCTTGTAAATTCAGCAATATCATGATTATTTTTCTTCACTTTTGTATTTCATCGAGTTTATTTTAAAATTATTCAAATAGAACCTAAAAATTTGACATGAGGAAATTTTCCGACTGTTCTTATTACAAAAAAACCTTAAAACTTAAAATTACTCTAATTTTTGTCCTCACAAATCTAGACCAAAAGCAAAATAACACACACGCAACTAATTCTCAAAATGACATGACAAAACTGTTAGCATCAGATTAAAAATACCGTTTACAATTAAAAAGAATTCATTAATTTTTCCTCATAGCCCAAGAACTGGACAGCAAGTGGCGCATCGATTGACAGCAGTGTTGCCAATTAACGGCTCCAGCGGCCGAGGTGGCAACCCTGACGTCATCCAACTGTCAGCTGTGCAGCCTGCATAAACAATCCTCCCGGTTATCAACGTGGCTAAGCGTCTAAAGTTTTGTTTCACTTTTACAAATTATATCACTGTCAAAGTTTTGCCAAATATTAAACCAAGTTTTGTTATTTTACAGTGGCTCGTGTAACTGCAGTTGGCTTATGCAAATTTACTTCATTTACTGGACCGAATATGTCAAGCTCGGTGTCATGCAGTTGTGGGATTCTCAGCTACTTTAATAGCTGATTCCCCTTTTAAATTAATAATAGCGTATTTCCTGTATAATATGGAATTATCTGCCTAAGTAATTTAGAAGCTCGCAATCGTTTGACGCAAATATAACAATTTACATAATTTTATTTGAAATATGAAAAACAATTACTGAGTCTTTAAGCCGTGGACTTGCGTCTTTCTTTTAATTATATTCGACTGTTTATAGATCGCCGCACAGGCTTATTGTCCCATGGTGACGGCAATTAAGGTTAAAAATGTTTGACTGATAATAACAGCAATACGTTGACGTAAGTTCTAGCAGTTTTTTTCTTTTAAGAAACCTTCTACCTCCTGCAAACATTTAACATTTCCTCTGGGAACCTAAAACGGCTGAAGACTCCCACCCACTTGGCAAAGACTCAAAGCAGAAGAAGTGGTAAATAAAATCACCCAAGAACATACAAGTGTTATATTTGACACTGAAGCTGTGTTTTTAATATTAGACGTGAAATAAAAGTATACGTAAATAATAAGTGGTTTGACCTCAAAATAAGGTTTAATTCAACATAATTGATCTATGTAATACTTGACATTGATCTAGAGTTGTGTCTTATTCCAACAATTTAAATAAACAAAAACAAATAATAAAACCAAAGAAACATATGATCTATAACATTCTCCCCAGCTTATTTTTTACTTCAAACTATAGTCCGACAGGTAAGATGGAGGTCGTCGGGTTCTTGAACTCTGTCGCACAAGAGGAGGTGCTTGATTATCATCAACAGAGTTTCTCGAAAGAGGAGCATTTTCAATAGAGTTTCTGGGAACAGGAGGATCTTCACCACTGGTTACATTTTCTACAGAGCACTCTAAAGTATGATTCTCTGGAGAGTTTCTTATCAAATTTTCTTGAAGTCCAGGAGCTGGTGCAAGATGCCTAGTTGATATTGTCGTTTCTCTGCCATCTGGTAGTCTAACGTGGGCATCGTCTGAATTTCCTTCCAACAATATCACATCTTCCACAAGGGGATCATATTTAGACTGTCGAACATGTCTTTTCATGAGAGCTGGACCTGGTTTCATGAGCCATGTGGGCGTAGAGATTCCATTACTCGACCTTCTTGGATGTATAAACATTCTCTCGTGAGGGGAGCAATTAATTGTGGTACAGAGAAGAGATCTTATAGCATGCAGGGCCTCATCCAATACCATCTCCCATTTAGTAGTATCTAAATTTCTGCTCTTGAGTGCCAACTCTATTGTTTTCCACAGTATTCCATTGTAGCGTTCAACCTGACCATTGCCTTGAGGGTTGTAAGGTGTGGTCCGACTAGTGGCAATACCATTATTGAACAAGTACTCTTTTATTTCTTGAGACATAAACGATGTTCCTCGATCAGAATGTATGTACGCCGGCATACCAAATACTGTGAAAAGATGTTTCAATTTAGATATAACAGTTTCTGATGAAAGGTCAGAGCATGGGTAAGCAAATGGAAATCTTGAATACTCATCTACAATCATGAGAATGTATCGATTTCTTGACGATGTCGGTAAAGGCCCTTTGAAATCAATATTTAGTCTTTCGAACGGGGCTGTTGACTTGATGAGCTTTCCTTCGTTCTTACAAAATCTGGGTTTCACTTCAGCACATACTCTACATGAAGATGTTACTTTCCTTATCTCTTCTAACGTAAAGGACAAGTTCTTGCTTCTAACCCAGTGATAAAGCCGTGTTTCACCTGGATGGCATAGTGAGTTGTGCAGATCTTTGAGCTGACTGAGTTTGTCATAGAGAGAACTACAGATTCCAGTTCGTGTTAAAGTGTCTGCAGCCAAATTCTCTCGTCCAGGCCTGTATATTATATCATAGCTATAACATGATAGTTCGAGACGCCATCTGAGAATTTTCTCATTCTTAATTTTACCAGATAATTTAGAATGGAACATAAACGAAACAGATTTCTGATCAGTTATCAGTTTAAAGTGACGTCCAAGCAAGTATTGTCGCCATTTCCGAATTGCTTCTATGATAGCATAGGCTTCTTTTTCCACAGAACTATGTTTTAATTCACTATGGCTTAGACCTCTTGAAAAGAAAGCCACCGGACGGCCGTCCTGACTCAGAGTTGCAGCTATAATTGTCTCCGATGCATCAGTCTCTACTGAAAACGGGATATCAGGACTGATAGGAAACATGGCTGCGTTTTCAATCTCTTTCTTCAACCCATTGAATACAGATATAGCTTCTAAGGACATGGGGAAACCGCATTTGGTCAAAGGCTGGATTTTCTCTGAAAATCTTGGGATGAATCTTGAGAAATGAGAGAACATTCCAATTGCCCTTCTAAGAGAGGCAGTGTCAGTAGGAAGAGGTAGGTTTTTCAGAGGTAAAAGGCGATCTATGTCAGGTTTAATGACACCATTGCTGATAGTATATCCCAATAAATTGATGGTAGTTAATGAAAAAGAACTTTTACTTTTATTTACAGTAAGTCCATACTTGGATACAGCTCGCATGAAATTGTCTAGATTTTTGTCATGCTCTTCCTGTGATTTACCGCAGATGGTTACATCGTCTAGGTATGCAAAGGTATCAACGAGATTTTCCGTTTGGATTATTTCGTCAATGACCCTCTGAAAAGCAGCAACACCGTTAGTAACACCGAACGGAATTCTTTTAAACTGATAGAGACGACCACATGCTTCAAAGGCAGTGTAGTGTTTGTCTTCATCTCTAATCGGTATCTGATGGTACGCGCTTTTTAAGTCGATGGTACTGAACACAGAATAATTGGCTACTTTGTTGACCAATTCCTCAATCTTAGGAAGCGGGTATGCATCTAAATGAGTGAATTTATTTATCGTCAGAGAGTAATCAATGACCATTCGACGTTTATGATTGTTAGATGAAGTGACTAGTACCTGAGCTCGCCATGGAGAATTGCTAGTTTCGATTACGCCCTCTTTTAAGAGATTGGATATTTCTGCATTGATGAACTTTGAGTCAGCTACGGAGTGGGAACGAGATTTTATGGAGATAGGTTTACAATCAGGGGTAAGATAAGCAAATAAAGAGGCAGGTTTAACCTTGGCTGCGGCCAGACAACTAACTTCAAGTGGCTTATCAGAGCCGCCAAGCTGCATTTCTAGTTTTGAATGCCGAGAAAGTATATCATGACCAATGATAATATCTGTACATAAACTAGGAAGGATTGAGAGAGAAACATCATCGTAAACATTACCAAGTAGTTTGAGTCGTACTAAACAAGCACCCAGGGTTTGTGAAGTATGTGAGTTGGAAGCCATGGTCACTTGACCAATTTCAGATGGATAAGCTTTTAATCTTAATCTCTTAACTAGAGTGTCGCTTATAAAGCTAGCCGAACTACCAGTGTCGATCAAAGCAGTAACACGTACATGATTTACTAAAGCAGGAACTGTTGCTTTTGATAAACCGGGATGGATAACCGCTAAATGTTCTTTTAGAGTTGGTACACCTAGAGCGCAAGAAGCAACATCAGGTTTGGAGTGTGGGTCTATCTTAAGGGTGCTACGACATACCTTGATAAAATGTCCTTTCTTACCACAACCTTTGCACGTAGCATTTCTGGCTGGACATAAATTCCTTTTATGACGATCGTAACCGCAGAAGATGCATTTGAGAGTAGCAGCAGCAGTTGTAGGAGCATTGAAGTGAGACTCCTCTCTTCCTTCGGTTTGTTTCACTTCTTCAGATATTTTGTTTATTGACATAGGAACTTGGTACATGTCAGCATTAAGTTGGGCTGTTTCTGGACACCGAGCTTGTTCGTACGCTTTCTTAAGAGGTAGTTCAGAGTTTTCTAAAAGCCTTTGTCTTATTTGTGGAGAAAATAGTCCATTTACAAAAGCATCTCGGATGCAATCATCTCTATTCACTTCAGCTGTGACGGAACTGAAATTGCATTCTTTACTTAGTATCCTAAGCTCTTCTAAAAACTGGTCGATGCTTTCGCCTTGATTTTGCTTGCGAGTTAAGAGTTTATGCCGAGCGAAAACCTCATTGACTGGTTTACTATAGAGTCTTTTTAGAGTATTCACAGCATCATCAAATTTTTTACATTCACTTATATGCAAATAAACTTTCGATGAAACTAGATTTGTCAAGAGATTTAGTTTCATGTCTTCATCTTCCACCTTTGATACATTAATGAAATTTGTAAACGTGCGATGCCAATGGGTCCAGTCTTGAGATGCAGTAGGACTATTTGGATCTAAATTAAGTTTATCAGGCTTTAAGAGTTGTTCCATTTTTATGTTGAATTAATTGAAATAAAAGTATACGTAAATAATAAGTGGTTTGACCTCAAAATAAGGTTTAATTCAACATAATTGATCGATGTAATACTTGACATTGATCTAGAGTTGTGTCTTATTCCAACAATTTAAATAAACAAAAACAAATAATAAAACCAAAGAAACATATGATCTATAACAAGACGCTTCATCGAAATCTGAGATTCATATAATAATTTTTGAAGAAAATACAATGTTTTTAAGACCCTATTTGTATTTGACTAAAAATTCGAGTTTTACTTTAAATCGTTCAGTCGTAAAATACGTCAGTAGATAAAGCGTTTTAAGAAGCAATCTAAGACCGGCATGGCAGTGCGAGAGAGTAGACGTATTCTCTTGAATGTGTGTAATGATCTAGAGAAGGCGTTAAAAGCTTAAATAAGTACGTGTGGGGGGAATCGTTTTTATCCCGAAAGTGGAGAATTGAGTGCACTCTTAAGTCTTACTTAAGGACTCAAAGTTCGTTTTGGTGTCATTTGTAAATATCTGCTGATTCACTGTCGGTACACAGAGTTTTAATAAAATTAAACCTACAATGAAGAGTTGTGCACAGCAGTTTGATAAGCTGAAATTATTGTTCCCTGAACCTATCACCATGTTATTTTTTGTAAACCTGATTAAATCTAAACACATATTTTTAATTTAATCCCACAGACAAAAAATATAGTAAAATGTCCTGGAATTGTTGGAGCCATTGTTGTGCATCTTACTACATTATAGCACGCGACGATGGTTTATACAATTAATTGATAAAAACATTAACTTTAGATTAAGACCATTTTCATCAAAAGTTCTTAATCAAATACGAAATGCTGCATTTCGTATATAGCAACACAAAAGTAATCTCGTTTGTTTTGATAACATGTATTATGATCTAAATTTACAACATCTGGTTAGCAACAAAACTTTAGGAAAGACATATTAGGCCAGCGAGTTGGTTCTGTCTTTTTTGTAAGTGACATTTTAAATTTTAATACTCTGAGCAATGGCACTGAAACAGCGGAGATTTGATTATGATATTGAAAGAAACTTAACGAGTTCAGGTACCTCGTAGTAACCTGCATAGCTTGTCTAAAACTGGTTTTTAAATTGATAATTTTTTTGGATTTGTCTATATGTGTGTGTGTATATACATAAACTTTTTACTGGATTTTTTCCAGCTCCTCCAGCGTGGCGCTTAATTTTCGCTGCAAGTCTTCACACCTTTGACACTCCTGCAATTTCTTTTCCGTGTTATTTTTTTAATACTATGTCCAGCTCCGCCCGCGCCGTGCTTGACTTCCACTGCGAGTCCTCTTTAAGACTTCCACTCCTTTGACACTCTTTAAGTGAGCTAACGTTGACTGAGGCCACCGTGGACTTATGTTATGACCAGAAATACCACTATATCCGCCAGTGCTTTAGGTACCATAACTACCGAGTGAAGGTAGACCGTTGCCGACCCCGTGCTTGAACCAGTTCCGTATGCGGGACCCGTTGTAGGTATCGATTTCGGTTGTTGATCAGCACCTGTGTAAAACCCGCTGCTGTTCTATGGATCTAATAATATTTTCTAAATTCTAATATTCTATTCCCATAACCTCTTATATATGTTATGTAATTCACAACTTAGGGCTACAAAGATTATTACAAATATAACATAACTAGTGTAGCAATTTTTTTAAATTTTATTAATTAAATTACACGACACGTGTTTCGGTTTCAAACCATTTTTAAAGTCTGATGATATACGTAACCTAAAATTATTAAATACATATTTATCATCTGTGATTTTTTTCAGCTGTATGTTTCTTTTCAATGTATTCTTTAATTCTGTGGTTGGGACTTTCTTGAGCTCAAGTATGGCATCGAAGTTTGGGTTTTTTATATCTGAATATGTTGAATTGACATATGTTTTTGATTTATCTTTCTATTTGAGTAAATGTGAAGTTCTTTCGTGTTCATTTTGGGCCCTTTATTTTCATAATCTAATATAGCCAGGTTTTCTTTTATTCTCTTATAGTTATGATCTGATTTTCAAATGTGTTCGGCAAAAGAGGATTTTTGGCTGATTGAGTTGCTTGATCTAACTGCTTGTATATGTTCATTGAACGTTGATTTAAACCTCCTGCCTGTCTGACGAATGTAGTAATTGTTGTAATCGCTGCACGTGAATTTATAGATTCTAAAATTTTCAAATTTAGCTTGACTCCGTTGCTCACTCGCCACTTCCCTCCAAGGGGCGATAACGATGGGTTTTTAAGAAATTTCTGTGTTCCGACTTCGAAGGCGAGACGGGAGGCAGTGCTTGCCTCCCTCATGTGATTCTAGGAAGGGTTGCGGCGCAATATCGGTCTATCCCTGGGACAAGATTTAGAGTCACGGCGCAATTTCGGTGTCTACCTGGATTTTGCGGCGCAATTTCGGTGCGCCCATGTGAAGAACATAGTCTTTAACGACCTCCTTCTTTAAAACTGATAAATACGTCCTCAGTAGGCTAGGGGATCTGCGAGATGATGAAAACTCCTCGTTGTAATTAGACTATTCACGCAGTACGATAGGGGGTCTGCTTAAAAAAAGTCCCCGGTGATGTACATAGTTGTTTAAAATTATGTTAATGTTTGTGTTTTAATTGTTCACGGCAGAGGCAAGGGAGCCTGCTTCGTCAAACTCCCCATTAATTTGTTTTTTCGTTGGTGTAAATAGATCTGATTTTTAACCTTTTCACAGGCAGAGGCAAGGGGGCCTGCCTTAAAACAAACTCCCCATTTATTTGATATCTATTTTGTTTTTATAGTGTTGTAAATACATGGTTTCTACGTTTCCTGACCTCCCCGTTTGGCGGAACTGGATACGCCTACTATAAACTATTGCTAGGTAAACTGACAAGGAAATAAAATTGCATCAATTCTTCCTTAATACAAAAGTTATTCGTTATTGAAATTCAACTTTCTTTAATCATTTCATCTTAACAATATATTTCAAAAATAATTTCTAAAACCCATCTGCATTCCTCGAAATTCATCCCAATAAAAACATAATCAAAATCTTTAATCACCGACAGCACTAAGTTAAACACATACATTGGCTCTCTTCTCACGTCCAACTTAACTAATTCTCCATAATAACATTCGAATATAAATATACCTTCATATACATAATTTTCACTAACCCTTACAATATCCGTTGAAAATTCATAGGTTCTTCATCAGTTTTCTTTGAAGTACGTACACAAAATCTCCAGCTTAAAATTATCTCAACACTGGCAATTAACGCCCTATTGGGATCCTTCAATATTGGGTATTGTTCAACTGCAGGGAACACAAACGGGGGCCTGGGGGCGGGGCCCCAGCGAGCGAAGCGAGTTTTTCTCATATATGTGTGGAGTTGATTTTTTGGGAGATTTAAGTCTGTCATGCATTTTGAATGCATTATTTCTTGTTTTGTAGTTCGAGTTTGGTGAAGGTTTTCCTTATTGCTTTATTTAGAGTTGAGCTGTATGGTATTGCTATAAAATCAATTTTTCGATTTTAATTTATCGATTCTTGTTTATTCTTCGTTTTCTTAATAATCATTTTTTCTATTAATTTAAGTCTATAGCCAATTTTCTTTGCTTAATGTATTTTTTCATTAATAAAATCTTCATTGTTCATTGGAACACTTAATAAACAGTTAATTAGAAACTGAAAAGTACTAATATTGTGAACCCAAGGGTGATTTGAATCAGCGGGTATTATTAGGCTTGTTTGAGATTCTTTCCTAAATATTTTAAATGAATTTATCATTTGCATTTGAAATGGTTGGATCGAAGAAATTAATACTTGAATTTTTGAATTACATTGTGAATTTGATGGAGTTGGAAATAGAATTTAATAGGCCTAATATGTCAAGAAGTTGTTACAAGTTTTTTCATCTCCTTTAAAAAGGCAAAGTATATCTTTTACATATCGATGCCAATAAATAATTTTGCTTCTCAGGATTACAGCCATTGAATATTTTGTTTCCTTCTAGATGTTGTAAATAAATATTGGCTAATGTACCAGATAAGGGGGATCCCAAAGCCAATCCCTCCTTTTGTATGAAAATGTTTGATCCATAGGTGAAATAGTTTTTATTGACAGTTGTTTTGTTAAGTTGATTATGTCTTTTATTACATTCTGGATAGTGTATTATTTTGTTCTAAGGATCTTCCAAGTATATTCGTCGTTTCTTGGGCAGGTATATTGGTGTACATACATTATAAATGAATATGAACGATATATGTATTTAAAACTCCATTAAACCAACCCCTCATTAAACTCCTTTTTTGTATTGTTATATAGTTTGTTGTGATATATATAACAAAAAACTCCATTTTCTCATACAACGCACATGTTAAATTTGTTGTACTCAATGTTAAAGGATGCAAATTTAAACGCTTTGACTACTGCACATTTAACATGGGCGTTATATGGGAAAATGGAGTTTTTTGTTTATTACTGAAAGAACTACCAAAGATAGAAGGGGAGTATAAATTAAAAAATTGCATTTTTTTGCAAGACCTTTAAAATGATATACTATTTAACATATGTTGCCATTTGAAATTTTTGATTTTCAGTGCCACCAACATTTACAGAAAATAAAGTGTTTAAAAAGATTTTAATCATTTTAATGTTGGGATGTCGCATATCAAATTAGGCTGAGTTTACAAGGATCAAGAATTTTCAAACGGGACGAAAATACCTTTAGTAGTTCTCGAGATACAGGGTTTTTCGTAAATACCAATATTTTTCAAAAAACCGCTGCCATTTTGAAAATGATAAAAATAATTGAGTTCTGTTTTCACAAAATTGTTTGTCTTGCTCAGAGCTTTAAAATTATGTATAATATGGCATATGTTTACATCTAAAAATTCAGAGGTTTCAACCCCGGTTTTTGGCACACTCTGTATTTTAAAAAGGCTAAAAATATTTGTACGTTGTTCTTTGGGTATGATTTAGTTGAGAAATGTTTTGTTTCGTCCTTATATGTTAAGCTATTCGTCTACAACCTGTTGTGGACGGCGTAGAAGAATCACCCTGTATATAATTGTAATAATGATGTATTATTTACATCTTATTTCTTAGAATTTTACTATATAATAAGCATCAAAGTAAATAAATTTTCAAAATACTGTAAAGTTGTTTTTATTATTTTTTTAAATTTCTAAAATTGTTCATACTATAAACCTTTATTGGAGTTTTTTAGTATGTTTCTTTTAAATGTATGTGCATATAAAAGGATACATGGAATGAGATCCACAATATAATGTTTTAATCTGGGAATTAATCGACTCATTTCTCACTATCGCCTGTTGTTCTGCAGCTACGTAGTAGAAAAGTCAGTTACAAGATTGGCTCTGGCAGTGACAGGTTACCTTAGTGTTGCAATGCTGGTATTCAATAGCTTTATACTGCAGAGCACAGATTTCTTTGGCGCAATACGACTTAGAGAAATCAAGCAATTTAGAACGCCATTGAAGTCTGATAATCTGAAGGATTATTTAGTCTCTTAAAAGCCTTTGAAAAGTAAATCTCTATAGGCCATTTACTTCAGGTCTGCGTACAGGAAGTGTTTCACTTTAAATATACTCTGAATAATTGGTTTTTATTTATGTTTTGACATATTGTGGTTTCGATATTGAAAGTCTAGACGCGTCACATAGTGTAGAAGTAAAATGAGCTTTGAAAATTTATTGCTACGTGAGTGTCACGAAGGTAATATAATCTATTAATCTATCTATTTCTGATAAATTATTGAAATCATCAGTCTATTTGTAAATTTGTAAAAATTGCGCATTACAAAAAACGAATAATTGAACCAAACATTAGTTATCCTTTCAGTGAGCGAAGCCGCGGGTATATCTACAAGTGGATGATAAAATTAACATACTGAAGACAATCAACTTCATTATACACTCTCCTGCTCTCCTGCCTGAGACTGTTGTCGGCTTGGTAGGTGTGGAGGATAAAATTGACGAAGAGTGGATAACCTTTTAACCCGAGTGATAAGAGACACGAACAGGGTCGTCGAGGGAGAATGCAAAAATGCGGAGAATGTTGTTGACTCAGTCGGGGTCGAGTATGGAATCGACAAAGATTGGATACTGTAATCTGGAACGGGTTGTGAACCAAGTGAGACCAAGTCCCTTACGTCAAGTCCACAGTCAGACAAGATTTTCATAGACACCCGACACGATTTCCCAGACAAGAAATCGCGGCCTTCGTATCATTTTGGTTATTGATCGTTGTGAACTGCTATTTGTTGTGAAAGTTAAGGTAGATAGATAGACAGATATATATAAGTGAACAGTCTCCGCATATATGCATACATTGTCGACGACCCTTTTTGTATCTTGAGTCACTCGGGGGTGGGGGATGTCGCTAGGAGAGGGCACCGGTCGGGCGGCCTGTGGGGCTCTGCTGGGGCGGGGGCGGGCGGCCTGTGGGGCTCTGCTGGGGCGGGGGCGGGCGGACTGTGGGGCTCTGCTGGGGCGGGGGCGGGCGGACTGTGGGGGCTCTGCTGGGGCGGGGGCGGGCGGCCTGTGGGGGCTCTGCTGGGGCGGGGGCGGGCGGACTGTGGGGGCTCTGCTGGGGCGGGGGCGGGCGGACTGTGGGGGCTCTGCTGGGGCGGGGGCGGGCGGACTGTGGGGGCTCTGCTGGGGCGGGGGCGGGCGGCCTGCGGGGGCTCTGCTGGGGCGGGGGCGGGCGGCCTGTGGGGGCTCTGCTGGGGTGGGGGCGGGCGGACTGTGGGGGCTCTGCTGGGGCGGGGGCGGGCGGCCTGTGGGGGCTCTGCTGGGGCGGGGGCGGGCGGCCTGTGGGGGCTCTGCTGGGGCGGGGGCGGGCGGCCTGTGGGGGCTCTGCTGGGGCGGGGGCGGGCGGACTGTGGGGGCTCTGCTGGGGCGGGGGCGGGCGGACTGTGGGGGCTCTGCTGGGGCGGGGGCGGGCGGACTGTGGGGGCTCTGCTGGGGCGGGGGCGGGCGGCCTGTGGGGGCTCTGCTGGGGCGGGGGCGGGCGGCCTGTGGGGGCTCTGCTGGGGCGGGGGCGGGCGGACTGTGGGGGCTCTGCTGGGGCGGGGGCGGGCGGCCTGTGGGGCTCTGCTGGGGCGGGGGCGGGCGGACTGTGGGGCTCTGCTGGGGCGGGGGCGGGCGGACTGTGGGGCTCTGCTGGGGCGGGGGCGGGCGCTGGTGGTGGTGTGGCCCCGAGGAACGCTTCACAGCCCACACCCCACAGCTCAAACCACAATTCCTCCAGCTACAGCCGCTGTTATTAGTTACCATTGTTAGTAATACCACGTCATATGAGGAATAACCATAGTACTTAGCAGGAGAGTGTAAAATAAAGTTGATTGTCTTCAGTATGTTAATTTTATAATCCACTAGTACATATACCCGCGGCTTCGCTCGCTGAAAGGATAACTAATGTTTGGTTCAATTATTTGTTTTTTGTAATGCGCAGTTTTTACAAACTTACAAATAGACTGATGATTTCAATAATTTATCAGAAATTATACGTTTTTAAGCGCTTAAATATAAACTTAAGGTTGCATCTCCATCCCATTGATATGAGAAGATGAAACGTTTCCTCGAACCCCCCTCAAACGTTTCCCTTTTCCCTCGTATGATATGAATTGGCTACCATGTGCTAATACATTCTAATTTTCCAGTTTAGCCCAAAGAATAGTGAAATTTCCTAGTTCGTTATTATTTAACCTATAAAATTGGGTTTCTAATAGTTTGAATAAAACGTATCCACTTCAGGAGTTTAAACTCAGAACTTTCGTTGCACCGCGCTGTCGGCCAATTTGACATAAAAGAATAAGAGCATATGATATACTGTACAAATAATATAAATATCGCAAATTCAAATACCGCAAAGGGCCGTCTCCAGAGACCTAATATGTGAATTTAGTATGTTTATTAAAATACCAAAAACTGTAAGAAAAAATATAAAACTAATGTGTAAGCCAAAATATGACGAAACCTAATTCCCCAATTTTTTTCAATCATATCGGAGATTGGATTAGTTGTCTAGCAGTTTGAGGTGAAAATTTACGGTAGAAACAGTATATTTGTTTCAACTTTGCCTAAATCGCTCTCGACAAACCCTACTAGAATTTTTAATTCTGAAAAAAACCCGATTCTATAAAAATAACAATGATATGTCCATGCAGAGTTTCAAGATTCTAGTTCGATTACTTCGGGTGATCCGTAAAACGCGAGAATAGCCTATGTATATAGTATCTGACAAATATACAGGGTGATTGATATAAGTGTCTCACCTATGTTTTATGGAAAATTATAAAAGTTATCAAAAAAAGTTAAATGGTAACCCCCCTGGATTATTTGTCCTAAATTATATGGTGTTTTTCATTTTTTCATATTTGCCGCCATTTTTCCAATATGGCGACCAACTTGAAAATTTTAAATAGATACACTATGTTTTTTTGTCATTTTTAGATAGAATGGATCATTTTAAGACATTTTTGTTCTTTGCCATTTTTCTCTAAGCCGAACCGTTTTCTAGATATATGCGTTTTTAATGTGTGAGTTATCTGACCCTGTTGCCCAGGAGGACCCCAATTAATTGGTAACAATCATTGTACCAATGATCATGTGTTCATTTGTATTTGCTATGGGCAAATACAGCAATGAATTCAAATTACAAATTTCTCAGCACCAATAATTGTTTTAATAAAAAACACAAGAAAGATAAGATAAAAATTAAATGTTCAATAATAATTCAGTTGAAAGTATTGTCATATATCATTACACCTATCGTGAAAATACTTTTAATTGACTTATTATCAAACTATTTTTGTTTTTTATCTTACCTTTGTTGTGTTTTTTTTTTATGAAAATGACCCTTTTTGCAAAGAAATTTGTTGTAATTTGAATTCATTGCTGTACTTAACCGTAGGTGTAAGGATTTTTACCAATTAATTGTGGTCTTCCTGGGCAGGGTCATGCAGATAACTCAAACATTAAAACGCATATATCTCGAAAACTGTTTGGTTTAGAGAAAAATTGCAAAGAACAAAAATGTCTTAAAATAGTCCATTCTACCTAAAAATGACAAAAAATTATAGTGTATCTATTTAAAATTTCCAAGTTGGCCGCCATATTGGGAAAATGGCGGCAAATATGAAAAAATGAAAATAGCCATATAATATAGGACAAATAATCCACGGGGGTTACTATTTAACTTTTTTTGATAACTTTTATAATTTTCCATAAAACATAGGTGAGACACTTATATCAATCACCCTGTATAATATACCGAAATAGATTTGTACAGTTTATTTTTTTAGTAAATGGAATTTAAGTTTTTTGTCTTTTTAAAATATTCTAGAGACCCCCTATTTATTTTGAATTTGTAGCTCTAAAAACTGAAAAGGCCGCCATTTTGAATGATTGAATTTCCCTTATTTTAGCCTGTTCAGAGAAAACATTTTAAAAACCTTCATTAGTATGCATCTTCAGTCTAAACAATATTTGAGCCTAGATTCATGGCCCAAAGCTTTATATTTTAATAAGTTATTGTAATTGGTGTTTACCGTAAATATATAAATATATATTGTTGTAGAAAATAGGCTTTGAAAACAAAAAATGGCCGCCATTTTACCCTATTTTAGCCTTTTAAGAGAATATATTTTAAAATCCGTTCTTAGTACGCATCTAGAGCCTATAATTATTTATTGTGCCAATTTTCATTGCCAAAAGTTTATAGTTTTTGAGAAACTGTGATCAGTGAGTCAGTCAGTCAACCGTTTTGGCTTATATATATCAAACCCTTTTTTACTGTGTTTAAATTGTTTCATAACAGGTATCTCGGCTACAGTGAACCATTAGTTAATGTTTAACCTTAAATCTGACTATGAAAATTTTACTGGGAATGCTTCTTTATTTTGTTGGTAAAAAATATAGCCTCCATTTTATAGTACAACGAACAATTTTGTTTTTACTTAAGGACTCTACAGTGAATTTAAAAATACTTTAATATTAGTTTGTTTTATTAAAACCAACAGTTTTGGAGATATTTACAGTTTTAAGTTGAATTTTTCCTTGTCAATATTGCTGCAGCTCAAGCCAATATCTCCTTATAGTGATAGCTTTGTGGAGAACTACGAACCGCAAAAGTTTCTTTAAATAACCTTTAGATTTCATAAATGCAATAGGTTACAGGGTATTCCACAAAAAATTTTAATTTTTTCACTGTAATTAAGTCCAACCATATATTTCAAAAATCCGAAAATAACAAAAAAAGACATGAAAAATGTAGGGGATTCATACGTTCAAAAGTTAGTAATTGACTCACATTACTGAAACACCAGTATAAGCAAAAACTGTTTTATAAGCCTAAATGCACCTTATTGATCAGTTGTTTTATAGTAAGAAAAGAGTAATTAAATTAAAAACGGATCATTGTTATATTTTGATTAGGATTTTTGCGGACATTTGCCATCACTGATTAGTAAAAAAACAAATCACTAATCAGTCAAAACCTAATCCTAATCAAAATATAAAATCACCATCACCAACAATGAATTTCAAACAAACAAAGGATCATTGTTAATACCTGGCTTTTGAATACAACTACCAACTCCTTGCACAAATTGCAGCCTTCAATTCCGAATTAATTAAGAAAGAACAATTTTCATAAGTAAGAAAAGGGTAAAGACATATTATAGGTTGTAGACTTTCAATAATTTATCACACACACACATACGCACGCGCGCATGAATACTTAACAAAATGTAGGAATGTTTTCGGGTTAGTTTGAGTGCATTATCGCACGAATTGTATAAAGTGGGAGATAAAACCTTTTGAACAGAAACCCTATCGTGTTATATATCATTTTAAAGGGCACAATAAAAGGTGAATGGTGAAAACTAGAGGTCTCTACGTTGATCATAGGCAAAGTTACAGCAAATCATATTTTTATTTTTTACAAAAACCGCTGCAACCTTTCTTAGGATCAACTTAGAGGTTTCTAGTTTTCACCATTCACCTCCTTTTTCTTAATTTTTCACTATAGGGTTTCTGTTCAAAAGGTTTTACCTCCCACTTCTTAGATGGAGGGAGTAAAAATTTAGAATGACCAAAAACTTTCTTCCCTAGACTTGCAATGATTCCCTGAAGTAAAATATCATTTAAAATATTGGAAAATGTCAATATTGAGCATGGGGAGTGGATATTTTAAGACATTTGGTTGTTATAAAATAATAATAAATTTACATTTACCCCTCATTACCTCAATAACCTTCCACCTTAGATAGGTAACATATGGTATCATTTTGTTTGAAATTTAATGTAGATTATTTTTGCAAAGTACAATATTTTAGAAAAAACACACTGTTTTCAAGATAATTGCAAAAAGTAAAAAAAAATACATTTTCCCCTCTATTAATCCCCCTCCCACCAAAACCCGACGCTCAAATCAGTGTAACTTTTGTTTACATATTGGGGGAAGTGTATTTAACAAATTGACTCTGGTTAGAAACTTTTTTTTAATGTCCAGGTTTCCCCCTTTTTAAAGCTATTTGCACTGTACTATTAGGGAATAAATTATTTTTGCCTTAGACTTTGAATAGACTTATCTATATGTTACATCTATATCTCATCTATGTTATCTATATGTTATATCTATATGTTATCTACGTAATCTATGTACTCTGGTGGTAGGTATTAATACGCTATATAGAATCTTTGCAATCGATAAGGATTTTTTATTTTAAGAACTAACCCCACATATTATATGTTAAAACACGAATGTGTGTGCATATGTGCAAAGTGGCTTAAGATTTTTAAGTAAGGCTATATAACGCCAAAAAAGCTCGAGGCTATATAAATCAAAAAAATTCTTTGATTGTCATATTAACCGTAAAAAAGTGTTTCTATATCAAAATAATCCCTGGGTCGGGGACAAACACTCCAGCCCCTTATCTCAATGACATGATGCGAGTGATCCTGCCGAGCGACTTGGCTACTGATGGATGGGATTACACTGGTAGACACCGGTAACTTGCAATTGGCTTATTGTCAATGGGGGGGGGGGGTTGTTATATGTACTTAGTAAAAGCCAGTTACATATTATTAATTAATAAAAATTCTACGAATTAATGGTAAATAACCTTATAACTTCATAGTTTGATTTTAATATACAACCAAAATATTATGTAGGGTTTCAATCTCTCCTTCTTTCCTCATAAATTAGCAAGAGAATTTCACACCCTGCGTGCTCATGAATATTGTACATGTACCTAAAAACTGATTCTGAGAGATTTTTTAAATCCAGTGAGTATTTGTAGGCCAAAAATATTTAAGTATCTTGAGTCAGTCATGAGGTATATGAAATACAAATATCAGACAACGGTGCAAATTTTCAATTCCCATAAAATATATGGGGATGAATGTTTCTTTGGGTATAAGTCAAGTTATGCATTAGATAAATGGTATTTACTGGCTAATCTTTACATGAGTATCTTTAATTTAATACCAATTTATGAACAATCGGTCCGGTTTAACATAGCAATTCATGATTCTTAGCATTAAAGTATATTAAATAAACACAAAATAGTCCAGGAGCAAACTACATATATCCAACTTCCGTGGGATTTTTTATGAAGGGAATGTTTGACTATGTGGAATCTCTTTAGTATATGTCACATAATGGTGTAGTACAGGGTGTTTACCTTCAAATCCAAGATGGCCGCCATGTGTGACACCTAATCATTAAATTAATAATAACTCTTTCCAGAGTAAAATAATCGAATTTAAGTTTACATCATTGAATTCAGCTCGAAAAAACAAACAATTTGGTATTCTTAATCATTGCTCTATGTTCATTGGTTACCGAGATATTGAAAGCGGTAAACACAGAACTTTGTCCCCATGTTATCCTTATGGGAAATAAATGAAATTGGATATATCTCGCTTATTTCTCGACATATCTTAATAAAAAATGGTATGTGGCTTCATCTAGTTGAGATCTACTTGATTATGGCCTAAAATCCCCCATTTTGACATTTCCGTAGCAGCAAACCTGCTTACTTACGTCCCATGTTATTCTTATGGGCAATATTTTTGCATGCTTGTTGACAAATCTCAGTGAGAGGCAACATTTTAATGATTTATTAAAGCATTTGAAATTCGCCGAGTATGCAGATCTGCTGCAACGGGGATATTTCAGTTATAAACAAATCTCACAAATTATAGGTGGAAAATTAAATAAATAAAATAGGCGTTTTTCTTGAAATTAGTAAGGGTTTTTAAAAATTGATATTCTGAAAAAATACTTGTTGGATTGTGATATTTGTTGTGTTTTTTAAAGACAATTTCCTAAACTTCATTTATTTAGGTAGATCCATCATAATATCCCTAATACCTTTTGTGCGGTTACTTTTTTTCTTTTTTTATTAAAATAAAATATTATACACATTTTTTTTTCAATCCCCAATAAACTTATAGACCTAAATCTACCTAAATATTTGCATAATGTTGTCTAGAATAAGGAGTAAAAATTTCAATAATGTAGCTCAATTGGTTCTAAAAATATAGGCCCTATCAAAATTTCCTGAAAAAAAACATGAAATTCCAAAGTTGCGGAAAACAGCGTTTGAATGAGAGCGTGAACAGTAACCATGGAAATAAAGGAAAATAAACTGATGAATATTGCTAAAAAGTTTGTTATTGTTATATTAGCTTATTTACACACCAAATTAGTAACTATTCATCAGGCCGAGAAGTTTTTGAAACGGATTATTTATTTATTATGAAAAAGCATTCTTTAACGGGATTACATTATTCAATTTAAAACAATTTATCATCTTCATCTATGTCCTCCCATGAGTCTTCGTTGTTTGTATAGTCACCATGGTTATCACACATCTCTTCATCTCCTCCACACAAACATAGTTCAGTGCATTTTAGATTGTGGGAATGACACTTACATGGTGGAGCGCACATTCTTTTAACACAAGAGCACCTGATTAGCTGAAGAACTGTCTCCGGAGCACATGGTAGTACACACATAACAGGAGCATATTGGTTGTTATCCTCTTTTAGTTCCCAGCCAAAATTTAACGGTGATGGCAGATTAGTGAAGGGCTGATCAGCACAGCACCATTCTATGGTTTGATATCGAACTCTATCAACATATGGTGTTAGTGATGCTCTTGTTGGTGGCAAGTTTTCTTTTTGATAATCTTCCTTAGTGAACATCCACCACCTCATATCTCCAATGTTTGATATGTTAGTGCCCGGGTAATAGACATGACATATGAATTTTTCTATTATAAGTCTATCAGTTTCAAGAAAGTTTTCCAAGCTTCCAAGTTTGCTAACAGCTTCAAGAATGTTGTCATCTGCTTGGTTGAAGACTTTCCAAAAGGTTTTTGCTTTCTTTGACAATGTGCCTGTTTTGTGTCACTTCCGGATAATGCATGCAAACCTAGTAATGCTGAAGTTTTCTTTGGGCCTAAGGAATCTGTGTCTTTGCTTAGTTTGATCATTCTGTGATTTTGACCAACTCCAGTTATAAACATAGTGTTTGGTGGAAAGAGCTTGAGCTTGGACCACCACAGAGCGAGGACAAATACATCTGTATCGGGTGAGTAAATGTGAAGCTGTGTGGCACCACGACCGCAGGCGAATATGGAATGCAAAATTATTTTTGTATCTGCTTCTTCGTGATTGCTTTTGAGTTCATCAGTTAGTACATCCATTGAACATTTTGCTGATTCCCTCCAAGACACAAATAAACACTTGTTTCTTGGAGTAGCATACTGTATTGCTTTTTCGGATAAGTAAGCAGTTAACTCATCTTTGGTCTTGGTATGAGATAATAATAACTTCATTACCAATGTAAGTAGTATCGCAGATCTTGCACTGGTCTGGTGTGTATTGCCAACGAAATTAAAATGTACAACTAAAATAAACTGAAATCCCCCCGTTGCAGCAGTTCTGCATATTCAGCTAATTTCAAATGCTTTAATAAATCATTAAAATGTTGCCTCTCACTGAGATTTATTTGTCAACGAGCATGCAAAAATATTGTCCATAAGAATAACATTTGAAGTGAGTATACAGGTTTGCTGCTACGGAAATGTCAAAATGGGGGATTTTAGGATATTTTTTTAAGATATGTTGAGAAATAAGCGAGATATAAAATTTTATTTATTTCTCATAAGGATAACATGGGGACAATGTTCTATGTTTACCGCTTTCAGTATTTCGGTAACCAATGGACATAGAGCAATGATTCAATATACCAAAATGTTTTTTTTCGAGCTGAATTCAGTGATGTAAACTTAAATTCGATTATTTTAATCTGGAAAGAGTTATTATTAATTTAATGATTAGGTGTCACACATGGCGGTCATCTTGGATTTGAAGGTAAACACCGCAATTTGAAGGTAAACACCCGGTACTACACCATTATGTGATATATAATAAAGAGATTCTACATAGTCACACCTTCCCTTCACAAAAAATCCCACGGAATACAGTTTGTCCCCGACTAAAAATTATCCGAGAAAAATTCAGATATTGTTATTCATTTGAATTTTTTGACTAATACAGATTCAAATTGTTTGCTATTTAAGAGTTGTGTTTTTGGTTGTACTTTTTTACCCAATTCGTTAAGCCAGCACCCCACCAAATTTCCGCTTAGAAGAGGTTTAACTCATTTTTATTGACAATTATTGCACCACGTCTAAAAATTCAGTACTGAGTTAAAGTAGCTATTTTTTATAATGCCTAAATGTACCCAGCCTAACGGTAGGTTGAGACTTTGTTACAACGAAACGGCTTTTATAAAAACCCTAAATGATTTATCAAACACTATGACATGTGCAAGAGTAAGTAATTATATGATATAAAAATTAAACTTAATCTAGCTGTATGTCTAATTTACAAACATTAAGTACATCAAAATTATTTTGTTACAGTTTTGTTGACAATTTATTGTGTATTTTAGATATTTTCCCATCACCTTTCCTCAGCGCACCCTTTCCTTCCCACCCCCCTGCCAATGCACCGTCACGACGAACAAGATCAGTCCATTTAACAGTCTCAAACTTTCCGCTCATAAAACCCTTTTTTAAGCTCTTTATACTAAACTTTTAAAACTAAACTTTGCCCGTTTAATCTGTGCATTAATAAGTTTATTATAGCTTTCAATAAATAATTTCAGTATAATGATTGGTAACTGTGCAAATCGTAAGTTTACCTAACATAGTTATTACCTTGGAGTATACATTCAAAAATCCATATAATATCAATAATAATAATAATTTAACTTGGTCATCAACAATTTTTTCATTGTCTTTCATGATTCTTAGGTAGTTTTTTTGTATATTTAGTACAATATTAAATAAAATGTAGCATATCTTTTGTATTAAAAACGTTTTTTAACCTATTTCATAGTCATAAAGCACTTGTAGCGACTTCAATTTGAAAGTAAAGTCAATAACACTACCACAGCAAGGTTGGAAGAAAAAAACAGAATCTACTACAACAAGACAACCGTTATTTAGCAAACTTTACTGCAAAAGGTTATATAATGTACACAAAATAAACCGTTTAATTTATTTACCGCCACGAACCGTTACAACAACTTAAACGATTCTACAGTATAAATAAATTATCTTTTAAAAATGTCAATGTTTAAGAATTGTTTTTTTGTTCCGAAAAACCCTTTATCAACCCATAAGCATAACATAACAATGGGTTTTGTACATATCAATCCATTGTTTCACCTAAATCTGGAATATATGAGTTTGTGTTGAATTAGATCACTATGCTATTGCATTAATTAAAAGCTAAGTTGTATGCCCATTGTACATGTACTCATTCATCATCTACTTACAATAATGTAAAGTAAATGCTGTAATTTTACTTTCACACCGACATTGTCTATTAATTAAACTTCTTTATTTTCTATGAGTATAAAAGAATACCAACGGTTTGTAAGTCAAACCAATAGGCAATAAAGAGAATGGATAGGATTCAAAGATAAAAGACTGCCAATAAAACCATTCCCTTGTCTCAGGACACAAAGATCTCTTGGAGTTACCTTTATATCTGATTGAACTTTCTTTACAAACACAAACTTTCCCTTTGCGTTTTATCTCAATAAAAAGAGGTTGGACAACCCAGGGTAAATCAGGGAAGTTATCTGAGTCATCATAATGTAGTTAAAATGTTTCAAGTATATTCATTAATACTTGGCTATAAATATATATATTTTTTGTTTACACCATGTGCTCCAAAGGTCCCGCACTGGTTAACGACTTTAAAACTTGATAATTTAAGTTAATAATATTTTACACCCGAGTTCCGACCAAAAAAATAACGTTTTTCTTTGTATGCCATATGCCTTGTACTCAAAATGAGGTTGAGAGGAAGGAGTTAAATAAAAACCTCCATGAAGTCAAAAAGGCAAAAGGTCATAAGATTTATATGTTAAACTTCTATTTGGCATGTTAATAATATTTAAATAGTCTCTGAGCTAAGAGAAAACAGATTTTTAAAATCTCTCAAGATTTCCGGCACAAAATAGTGTATAACACTTGGCAACATTTCAATATTACAGTGTATGTTAAACGCGTATGAATGTATTTAATCTGATTCCGCTATCCGATGCTTATTGCTCGTTTTAATATTTTTTGGAAGCAATTATTTACAACTATAAAACTGTTGCACTTACTGAAATTGTGCGTTGCCAAGTAGACTTACTAATTGTAAGTTTAGGTTATACGTAATCCAACTCTCCGGAATTTTCCCCTCCCTTGTTCCGACCCGGTGATTCAGTGGCCCGCCTGATTCGATTTTGGACATTTTGGATAGACCCTTCCCACTTCATCATACTCCCTCTTGTGTGACTTTCTCGTTGGACAACAATGAAGAACGCCTCTGAGAAACAATACATATAAGAAACTGGTCTCATCTATATTAAAACCAGCAGATATACCCGCGATTTGGCCCAATGAAAAAATGACTAAATTTTACTTAAATAACTTTATGCAATGTGCAATTTTTATGAAGAATCAACAAATGGACTGATTTGGGTTATATGCGTGCAATTACCCTTAAGGGGGGGTGCTATCTGTCACCCCCGTAATTCCGTGCCTTGGCTAGCTAGGGAGAAGAGCGGAGTTTTCCAAGTTTGTTTGATGTTGTTATACTTCAAATTCAAATCACCAAATAGTTTTGGGCGCCACCCCGTTTTAAAATGAAATAGGAGATAGAAACGGGGAAATTGCTCCTATTGTTGAGTGTAAGACAGATTTGACCATTAATTTTGTTACCCTTGAAGATTTATGCTAGGTTCACAAATATAAAATAGTACCTAAACTTATAATTTCGAGAATTAAATGAAACGCATAAATTTAACAAAACTGAGTTTTCTTTTTGTTTAAAAATTTTTTATGAATTCTACAATTTAACCTAAATAATTATCTCTATTTACGTTTTCACGTATCGGTTGGATATCAGTTCACTTTCTGAGCTGCTCGGCACACTTCGTAGTTGCTACAGTCCTTAAATTACAATAATTCCCGTTGTGGTCATCTTCAAAACCCTACAAAATCAGTTATTAACAACATTTTGTAATTACAAAGGTTAAAACTATACATTGACTATCAAAACACATCAAAGAATTCAAGATTCTAATAATGGAACACAAAAAAATTAAATAAAGACGTAAATAAACATTAATGATTAAACAAAACACAAAATGAAATCTTCATTTCGGTGCCCAAGCATGAGTCATACTGGTTATTTTATTTTATGTTAAATATTTGATAATTATTTTTGATGTAAATAAAATCTGTCTTACCTCTTATTATCCAGTTATGAGAGGGTTATTTCGTTAAACAAAGTTCTATTTAGTACTAGTGGCTTGAAGGGGCTAAAAGCCCCTAATGAGAGAAAATTCAAACAATCCTTATTTATTATAGCACAAAATACCTTTATAGCAAACTGAATCTACCTTATATTTATATCTAGCTTCCCACACATGTTTTTCCTTCCACGATGCCTACCACATGGTTTTCAATCAAGAATCAGAATCACATGATTTATGTAAATAAAGCAGACGTGTTTAGATCCTAATGCTTTTTAAATGGAAGATATTATACGTTATTTCTCGTTTTCTGTTGAATTTCAAGTGATTTCATTATTTTTCCCGCCATCACGGAATAGAGACCTTTAATTTCAGCTCTCTCCCATCTTTCTACGACTTTCCAGACGCCCATAATTTTGTCGCAAAGAATCGCCTTACGAATTTAAATATATGATGATTCCTCTTGGCTACTTAAATCCTTCCTTCTTTGTATACAAACTTCCAGTTGTTTTAAAAAATCAGCTGTTTAATTATTGTTATTATAAATTAGCAGAGCATTTTATACCCCTTCAAAGGCATGTTTAATTTATTGATATTGAAGATTGGGTCACTCATTTAGTTGAAAGAGGAGAAAATTTATTGCAGACATAGTTTTTCCTTTTTATTAAAATCTCTATCAGCTACGCAAACCCTAAAAAACTTTTAATTTTCTTCAACATTTTTAACTTTGAAAATCCCGTTTCTAGGGGATATATACAGTACACTCTAAATGGCATTTCAATAAAGAGTTTCAAAATTCTAGTTCGAGTATTTATTTTTTGGACGGGCAATCAATTTTACCAAAGTGGAAATGCAATACAGTACTTGGGGTGTTCCGTACATTTGGCAAGTAGCCAAAATAGTATTAGCCAAATAAACAGTTTAGTGCGTGGCCGTAATAGATTTGATATTTTTTTCTTTTAGTAGATTGGATCTCTTGCTTTTTCTATCTCTTGAAAATGATAGTAAAATTCCGTTATATTCCCCCAACGCTTTAATTTTTTTCTAAGAACTCAATACCTCGTGAAACGCTGTACTTGAGTGGCAGAAGTAATATTCCGTCGATAAACAAGCATTTGAGGATATTTTGGTCGATATTGTTGTCACTATTGTCTTACCTTTCTCGGAAATCCCAAATGGTCTGCGCGATCGATGTTTCATTTCATAAAAAAAGGTAACTATTCTTTTTGTTGGTATCAACAATAGAAAGGATTGCTAAGAAAAGGGTTGAATTTTTGCACATCATATAAATAAATGGTAAGCCATCATAGGAAGATTGATTGTCATGGTTTGTTTAATCCTCCAAAAAAACAGCTGTCAGGGACGAATTTGACCGCTGGGTTCATTTGGGGGTATGCCGCGAGGGATAAAAAGTGACCGCTATGCTCAGCTGGGGGTTTCCCACGGCATCACATCGCTTCACTGCGACCTCCGACCTGTCGTGTTGCAACCCAACCCAACATAACCTAACCTAACCAACTAACAGGTAACTTTGCAGTGATTCTCACTTCCATACATAATGTCGCATAGCGTTACATTATGCGACATTACGATGTGTTACCGAACATGACCTAACCTAACCAAACCTAGAAACCACACTAGGGTTATTACACAGAAAAAAAAGATTTGTTGGAACAACAAAAACATTTGCAGGTTGTATATCTGCAAATGCTTTTTGCTCAGTTTACCAATGCTTTTGATGGAAAAACAAAATAGATTTGTTGAAACAACAAAAACATCGGTAATTCGAGCAAAAAGCATTTGCAGGTTGTATACCAGCAAATGTTTTTCTTGTTCCAACAAATCTATTTTTTTCTGTGTACTACTGGGTGATTATGTTATATTTGATTATAATCACCGGCAAATGAAAAATTAGCGTTGGGGTATATAATGGAATTTGATCAGATATACTATAGACCCCTCATCCACAGTTTAAAAAAATTAAATGGCCACTGCTTTAAAACCTTTTCTAGTACGCATCTAGAGCCTTTAAAATATTTCATTATGTGATTGTAGAAGTGAAATAAGGAAAAAAGTTTATGTGAACATAGGTCCTGAAGTGCTTCGTTTCCCGCCTGTAGAAAAATAATGCAAGGATTAAAAAAGCTGCATAATTCAACCAAATTACGCTGGTGTTAAGAATATGATGATCGGGCTACTAATAATTGAGAAATCGTAAATTTTCTAAATAAAAACACACAAATTGTTATAATACGTACTAAAAAACCGAGTTTTTATTCAGAAAAGTTACGATTTTTCTGTTATTAGTAGTCGTATCATCATAATCTTACTACTGCCGTTATAAAAAATGTTGCAGCTCCTCTGTTTTTCGTAAAATTTTTGCTAAAATTTGCGGTATTTACGATATTTAATTTAAAAAATGGAAAACCGCCACCATTTTGAAAACGGTTTAGAAATTTGATACTTTTAAAATCGTAGTTCTTAATAATGATAATTTACTTACCAAGTTTGAAGTTAATACGTTAAGAGGTTCGTGATAGATGATTAAATATGTAAAAAATACAAACTGACACCCAGGCCGAAAACGAAGCACTTTAGGACCTATGTTTATATAAACCTTTTATCTTATTTTCACCTAGCATATACTAAAATATTTTACCATAATTTCCGAATACTCTGTTTAGATAATTTGGTTTTACATGATAAAAATGTCTTGACTTAGTAATAGACCTAGTAGATATAGACTTAAGAGCTTAGAAACATAGAGAAATATGAATTGACACTTTCGCCCTTAGATAAATATTCTTCATAATTACAAAGAGAATAATGAGCGAAAATGTTAAATAGGCCCCATATTTTGAGACTCACTGTTTTATTAAATTCGCTGGAATTAATATATTGATTTACAAGCAAAAATAAATCAACAAATTAATATAGCTTGATTTATATGGAAAAATTCGACAGTAATATAGTCACATGGAAAAATTCGACAGTAATATAATAACTTATTAAATTTTAATTTCTATCACAAGATCCACCTGCAAATAACAGTATAATGTTTTAAAAGAAGATAAAGAATATTTCGTTTCAATAAGCCATCCTTCCATTTGTCTATCTTCCACACTAGCAAGTTTGCACTCGTCCTGGTCGTACTCAAACAAAAAAATAACAAATAAGCTTAACGATAACTATTAGTATGTATTATTTTGCTTAAAGACAAACATCTATATTCATAGTTAGAACAAATGTACAATGAGGTCAGGAAATCGTGTCAAAAACTAGCTACTGCACTAGCTTGTAATTGTGTCCGTAATTATGATTTCTCCAGCGACGTTGCAGTGAATCCAGTCCAAGTTGGACTTCCGGATCCGGCAATGGCGCGACTTCCGGCCTCGCAGCTGCTCTAACTGCCGCAGTTAACTATGTCTTTGACTGCCCTAAGTTGCTTTATGGGCTTCTGAATCAATTCCATGCTTTCCGCTATACGGTTTTTACACAACACGGTTTATTATTATTAAATAATTTGCGTCTGGTGAACTTAAATAGCTTCACGCCTAAACAACTTTTAGTGCAACATTTTTCTACCGCATCAAGATATTCAGCGAAATGAGAAACAGCAGAATATCCAGTGTAAACGAATTCAATATTACATTGCTCATTTAAAATGTTTCAATTAAACACATTTAAAAATGACATATTGACAAAGTATGAAATATTGACAAAGCGAATGTAAGTTACTCCTTACCAAGTTACCTTACCAACTGAAGATTCTTTTCAGAGGCTCATTGTAAATTAATAAAAACGCTGATAAATAATAAAATAAGGCATAGAAAAAGATACCTTAGCAGGAATCGCTTCTTCTCTCGCGACGTTGCTAGCACTGACATAATGAAACACTGATCAGCTGGGCCGTGAAAGAACAAGCCTTATTGCCCCTGTTATTGCTTTCCTTTATTGCCACTGTTGTTTGATCTCAAGGTGCTAGCTGAGAAATCCAATCGGATATTTCCAAGTCTGCAAACAGGTAAAATCTGCTCAAATTGTCATTCTTTATTAATTTGATTTTATAGTCACAAGAATTGCCCACTAATACAAAAACATAGAAAAAAATACGTAGAAGTGAATATTTTTTAACTGTAGATGAACATGTACCTTATGAATACAAAAATTCATCTTTTAAAAAACTCCTCACCTCCTCCTCCTCCTCCTCCTCCTCCTCAACCTCACTCTCTCTATTTTATTCTTCGTTTTCTAATCAACCTTTACAACCTGAAAATTATACTGTAAAATTTGTTTAAACTGTGAAATTTTAATGGAAACAAATCGAAACTATAAGACAGTCAAAAATTAGGAGACTTATAGCAGTGCAAGAAACAACAATCATTTAGCAATTACGTCCCTACGTCACTAATCTAAATAAGTTGTTTAAATTACACGTACAATGTGAATTTTAAAAAATCGCGTTCAACTTTTTTAATTTCTGAAATCATATCTAGAATTTTTAGAATGGAAAAATTAATAAAAATGTCGAGAAATGAATGAAGTTGTAGAACAGCGGTTTTCAACCTTGATGTGCTCTCGTATCGGGTATCGTTCTTTCATTGAAGAAGCACCACATCTCCCTTCATCAATGAGGGATCCCTGCCCTTTAAGGGGCCTAAGAAATGGTTACAACAAACAACTTCATACTCTATATAAAAATATGAATACTATTTTCTTCAAACAGCCTGTTTACGAATTCCACATGAGCCAAATTAATGATCCATAGAACCGTTAACTTGTTATCATATGAATAGTTTTATTTAGATACCAATTTTACATGAAATTGTTATATTTCATGTAATTTTCATTTAAGCGCAAATAACTGTGACGATAACAAAATACTAATTTTATCACAGCCTTTCCTAATTATTGTAACTCTTTTGACCTCATCATAATAAGGTGCTCTTTAAAATAGCAATCATAGTTTACTATAAACATAACACCCTGCTACTTACCACTGTAGGTAATGAGGTAATGGAGAGGAAAGAGCCCCAGTACAGTCTTTGCAACAATTGTAGACGTGAGAGCAGTGTATCACAAGGGTGATCGGAGTAGTTAATAAAACTGCAATAGGACATAAATCTGAAGCGATATAGTGCAGTTCACTGAGCGGGAACTCTGAACACTGGTTCCTGTCAGTTCTGAATTATGAACAACCCCAATTCGGGGGTTAAGTTTTAGTAAAGGGTTTCGATCATTATAATTGTTTTTGTAAATATTTTACCTCATAGGTTTAAATTATAGCTTAAATGTTTGCTTAATTCAATTAATGTTTAATTGAATTGTTGTGTGTAATTAATGTTATAGCTTAATTCAGTTAGTTTGAAGCTATTAGTTGTATCAAAACATTTCATAGCTGATATTATGTGTACAATTAGGTCCAAATCTAATATCAAGCAATAAAGGAAGCGAAGAGTCGCGGCCCGCGGCGATCGGTGTTAATGTTAACGACACATTGATCCGACATTTTAATATTACATTCTCAGAAAGTTCGTCAAATAAACGACGAAAGTCCCACACAAAAAGGAAGTCTCAAACAAAAAAAGGAAAGAAGTCTCAAAGTAAAGAAAGGAAGTGATTTAGAAAGTCTCTAAATAAGTGAGCACTATCACGAAAATTGCAATTACAAGTATGGTCTATGTTTTGGCTTCGTCTTTTTGGCTCGCCTCGTCGTCACCATTTCAGAGGCCATTGGAAATAACTAAACGATCTAGACAATGTTGATAAGATGTAACACTTTATTACAACGAATTTATATTTTTACTCTCAGTTTATACCTCTTAAGCTTATAAGCACTGCTCAGTCAATTCTTGGTTCGTCAACATGTAATAATATATTTTAGCATCTCAGTGCTGCATTCTACCTCATCTACATGATGAAAACGCGCAGTTGAGCAGTGGCCGACAAAGTATGATCAACGCTAATGGGAGGGTTCGTTGTTACGATGGCGCAACTTTGAGTAAAGATTGCATTAGCATCAGAGGCGGCAGATCAGCAGGCGGAAGGCGCCTGGTGATACGTCCCTGCAATATTGCAGGCATTAGCCAGTTGGCTCTGCAGATGTTCCGTTTCATCTTTTCGGGCTGCATTAGGCTGTTAAATAAAGATACTGGTTATTGTTTACCTCCATGAAATTTCAAACGGAATTAGATACACATTTAGTTGAAGAGTCGAAACACAAAGTATGTTTTATAAAAGCCCTCGGGAGGTTTTTGCGGCGTATTCCTTCATTCTAATTTCCTTTCTGTTTTCTGGTTCACAAATACCAGTAACTGATTAGTAAATCAAGTTTCACGACGTTTTGGGATCTGGAATCTGATCCCGTCCTCAGGTGGAAACGGGAACAGGCGGACCTTATCCTGATGGGGGGACAGGATCAGATTCTAGATCCAAAAACGTAATGAAACGTGTTTATACTAATTATCGCCGAAAAATTCTAGATAAAAACATTAACTCACCAACAATAAATGTCAAAAAAATAGAACATATCGCAACTAGGGCCGAAAATGGCGTTTTGCGGGCTAGAGGTCTTGTTTCAAATTCGGGACAAAGTCGAGAATTTTAAACAATCGAGAGCTGCAAAACCCTTTTGACCGTGGTGTAAAAACTACCATTCAACACACTACAAAAGGAATGAACACTATTATAACATTTAAAATCTGAATATTTATTTGGCGCACTTGAAAACGAAACTTTCAAACTATGATCGATATAAGTTATTTTCATGGCTGCTTAGCAACGACAGCAATGAAAATCATACTCACGTTGTTCCAAGCAACAACGACCAGCAATAAACGATCATCTGGATTTCGGCCCTCTGACGGAAAAAAACTGTTTTCAGCCTTCATATGAAGGATGTTAAACAGGTGATTTCGTCTTAGTTTGGCGAAAAGCAATTACTGTTAGGCACAAAGTGTCAGTAAAACTCTTTCTTATCAATTGTGAAACGTTTGTTTTATCAATATTACTGTATCATCAAAATTGTTATAGCAGTTTTAAAAGGATCTTTTCTCTGATAATTAAATAATGCCATTAACGAAATATCCAACATGCTAGATGAATAATTAAATGCCAATTTTAAAGTGATTTAAATCGTTGCGAAGCCTATTTAGGGAACTCGTACGGGCTTTTTCTGAGCGATTGCTCTCATAAACATAAAAAAAGGATTACATGTAAAAGCAGCGAAGGCAATCAGTGAACAATAAGAAACAACACAGAGGACAATGTAAGGTGAATAACTAGACTTGCATGATGTAATTCTCCGTAGACATGCAAATTTGCTAGCGTTAAATTGGAGAAGGGCATTACAGTCTAGCCTCTGAAGGGGCATTACCATAATGCTTCACAGTAGGCTGATGGTTACGCATGATTATATGCCTCGTAACTGGGAATATTTCAATTCAGGCTGACTTCAATCAGTTGATTCACAACAGAGTTTCTATTTTTAGATGATAAATGTTTACTGAAGTTTTAAGTTTAGACGACATTCAATATGATGACAAAACACGTAATTAATTACCAATAAATGTTGTATATACCTTTACCCAACTATCCTTTGATCTTTAATAAGTAAGTTGGAAAAGAATAGAAGATAATAAAGGAAACTTAATTATTATGTATTATATCTAGTATATTATTTAATAGCTTTAATTTCTTTGAATTTGCATTATTCGAAACGCCCCATATGGACGTTCATTACTTAATGAAAAATTTGTATTTGTCATCGTGTCCGAAAGCAGCAAGATAAGAAGTTTAAATCATCGGATTGATAAGATGTCAAACTGATACGGGACTAAACAAATCAATGTTAAGCTACACTCTGAGTTATGTTTGGTTTATTTACATCAGTGCACGGCCTAGGTTATAAACTTATTAAATAATTAATACATAATATGGTTGGTTGTCTTAATCAAGATGGTGAACATTTTTCACTGGGTGCATTGTGCTCTTGGAATCGTTTTCCTCCTATCATCTGAAGCACAAGGGGAGTGTGACGAAAACATCACAGGACCACTCAAGGCCCACATTGTTCCCAAAGCAATAGAACATGTAAGTATCATCTAATCCGGGGAATTCTCATGCTCCATAGTCTGTAATACTACATTACGTTTCTAGGCCGGTAAGTACTGTTTTACAGGACAGGCATGACAGTTTCAATTTTATTAAGCACGGCAAAACATACTGGGCTTATGACGTACAATACTTTACATAATACTACTCAGATAAGAACCTTTTTAACATCACGCATTCCTTATATAAACCAATAGGCTACGTTTCTCAATTCTTCAAACCTAATCTATAATAGACAAACATTTGTTACTGCTACCTGTGCTAGCATTACATTTCTCTTAAGTACCCTATAAACATTCATTAAACGTCGGTTTGTAGCAATTAACTGATTGTTAACTTCCGTTTCCTGGTCAATTGTAGTCAGGAAAATTTCCCAGACTACGAATTTGTAATAGTTATTTGTGTGTTAAGTGAGTAAAGCATGTCTCACAAGTGAAAATGTTGGTGCCCGGGCTTGCAAGGGCGACAATTTACATGAGGGAGACAAAGTGCTTTGCTCTCGAAATAAACAAAAAATTTTCCCTCCACCTGCAATAAAAAATACACAATCCTTAAACATCTATTTCAATTTTAACTTAGTAATCGACAAACAATATCCATTTTGTTTCGGTCAGTAATTAGTGCCTGCATCCGACTGGCTACAACCATTCAAACCAAGCGATCAGCTGATCGTTGCAAAATCCTTGCACGCTTATTCGTTCTTACAGTTGGTTGTTGTCAATGGGCGCGTTCAGCCGAAGTCACCGGTGGTTTAACTACAAACCTTTAATAAGGGAACGGTAGTGGTGGATTTACAATCCACCGATCATTGTTGTGCATCCACCGATGTTGAGTTTACGGTGGATTCGGTAAGTGACCGGACACTGTTGATTGTCTAGATGCGGTGGATTTGCCTAACAAGGACTACGGTAACCGGTTAGTCACCGGTGACTGCGGCCGAACGCACCCAATGTCATTCTTATGTGATTATTCCTGCACCAAATCAGCTATTAGCTATTGATCCTTAATATATTTTCAACGTTTGTGTAGAAATTTGAAGGCACTCGATTTTTGAATTATTGATTTCAATGTAATTCTTATGTGTTTACTTTGTCTACTGCCGGGAAGGGGAAAACATTTTTACAAATCAACGGACTGTTGGCAGTTTCGAGGGAACTTCACGGATGTTTGGGCGTCTAAACACGTGGTCGAGGTACTCAACAGTTCCTACACCGAGATATGGGAGAATGGAAACATCGCCAACTATGTTATCAACAAGGACGGGTAAGCGCAGCTTACATACATGTTACCGTTATGAGAAAATAATTAATGTTTAAATCGTTGAATACCTTTCCAAAGATTTTAGACAAGTTTATGTAGAGCTTCCCAGTTCATACTCAGATGAATGGAAATATCTCCTAATCTACAACTGTGACATTAAAACAAAGACGTATAGATAGTGAGGGACATGAAGCAGCTTGGGTACCTTAAGCATACAACAGAATGAAGGTACCCAACAGGATGAACAGGATGAAGTTGGATACTTAAAGGAGGGGAAAAATACCAACATATTATCATCTGATTTAACTATCTTCCTTGAGTTCCTTGTGCCAATAATGTTTTTGAAATGCTTATCATAAACATTTCTTCGTTTATTGATGATATTATTCAAAGAGCAAAACTTCGTTTCTAATAACCCATTGTTTTGGTTTAGTATTGTTAGCTTCCAGACTATAATAAAACCAATAGAATCGGCGGGTCAAGGTCAAGTTTTGAAACAGGCCAGCTGTCCTGGGATCATTTGACGTAATGCTTAAAAACCAGGTGGCCTGTATAATACCTTGACCTTGGCCCACCAGTTCTGTTGGATTTTTTCTACAGTAATTTAATCTCATGGCTCAGTTAAATTCCACGTCATCCATGATTTTCCCCCCTCCTCTGCCAAAACTTCGTACTCAAGCGTCAACATGTTGTTCACCACCTATATTAAATTTGCAAAGGATTAAATTCCAAACATATAATTGAATGCCTACCCTTTTTTACCATCTACGATGTCACCCATACCGAGTGAAAAGTTGCTGACGTGTTGATCAACACCACTGGTGACTTCCTCGTCAATTTTAGCCTGTATGATACTATATATTAATATCCAAATTTTGTTCGTTTATCTGAATTCTATGACGAATTTTACTTAACATTCTTGATGATTTAGCAAACCATATATACAATAGATGGCCAATACCAATAGTTTTATTCGTAACTAATATCAACTTTCATGTTTTGCAGGCGAGGATTTTCAGCTTCTGGTAAAATTTGGGCAGATGGCGAAGGAGTTATTCACATAAAAGGTAAGGCTATTAACAAACTGTTTATTTTCAATCTTAGTTGTAAAATGCAGTATTAAATCTAGGCCTTTTGCAACAATTTACATCCAAAATTTACCCTCAGACCTTGTTAACAACGAAAGGTTTCAGTGATTTTGACATTGATCTTACGTTTCTAGTTGAAGGTTTTGATGTCCCTGGCCGGATCTTCCCCGTTTTTGCTTCTCCAAAGGCGATCGCTTATTACAGCTGCTATCCCAACGGTAAGATTACTATTCATATCACTAACAATTTTCCAAGCAGTGAGTAAGCTACATGATCATAATATTCAAGGCATACAAAAGAAACAAAAAAAGAACAAAAAAAACAAAAAAGACAAAAAAGAAGAAATGTTGCTACCAACAAAGAACCATAAAAACAGTTTGTTTAAGTTTCAGTTTGTATCGGGGTTTTATACATAATTTTGCTTATCTCAAAATCCAAACTCCATTTAGGTATCCATTTTGCAATGGCTAATAAGAGTACTACTTCCACTGCCCACAGGGCCGACAAACTACCAAGTGGTAAAAATGCAAAAAAAACCAGCATGGGGTGGTAAAACCAGCATGGGTTATAAAGCTGTGCCTGCAGTGGGAGGGGCAGGAGTGGCGGTGGTGGCGGCGCGGTGAGGCGGCCTGGAACACGTGCTATATAGCTGTGTGTGCTCCTGCAGTGGGAGGGGCGGGCGTGGCGGCCTCCTGTCTGGCGGCCTGGAGCACGTGCTGTATAGCTGTGTGTCAGCAGTGGGAGGGGCGGGTGTAGCGGTGGTGGCGGCGCGGTGAGGCGGCCTGGAGCACGTGCTGTATAGCTGTGTGTCTGCAGTGGGAGGGGCGGTGGTGGCGGCGAGGCGAGGCGGCCTGGAGCACGTACTGCACGTGCTGTGTGTCAGCAGTGGGAGGGGCCGGTGTAGCGGTGGTGGCGGCGCGGTGAGGCGGCCAGGAGCACGTGCTATATAGCTGTGTGTATGTAGTGGGAGCGGCGGGCGTGGCGGTGGTGGCGGCGCGACGAGCCGGCCTGGAGCAGTGCTGTATAGCTGTGTGACGGCAGTGGGAGGGGCGGGCGTGGCGGTGGTGGCGTCGCGGCGAGCCGGCCTGGAGCACGTGCCGTATAGCTGTGTGTCTGCAGTGGGAGGGGCGGGTGTGGCGGTGGTGGCGGCGCGGTGAGGCGGCCAGGAGCACGTGCTATATAGCTGTATGTATGTAGTGGGAGCGGCGGGCGTGGCGGTGGTGGCGGCGCGACGAGCCGGCCTGGAGCAGTGCTGTATAGCTGTGTGACGGCAGTGGGAGGGGCGGGCGTGGCGGTGGTGGCGTCGCGGCGAGCCGGCCTGGAGCACGTGCCGTATAGCTGTGTGTCTGCAGTGGGAGGGGCGGGTGTGGCGGTGGTGGCGGCGCGGTGAGGCGGCCAGGAGCACGTGCTATATAGCTGTGTGTGCTCCTGCAGTGGGAGGGGCGGGCGTGGCGGCCTCCTGTCTGGCGGCCTGGAGCACGTGCTGTATAGCTGTGTGTCAGCAGTGGGAGGGGCCGGTGTAGCGGTGGTGGCGGCGCGGTGAGGCGGCCAGGAGCACGTGCTATATAGCTGTGTGTATGTAGTGGGAGCGGCGGGCGTGGCGGTGGTGGCGGCGCGACGAGCCGGCCTGGAGCAGTGCTGTATAGCTGTGTGACGGCAGTGGGAGGGGCGGGCGTGGCGGTGGTGGCGTCGCGGCGAGCCGGCCTGGAGCACGTGCCGTATAGCTGTGTGTCTGCAGTGGGAGGGGCGGGTGTGGCGGTGGTGGCGGCGCGGTGAGGCGGCCAGGAGCACGTGCTATATAGCTGTATGTATGTAGTGGGAGCGGCGGGCGTGGCGGTGGTGGCGGCGCGACGAGCCGGCCTGGAGCAGTGCTGTATAGCTGTGTGACGGCAGTGGGAGGGGCGGGCGTGGCGGTGGTGGCGTCGCGGCGAGCCGGCCTGGAGCACGTGCCGTATAGCTGTGTGTCTGCAGTGGGAGGGGCGGGTGTGGCGGTGGTGGCGGCGCGGTGAGGCGGCCAGGAGCACGTGCTATATAGCTGTGTGTATGTAGTGGGAGGGGCGGGCGTGGCGGTGGTGGCGGCGCGGCGAGCCGGCCTGGAGCACGTGCTGTATAGCTGTGTGTCTGCAGTGGGAGGGGCGGGTGTGGCGGTGGTGGCGGCGCGGTGAGGCGGCCAGGAGCACGTGCTATATAGCTGTGTGTCGGCAGTGGGAGGGGCGGGCGTGGCGGTGGTGGCGGCGCGGCGAGGCAGTCTCCTGTCTGGCGGCCTGGAGCACGTGCTGTATAGCTGTGTGTCTGCAGTGGGAGGGGCGGGTGTAGCGGTGGTGGCGGCGCGGCGAGGCGGCCTCCTGTCTGGCGGCCTGGAGCAGTGCTATATAGCTGTGTGTCTGCAGTGGGAGGGGCGGGCGTGAAGGTGGTGGCGGCGCGGCGAGGCGGCCTCCTGTCTGGCGGCCTGGTTCACGTGCTGTATAGCTGTGTGTCTGCAGTGGGAGGGGCGGTTATGGCGGCCCGGCGAGGCGCCCTCCTTTCTGGCGGCCTACAGCACGTACTGTATAGCTGTGTGTCTGCAGTGGGAGGGGCGGGCATGGCGGTTTTGGCGGCGCGGCGAGGCGGCCTCCTGTCTGGCGGCCTGGAGCAGTGCTGTATAGCTGTGTGTCGGCAGTGGGAGGGGTGGGCGTGGCGGTGATGGCGGCGCGGCGAGGCGGCCTCCTGTCTGGCGGCCCGGAGCAGTGCTGTATAGCTGTGTGTCTTTAGTGGGAGGGGCGGGGGTGGCGGTGGTTGCGGCGCGGCGAGCGGCCTCCTGTCTGGCGGCCCGGAGCACGTGCTGTATAGCTGTGTGTCGGCAGTGGGAGGGGCGGGCGTTGCGGTGGTGGCGGCGAGGCGAGCGGCCTCCTGTCTGGCGGGCTGGAGCACGTGCTGTATAGCTGTGTGTCTGCAGTGGGAGGGGCGGGCGTGGCGGTGGTGGCGGCGTGGCGGTGGTGGCGACGCGGCGAGGCGGCCTCCTGTCTGGCGGGCTGGAGCACGTGCTGTACAGCTGTGTGTCGGCAGTGGGAGGGGCGGGCGTGGCGGTGGTGGCGGCGCGGCTAGGCGGCACCCTGTCTGGCGGCCTGGAGCAGTGCTGTATAGCTGTGTGTCGGCAGTGGGAGGGGTGGGCGTGGCGGCGATGGCGGCGCGGCGAGGCGGCCTCCTGTCTGGCGGCCCGGAGCAGTGCTGTATAGCTGTGTGTCTGTAGTGGGAGGGGCGGGCATGTCGGTGGTGGCGGCGTTGGAGCGGCCTCCTGTCTGGCGGCCCGGAGCACGTGCTGTATAGCTGTGTGTCGGCAGTGGGAGGGGCGGGCGTTGCGGTGGTGGCGGCGAGGCGATCGGCCTCCTGTCTGGCGGGCTGGAGCACGTGCTGTATAGCTGTGTGTCTGCAGTGGGAGGGGCGGGCGTGGCGGTGGTGGCGGCGCGGCGAGGCGGCCTCCTGTCTGGCGGGCTGGAGCACGTGCTGTACAGCTGTGTGTCGGCAGTGGGAGGGGCGGGCGTGGCGGTGGTGGCGGCGCGGCTAGGCGGCACCCTGTCTGGCGGCTTGGAGCACGTGCTGTATAGCTGTGTGTCGGAAGTGGGTGGGGCGGGCGTGGCGTTGGTGGCGGCGAGGCGAGGCGGCCTCCTGATTGGCGGCCTGGAGCAGTGCTGTATAGCTGTGTGTCGGCAGTGGGAGGGACGGGTGTGGCGGTGGTGGCGGCGCGGTGAGGCGGCCTGGAGCACGTGCTGTATAGCTGTGTGTCTGTAGTGGGAGGGGCGGGTGTAGCGGTGGTGGCGGCGCGGCGAGGCGGCCTCCTGTCTGGCGGCCTGGAGCAGTGCTGTATAGCTGTGTGTCTGCAGTGGAAGGGGCGGGCGTGGCGGTGGTGGCGGCGCGGCGATGCGGCCTGGAGCACGTGCTGTATAGCTGTGTGTCTGCAGTGGGAGGGGCGGGCGTGGCGGTGGTGGCGGCGCGGCGAGGCGGCCTCCTGACTGGCGGCCTGGTTCACGTGCTGTATAGCTGTGTGTCTGCAGTGGGAGGGGCGGTTATGGCGGCGCGGCGAGGCGCCCTCCTGTCTGGCGGGCTGGAGCACGTGCTGTACAGCTGTGTGTCGGCAGTGGGAGGGGCGGGCGTGGCGGTGGTGGCGGCGCGGCTAGGCGGCACCCTGTCTGGCGGCCTGGAGCACGTGCTGTACAGCTGTGTGTCGGCAGTGGGAGGGGCGGGCGTGGCGGTGGTGGCGGTGAGGCGAGCGGCCTCCTGCCTGGCGGCCCGGAGCAGTGCTGTATAGCTGTGTGTCGGCAGTGGGAGGGGCGGGCGTGGCGGTGGTGGCGGCGAGGCGAGCGGCTTCCTGTCTGGCGGCTTGGAGCAGTGCTGTATAGCTGAGTGTCTGCAGTGGGAGGGGCGGGTGTGGCGGTGGTGGCGGCGCGGTGAGGTGGCCTCCTGTCTGGCGGCCTGGTTCACGTGCTGTATAGCTGTGTGTCTGCAGTGGGAGGGGCGGGCGTGGCGGTTTTGGCGGCGCGGCGAAGCGGCCTCCTGTTTGGCGGCCCGGAGCACGTGCTGTATAGATGTGTGTCGGTAGTGGGAGGGGCGGGCGTGGCGGTGGTGGCGGCGAGGCGAGCGGCCTCCCGCCTGGCGGCACGGAGCAGTGCTGTATAGCTGTGTGTCTGCAGTGGGAGGGGCGGGCGTGGCGGTGGTGGCGGCGCGGCGAGCGGCCTCCTGCCTGGCGGCCCGGAGCAGTGCTGTATAGCTGTGTGTCTGTAGTGGGAGGGGCGGGCGTGGCGGTGGTGGCGGCGCGGCGAGCGGCCTCCTGTCTGGCGGCTCGGAGCACGTGCTGTATAGCTGTGTGACGGCAGTGGGAGGGGCGGGCGTGGCGGCCTCCTGTCTGGCGGCCTAGAGCAGTGCTGTATAGCTGTGTGTCGGCAGTGGGAGGGACGGGCGTGGCGGTGGTGGCGGCGCTTCGAGGCGGCCTCCTGTCTGGCGGCCTGGAGCACGTGCTGTATAGCTGTGTGTCTGCAGTGGGAGGGGCGGGCGTGGCGGTGGTCGCGGCGCGGCGAGGCGGCCTCCTGTCTGGCGGCCTGGAGCACGTGCTGTATAGCTGTGTGTCTGCAGTGGGAGGGGCGGGCGTGGCGGTGGTGGCGGCGCGGCGAGGCGGCCTCCTGTCTGGCGGCCTGGAGCACGTGCTTTATAGCTGTGTGTCTGCAGTGGGAGGGGCGGGCGTGGCGGTGGTGGCGGCGCGGCGAGGCGGCCTCCTGTCTGGCGGCCTGGAGCACGTGCTGTATAGATGTGTGTCTGCAGTGGGAGGGGCGGGCGTGGCGGTGGTGGCGGCGCGGCGAGGCGGCCTCCTGTCTGGCGGCCTGGAGCACGTGCTGTATAGCTGTGTGTTGGCAGTGGGAGGGGCGGGCGTGGCGGTGGTGGCGGCGCGGCGAGGCGGCCTCCTGTCTGGCGGCCTGGAGCACGTGCTGGAGGCCAAGCTGGTGTTCCGTAGACTCCACGAGGAGCTGGACATCCCCGTCTACGACGGAGTTGACTACGAATATGGCTGAGGAGCGCGCACGAAAAGCCATAAGAATATAATAATTCAACTCGTAGCTTTGTATCCTTACCGTAGGGTATCCTAACCAAAGTGTAATTTTTATGGGTCCCATTTTGTGACGTTTAATCCTATTACATCATTCTTCATTTAAGGCAATTTTACATAATGCAAGCACTGCTATGCAATAGTACCAGTACAGACAGGAATTTATTTTCAAACTGCATTGTGAATTTCAAATTCACGCATATTTTTCAAAATAAAGTAACAATTAAATTATATACTTGTTCCAATTCAGCTCTCGTAACTAAATAGAATTAAATAAAGATGTTTATTTCAAGTACTATTTTATAATATAGAATTAACAAGGCAGTCCTACTGTTATTGCAATCGACGCGACGGTTCAATGAAGTAACCATGGAGGAGAAGATTTAAAGTAGATGTGTAGCTTGGGAGCTGATTCACAACACAACCTTTGACTAGGCAGATGAAGTACAACAGCAGTCAATAAAGAATTTGAATTTGAAAACAATTCACATAATTTTACAGCGTGACATTAATAGTTGTTCAAATTCATTACTCAGTCCTTTAATTAATTGTCACAGCAGCTGCTTTACATACAGCTAAATTTCATAGATTACAAAAATTAATATATCGAATATAAGATACAACATTTTCCCAAGTTTAAGGTTTGTGCCTCTAACTATACAAATTGATAAACTGTATACTATACATGGCTCGATGCAAGAAACGACCAACGAGAATCCAAACAGATAATTGTTTAAAACTAATTGCTCAAATGCCTACCAAACCAAACTTGGAAATTTTTTTCATAGTTCTTTACATATACATTATTATTAAGGGAAGCTTATATGCTAACTTTAATTAATGCCTCTTTAAACTTATACAGGGTGTTGATAAAAAACCCTTGGACTTCGGGATATGGTTACTTACATCAAAACTAAGAAAAAAGTTCCTGTAAACATGGGTCCTAAAATGCTCGGTTATCCGTCTGTCGGTCTGTATGTGTTTTTAACATGATTTTGCACAACTTTAGAACCACGAAAGATATCAACTTCAAACTTGGTACTTATATGCTGACTATTAGGACCTATTTTAGTGCGGAGTACCAAGTTTCTACTTTGTACCATTTCAAAACGGCAGCCATTTTTATATTTTAAAACCTAATGTCTTAAACACCGTAAATTTTTCAAAAATTGGACAAGAGACAAAAGAGTTGCGAAATTTTATTTCCTACAAAACTATATCAAGATTATTAGGATCAAACAACAATTAATGGAGTTATTGCAATTTTTCCAACAAAATACATGCATGTTTTATGGTAGCTATGGCAAGTTTACTTGAATTCTGTTAGCAAAATTGCAATAACTTCGTTAATTGTTGTTCGATCTTAATAATCTTGATATGGATTTGTAGAAAATAAAATTTCGCAACTCTTTTGTCTCTTGTCCAATTTTTGAAAAATTTACGGTGTTTAAGACATTAGGTTTTAAAATATAAAAATGGCTGCCGTTTTGAAATGGTACAAAGTAGAAACTTGGTACTCCGCACGAAAATAGGTCCTAATAGTCAGCATATAAGTACCAAGTTTGAAGTTGATATCTTTTGTGGTTCCAAAGTTATGCAAAATCATGTTAAAAACACATACAGACCGAGAGACGGATAACCGAGCATTTTAGGACCCATGTTTATAGGAACTGTTTTCTTAGTTTTGATGGAAGTAACCATATCCCGAAGTCCTGAAGGGTTTTTTTATCAACACCCTGTATAAATGATCCAATCAACCCCATCAAAGATAAAAAAACATTTTTATCGGTATGAATTCTTTAAAAACTATTTGGTACTAACTGATCGACTGATCTAATTGTCCTTTGATTTGCTTGGTTTCTCGCTCGCCGCACGCCTTGTCCGAGGGCGGAGTCTGGGCCTGCCTCGGTTCGTTAACTGCAGACGGAAACTGTGGAAGAAACACAAACAGAAACTGTTTATACTTTCAGTTCAGCCGACACACTTGTAGTCTGCATTTATAATTGGATTGCATGCAACTGTTCATTTAAAATGTAAAAGGGGTTTGTGCAGTGTAAGGAGTGGAAACCTCTAGAGAATTAAGGTACTTTTAATCATTCCAACTAAGATGTATTTTAACTAACGTCTTATTATTATTAAAAGAACCTTAATACTGTACAGTTTCACTCCAGCTCAGGTTTTGTTGATATTTATACAACCTACGTTTTATATTTAGTTTTTTAAGTAAGTTTGTTAATCAATTTAAGATATGATTTTTGTTTTAAGCTGAAATGCTTTAAAAATAAGGAAGGGTTTAACTTTACAATTCGACCTTGCAAACATTGAAATGTTTTTTTCTAAAAATAATTTTATAAAGTAATTTTAATAAAATAATGCAGCACCTTTTTTGCGAATTCTCCGTACAGAGAGGAAGCTATTCCCAAAGGTCTCATGGTAAGACTCAACCCCAGGACCATCATAACTTTTTGTTTTGGGGCCCCCAGAAGCAAAAAAGACCACTCGACCGAATTTGTATACGTACATTTTACATACATCAAACTACATATGTGTCCTTAAGCACAATAACTCGCGTAAAATGGTCCGATCTCAATGAAATTTGTCACAGACAGCTATTCGGACGAGTTTGAAAATCAGTCCTATCGACCCATAGGAAAGGGGATCAAGGTGGATAGATCCCTCCAAAAATGAATTTCAGGGATTTTTACATAGAAAAATAAAAATTCTCAAATTTTGGTTTGCACTATTGAATTAAGCTTAAAAAACACATAATTCAGTACATTGAATTATCACCCTGTGTCCATTGGTTACCGAGATATCGGTAGTGGTAAACATAGTACATTGTCCTAATGATACCCTTGTGTAAAATAAATATTGTAATTCTGTATTTCACTCATTTCTCAACATATCTGAATACAACTTTGTTCGTGGCTTCATTTAGACGTGATCTAATGTATATTAAATCTCCCATATTTCCATTTTCGTGGGAGCAAATCCATTTACTCATTCCCCATGGGGGTAAAAAATTCTATACCTTCCTTAATTTTTAACGTACCTTGATAAAACTTGGTAAATGGCTTCTTTTAGTTAAGATCTTCTAATTACTGAATTAAAACCACCTAGTTTTAACATAATTGTTGCAGAAAATCAGTACGTATAATTATTCCTCATCTTATTCTTATGGAGATTACCACAAAAACATGTCATATCTCGCTATGTTTTTTATTTCAAATTCGCTGAAGAAAATTTCAAATTGCAGCAAGGGGGGAATTTGATTAATACATTGATATTTTATAAGTTAGCCAAACATTATATTTTTGACTAGTTATGGTCTTCAAAACCAAATTGTGTAAAGCTACTAAATGAAACCATTCAAAAATAAATATAACCATACACCTTTATCAACTACGAAGTATTTCACAATACATTCAAATATCAAATTATATCAAACTCTTTAAATGATAATTACATCCGAAATGAAATCAATGAGTTAGTGGATATTAATCGGCTGAACAATTCCAATCATCTAACAGGATCAGTCAGACATAATCCCGTGACGGTCCATCCCCCCTCCCTCCCTCCACAACCCCCCCCCCACCCTCCAACCGCCCGACCATCCCTCCCATAACTTGGAGGAGCCCAGTCTCTCAGCTCTTCGCGGATACCGGCGATATTCTACTGTATCGGGTGATGCTAAAGTAACAATAAAAAGAGTATATTTTAAAGTTTACCTTTAACACAATATGCTTTGTCTTGGCTGTGACTCACAGGCATCATTTTAATAAGTTCTACAATTGGCGAGAAAATGTGTTCATATCAAATCTGTTGATGTCTGCTCGAACTAAAACTATCCATCATCGTATTTTTTATAGAAAACATTATTTTTCTTCCACAACAAACATGAAATTATTTTAAAGAGGAATCAATGTATAATGTTTTCCAAGACAAAATCGAATCAATAGCTTCAGTTCAAGCAGACCTCAACACATAAAAACGAATTTTCTTATTTTTTGTAGAACTTACAAATAAGACTTTAAAACATGTTTGTTCAATTGCTGATTATCAATGAAATTCATCAATACGTTTACAAACGGCACATCTTTTAAGGGAGGTTTGCACCATTACTTTTAATTATCCTGTATTTCGGTAATTATAATGATTTTTTATTTTAAGATATTTTTTCATGGACTATTAACATTGAAATGTAGATATGATTGTTAGTAATTCGAGAAGAAATTGATTAATTATTAAAAATAGATGAGCATCTGAAAGATAATTTGCTCACTTCTAAATTTTAAAATTGGCTGTTAAAAATTAATTTTAAGAAAATTATTATGACTCGTTATTGGGCCTATATTCTATTAATTTACTATTTGTTATCTACTAACCTTTTGAATTGTGGGACCGGATCTTGGTGTTGATTTTTCCTTCGTTCTTCAGGTTCGTCTTAGTGTAGCTTTATTGACCGTGTCAAATTAACAAATTTCAGAGAGAATTAAAAACAATATGCAACTAAGCAGATACCACAAACTAAAATCAAACCAAAGAGCAATACTGTGGGCAGTAAAACATATACGGTTTATTTCAAAACTACATATTTTAAGGGTGTAGATGCATAAAAATGTTTTTTGCAAACACAACAACTTGTCAAGATATACGATTGAGAACTCACGACAGTCGGCTACAGATCGACATCCAGCTGACTATTATTTCCACGTCAGCCGCAAGCCCATCTCCCGAGCGTCTCTGCACATTCAATAATGAGGATGTCAAGGCGAAGTGGCTGGGCTTGTTGCCCAATTTCCCGTCAATCATCGCTCTGTGACTCGCGCGTCGTTAGTGGATGTAATGTGTGCAATGTAATGTGTTGTGAGATTGCAGGCGATGCAGACTTCTGTTTATCCTAAAATTAAAACACATTCATTTTAAACCTGGATCATTCGAAACTTACAATGCAGCCCAAGAGTGTTTCAGAGTATTGATAAAAGTATTGTTTTATTTTTTATCAAAAATAATACTGTTCCATCAAAAAATATAACTTGAATGAACTAAAACTGTTGATAGAACTTAAAATATGATTCTTCGTTGAATGATGTAAGTTTAAATGGATTAAATCAATTTGAGAAAATACTCGAATGATCAAACTTTATTGCTTTTCATATTTTTCACTGCCTCTTCACGACATCAACGATTTCCTGAGTCATTTCCAGATTTACTTTCTTAACGACGTGAAGGGAGGGCGAAACCCTATTATCTCTTCTAACCCCCAAGTGATAGGTTTCTGCAGCTCTAACAACATGAGAAAACTTCGGTGATGTTATCAAGAGTCCTTATGGTGGAGGAGGATAAGTCACCGATTAATCTAAAAGATCACTGTGTAACACGTAGCCACAAACAGGGTGATTTTCAAAACCCCCATTTAAACAAACGTTTGTATCATTCTTAGATTACAAGTTTAAAGTGTTTTCAATTGAACTTCTATTGCAAATGCCCTGTTTATTTAATTTAAAATGGGGTGATAACGTTAAACTCCTATTTTAATTTCTTTATTAGATCTTTTTCAAATTTTTATTCCCCACCAACAGCGTCAAACACAAGGTCTAATTAATTACAAAATTGTTTTTTGGACAGATTCACATAACAATGATGCTTAACGCTAAGCAAATTAGATGGTTAGAACTTAAGGTTTCGGCTCTAGGAAATACTAGCATAAATTCCATTTGAATTGAAGCTTCAAAAATAAACTTTACAACCACTGATCAAGTATTAACCTAGCTATTTCGTCCCGAATGAATTGGCTGGATGTATTAGTTGATTCTGGAACAGCCTGAATATGTTATAACTGATTCTAATTTAAATTCCTTCTACTTCATTAGGTTTGGATTCGAGGGGTTTTCACTCAAGACATTGAATTTTTTAAATATTTTTTCAAGTTTAGTAATTCGGTTATTTTAATTCTTCCAGACTAGCTTAGACTCTTACATTTCCATATTTGATGCCAACCATCTGTAGGGGGTATTTTAATGCAAATATGAGTGAAAAATAGTTATAGATATAAGGCCAGTATTTTCCTTATACAATACTGTTAATTAATATCACTACAGCCAATGGTAACTTAACATAGAATACGAACAACGACTAATAAATTACGAACTGTGTTATTTACGTATGAGGAAAAAAAGTATGTATAGGAAGTCCCACGTTCTTATGGATGAACACACTACGTACGTTCACTACTTCCTAGTGTGGATGTTAATCCCCACCGAGGAATACCGCATCCACAAGCCATCACTTACAACTAGCCACAATTCGTGCCTCCAAGCAGGTGAATCACAGGACACGCACCGTCCCAGTCAATAAAACTCAATAAATCAATTATTGTTTTCCTGATCGAAAGAGATTTCAAAAAAAGATAACTTAACAAAAAATTTGGTGGTCAGTTGCAACAAAATTCAGCTTACTAGTTACGCGGTTGAACAGTTTCAATCGCCTAACAGGATCGGCCGCCGCAGTGCTCGGTCATCGGTTTGCAGCCTCCCCCCCCCCCGCCACGCCATACTGCAACAATCCTAGCTCATGAAGATGGACATAAAATAAAACTGATTAGTACAAAACTACTACGGGGATAAAAAGTTAATCTGTAACACAGAGAGGAAGTGGAAATAACTCAACAATGACCGATGGTGGTTATTCATTACTATCTAGCACTATTTTGTGGTTATGGTTCTATTTTATCAATTTGTAATGTTTAAATTGGTTGAAAATAAATAAATTAAAAGTATTCATATCTTGAGAACAAATCGAGATATTAAAAAACGGATTGCGGCATTGTTCAGTGGAAAAATCTAGCTTGAAATGATGGGTCACAACACCACTTTTAAATTTGAAAAATTTATTTTGGATCCAATACGGCGGATCCAAAATGGCGGCCGAAAATGAGTAACCCCTCAAAACGAGGTACTTAATACTACCCAATAATGTTTGGGCGGGGTCTGGGATAGTAATTTTTAGAAAAGTAAAAAAAAGTAAGGGGGGGGGCAGTTAAAACTCACCTGAATGTAAAAAAACACATTTTTTAACCGTCGTATTTACGATGATTTCAAAATCAAATACCGTAATCATCGATTATAGCTGCAAGATATGTAACATTACTTCTCAGCAGTCTTGAAATTATATTTGTATAGTACTTGTCCATATTCTTAATATATTACAATAAACAAAAGAATACGGATAGTATAACAAATTAAACCTTTAAGGAAATCCCACAGCGTTAAAGTAAATGTGTACTATTAAAAATATCTTTGTAAATGTTGCTATAGTCGAATAAATAGTACAAATCCCCGAATCTAACGGGTGGAGCAACAATGTGATATGAATATGTTGTGGACTCAAAGAGCTTCGGTGGAGTAATTTGTAAATGGACGTTCCGATATCCGGCCGATTGTGAGTCCAATCCCGGGGAGTACTGCGCACAATGGCTCGTCAATGATAGATGGGGCGACTCGGAGATCACTTGGATGTAGGATACCTAAGGATGTTTTGTTAAGACGCTTTGTTTGGCAGCGTTTTACATTTATTTTCCTCTAGTATTTACTTACTATATGTAAACTCCGGGTATATTGGGTGTTCGGTATAAAAAAAAACTAAATTCCAGTCTTACTTATTACAGTAAATGAAAATTTTGAAAATATTGTTTAAGATTAAAACGATTGATACAACTTCACCAAGGGAAGGTTATAATCGAGTCTGGATAAACTACTAACTTTGTAATTATAAAAACTGGATGTTAATAAAAATATCTTACACCTCTTAAAATGTACTTACACTTCATTTAATATACTACAGGGTGTTTTTTTTTAAACGCAACCCATTTTTAAGATTGAATAATTCATATATAAATATGAAATAAGTATTGTTTTATGGTTCTTTACGTTTTATACAATCTATTATTTAAGTTTGATAACATTTAGTCCACCTTATATGCTCAGAGGCATTTGTTTGAAGTTATGCTCTCTATATCAAATTCCCGAACACGTGTTGCTAGTCAATGTACCTGTTTGGTATTCAATGTACCTGTTTGAATTTCTTGCATTACATTTGTTTTGTTTGTTTTGAGGTACTGAATATAATGTGACTTGTTTTTTAGGCCTTACTTTGTATGTATCCCCAAAGAGCATAATAATATAGTGGGGTCAAATCCAGGGATCTTGGGGGGAAATAATCCTTCACCGATAAAATCAAGTTTTGGGTTGCGTTTTTAGTCTTTAAGCACGATAACTCGCGTAAATTGGTCCGATCTGAATGAAAGCCACAGACATGTAAAGAGGTAATTATTCTACGAAAACAATTCAAAAGCTATTCAGCACCTCAAAACAAACATAACAAATTTAATGCAAGAAATTTAAAGAGGCACCTTGCATCACGTGTTCAGGAATTTGATTGAAAGAGCATAACTTTATACAAATGCCAATGGTGGACTGTTTGAGCACATAATGTAAACTAAATGTGATCAAACTTAAATAATAGGTTGTATAAAATGTAAAGATCAATAAAACAATACTCATTACGCATTCATATGTGCATTATTAAATTTAAAAATGGGTTGCGTTAAAAAAAAAAAAAAACACCCTGTAGCACTTGCCCGTGGCTTCGCTCAAATAAATATTACAGCTGATCTTACTTCTGTTCTTTGAACTGTCAAATTTTAGTATTCACAGCTTGTATGTTTACATCCTTATAAAATGCAAACATTGAAGCCAAGGACGTTCACGGGGCGTAGCCCGAGGGGATTTTAAGGAAGTGATTAGGCTTATGCCCTTTTCTAATATAGTGACTCTATTCCTGCAAAATTTCAGCTCAGTTGGTCCAGTATTTTCCACGTGGTTGAAAAACAGATATTCACAGAAACATACATACTTTCACATTTATGTATATTTTAGTAGGATAGGATGATAAAATTATATCATATCATATAATCAGTGAAATTATAAAATGTATTTCACTTTATATTACTAAAAAAATATATATAGGTTTACATTGATCGTCATAAAGGCACAATGAGAGACTAATTTAACAATGAGATTCATGTTATTTACTGAATATGCCCTTCTCTCATTAGGCCCGATGAACAGTGTCATCAAAGGTTCAAAAAGGTCAAAAATAATCGCCTTTTTTCTAGATTTACTATTACATATGTAAATCAAGCACAAGTGAAAATATATGTTAAGTGTTGTGAATATTTTTTTAGTTACATCCAGAAAATACACCAACACATGTCATGCCAATCAAGAATTTATTTAATTTTGAGAGTACAAAGACGGAAAATGGACGAAAAACAGCAATGGACTATTCAACTACAGGGAAGAGATGAGATGCTAACCAAGAGCACAAAACAAAGACTGTAGTTTTAGCGCTGGCACTAAAAGAGGTCATACTAACAAAATTAAATAAAACAGCTTTCCTAAATGCATATATCTAGTTATTTAGTCCTTCCGCTGACTCTATAGCGAATTCAATCACACATCGTAAATTAGTTCATGCCTAGCCGAAAACTAGAGCATAGTGTAATAGGGCCGTGTGCGGTGGCGAGGTTGCCTGGAGACACCAATTTGCATGGGTTACGCCGTCTAACGAGCTGCAGCACTGACGAGCCGGCCGCTGCTGTGTACGCATTATCATAACCATCCTCCTTAGCCATACCTCAGGAAAATGTACCTCAATGTAAGTTTGGACAAAACCTTTCATTTTACATCCAGCAGTGCTTAATTAAGTGAATTTGTAATAAGTAACTGCATTAAGAATAAGAACCAAGATACTATTAGTATAAGATATATACCCGTATTGTTTAAAAATATGGTTCATGCAGATTTTAGATTGGATCAACATGGTTACATCTACCGAGACTTTCGATAACAATGGTTTTATTTATGAATTTAATGAATTCAAAAATTTAAAAACGGTTTCAAAGCGCGCAAAATACAAAATATTGGATGTTAATAATTTTTACAGATAAAAAAACTATGGTGGCCTGGTTACAGAGCGTTTTTTTTGCGTTTAGTTATCATTTTCACAGGCACCCTATTTCCTTTCTTAATATTTCTATACTAACTATTGATTCGTAACTAAAAATAACAGTTATGAGCTGTTCCCCAACTATACCTTTTTCAATGCTTTTACGTAAAATATTATTTTAAAAAAATGTATAATTTTCACCTAACATTATAAGAGCCATATAAGTAGGAATCGTGTGAAATGAATTTCATCTTGAGTGTAGATTGGCTTTTGCTCCACCCGCCCACACTATGGAGCGGCCTGGTCTCCGGCGCTGCCACACCCCACTCTCGCGCCCCTGATAGTTATTATCACTGGTGTCTTTGGATTTATTTTCTTACCGTCTTGGAGGGGATCAAACTCTATTACCTCTCCCTCTCACCTCCACAACTGATAGGATTCTAAACACTAATTGTATTAGGGAAGTTTTGTAAATGGCCCAACGGTGTTGAAGACTTATCGCATAAATCTGTATTCGCGTTTAGTAAACTTTTTTTCTACAGGGAGATATGTACAGAACAGCTCGACCCTTTGAATGAATGAATGAATGAAAATGCTTCTTTATTGTGGCGAACATTAGGACCACATGGTCCTTTCTTACAGTTAACCACTAATAATAATTACATGATTATAAATAATTTACAATAACAAATACTTATAAAAAAACTGGTATATATCATAGTAAAACTTAACAATAAGGAAGAAAAAATAAATCCCTAGAGACCACATTCACTCACACATACAAATCTTGCTGCAGCCAGGCCTAACGCACGCCATCCCGCCACGCCACGGTCATCTGGTTGAGATAATACTCTTTCAACGCCACCATCAGCCGCGAACGATTTTCGATAGATTTGATTTCGTTTGGCAAAGAGTTCCAGAGACGGCAGGCTGTTACAATAAAAGATTTATTAAAAACTGTTGTTTTGTGACGGGGAATGCGTAATGTTAACGAGCCAGAGCGGGTGTTTCTTACGCCTCTTTCACTTAAGAATTCGAATTTTTCTGCAAGATAATTTGGAACCCCAAGATTAATTATAGAGTGAGTGATCTGAACTATACGAATTTGTCTTGAATCAGAAAGCTTTAAAAGAGATGCATGAATATAAAATGGTGTGACGTGATCATCTCGTCGAAGATTATATAAAAACCGGATGCAATAATTTTGAGCACGCTGCAATTTAGTTGCCAAAGCCACGGTCATATCGTTAATTACAGTGTTGCAGTAGTTGAAGTGAGGGAAGACAAGTGCTTTGATCAGTATGAGTTTTATGTGAAAGGGTAGAAATTGCTTAATTTTTTTCAGTGTGTGTATAGCAGCGAACACTTTTCTACATGTGTTTACAACTGCGTCAGTCCAGTCTAGAGTATTAGTCAAAGTCAAACCAAGACTTTTGACTTTGTCATGGTAAGGCAGGAGCGTGTTGTTTACGACTATTTGTTGTACATTGTCAAGATTAAGTCTATTGAGTAACCGTGAATGTCCAAGTACTATTGGTTTTGTTTTGTCAGGATTGAGTCTTAGTCCGTTCTTGGCGGACCATTGCACAATTCTGTCTATGTCAGCGTTCATTAGTCTAACAGTTTCATCCATTTCGCTGACTTTAAAATGAGCATATATCTGTAAGTCGTCGGCGTAAGAATGAAACTTAGTATTGTGTAAAACTGTGTTTATGTCATTTGTGTAGATCGTGAAAAGTAGAGGGCCAAGTATTGAACCCTGTGGAACACCACAGGAAACATTTTTCCAGTCAGAAGTCAGTTTGTCATGACACACACACTGCTTACGACCTTGAAGATATGATCTCATCCAAGAAAGCGATGCAGTTGAAAAACCTAACATTTTAAGTTTGGCAAGAAGTATTTCATGATTTACTGTATCAAAAGCTTTACTGAAATCAAATAAGGTAAGAACTGTACACTGACTACGATCCATGGCAAATCGTATGTCATCAGTGATCTTTAATAATGCAGTTTCAGTGCTGTGACACCGCCTGAAACCTGATTGGAATGGATTGAGAATATTATTTAGTAATAAAAAATCTGATATTTGAGAATGCACTACTCTTTCAAGGGCTTTAGAAAGAGCAGGGAGAATGCTGATCGGTCGGTAGTCTTGCGGCAGAGATGGGGATGAGATCTTATTCAGGGGGCGGACCAAAGCAAACTTCCACTCATCTGGGAAAATGCCTGTTCTTAAAGATGTATTAAAGATATGGGTAAGTGTAGGAAGGAGAGCAAACAAAATTCTCTTTATAAGAGAACTTGAAATGTTATCGGAACCTGTAGCGTCAGACGTAATACGACTTACTGCCCTTAAAACATCAATTTGTAAGATTGGTCTAAAATTAAACTGAGGTAAAGTACGATTTATGTTACCTTGAAAATTTAGTTCTGTTAAATGGTTTTGCATGGCTACACTGTTTGATGCTGAAGAAAATGATAAGAAGTGATCATTTAAATCATTTAATGGCAAAGAAATAGGTACCGGTTTTTCTTGCTTACCAAAGCCGATTTTTTTTACATTACGCCACAGAACAGTTGAAGACTGTTTTCTGTCAGAGAACATTCCATGAAAATAGCGAAGTCTGGAGTTGCGGAGTTGTTGCTTAACTTGGTTTCTTAGTTGACGATATTGGGCCATAAGCCCAGGATCTCCAGATCTCTTGGCTCTACGATGGACTGCATCCCGCCGAGCCATCAACCCAAGAATCTCATTAGAAATCCAGGGGACAGGGTGTTTTTTACTGATTCGGCGAGTAACAATTGGGGCATGCTTGTCATATAATTTTAAAATTAAATTATTAAGAGAGACCACCATATCGTTGACTGACTCCAGAGTGTGTATGGAGTGCCATGGTGTTGACATTACATCGGACAAAAAGTTTGCCTCATTGAAATTTCGAAAATTTCTGTAGGTGATAATTTTAGGTTCGGCTTTGGGGGCTCTCACTCTTAGGGCACAATACACAAGGTCGTGTCGGGAGATTGCAGGGACTGAAAGTTGCCCGTGGTGGACTGAAAGCTGAGGGTCACTGACAACCATGAGGTCTAATGTAGTTGCGGCTTCAGCAGTGTGGTGTGTCGGGTCCAGTGGGAGTATCGTCATGTTGCATGACGCAAACATGTTAATCAGTTGGCGGCAATGGTACAGGTCTGGTTTTAGTAAGTCGCAGTTAAAGTCACCCATAATTAAGACACTTCCGTAGCCCGGCATGAGGCGCAAGAGAATGTTTTCAAAGTCCGCCAAATGCCCAACACCAGGGGGGCGATAACAAATCCCAAGGAGAAAGGCACCTGAACGAGACGAGCCAATGTCTAAAAAAATAAATTCAGGTTTCGCCGTATACTCTCCCGGAGATGAATACAACTGCCTGGTTTTCAAACCTTTTTTTACGTACACGGCGACCCCGCCTCCGGCTTTACCTAATCGGTCGTTTCTAATCAGTGAATATCCAGGCAGTGCAACAAATCCAGAAGAAATACTCGGTTTCAACCATGTTTCGGAAATTGAAATGATTTCAAAATTTTGATGCCGAAATATTGCTCTGACTTCGTCAATATGTTTGCTCAGTGACTGAGCGTTAATGTGCGCGGCTTTGAATTGTTTTGAAAACGGAGCGAGGTTTGTGATAAGGATCTGAGCGTTATCAGGCGGCGGCGAGGGAGGGGTGGCTGATGCGACGCTGTGCAGGTCCGCTATGTTGGACCTACAGCCCAGACCCGCGGCACGGCGACGACAACGCGCATCGGCGTAGCTGCAACAGACACATTCACACACACACGCATTACACGCATACAAAAGCTTGCAAAAATAAATATCAAAATACTAAACATATAAGTTTTATCGAACATAAAAACAAATTATAACTAAACACGTTTGACTCAGCTCCGAGCTGATAAAATATCGTTATTAGTGTAAAAATAAAATAAAACTAAAACAGTTCTTTATTAAATAAATAAATAGAAACGGTTATTATACTTTTATCATTCAATATGTAAGCAATACATTTTCAAACAAAAGATATATAAAAGAGAATAAAAGAAAATGAAAACAAAACAAAAAATATTTCTGGTTTCAACTTTAAAACATTGTGACTGTTGTGTTTGGATTAAATAAATTAAAATAGCCTGTCCTTATCATTCAAATTGAACTTAAGAATAAAAACTTAACATCTTTTCAAACAATCGATAAATTAAATCAATAGAGCACATAAAATATATATATATATACAAAATAACATAACCATAACAGAACAAGACATTCTTAAATGAAAAAAAGTTTTACACGTTGCAAAAAACGCACATTTTATAGTTCCTCTTATTAAAAGATTAGGTATAAAAATTGAAAAAAAATATTTTTTTTTACAAGGAATGGAAAATACTGTGATTTGATAAATAAATACAAAGTAATTAAAAACTAACTGGCATGATTTTTTTTCTAAATAGGGGCTGGTTTTAATAACTAACTTAATAGTTAATAAAAAATAAAATATAAAAAATAAGTTATTGTTAAAATAAATTTTCTCAGGAAAAAAAATCTGTGAATACAAATAAAATTTAGACATTGTGAGGATTACAAATAAAACTGTGTGTTCTCTAATAATTAAGATCTTAGCTGCTGGAAGAAGTCAAGTCCGTCAGCCGTGTAGCGGAGCCTTTGGCCCCGGTCCGGTCCACCCACAGCACCCTGCCGTCGCGGGTCCACGTGTTCCTCGGGCCGTGGATCGACGCAGCCTTCTGGAGCACCTCCAGCCGACGAGCCGTCAGATCCTCTTTGATGGTGATCCCCGAGCCTTTCAAGTTCTTCTTCGCGTCAAAGACACGGCGGCGTTCCCGGTAGCTCGTGAAACGGACAATAATGGGCCGGTATCGTTTTCTGCCGCGGGCGTCCACTGCTGGCTCCGGCTGTCGTCCCACTCTGTGCGATCCCCTTCAATCATGACCCTTTCAATCATGTTTTTGCATGATTGTAAAATAAATTTATTTTTAAATCCTCAGACTATTGTGAAACCTTTAATCCGCGTTAAGCTACTTATGACGTCTTACAACAACTAGTGTATAAAGATAAATTTTCAAGGAGTTTGATTACTTTCACAATTTCTTCGGATTTTAAAAACCGTGTGCCAAAAGGTGTATTACAAAGGGAAGTATCAACTAAAACAAGCCAAACTAGTTATATTATTATAGTGTACAAGATATTTACTTGTCTTTACGTGCTTGGAGGCCCAAACAAAATAAAGGTTGGGTTTTCTACGATTTTTTAGGTTGTTTTTGCACCTTATAAAATAACAAAGATCTACTTAAGGCTTTTTAAGGTTGATCATAGCTAAATTCCTGTGGGTGGTCGATGTAAATTTCCCGCGATAATGCTGCCGGCGTTTAACGAGGAATGCCATTAACAGAAGTCGTGGGGATCCGTTATTGGGAGCTAATTACTGGTGCGATTAATACCTCGTTGCGGAAACAATGCAGTTTTGTTGCTTAAACTCATGAAAAGGTTTTAAAACCTTGTTAACAAAACCCTTGTCGATGTTACATCAAAAAATTCTCATTAATTAAAATTGCCATGTTTATAAATGGCAAATTGTTTTTATTGGAGGGTTGGTTGTCATGCTAACTTTCAATGCATACTGGTTTTGTTGATTTGGGTCAAGTGATGTGCAATTGTTTGGATCGCTTTACCAAGTTTTTATAAATGAGCACTTCGTAACAGAAAACCCACGCTATAAAAGGTTCGGACACTACTAAAGCTGTCAAGGAAAATTGATATATTAAAGATAATAACAATCCATAACGTATTTAGCGAAAAAAATAAGAACAAATCAAATAATTATTTTAAAAAATGATTACGAAATTTTTGTGTTGAGGGGTTAAAGTACTACACTGCCTCGCGAGTAAAGATGTTTATGTGATTGAATTTATGCCTTTTTGCATTTTTGACAGTGGACTGGAACGAAATTTTGTTAGCAAATATATTTGGATTCAGGGCCCAAAAAAACTAAATAAAAAGAACAAAAATCAAATTATTACCTAAACATTTCTTGTGAAGGGGGGTTTCGAAAACAGTATTACTGGACTGTGATCTGTATAATCAATACAGATCCGACGAATGAATGTTATTTGTAAGCCTCACTCACTCAAGCCCACATTTACACATACTACCCCAGCCATCTCAGCCGGTATAAGACCCATCGGTCAAAAATTGAGTTGTGATCTGGACATAAAAAGTTGAGTAATAAATGTAATTCTCCAAATATTCACAGGTGTAGATAACTAATCCAAAGATCAGAAGAGCGGCACATGGGCGGTGTCCGTGGGCGGTTGGCGTATCGGTCAGAGGGTGGCACATTTAGCGGTGGCGTAGAGATGAGGGAAGATGTGAACACTTTTGGGGTATCACTCGTAGTAGTGGATCTACATATATCTCATTTAACTCAGATTTCCAATTCCGTCACAAATAAGTAGATCTTGGTTTTCGTCACATAGAATGTTCCTTACGATACCTTCTTCTGGAGATTGTTGAGGGCGTCAGGATGTTCGCACACCACAAGCGGTCTGGTGTGCACCCGAAAATTACAAAGCGTTGGCATTGTTATCTTCACAAAAGATACTAATTTGTCATTTGCTACTCTTAAATCATTACAGGAAATTTTGGTAATAGAAAACCATATAGTGATGAAGAGGGCAGTCAACTCTAGTGCTCAGCGACCTTATTGTTACTGTAACGAGAAGCTGGTCGGTGCCTCACGTTATGCTGCCGGAGGCCGACGACGTTCTGGTGCATAACGGACCGGAGCCTGACGCCCTCAACAATCTCCAGAAGAAGGTATCGTAAGGAACAGTGGCATTCCATGTGGTAAATCTACGATCTATTTATTTGAGAAGGAAAGTTGTGTCAGGTGCCTAATCTTTGGAGTCCCCAAAAGTGTGCTCTCTCTCCCCTCATTCACCCCTCATGCCACCCCTCCGAATTTCGGCCACCCTCCGCCCAAAACGCCAACCGTCCACGGACACCGACCATGTGACGCCCCTGTGGTCTCTGGATTGGTGTTCTACACCTGTGGACGTTTGGTAAGTTACATTTACGCCTTTCCTCAGCACATTTTTGGTGTCCAGATCACGCAACAAAATTTGCCAAATGGCATGCGTCTTATATCGGCTGGCGCAGCGGATGTTGTGTGTGTTCATTGGGGTGAGGCTTACTTGATCGGATTTAAATAAAAATCGAATGTACAGTTCAGTTTGAGAATAAATTTAAGTGATTGAGAACGATTTATGAAATGATATAATAATAAACATGTGATGGAAATAAAAATAAATAAAATATATTCCGGCTTCTTGAAGGCCACAGGGAGCTAGAAAGCTACGTGGATCATAGATTCTAGCAATTAAGGTTTAAATTTCCTGTTCCCTTCACGGGATCATGTTGTAGTTTAGTTGACTATTCACACTCTGTTAATTTATTTAAGATAAATCGTTTGAACTAAAAGAAAAATACAATCTTCCTTTGAGTAACAAAAAAATACTATCTGACTCTGGAATATTGGACGAAAGAATACTTAACCTCAACAATGGTAATATTTAAGTAACTTACATCTACTTGCTTGAAGAGCCATGTAATAATTTTTATAGTAAATTCTTTTAGATTGTTCGAGGATCTTATTTCATATGGCAGATGATTAAAATACTTTGGTCCATTGTATATGAAAGAATGTTAAAAAACTTATTTAATGTACCGTTGACAATCTAAAAATATGTTTCTCTATGTTTCTGGTGTTATAATATAATTTATTTTTTCCTTAATTCCCATTGAAAGATTGTGTCGACGAGCTCGCCGTCCCTCTTACGCATCTTATCAACATGTCACTTCATAGTAGCATTTTTCCTGACTGTTTCAAAACATCAAAAGTCAAACCACTTTTCAAAAAAGGTAATCACAAAGACATGAACAATTACCGTCCGGTCTCGCTCCTTCCTTCAATTTCAAAATTTTTTGAAAAAGCCGTATATGACCAGATAATGGCATATATGGAAACAAACAATCTTTTTTTTTCAAAACAATTCGGTTTCCGAAAAGGCAAGTCAACTAAGCTAGCCTTAGTTGAGTTTGTCTCGGAATGCATTCAGGCAATCGACAGGGGCGAGTGCGTCATCGCATGCTTTGCCGACCTGTCAAAAGCTTTCGATTGCGTGGATATCCCCATTCTCTTGAAAAAAATTCAAAAAGTCTGAATCTCTGGAAAAATCCTTGATTGGCTTCAGTCGTACTTGGAAAATCGCTCCCAGGTCACTGAAATCAAGTCAAAAAATTCAATCTTTCAGTCAAAACAATCTCATGTTCAGTTTGGAGTGCCGCAAGGTTCAATCCTTGGGCCTATCCTTTTTTTAATCTATGTGAACGACTTGAATGATGTTGTTCCGAACAATGATCTTTTCGTGTTCGCGGACGACACAACAATTCTCGTCAGAAACATAGACAAGCAATTAGCCGAAATCGATGCAAACATTAAACTCAACGCAGCAGCTCAATTTTTCCATGAAAATAAACTTGCCGTCAAACCAGGCAAGACTAATTTCATGCAAATTCAAATAATTCAACATTCAAATCTCAGTTCGACTTCCCATCCAAACCTGTTCATTGATGAAAATGATCTCAGCCATGCCGAGGTGGTTGATTTTTTAGGTGTTAGATTGGACTGTAACTTGTCATGGGAACATCAGATTGATAAAGTTCACTCAAAAATCTCATCTTCAATCTTTGTCCTCAGACATTTTTCACGACTTGGCATCAGAAGTCTTTCAAAACTGGTCTATCATGGTCTCATTGAGTCTCACCTCCGGTACTCGGTGATACTGTGTGGAATGGCCAACAAAAAATCATTCAATCGACGTTTTGTTTTGCAAAAGAGGGCGGTGAGGCTCGTCGCAGGCCTTGAGGCTGGTTCTCATTGTAGAGAGGCCTTCAAAAATCTAGGGATCCTGACACTTCCCAGTCTTTTTATCTTTGAGGTAGTGCGGTATGCTAAGGTCTATGGACAGCCTGAAATCCGTGACCATGCATACAACACTAGATTTAAATCACGTTTTGCCATCTTTCATAATACTAGTTTGTTTGAAAAGCAGCCTTTTTATATAGGTAATAAGTTTTGCAGTTGCTTCCACCCAGTATTGTCAATAGTTCAAACCTCAATAGTTTTAAGAATAGTTTAGTAACATTTTTAATTGAAAAATCTGTATATGAGGTGGATGAACCTTTTGAAACTTAAAATCAATTATTAACTTTTTTTTCAATAACTTAAATTAGGCAGAATTAATACATATCCTGACGTATCCCATGCCCTACTACTGCTGGGTCAACGGGATGAAGAGGAGCACGTAAGCACGTAAGCACCATCACATATTTAAAACAGCTGTAGTCATCTAAACCTCAGCAAGATCACTGGACGGCAACAGGTGATTTAAACCATAATCGTGTAATCAATCAGTGATCCAGAGGCTATCTCGTAATGAAACTAGCAATCAAGCTGCTCGGCCTCACGCGGCGTTTAGTGGTTATTGCATTAGAAAAATTGAAATCGTAAGTCAATCAATCAGAATGAAGTGACCTTTGCAAACCTAATACTAAAAAAGTCTGTTCAGAAACTTCTAAGGGTGTCCCGATGTGATCTCGAGGTGGTCTTCTTTGGCGATGGATGACCACTTGCTGGGTTTAAATCCGCCACGAAATAGAAGATTACTCAGTTGGTCTTGAGGCACCGACGCATCATCGACGCTGTCAGCGCCTGTTATGATATCATTAACCGGACTTGATAACTTGAGCTGCAGTCGGAAATGCCTCGCCCTCGCCTTAAGCAAGCCGATGAAGGGAATGATGAGATAGAGCGAGCTACTGACACCGTATGTGACGGTAGCCAGCTGGTCGGTTGTGAGGTCCTATGGAGAGTCGCCACGTGTTTCCGAAGATAAAGCGAGGTTTGATACGATTAACAAATTCTCCCGACATTATACTTCGAAAAATGTAAGCCTCGAAACCTTTTAAATGGGGTAAAATATTCTCGAAGTCCTGGAAATTATTTTTGAGTTGTGATGTTTTTGTAAATGAATTAATTAGTTTAAAAGTGAGTGAAGGTTTATTAATATACCGGGTGTCTCACCTAAAGTGAACCAATAGCTAACTTTTTTATTATATTATCTGACAAAGAACGTCTTATGTAGGACTTCCCTTTATTTTTAACGTTGCTTTTAGGAGTCACTTCGAAATTTAAAAATATGGCCGCCATGTTCCAATATGGCGGACAACTTTGATTTTTCTTATGGAACACCCTATATTTTATGACATTTTTGAATTTTACGCTTAATTTTAGGAACTTTTTAGTCTTTCAATTTCTTTCCTAAACCTGATGGTTAACGAGGTATGAGCAGTTAAAGTTTGATTTTCCCCCCTTTAAAATGCATTGGGATATTGTTGGTAGTCTGTATATCGAAAACGGTTGGGTTGAAATGAAAGATACCAAAGAGTAAAAATGCCTAAAAATGTGAGTTTAGTTGAGATTTAATCACAAAATAATTGTTAGTCTAGATTCGCCGGTGGAAATTTGTTATTTTGGACATGATTTTACTCCATAAGGAATACATAGTATGGCATAGTTAAATGAACACAATGTATTTTAAATGGGCAAAAAACAAACTTTAACTGCTCTTAACTCCTGAACCACTGAGTTTACGAAAAAATAAGAATGAATAAAAAGTTCCTAAAATTAATCGTAGAATTCAAAAACGCCATAAAATACAGGGTGTTCCATAAGAAAAATTAAAGTTGTCCGCCATATTGGAAAATGGTGGCCATATTTTTTAATTTCGAAGTGACTCCAAAAAGCAGGTTTAAAAATAAGAAGTCCTCATAAGAAGTACTTTGTCAGATTTATAGTAAAAAAGTTAGCTATTGGTTCACTTTAGGTGAGACACCCGGTACTTCCTATCGCCTCGATGAATAAATAAGTTTAAAAATGTTTGGAACGATAGTTAGCTACTTGAGCTCAAATTATAGCGTGAAGAGTCCAACTGTATAAATGCACATTTTTCTGCTTTATTTCACACCGGGGACAGGGCTGTAGATTCAATCTCCACTGTTTTAATCCTGGCCGTTGTTTATTGCTGGGGTGAGTCGGTCTCATCTCAAGACCGATGATGACAACGACAAATTATTTGGCCATTTCGCCCCCTCTAGAGTCTTCGCGACACTCTGTATTTTACTTCTGATCGTTTGTGAGTGCTGACACCAAATTTTGTTCAGTTTCTCATCGATAGCACTGCTAAACACTGCGATGTTAATGCGATTTTAAAGGATTTTTGTGATAGGTGGAGTCTGATTAAAGGGCCAAACCTGACGCTTGCCGCAGGTTATGATGATAGTTCGGTTTAAGGTCAAAGCATTAAATGTAAAAAAAAATTAATCAAGATCTTATAAAAAACAAATAAAGCCTTTTCGATCTCGTTTAGACGAAATATTGTTCGCTACAATAGCCAGTTGAATTTGAACCGAAGCGATGTCAATTGACCCGGCATTTAATAAAATCAATGATAATTTTTGCGCTGGTCAAAATGTTATAGAAAATACAGAATATTTCAAATATACTACAAAACAATCACTTTGATTACTACTATTTTATTAATTCTCACAATATTTAATATCCCTGACGCATCATCATGTTTTCACCTCGACGCTGAGGGGCTCTGACGCTGCAGTTTGGAGTGATATAATTAACAGCGTTCAACTCTGACACGTTCGTTAACATAACTGGATTATTGTTCTGTCTGTCTGACTGCGTTTCAGTGCTCAGAACTGCTGTGTTAAGCTGTTGCATCGGTTGCAAAACAGTTTCGACACTAAAAAACTTCTGATTTCAAAAATCTTGAAACCTATGAAAATTATTGTTTTAATTTACAATCGATGATACAGTCTTTACCATATCTAAACTTTATTCGGTAAATAGATGTCTGGAGTTTTTCTCTGGGGGTCCTATTGCTTTATGGGGTTCTCTAAGATAGCGTAAAATCGGGCGTTTCTATCTCCAAATATAATATATTTAAGTAATTACAAGACAAATAAAAAAACAAATTTGGTAATTATAAATAGGCAAAAACAGGATTTTTTGTAATAAGAAAAATTAATATGAAAATTTCCGCGAGAAAAGGAAAGAATATACGACCCATATGCAAATGCATTTCATGACATTATGGCGGGTCAAGAGGTGAGCCTGAAGCCTAACAAGCGCTCCTATGTAAATGGCCGCCGCGGGGCGGGACGGGGCGCCGTGGAGGCGATGTGGCTATAAAATTGTGGGGTAGCTATGTAAAAGGAAAATAAAAATTACGAACTTGACTTTAACGCTGTAACCTGCGCAACGTCATTTTGTTATTTAGGACATTGAACAGTCCAATTTGTCATGCTGTAGATACAATTCATTTCGAGATGAGACCCATATAGGCTTCACTGTAATATAATACCTAAACAAATTTAATGATATAAGTTTTGAGACAAATAAAGTATAGATCCAACATTATTCACCCCACTACAACAAATGCAACTTTTATGACAGTAAATCATTGCATCATCAGGCATAAATTAGCAAAAAGTACCATGTTTATTTCAAAATTAAAATATAAGTCCATTTTTCAAAGACTTTTTTTTTTTAATACTCTTCAAAATTAAAGTCGTTTCAATATTCAACAATTTCAAGGATAAAAAGTTAAATATTGTAGTATTTTAAGAATAATATATATATATTGTGGTTTTAAAATCATCTCAAGTAGGTAAAATCTTTAACTCAAAAAGCACATTCAGAAAATCAGATGAAAAATTGGCATGGAAGGCATATTTTTTTAAAGACAACATTTTTATTGAAGGAACACTTCTACAATATTGGAACAAACAACTCTTGGACAACCTATATTTTTTGTTAGCGACAACTAAAAATCCTTATGTTCAACAACTTTCTTTGATCGTCATCTTTTACAATTTACCTGTTAGTAATCACGATTTTTGTTAAACTTGAGGAGTACCAGCGGTTTATTTTTTTAAAATTTAATAAATTTTCCTTGTAAAATATCAAATATTATATTGTGCAGTTGGTTGAACGCAGTCGCGGACTGTGGCTGGATGAACGAGAGCGTGTTTCCGTCAACCAGAATCGCTTCAATAAATAATGATCAGGTGACTTTCCAAGCCCGGATCAGCCAAGTTCTGAGTAAGCAGATCAACTTGGAAATGTTGCCTTCGTTTCAACTTAGAGATTTGCCCTTCTGCCTTTTCAGAGTGTACTGTAGCAAAGGAGATTTATTATTTTACTGTTGAGACACATCGAGAAAATAACCCGTTTTCCCTAGACCCCTTTAATCATCAACTAACACTTACGCAAGTGTACTATACTACAAGTTCATAGTCAGTGCTTTTATATTTTTCAAAATATTACATCCATATGCAACAATAACATCTGTACTCATCTTGTTTTTACTGGTTTCCCTGAAGGGACTAAACTATTTTGAGGTATGCTGTTATCTAAGCCCAATAAAATCCCTTAAACAATGTTCTGATCAATTACAGTTTTGTAAATATTTTAATTAGTGATATATTCTCTAAACTCTTAAAGAAAAGTTTATTTTCGTAATCATACATAAGTCTGTAAGAACATTTTTTACTTTTTAAATTCTGTTCATAAAAAAACACAATCCTAGGCCGGACTGCGAAACAGTCGTTCAGAGCAAACAGCGATGAATTTACTAATTTGGCATAAAACAAGAGAAAACCGCTACAATATCCACGTAATACTTTTATTGAAAGATTAAGTTTTTTCACACACTATATTGCACACGTCATTTTATGATTAAATTAATGATTCCAATATTAATTTTTAATTCGAGTAACTACGGCAGGCAGGGCTGCAGCGACTCGCTGTGTCGCCGTCATCGCGCTGAACGCTGAATGAGACTGGCGCATGGCGGGGGAACCGCTCGCCAATTTCCTGTCAATCAGACGGAAATTACTAAATTTATCTCTGTCACATTGAATTGCTGCTATGAAATATAGTATTTTCAATCAATGGGTATTCTGAAGTTTACAAAACGTGTTATAATTATTGATTATTAAATGATTTTATACTTAATAACGCTATTTTTGCTAGGATATCTGTGCTGCTAGCGTACTTGACCTGATTACACTAGGTGATTCTTACGAAAATTATTCTTTAAAGCTCCTTATCTCTATCCTAATCCTCACTCTTACTTGAAGAATACCTTGGTACACTTTTTTTTATTCATATTAAAAAGCAATTGGCTGTTATTAAAATGCTATAGATCATGTCTAGGATTTTATTCGTGTGATTCACTAAATGATGTGTAAACTACCTATTTTTTTTGGTTACTCAATCATCTTGAATTAAATACATGGTCCCAAGAAGAAGCAGAACAGTACGAATTAATTTACTGACTTAATCATTAGTAACTTAACCCTCCCAAACTAACTAAAATAAATTAAGTTCTAAAGTAAAGTGGTGAAGTTTACCAACACCACTGATTCAGAGTGTTCAGTGACCGTTTCTGCTGAGACGACTCACTGACTGAATCCAGCAACTTCGGAGGAATTGTTCATTGAGCTTAAACCAATCAATAAATTAGGGTAATTTTAATTTAGTAAATACAATTTTGAAGATAAAATCATCCGACCCGTAGTCTTTCACGAAAAAACTATAAGATGACCGATGATAAGGTTGAGCTCAGTTGAAAGTATGCCGAAAATTCAATCACAAGAATCGTACCCACCAAACTATATTCACATTTTAACTAAATCCAACATCTATCTTTCATAAGCATTTAGCGGTTTTCACTAGTTAGTCTATTATTCACATATTCGGGTATCCTACCATAAAGAGGCAGTACAGATAAATGTAAATAAACGAGAAGCAGCACCGTCATTAACTATAATCATAAACAAGTGTTGACACAGACACGAGGTGTGTCGCTCAGTAGAAGGCGTACCTGCACCACGTAACCTACTTTGCAGCCGATCACAAGTGCGGATTATCTACATAATATTCAAGGTAATCATCTCTAACATTCATATAGTTCATAACTTTTGGTCCTTTAAAGCTGGTAACTGTAATTCTCTTCTAATAAAAGTGTAGCCTTATTTATCAGTATCATTAATTTAACAGCAATCTATTTAAATACCGTGTAATTCAAAAACACGTTTACAATTCAAGACAATTTTACACCTCTCATAAACTAATTACATACTTGGTTCCCGTATTAACTTGCTGTAAAATACCATTCCAATTATGGAAGAAAAATGAACAGATTTACGAGATTTATCTTTTTCCTTGGGTTTCATAATCAGGGATGCATTTTGTGTGTTTTATTGTCATCTCCTTAAATTCAGACCATCAATGTTAAAGAGAATTATCTTGTACTGTAGTTTAGCATCTATACTGCTCCTATTAAATCGGAAAGTTGATCTTATACTGTATCGAATATGCGTTGCGATATAAACAGAAGTCAAAAGAAGCCCATTTTGGTATTTAATAATAATATATATAACTAGCAGAACCCGTGGCTTCGCTCACGATAAAAATTATCGTCTAACCTTGATATGAAGAATCTAGAGGTCTGAATTGGAAATATTTATATCAAGGAATATGTCATGTAGAGATATGGTTGTTTTATGGCGGAATGTAGGATAAACTGTAGATACCGTAGTAGGATGTAGGATACCACAGTAGATAGTGAAGGTTTTCTTTTCACCGTTATAACTCGAAAACGGCCGGACCGATTTTAACACCAAATATGTCGATTTTAAGGTACTTCTTTGTAGATTTACCAATACGTCCCTGGATTGCCTATTAGGGCATCAATTAAGTACAGTAAAGGGCTGAATGTTCGAAACAGTTATAGTGCTATCCGTGGGCAGTATTTTCAAACTCGATTCACTTAGTTTTTAACATAAAATATGGGCGGGTAGTAATAATTTAAGATCAACCACTGATTGCAGCATTTATTTTTCCGTGAAAAGCCGGGACACCATCGAATTAGATGAAAAAGGAATTTGCCAAATTATTGTAACTGACATGATTGTAATTAAAAACATAAAGGCCGGCCTAAGGAAATAACTATAGCTCCCGCTGCCTAAAAAGTTGGTTCCACATAATGAGCTTATGATTGAACGTATAAGGTACGAAACTTAACCAAATGTAACTTTTATATAGTGCGAATAACCCAACAAAATCATCAAAACAACCATAAAACCATGATAAAAGGAATCAAATAATAAATCAACTGTAACAACGTATCCGTTTGTGAAGCTAATATGCTTGGTTTAATAAAATTTGAAATTTAAACAAAAGATCATCCATTACATTAACATGTGGTATTTTCAAATCTACAGCTCCACCAAAAACCTCTAAAAACCTCGAATTAAAAAAAAATCCGTTCTTGGTGAATGCACTCTGTAAGGAACGTCCATGCAAATTTTCAAGGTTCTAGGTTAAGTAGTTTTGGCTGTACAATGATAGGTCAGTGGTATTTGACAAAAATATAGTAGAAAAGATAGTATAAATGTAACTTACAATCAGGGATTTGTATAAATTATAAATTTTTACATAAATAGATCAAAGAATCATGTCATTTCAGCACATATTCTGTTTGTGACTGAAAAATCACTGTTCTTTTCTCTTTCCATCTTACCGGAATTTAGTCTCAAGACTCAGCCACAAAAGGCAGTATGCTCTTCACGTTTAAATCTGCGTACGTCGAATTATACGAAACACCAAATCATCGGACAGGCATAGATGTAATAAAAAAATAATTAGGAACGCCTCCAGGAAAAACGATAACTCCCGCTCCGAAATATAGATGGTGCCACTTAACTCTTTTATATAGTACATAATTATGCCTTGAAACAAATCAACAAAAATCAATGAAGCCATGATCAAAGAAATCAATTTATTATCATCTGTATCAACGTATACATTTCCGAAGCTAACTACCAGCTGATAGTTTTATGAACATAAAAAATGTAAACAAAAATCGTTCATCATACTTTTAAATGGGAAAATTTGAAAACTTCGGCCTCGCCAAAAACCTCTTTATACTACGAATTTTGTAAAATCCGTTCTTAGCTGATGCCTACGCCCTAAGAGGAATATCCATGCAAAGTTTCAAGGTTCTAGGTCAAGTAGTTTGGGCTGTACGATGGATTAACGTCCGCACTATTGATTACTCGTTCATGGGACCATCCTCATAATTAGACCAGTTCGTAAATTGTTAACCGAGGCGAAATCGTGGTTCGGATCCCACATTAAAATGTAGGTCCCTTAGTTGCCATTGGCTGTTGGGCTATTAATTAACAGTCCTGTGTAAGGAATATGTCGGCCTTAGTCAGTAACAAGACTACAAGATCGCGCCACAATCATCCTTCACTCATCTGTCATTCATACTTGGCTTAAAATACCTACCTGGGTAGGTCGCCATTTCAGCTAATGTATGTATGTATGTATTATACTGAGTTGTATTTGACAAATATATAGTAGATTTGTTACAAAAAACACCAAATAAAGTATTTAAATCGTATGTGTGAGTTTGTACTATGTTTTAAAGTTTAAAAAGTCTTCTTGGAAGACCCATTATAGGAGCAGTGTTTTCGATTTGTTTTATGTACATATATTATTATCAATCAAAAAATGTACTTCTTGTAAAAGTCTGTGATGATTGATATTCATCAACATATTGATTCAAACGATCAATATGTTTTAAATATATGATGGGTAGAATAGAATAGAATAGAATAGAGTAGAATATGCTTTATAGCAGTAACACAACTGTTACAATTGTGTAGCAAACGTCATCAGTTATAAATGCCTACAAGACAAAGAAAATTAAAATTAAAAATTAATTACCCATGGGGATTACAATTTGGTCCTAACTACCCCCAGTAGTTGGCCATGAACTCCTCCTCCGAGTAAAAGACTGAATTTGTTAATTCGAGCTTCAATCTTTTTTGAACAGAGTGGAATTCACCTCTATTTTGAGGCTTTCAGGGAGGCTGTTGAAAAACCTGACCCCGACCTTTGACGGGAGGCACGCAAATGCCGCAGTTCTGTACTGGCTAATGCGTAAGCCATCCCTCGCTCTAGTGCCATAATTATGTATAGCATTGCCATGCGTTGGTTGGCAATGGAAGCGGCAATACACGGTCGTCTCCAGTAAGTAAGGGGAGCATAGGGTCAAAATTCCTAGTCCCCAGAAAGCTGTTCTAACGAATCTCCGTTGTGAATTTGCAGTGATTCTAATGAAGGTAACAACATTTGAAGGCATAACATTTGAAAATGTTTGACAAAAATGTATCAATCAAAATATTTCTTTAAAATTCGTGAGAAGCAAGTTATTTTTCGTGAAAGATTATTAATTTCCAGTTTTAATTTTCTTTTTCACGATCCCTACTGCAAAACCTTTTCAACCTCATATTGTTTCAGGGGGGATGCACGGTGTAGCGAGGCGGTACAAGGCCCTGCTGGCCGTGGCGGCGCTGGCGCTGCTGTACTGGGTCGTCTTCCGCCGCCGCCAGCCCAAACCTGGCCACCTGTGCAACAAGCTGTTTGCAAAGATCCACAAGCATATAATACCTGGTGCCTTCGATGATGTAAGTATTTTAAGATTTTCCGTCAAATTTCTTTTGCGTTCTAATTTCAAATTAAATACTAACAAGATTCACTTATTATTTATTATTCAAATTTTTAATTTTCTTTGAGTTAAAACAGGTACACTGAACCCAATAATTTGAGAACTATTTGTGTACATTTTGTATATAATTTTAATTCCCAAATAGAAGAATTTTTACGAACTATGATGCTGTGTTATTTGTTTTGTGTTACTAATTATTAATGTTTACGTTTAAGAGACCAATATGTTTATTAATTAGTCAAGTTCATTTAAATTGAATACATTTTTTGATGCACCTCTAAGCAGGAAATCAGGCAATGCTTAAGAGGGTATTCATTATTTTCTCGATTACCTTCTAACGTAGGGACGTCGGTAAGTAAGGACGTTTTTTATGAGTAAAATTTTTAAATACATCAATTTTTAATGACATTTTTGAAAGATTGATTATCTATACTATTGTGAAGAAGAGATGGTTTCTGTATGTTCGTTTGGATGTGGCAAGTGAACGTGTAAAATACTGAACCGACAGGGTTGAAATTTCACACAGAGGTAGATATTGAACCTGGGAAACACATAGGCCTTTTCACTTCCTTAAAATTCCCTCGGGCTACGCCCCATGAACGTCCTCAGTTTCGATGTCTACATTTTATAAGGATGTAAAAATTCAATCACAGAAATGTTAACAGCTGTGGGTACTAATTGGACAGTTCTAAGAGCAGTGGCAAGATCAGCTGTTTCAAGCTATCTATAGTGAGCGAAGCCACGGGCAACTGGTAGTTGTGCAAAAAGTTAGATCTGTATTTACTTCTTGACTTTAAAAAAAATACTGGATAGTGAAATCATAAATGCTTTGCAATGTGAATCTTTTTGTCAATGATTATGAAAATTTTTAACCTAAGCCTACTTATGAGGGATGTCTTAAACCAAGTTCAATCGCCTTTCTAGGCAACCAAACATTTGAAGATCAGCAGAGTGTTTACAAGCTTGGGCCAGACACGCTTCTGATCTTACTCAGCAAAACTTGGTCGTTGATTAACAGCAGGGCTTGCCATTTAATGATTTAAGAAACAAAATTTAATAAGTTTCTTACTATTATATTAAAAAGCCTATAAAATTAAACTGACTGTATTTTTATTGTCATAAAACATCCATAAAATTTACATTTGGGGCTCATATTATCCTTTTTGAGCCCAAAACCCCACATTCATGGCATGTTTCCCCTTAAGGTCGGGTTAGGGATGCTTCAATTTTTGTGCCCAACAAACTTGTCCAAGTTTCAAGAAATGTGTTTACCAATTTAGAAGGAAACCGTATAAACACAATAAAAAAATCGCAAAAAATTGGATGACTTTTATTTGTGTGATATATTTTTAATTAAAATATTCTCGCTATATTATTCGTTATTTTGTACAGGGATGGAGTAACTTGACCAAATCTTACCTGTCCTAATTATAAAAACCCAGCACAAAAATTGGTAATAAACAATTTTTCAATTTTCTTTTCAGCCTCATCGCATCTTAGTTTTAAAGTCTTACTATTATCTCAGATTCTCAATTTTCGGTTTTCTAAAATAATATTTTTGATTAAATATGTTTTTTGTACAGAGAGAAGAGATGTACGTTGCGATTTGGGCATCAAACAGTGCGCATGCTAAGGAATCATGCTCTTTCTACTCATTCCATAGGAGCAAACCGTATTTGCAAATGGGATACAAAACCCCATCGGGGTATGTTTTTAGTCTAATAAAAATTGCAGGACCCGGTGAACCCAGTCCTGCTTGAAAGTATTCACTTTTACCAGTTCATTCCATTACTACATAAAAATACCCTCGTTGCAGCAGATCTGCATACTCAGCGAATTACAAATGCCAAGATGAGTAATATATACGAAGCCTCACATCAATTAAAATGAACGTTCATACGTAAATAAATGAGCACTCGAAAATATTCTCCGTAAGAAAATATTGGAAAGTGAATATGCAGGTTTGCTGCAACAGAAATGAGAAAATGGGGGAATTTAGGCTATAATCCGCAGATCTAAACTATATGAAGCCACGTGCCAAGTTTTACCAGTACATTTTTTAGAAATAAACAAGCTATAAAATTGTATTTATTTCTTGTACGGTCAACATTGGGGAGGTGAGTACTCAGGTTTTCTGCCTCATAAATTTAAATATTCGGGGATTTTAGACCACGATCAAGTATATCTTAACTAAATGAAGCCACTTACCAAGTCTTATCAAGGTATGACGAGAAGTGATCAAACTATAAAACTTCAAATTATTAATTATTTACCTTCATAAGCTCAATTTATGTTTCTTGTTACGGCCATTTCGGCATCAGCGTGCCATCATCAGACGTTCCGCCAAACAGCGTTGTCAAAACATTAAAATATAAAACAACACCACACAACACACGCACATTTTATACAAATAACAAAAACAGGCCTTTCTGATCATATCCGCGCCCGAGCAAGTAGCAGACTCACTTGCTACTTGAAGGCAGACTCGACTGAGTCTGCAACTTGTTCGGGCGCGGATATGATCAAACAGGTCTATTTTTGTTATTGGTATAAAATGTGCGTGTGTTTTGTGGTGTTGTTTTATATTTTAATGTTTTGACATCGCTGTTTGGAGGAACATGGATGATGACACGCTGAAGCTGAAACGGCGGTAACAAGAAACAAAAATTGAGCTGACGAAGGTAAATTATTAATAATTTAGTCATAAAACAGCTCAGGGGCTAGAAACATGGATTTCAATTTACAACTTTTTTCCTACTCATAAGGTTAACATGGGAAACACCATACTTTTACTATTCATATTCTGTAGGTTCACTGCCACAAATATGTAGAAATAGGGGATTTTAGGTTATGATCCACCATATCTCAACTAGATTAAGTTACATGCAAAGTTTTATAAAGATCTCTTCAGCCATAAGTGGGATATAACACTGTATTTATTTCCCATAAGGTTAACAATCGGTATAAGATACTGTGTTTACAACTCTCGGCATCTCGGTATAATGGGCATATAGCAATGATTCTAAATACTAAATTGTTTGTTTTTCGAGCTGAAATTAATGGTATAAACCAAAATTAGAATAAATTTATTTTTTATACATGATATCTGAGCTTCAGATATCCTATTTTAAATTGTTTCAGCTGAAGTATCAGTAAAGGCTTTCCGACTCTTGATATCGGTGGCTTAGTTGCTTGGTTGCTTGTTTATTTAATCTTACAATGTGTCCAATAATTTATGACCACCCGGGTATTAAAGAAGTTTAAATGGCGTTTTTTTTTGTAGAGAATAAAAATTTCAATAAAATGAGTATAAGTATGTACAAGAAATTAAAATAATAACTGCTGATATAATTAATTATCTAAAATGCTGTGATTCTAATCCCCCTGTCATAAGGAATACAAGTAAAATTTGATGTAAAATACATTCCCCAGGGGACGAATCTTTAATATTTTTTCTTACAAAAAGAGGGTGGCGGCCTCTTTTTACCTTGCATTTGCCCCCTTCACACCCACATGGGCCTCAGGCCTGTGCGTGGAAGGTATCGAGCAAAGCAATGAGTGAGCTGGTACAAGGGTAAACAGCACTGCTAAAAATACGCAAAATGTGGAGACTCAATCCTCATCGCTATCATAGTCCCAAAGCCATTCGCTGCCAACTGCGCCTACAACTCACTAAATTATAAGGATTAGCAGATCGTCCGTTTACTTCATCACACTTATGTTATTAAATTAGAAATTTAATTCTAACTGTTTAAAAAAATACTAAGAATAGCTTTACAACTTTTCAGGGAGATGTCAGTTGAGTATGTGGCTTTTTCTACAGGGGAAGACGGAGTGATCAGTTACTTTCCGAGAGATGGTAAGTAAATAGTATTTATATTTACTATCAAATTCAAATATATACTAGAGGTGGAATTTATATTTTAGCAATTATTAGCTAGTGGAACGGTTGGCTTACTCTCAACTCTTGAAAATGTAGACAAATGGTTTCTTCATATGCTGACATTACTGCAAAAGGGAATCTATAAAGTTGGGATCTTTGGTTTGAGATATTGTTGGTACTGCACAGGTGTCACCATACTCAAAATACGTTTGCGAATCTAATTAAAGTAAAAAGTCGAATGAGTTTTTCCTCTAAGCACCTTTTTTGTTCCGATTAATTTTTCTCTGAACCCATATTCTCAATAAAAATATTTTTTGTGTGTAAATTTAGTTTGAAAATAAATTTGTGCAGTTGTAGGATAAAGGTTTTTTAATATTATTTTTTACCATATGGCCACTTGGTGTTGCTGAAGCATGGAGTTTTATTTCATTCTTATTTTACTTACTTACTTACTTACTTCTTACTTCTTCCGGTTGTCCCGTAGACCACGTCGTGGCATGAGACCCGTCAAGTCACTATACTAAGTCATTTCCTCTTCCTGTTCGCCAGAACCAGGTCATAAGAAGGAGGGTTTGTTAGGTTAGGCCAGGTTAGGAGGGAAGTGGTAAATCATAATAACATTGATGAATAAGGTAATTATGTAGATTTAACTTAAATTTCTTAACACAAGGAAGTTCTCTCAATTCTACAGGCAGAGTCGCAAAAAGCTTTAGTCCTACGTATGCTGGCTTCTGTTCAAAAAGTTTCAGATTATGTTGGATAGATGGATTAAGGTCTCTGTTTCTAGTATTGTACCCATGATTTTTAGGTGTAACAAGATTACTTTCCTTAACATACAATACAGCATCAAAGAAAAAAAGAGAAGGGACAGTTAATATTTCTAAATTTCTAAAATATTAAAAACAAGATTCAGTTGGTTTAAGACCAATAATACTTCTGATAGCACGTTTCTGTATAATAAAAATACGTTGGAGATTTTGTTTGCTTGAGTTGCCCCAAAGCACTATTGAGTATCTGATATGACTTTCAATTAAACTATGGTATACTGTTTTGGAGAGTTTGATATTACCTAGCCTAGCAACGTTTCTAAGTACAAAAAGATTTTTTGACAGGATTTCAGAAAGTTTGTCTACATGCTCATTCCACCTCAGGCCACCGTCCAACCTCACTCCCAAGTAGTCTCCTGAGTTTGATTCCAAAATTTCTTTGTTATCAAGAAAAACAGAAGGGGGAAGAATGTTAGCTCTCACCGACTGTGCGGTTTTTTGAAGTGTTGAAAAATGCAAAAACTGAGTCTTGTCTGGATTGATTCTAAGATTGATTTCAGAAAAAACTTGGGACAAGCTATTGAGTTTTACAAAAGTGTCGAGTTCTAAATCTGCAAGTTTTTTGTTTCTTGTAAAAAGAGTGGTGTCATCAGCAAAAATTGTGAGGTTACTTTCAGAAAGGAAATTGGAGATGCTATTTATATACATTAAGAAAAGAATTGGCCCTAGGGTCGAGCCCTGGGGCACTCCTACTGTACAGAAACCAAGATTTGAAAAATATTTTTGTTTCCTACCAGATTTGTCCTTGTGATCAATAAAAGTGATTTGACGCCTATGGGAGGGATAGGATTTGAGCCAGTTTAAGACTGTGCCCTGAATCCCGATTTCAAAAAGTTTTTCCTCTAAAAGAGAGTGGTTAACACAATCGAACGCCTTGGAGAGGTCAACAAAACAGCCAATGGCAGTTTCTCCCCCCTCCAAGGCGTCGATGAATTTGTTTGTAAAGCCAATGAGAGCTAGCTTAGTAGATTTACCACCCTGGAATGCAAATTGTTTTGAAAAAATCAAATTGTGTTCACTTAAAAAATCTAAGATTCTATTACAAACTACTTTTTCCAAAATTTTTGAAATAGTCGGTAGGAGTGAGATAGGACGGTAGTTCTGAGGTAGATGAGGGTCATCCTTCTTAAAAATTGGCTTAACAAGGGCTAACTTGCCACCATCTGGAAAAACTCCTTCTTGCATTGATTTATTAATAAGAAAAAGTAACGGTTCCTTAAGTTCAAGAAAGCACATCTTAATCATTCTATTTGAGATATCATCCCACCCAGCCGAATTTGAGTTTGACATTTGGCTGACAATCGAGCTTAGTTCCTTACTGGTAACTGGACTTTTGGTTGGTAAACGCTTAAGGCATATTTTCATAAGCCTTAAAAAACATGAAGTTTTTCTTACATTAAACACTTTGAAGGAAACGGTCTAAAATCCCTCAAATGTTCTATTAATTTAACATGGCTTTTTAAGTACAGTAGTCGAAATACAGTTGGCGCACGGTCATCCCGACCATTTTAAAGAACTTGTGCGAGAGAGATGGACAATGAATGTTTAGAGAGAGATAGACGATTCCTAAATAAGCATATGTCATTGGCTGCAGCAAAGTGGTTTTTTGTACCTATTTGGTTTCCTATTGGACGATCATTTTGTTTTTTTCTTGTTCTTGAAGTGTTTTTATTATCCGTTAGATAGCGACTCTTAAACCTCGACCGAGTTGACAGCTGTCATCTATCAAAGAAAATAAACAATATCTGTTTACTTTTGGAAAATTATTTTTTAATTAAAACTTATGGAAGCACAACTATTTCAAGTTTAAACTCTTATTTAATAACAAGTACATACAAATTTGGAGAGTACAATGCATATTTCCAATTTTACAGGTAAAATTACAAAGATAAAACTTACGTAAACAAAACCTCAAACCATAACCTTAAATATATTTTGGCAACCAAGAATTTTACTTTTGTTTTGATTATTAGTTCACTTATTTACAGCTCGTAGCAGTAGTAAAGCGGTAGGTCTCCCTTCCTCCCCCACACCCCGATGCGTCAAAATTCTCGCGCTGGTCGGAATGACCGTGCGCCAACTGTAGTAACTTGTACTCCTGCATAATTTATACTTAAAACTTAGTACATGAAAGTTACTTAATCGCAAATATTTTAGAGGGGGGCATCAAGTTTCTGGTTTTACAAATTTTGAATAGTGATCAATGTTCGTTTTCCAAACGTCATAATAAAAAATAGCCAAATTCAAAAAAAGCTTAAATAATTACTTTAAACAAAACCAGACTAGCCCCGTTCAGCGAAAAGCGCCGCAAAAAGCAAAAACTGATTATTATATTATAAATGTTCACTATATAGACAGTGATATAAAATAGCATCTAGAAAATTAAATATAATATTTGTTATATATTCATAAAACACAATTTTACATGTTTAATCACCACTAAACTATTTGCAAAACCATATATTGATTCTATCGTGCGTAGGAAAACATTCGTCGTATCACAAAATAGCCTTAGGATTACATTTTGATCTTTCGCTCGCAAAGTATTTCATGGCAATTGGAAGACATAAAAAATATCTTAGCCATTTCGTATGACTGATTTGCCCCTCAGCTGGTTTTTGACAAACTAATGGTATAATTTTACCTTCCGTCGTCCAGCTCAGTGCAGGTCAGAGTAGCGACCTAGGTTTCGGTGCGGGTTTGCATCATCTTCAGGCTTTTACGAGAAGTTCAGTCCATCGGACGTCGTTATTATTAAAACTTGCACATAAAGTTTGACGAAAAACATTTAAAACACAACACGTACAAAAACCGATCGGTACCGGTAAGTCTATATGTACCGATCGGTTTTTATGTTTTGTACTAATACAAATAAAACCTGCACATATAGGTCCGACAACTTTTGTTTTGGTACAACCCGGATGTAAATCGATCCAGTATAACGGTCAGGGTCGCTGTTATTAGTTTTACAAAAGTTTTTTAATATATAAGATTGTACAATTTTATTTAAATCACTACAGAAATTACAAAAAAAAATTTAAACTAACATGAGTTTTAATAATAAATTCTAACTAATCTTTTTATATCAGTATGAAATTGTGCTGATACACAATTAAGTACTTCCAAAATATACCAAATATATTGTGGTTTTGATTTTTGCGGACATTTGCCATCCGCAAATGGCAAAACAAGTAAAAAATGATTAGTAAAAACAAGTTTCACGACGTTTCGGGATCTGGAATTTGATCCCGTCTTCAGGTGTAAAAGAACCTATAATATAACAAGATTAGTAACACAAATCCAGGAAGACCGAAAATCTTTGCTCTGCTCAGATTGGGTGTGGACGTGCTCTGTTCTGATAGGTGACATTTTGTGATTTCTATGTTACATAATGTTCTTGTTTTGTTTCAGTTTTAGTGTTTTTAATTGATTTACAGTTCTCCGTTTTAGTTATACTTTGACCAGGTCCTCTTAGTTGTATGTTACTAATCTTGTAATGTAAGCTCTTTACCACCTAGAAACGAGATCAGATTCCAGATCCCGAAACGAAGTGAAACTTGTTTTAATTGATCAGTGATAGAAAATGTCCGCAAAAATCCAAATGAAACCATAAACTTATCAACACCAGCAATCAATTTCAAACAAAAAATACACCATTTAATTCATTATTTTTCCATTTTCACATTTTTTTATTTTTAGACTTTACATAATTTCAGTCGGAACAGCGGAAATAACAATGGAAAGAAAAAGAAAACTTGGTTGAATATTACAACCAGAAACAGGATTCTTTTATTTAATTCTACTTTTATTTTTTCCTAGCTTACATACATTTTTTCAGATCCATCAAACATTCTTGGTTTCATATATCCCGTATTTTTTGACGATCGCGCCCCCACACTTGGCAACGTCGAATGTACCGAGATAAACGGTAAGGATCTGTCTGGATTCCGTTATTTATAGTTTTAATTTTTCCTAGTTTAAATAATTTTTTCAGATCCGTCTAACATTCTTGGTTACATATATCCTGTATTTTTTGACGAATTCGCCCCCACACTTGGCAACGTCGAATGTATTGAGAAAAACGGTAAGTACCGTCTTCGATAAGTTACATATATTTGGTAGGTTTGACTGGTATTCACTTTATTATCTAGGCAATGTCTAGGATTTAAGTTTCATTTGGACGAAATATTTTTCTTAACGAATAAACTAATGTTCGTTTTTGTGAAAAATTTAATTTCTTACTAATAAAACACTCATTTGGATACTATTTGACCCATAAGAATAGTATATAACACTACTAGTCACGAAAGTAGCCCAGAAATAGAACTTTTGTGAAGATTTGTGAAAAATATTTTTCATCACGATGCAATTAAGGAACCAAACTTATAAAAAGAAAATCATCCAAAATTTCATAATTTATGAAATTTTGTTTAAATGATTGTTTAAAATAAACCGTCTTGTTCATTATCAAGAGTATGCCTTCGTCACATATTAATGTTGTCCTATATCTACTTTTATTTTCTACTTTATTTCTACAAATTTACAATTTTTTTTTATTTCTACTTTTATTAAGCTGAAAACATCTGCGTAAGTTCTATTTCAGTATAAATCTATTCAAGTAAATGGATCTAAATTATATCGGCGTATACTTTTTCAACCTCCTTTTTGTAACATTTATATGCAAGTAATAATTAGACTATATTTGGCTTCTTTAATAATATTCCTTTTCCTTCTTTTCCTTGAGACTTGTCTACCGTACGGTTACTGATGTCTACATCAACTTATTCCTCTAAAAAGACAACGCATAATTTCAAGCGACGAAAAATCAGAGGGAAGCCTAACATGAATGAGTTTCGCTGATTTCTTTCTTCCTAACAACTACAGTATGCATTAAAAAATTACATTTTCGTAATGCCAATTTTAGAATGTAAGAAAACTGGAGTTAAATATAAATCTCGTTGATTTTTCTCAGCTTGAAGGGTATTTTTAAATATACACTAAAATTTTCGATGGTGTAGGATTTGCTGAGTGGAAGGCGACGCTGGCAGTCCCGATGCAGCTGTACAAGCACCCCACCACCGAGCACTTCATCGGCAGAGGCATCGAGGCTTTCCAGAAAATCGCCGCTGAGATCGGCGTCGACATACACCTGGGCCGGCACTACTCCGCGGTCTGCTGGAAAGGACCTGTCTGGAACATGGGTTCTTGGAAAAGAAAGAGTGCCTAGTGAAACTAAAAACTTAACAGTTTAGAGCATTGTTTTTATTGTATTATATATAATCTTAGTAAAATATAAAAATATGAATATTCAAAAATATTTATTACCGTACTCATATTTTCCGTGTAATATACTCTCTCTCCAAAAACAGTCAACATTTTATTTTATTATACCTCAGTTATTTTATTTGTTAGTGAAACGATTTTTGAACGATTCCTCTTTAATGCCAATTTTCATAACCGGTGGTTAAAACCATTCACCTATCCTGATGGAAATGGCGTAAAAATTAATTACTGCCTGTATTCTACACAACGCTTATTCACTCAAAATGTTCTCCTGCTCACTGAGTTGCAATAGACTTTCACCAAACACTACTCGTAATGCAGGGTATGCAGGATTAAGTTTTTGAGCAACTGCTAGCTTGTAGGAATTATAATGTAAATCAAGATGCAAAATTCGTTGTAAGCTTATCTTTGAAACCCCTAGTGTGTCAGATTGCTTCTGGGCTGATTGCTTCGGGCTTTGCGGTATAGTTGCAAGCACATTTTCGACATTTCCTGGAGTACGAATTTAACTAGGCCAACCAGTTAGTTTAATTTTTAAAGCAGATGCAGTATTCCTGACATTGTTCACCCACCTCTTAATAGTTTTCCTACGAAAAACTGCACATTGACAAGGGATGTGAAGTTGCTGCGAAATAACCGTTGTATAGCAATCACAGACAAACTATTTTGAAAAAAAGCTTTGACCACAAAAGCTCGATGTCGAACGCTCCAATGCTCCAACGAGTCCAATGCTCCATTAACTAAATCGGACTAGTTTCACTTAGTCTAGGCACTAATCTACTTAACCTATCAGTCAGCTCAATTATTCTCTCTTCCTACCATCTTCCCTCCCTTCTTTTCTTTCTTATCAACCCCATTAACAAACAATCCTTTTTGCAAATAAGATATACCAAACAATGTTAATAAATGCGTCTTAGAGTAAGATTTTAATAATGCAGTACAAACCCTGAGGTCCCTTACAATCACAATGCAGATCACAATCATCAGATCACTGTGCATCAACTCAAGGCTAAATTATAGATAAATTGAGAGTATTTCAATGTATTTTAAAAACATGTTTATAACAGATATAAGTATCTTGGATCTCTAAAAAGTGTATTAACGTTCAGTATTCCAGCTCAGGACATCACCAAGGTGGCTAATTACAGTTTTAAAGTTCCGGCCAATTCATTAGGCGGGTGGCGAAAAATGGAAACTCCAGCTGTATAAATGACTTGATGTTAAAGACACCTCCGCTCCTCTACACAGTTAAGTAGTTGAACATAGTTCCATCAGATAGAAGCACATTTACTTGGGTATATTTTGGGAACTTACTCAGCTGATTTGGATATCATAAACAAAGAGCATAACTGTCTATACTTCAGATGGGTAAATAATTCTCCAAAAACATATTTTGAACGCCAGCAGCGCACTCACTCACCCGCCTAATGATTTGGCCGGAACTCTAAATCAATTTGAAATGTGCCACTAATATTTCATGGAAACTAGCAAAACTGAAAAAATATAATGACTGAATACACAGTATTGTCTACATGACACTAATTTAGACAGACATGGAGGTGTTGCGACCTGACTCCGTGAGTGATTGTGGCTCGAGTTGTCAATCTGGGAAGTCCGTTGTCAATACCTAATCTCCGTAACTCGCGCTCAGTGTCGGCGTGACGAAAGCGGCCGGTGAAAACCACGTGAAATATTGTCATTGCACGGTGAGAGATAGTGAGGATCATGATGTTGATAAATTTTTAATTGACTTTTTTTAAATAATTATTTTTGTTTTAACAACACCATCCCATTGTCTAAAAAGGATTCTACGTCTTGAATTTCCGATTTGACATTGTTTTGAGTATCAACTAAACGGCGCTTTTGTTTATTTTTAATTGCACATACAATGCATAACAATAGGCATTTGGATACAAAACTCAAATAACTGAGAAATTTTCTTACTGTTGAGAATAAAGCTTCTTCATCGGAAAACAATAACAAAATGTTTTTCATTATTTACTTTATTCCTCTAGTAAAGTGGTATGAGCCATTTAGACTAATGTCTGACATGTCCCAAAATTTTTACGTTATATTTACTATCATACTTACTTACTATCATACTTACTGTCAAACTTACTCACGTTAAACTTTGATTTTGCCACCCTTTTCTGGAAGTTTGGAAGTAAAAGGACCCAATTAGTTGTTAAAGTAGTGAGGTATCGGAAACCCTTAACAGGACTTAAACTTCAGGAAAGAACAGAAGAACAGATTAAACCTTACAACTGCTTTTTTATTTAAACCTTTTTGAACGTGTAGAGTTCTGGTTTTTGTTTTAAAACAAAGTTTTGGCTTGTGACATTAAATTAACTAAGAAAACCTATAATTAAGAAAAATTTTTGAGGTATAAAACTAGGTACATTTTTCTACGCAATTACAAGTACTGTACCCTATCTTGCACTTAGTTTATAAATTCATACTGAAAAAATATTTCAATTTCTTTGGTTATTCTGAAAATACTTTCATAACCCGAACTATGTGATTAAAGTTTTCTATGAAATAAAAAAATCGTGATTAAGGCTGATAGAATAAAAAAATATAACATTGGTTTAATAACATTAGAAAGTAGATTAAATAGAATAAAAACATTAATTACTTGCAAATAATTAAACATTTCTTACATTTATTGTAAAGCTATCCATTTTCTAAACACAAAATAGGATTTTTATGAAACACCACATTATTGTAAAATAGATCAGAATGCCTTGATTAATTAGGATTTTGTAAAATGACGAATCGAAGACAAATTACGTCGCCTTTTTTGTATTACGTGTTATTTCCTTACGACAGGTCATAAACATAACCAGCCCATTCATGAAAGTAGTATAAGTAAAGCATTCTTACCAAATGTATAACAACGGTCTATAAATGTATAATAAAAGGTTATACGTCTCTATGAATACTAGGAAGGTTTAAAAGTAATTCTCGGGCTTTTTTGGTTTTCAAGCACAGTATATTCGCATTTTACATGATCCGAATCCAAACAATCAATTCCTTAATCACTTAATCACTTTAATAAGACAGGTACCTCATGGAGGACTTTACCCTGAATATGAGTGAAGGATGAGTGTGATGATCGTGTTACCAAAGTCACCTCACTATTGCTTATAATCAAAATATAAACCATTATTAATTCTAGCAATAAAAAACACAACTAATCAATAAAGCATGAAGTATATTCTTTTCTATGGTATACTTTGTATTTATATACGTATATTTATTTTTCTGGTGTAAAATTTACATAAAAAGTGCTAGTTCACTTTTAATAGTATTACTTCCCTTAAACACAAAAAAAAATGTATATTTAACTTTTCCCATAACAATATGAGGGCAGACTGTACTCCCCATTTCATCTCAACGAAGTAATCAAGGCAAGGCACTACAAGGCAGTTTCACAATAGAGGTTAAAAACTGGTCAGTCTTCTTGTCATTACACGTTGGATGAGAGTGTCATCAGCTGCCATCATTTACAATGTGATGGAGTAAAGTGCACCCTTATTAAAAATTGGCTGGCATAACTACGGATTAAAAAGAAGTACTGGACGGATGACAGAAAGACAGTACTAAACTGAATTATTTATCCATGCTGTATAAAGCCTAAATTTACCAGCCTAACTGTTGAATGAGACCATTTTTACAATAAGCTGGCGTTTCATAAAATATCTAGTATTACAAAAATACCAATAAGTGTCTCGGCAGCCTAGTTGTTGAAACCCAAGGTTACCGTAAAAGGCCGCTTTCCATAAAATTGATATTGTTAACTGATAATCTTCCCAAGAGTACAATACCACTGACGTCAGATGAACAAAGACCACTGACGTCAGATGAACAAAGCTAAAGATGTTTGGTATTCATAGTTATTAGATATAAATATTCATCAAGAACCATAGAACCGAAATGTCATTATTTAGCGAAATAAATGGCAACGGAAAACTGATTTATGATATTATATCACACATACGAACAGAGATTACAAAGCCACATCAAACATTGGTCTCAAACCGCCTAATGCCAATCAAACATTGGTCGCGCGAGTATTACAATTTTTACCATAACTTCATGGATGGCTAACCAATTTGGAAATGAGAATAGCTCAAAATGACTCATTTTTAAAATCAATGTTTAAGCAAAAAACATACCTCCTAAAACATACCTCCTAACCTTGCTAATTAATGTTTTGAAACGAAAAATCTTTAGCGTTGCTTGACATATACAAACAATTTAAGAAGGCTTTAAATTACTTGTTGGAAAATACTACGCTTGTCAAAAACTTGTGCCCACGTGTTGTAAAGTAACGTAAGACGTATTAGGAGACTCAAAGTAAAAAGTCTTTAAGGAACCAAGCCAATAGGAGAACAAAGACTCCGGCAGCAATTTCAAGATAAAAGACAACTGCAGTAAAATGATTGTCTTTTCTCGTAGTTTCCCCACATCCACCTTTTGTTATCTTCGGATGAACAGTTTTCTATTAGGCCTAACGTTATATAGGGTTGTTTCCGAACATAAAATTAAATTATTATATTTGTTCATTTACCGTTTTAAAAAATTACGGGATTTTTAATTTGTTTACAATTATTATAACGTGACTGACAACCATATTTACTTAGTTTACATCTTGCACAAATAATTTTTTGAAATTTAATACAGTTAACAAACTCGTTGTTTTTTAATGTAGGCCCCGAACATAATTCTGCATTCTGATTATAAAAGTATTTACAAAACTCATCAATATTTTTAACTGAGTTTATCATGACATATGAATGTTTCAAACCACGTAATACCTTATAATCTTAATTGTATGTGCGTTTTTATACAGACTGAGTTTTTAAATGTCCCCCCTTAACTTTTTTCTTCAATTTTTTTAAATATCGACCCCAGACTACCCCACAACATTAGTTGGTAGGGGAAGGAAGTACCTCATATTTTGAGAGGACGGCCATTTTCGGCCGCCATCTTAAATTCGTCATATTGGGTACAATTTTTGTTTTTCAAATATAAAGGTTGTGTTATTATCAATTATTATAAAAAGCCACACCTATATAAGTTTATTATTGTTTATTTGTATTAAACAAAAGACAGCTATCACGGAAGATAACTGTGCAAACAGTATCTGGAAGCTGTCAAACCTGTCAATGACAAGTTGTTGTGGAATAACAATTTTCAAATAACTGCATGTTATAACGAGTGTTGTTTTGAATTTAGTTTAAGTTAAAAAGCTTTAGATAAATTTCGTATCATTTGAATATTGCAAAGCATTTTTGCAGACGTTTACCATCATCCATGATTATCAAAAACTATTTTGACAACGTTCTGTCGAAACTCTTAGAAAAGACAAACTCCCCTCGTGTTCATACTAATCGGCTATGACAAATGTACGCAAAATTCAATTATAAACATACTATCTCCGATAATAAAATTAAAATAATGCATTATAGAGGCTAGGGAGCTGTGATATTAAATTTTTAAAATTATTCCAATTCCTTTCAATTCTAAATATTACATTTCATTTACCGTGTCACGTTAATAAATAAACGGTATCAGGAAACTGACACGTACTTTCTCCCTTCAAGTCATTTAAAACCAGATAACATATAGTGAAATAAAACAAATTAAAAATTAATTATCACACAAATACATACCAAATTTTATCAAAATGGGTTAGTAAATAACGGAGATATCAGTTTTTAAATATTTTCCATAAGAATAACATTGGACAACGTACTGCGTTTACCGCCGAACTAAAATATCAATTATCTCCGCAACCAGTTGACGTAAACTAACGATTCAAAATACTGGATTATTTGTTTTTTTTTCAAGTCAAATTTAATGGTTGGAAGTATATTTTCTTTAGAGGTTACAGATTTTGTGAAATTTAAAAAATATGAATTTTTTAACACCTTAACCCCCATAACTTCTTAAACTGAATTTTTACAGACATGCGGGTGGTGTCATTTTGTTTGTCATCTTAAATACAAAAAAACAAAAAAAAATTATCAAAATCGTTAGAGAAGTTTTTGAGAAATTTGGATTTTTGTAATTTTTTATGGGGTAAATACCCTTAAAATCAAAAATTCAAAAATTGCAAAAACGCCTGGAGATTTCACGGCTTTATACTTACATGCCAAATTTCATGAAAATCGCGCCACTGGTGTCGTTTTTAGCTTTGTTTACACACACACACACACACACACACACACACACACACACACACACACACACACACACACACAGACACACACACACACACGCACACACGCACACACGCACACACGCACACACGCACACCGCGCACACCGCGCACACGCGCACACGCGCACACGCGCACACGCGCACACGCGCACACGCACACGCACACGCACACGCACACGCACACGCACACGCACACGCACACGCACACACACACACACACACACACACACACACACACACACACACACACACACACACACAGACATCACGCCGAAAACCACTTTTTTGGGTCAGGGAGCATTAAAACGAATATATCCACTAACAACTCAAATTCAAAAATTTTTACGAAAACAATACTTTCTCCAAGTAGAGGGGGGAGAAAGTAAAAAATATGTTTCTCAATCAATCTCAATTTTTAGAGTTTCATTGGGTGTAAATAAAAAACGTCTTACAACACTTAAAAATATTTAAACTTATACTGCATTTAAATACAAGACAATAAAGATAAGTAGAACGGTGGAAATTCCGATCGATTTAGATTGGTTAAACCCATCATCATCGGGCCCAATGAGAGACTGAGATTTTTAAATGCTGTTAGACGTTTTTTTATTTTCAACGGTTAGTGAATACAACAACACCCAACATGCTAGTCAATAAATTATTTAGAGTTTCATTGGAGATAAGATATTAATTGACAGAAACTTTGGCTCAGTGACTAAAATACCTATCGATTGAAACAAAGTAATATCTTTAGCAAGTACATAATTTCAATTAATAACGTTTAATATAACCGCTTGCATCTTAAACCGTCTTGAAATAGTTGTAATAAAATTTATTCGGAGTGAAATAAATCGTGAAATGGCTTATGGAACCTTTGGGTGAAATTATAAATTTGAAAGTTTCTCCCGCTAATTTAATTTGTTCATGCATTTTAACATTTATCTATGGGATCATTTAATCTATAATTATACAAGAGGATGTTAGTTTTTTTATATTTGTATATATATAAAAAGTTGGCAGTGATAAACTCAGACACCGCTGGACTGATGGCCACGAAACTTGGTACATACATGTTAAATTTCATGGAGTACATTTATACACCATCAATTTCGTGATAACTTTCAGGGCTTTGCCCTGGGACCGTCTTAAAGGTCATGCGTGTGTGTGTTTGTGTGTGTGTGTGTGTGTGTGTGTGTGTGTGTGTGTGTGTGTGTGTGTGTGTGTGTGTGTGTGTGTCCGCTAATACATAGATTCACTTCACTTCGTTCGTTCATCAAAAATAATATTAATAATGATGTGTAAACAAAATAACTCAGAAAATATAGAAGAAACAATCATAAAAAATACGTACAAGTAAGTTACGTTAATACGTAAACAGCAGTTTTACATGTTAACATCAAGTGTCCAGCATCTGAGCTAAACACTTAGTGTAAAAGAAATAATTATTCATGTAGTGCCCAGTTTTGTTGGTCACATACTGTAATTTTTAATGAAACCGTTCAGTTACACCATGTGCCCAGGCGAGCTGGGCACTTCATTAAGTGTCCAGTTAGTGCTGGACACTTCATGAAGTGCCCAATAACAGCATGTGGCTACAACAAATACATATGCAAACAGACTTGTATCTTTTCTGGGATTATTATTTGGATATTTATATTTTTAGAATGAGTTAAGTATCGTTGTTGTTTTTAAACTCAATTAAATTATTGTGTTTATTGAAAACACTTTAAATTGAATGATTGGTTTTAATGAAAATCTAGCACACTTAACCCAACTTCTTTCAGGCATTGAATTAAAGTTATCACATAAAAGCATAAAACTAAATATTTATCTACAATTTAGGAAGTTGTGTCTGGTTTATAATTTTAAGATTGTCAACTTTTTAAATCTACAAACACCTACGCTGACAAGACATCTTAAAGACAGCAATTTTAGACATCGGAAACACCAATGAAGCAATACTGCAGATCGCGCCTATCAGTCGAAATTCAACCAGATAATATTAGGTTTTGTTTGACCTAAACGTTAAAAAATAGGATCGGATTTGTTTACTTTTTTTGCTATCCCTTAGCCATCATAGTGACCTATAATGCCCAGTTTTTTTCAATTCTAAAATTAATTATTCATATATAAAATACCCCGTTGCAGCAGACCTGCACACTCAGCGAATTTCAAATGCAAAAGAATATATTTCAATCTAAGATAATGAGATTTAATATGTTTTTGTAAGTCCATAAGAATAATATGGAGAATGAGTGTGCAGGTTTGCTGCAACAGGTACGTAAAAACTGGGTGGTTTTAATTCAATATTTCGTAGATCTGATCTGGGAGAAACCATATACCAACTTTTATCAAGATATGTCAAAAAATAAGGAAGATATAGCATTTTTTATATCCCATAAGAATAACATGGGGAATGAGTATGCAGGTTTGCTGCCACAAAAATGGAAATTTCGGGGGTTTTAGACTAAAATATATTAGATCTTATCTAGATGAAGCCACAAACCAAGTTTTATTAAGATATGTTGAGAAATAAGCGAGATATAGAATTTTACTTATTTCCCATAACGTTAACATTGGGACAACGTACTGGGTTTACCACTTAGAATATCATGGTGACCAATGGACATAGAGGAATGATTCAAAATACTAAATTGTTTGTTTTTTCGAGCTGAATTCAATAGTGCTAACTAAAATTGGGTTATTTTTTATTGTTACATGTGAAAACCCAAAAAATAACATTTTTGGAGGGGTTTATCCCCCTTTACCTCCCTTTCCAGTGGTCCGATCGGACTGGTTTTCGACCTCATCCGAATAATTACTACTTTACACACACACATATATGTATACTAGCTGACCCGACAGATGTTGTCCTATCTTGTTTATGAATAATTTGTCTTAGATTGAATAAATATCAAAATATTCACATCAACAACATAGCTTTTATTCTAAATCTTTTTTAATATACAACATCGTTAGTTTTGTTTTCTGGCACAAAAATTATATTTTCAGTGTTCCAAAACGGGAACAGGCGACATACAATTGGCCATGTGAAAATCATGGATTTTCAAGGTTGTTTCCACAACCATTCAACGACTGTCCATTTCATTCGGACATTGCAAATGCAAGCTGCTGGAAATTGTTGCCGCTTAAAGTCAGAGGGCGTATCGTTTGGAATTATTTGGATACGTGGAATAAAACCGTCTCCACATTTGTAGTTTTTTTTGCGAAATCTTTGCCTCAATTAAGTTGTTAATTAATTTCTCCACCGTCAGCTGAGTGCCAACAATTACTGAACCGACTTTTAGCTGAATGGATATCCTTCATTATATTAGCTGATATCACATAATCCATTTCATTTGGTTTTATCCCGTCAACCAACCAAATAAGAATGTGTGCGTGTTGCAACCCGCGTTTTTGTCATTCTACTGAATAGGGTGGGTCGGGGTAATTTGGGTATAGTGGGGTAATTTGGGTATAATATTAATTTATTTTTATATTTTCAAAACTAAACAATATTTTAAAACCAAATTTATATATATTATTTGTTACAGTAATAAGAAATTATATCTACCAACAATATTTAAGTTGGTCACACTGGTGCTTCATAAAAAAATATAAATTAAGTTTTGTAAAAAGTTCAATTAGCTGATTGGTTATGATCACTGGTTTGCAGATTATGGAAGAGTAATAGTACACCAACCAAACTCAAGTATGTAAACATTACATGTTTGTAGAACATTTCAATAAATAGTTTACTTATATACATTTAGAGGGTTTGTAATAAATGAAATTTTTATGGCATGGGGTAATTTGGGTGTAACAATTGATTTTCTGTGACCTAACCTAACTTAAAAAAAAATTTTAAAAAATTAATTTTTTTTTAATTAAAAAAAATAAGTTTTAGTATTTTTTTCTTCAAAAAAAGTTTTTTAACGATATTTTAAAAATCGTTTTCGTTTTGTATTTACACTTTGACCTTATGACTGATAAGTAAATCATATATTTAATTTCGTAAGGCGATTCTTTGCGTCAAAATTGTGGGCGTCTAGCAAGTCGTAGAAAGCTGGGAGAGGGCTGAAATTAAACGTCTCTATTCCGTGATGGCGGGGAAAATAATGAAATTGCTTGAAATTCACCAGAAAACGAGAAATAATGTAAAATATCTGCCTTTTAAAAAGCATTGGGATTTAAAAACATCTGCTTTGTTTACATAAAACATGTGACGCTGATACTTGATTAAAAACCATGTGGTAGGCTAGATATCAATGTAAGGTAGATTTAGTTTGCTATCAAGGTATTTTTTTTACTATATTAAATAAGGATTGTTTGAATTTTCCCTCATAAGGGGCTTTTAGCCCCTTCAAGCCACTAGTACTGATTTATAAACTTTATTAGGCTAACTTTATTTCCAAGGTTACCTAAATTTACCTTAGATTGGGGTAATTTGGGTATTTATATTTATCAAACAAGTTTTAACATAATGCTACATTCTATACCCACTTTCCCCCAACCCTGGGGTAATTTGGGTATAAGTTAACAAATTGTTACCATGACTACATATAAAGTTAAATATTTGATTTAGTAGTATCAAGTGATAGAGGAAAGTCTTAGTGAACGAATGGATAAAAAAATAATAATAAAATAAACATGGAAAGTAACCAAAAAATTATGATTAAAAAAATACGCTGAAAATATACCCAAATTATCCCGACCCACCCTACGTCCCACAATGCGTCTCGCCGAACATACAATGCTTAACAATAAAAATTCGCTAAAATCCATGAGTAACTTTGATTTTCTTTTAAAAACTCTTGTGGTAATATGGTGATCAATGGGAGATTGGCCAGGAAATAATTCTTGTAGAATTTCTGACCAATTTGAATTGCACGTGAACGTAATAAACAAATCTGGTGTACCATAATGACGTACATCCAACTTAGCATCTTGAGTGTACTCATGCGCATATTATTTCGCAGACTTCCGACGTATGTTGCTGGGACAATAGTCACTTTGCCGTCATTAAATGCATTTCAATCAGTATTGGTAGCATTCCGAAGATGTACGTATTCCACGGAACGGAGTTTGGCCTGGTTCAATCTGATATGCCAGTGGTGTCGATTAATTAATTGTAATTGGCCACTGGTGCAGTACATTACAGGGGCTTCATTTTTAAAGCACAATGTTCATTGAGTCAATAACAACTATTAGCAATAAACTGTAATCGATCGTCGCGTTATAATTGAACGCAGCTCAATGGGGATTGACTGCAAGACCTCCTCGATTATGGTTTAGATTAAATAAAGCACATTCATCTTCATTTCGAGGCTCGTTTTGCTTGACATTTTGACTTGCCCGAAAGTGTCCTACACTCACAGCACTGCGTTCTCTACGGCCCAGGTTGTTGCGTCGAGGGTAACGTGGCATTTTCAAGAATCAGAATAATACTGAATCAGTGTTATATTAAACTTAAAATATATTCATGATTTTGGTGAACTATGAACTCAAACACTTCTCAACCTCTCTGGTCAAATAAAAAACTGTAGTTTTTCACACTCTCATATAAGGCTTGCTATATGATTTTTCTAAAACCAAACAAAACTATGATGATTTATCTTCATTTCTGAACATCCAAAAAGGTTAGTTTGATAAAAAGGTAGATTCATGTGTCATGTAATCAGAATTTTTTACATACAAAAAGTAACTTTTGATTAGACCTTTTAATTTCACAAAAGCCTTCAAATACAAAAGTAAATAATAATCCAAGTGTAAATAAATAAACGCATATTTCAAATTGACATTTGTTTACATGCCAACATATGGTTATCTATATATTAATACGCAAGCAGTTTTCTTTTCACAGTCCAACCACAACAACGGCTGGACCGATTTTAAGGTTTTAGGTGTCAAATTAAAGGGATTGTTTTGTAGATTTGTCATCAAGTCTCAGAAGTTTTAAAGGGCGTCACTAAAGTACAGTAAAGGGCTGAAGTTTCGGAACAGTAGCGCTATTCATGGACATTGAAGCAAGCTCAGTTTACTTTGTTTACAAACTGAACATACAGCCAAGCTCTGAAATAAACCACAGATTGCAGCAATTATTATTAATTTTTTGAAAAGAGCAGTTTTATATTCACAGGTGGTTTGGCTTTGTTTTCAACAGTTTTTTTAAAACGATTTATTATGTAATTGAAGTTATGTTATAAAGTTTTTAAAGCTCTTATAAACTTCGCAGTTACCAGTTTTACAATGTAGTTTACGATATCTCATAGTGTTTTTTGAAGTTATATTAACCTGAGCCAATCTATTTTTGGATTTGGTGCATTTATAATGCCACCAATAAGAAGTAGACGAACATTGACTGGTCGGAGGAGTCGGAAAGAACACGATCGCAACCGTTGGCATCACCCTCCCGATATAACATTTGATGCTCCTTCCAACCTCAGACCAATGTACTAAAAATGTTTACATTGTGGTGGGTTGCATTTCAAGAATGAAAAGACTGGTAGAGATAATGCGTCGTTTACGCGTTTTTGCCACAAAGACAGCCGTTCCCTACAATATCTGTTTTGGCGATAATTGCTCATTGCTCACGGCGCCAGTGTTTGCTCTCGGTCAGCTACATGTTGCTTTAAGCAGAGCTTGATCTTTTGCCGGTGTTAGAATATACTGTCACGTCACCCTGCGTGACTGGGGTTTGGTAGTCTCAGAGTGAATAAAAAGTCGCCACCTTACCTTCAATTCAATTCAATTCATTTATTCTCAAAAAAATTTTACAATTATGGCCCTGTAAATCAAAAATTGACTTATCAACAGGGACCTATTAACTAGAAAAAAATTAATACATATAATAATAAATATTCCAAGTTTGTACTCCATGTATGGCACAGTCTGGGCATTAAACCATAAAAAAACATACAATGTTCTGGAAAGAATTAACAACCACAATTTTAATTATTATGTGTATGAAGAGCAGCCCCTGATGGTGGGATATTTGTCTTTCCGTCTAGGTTATGGTAACCCTGCAACTACAAAGTTATTGAAACTTCAACTACATGACGTGACATGATATTGACAAAAAGATGAAAAGGAGAAAGTTATGTGGAAATCTAATCAATAAAAAATTCTCAGTTTAGACTTCCTTTTTTCAATATAACAGTTCAGAGCAAATAAATATTATTTAATTCATCCCAAATATCCCTGTGTCAGTAACAGCAGGTGTATGTACTAACCATGAATGTGATAACAAAACTACTAACCAGTTTTCTGTGGGTCTATTGAGTTTCTAACTTTCATGTGAAAATGTGCTATTTATGTTTTACTAAAACTTATGTGGATGTCTTCACAGGTATTTGTTTTTAACAATAACGCATATTTACCAGTTTTCTTGTCATTAATACATGTAGAACCTTAAACTACTTTATTCATCAATTAGGATCTGACATGTCGCTCCTCCTTGGCTGTCCCTGATTACATAGGCGAACCCTACGGCCCTACGCGGACATCATCTCCGGCTCCCGTACTCGAACTGACCACTCGGTGCCCGGAGGCGCTCGTACCCCCTCTCCTTGCATACACCGGGGGATTGTTGCACATAATTGCGGAGAAAAGTCCCTTTAATTACCCAGACGAGGGGAATTCTGGGGCCCCTCGTCACAATACATTTCAGAAAAAAGAGGACATGGGGAAATGAAGGTGTTCCCTTAAAAATCGTTTACATTTACCGGAACCTCCTGCGGTAGATCAAATTAACATTAAAAGTTTTTGTAGTTAAGCCATAATTGTGTAATAATTTAGCCCTTTGATTAAACTCTAAAAGTATATAAGTAGGCTGATTATTCTTCATACTTTTTACTAAATGACTTTTGCTCAATTTCGAGCTACGTGTTATCTAGTGATTTGAATTGGTTCTCAAGTTACTCTACCAGAATGCATACATGGTCAAGTAACTTAAAGGCCAGTGGGAGAGTGCCCCAGGGTCGAATTAAAAATTTTATTTCACACAAACCTTGTCCTAAAAAATACGAAGAAAACAAAAAAAGAATTATCCAATTTTGTGTACAAATAAAAAAATTTGTTGAATTTGGAAGAAATAGAAATGTTTTTATTTATTTAGGTAAGATTAACACTGGAACAACGTACTGTGTTTACCACTCATCGAATTGATTTTTATGTATGTATATATATATACCGGTAGCCTTGAGTTTAATGGCCAACACTAAAATCTTTGAGGAGCTGTAACTTCTGATTGGATCAACCTTTTGAGACGCGGTTTGCGCTGTTGTGATCTACTAATTAAGACCTTTAAAATGAGGTATAACTCGAGGTGTGCTTACATTTAAGAATTTCAAGACTTCCCTCATCGTGCGAAAAACTGAGAAAATACGTCAAAATATTCCTATTTATACTAGATACACAACTGTAAAATTTCATCACTTTCTGCAAAATAATATAAAAGTTATTTTCCAGACTTTTGCCCATCCCTGTATATATATAAATAAATATAAATATATATATATATACACAAATTTGAACGAATGGTGTTTTTGGTATCTCGGGGCGATGGTCCCGCGCTTAGGTCTTACCATGAGACCTACGGTAATAGCTTCTTCCCTATAGGGGAAATTCGCTAAAACACAAAAGTTAATCCTAATCGGATTGTGCCCATTTATAAAAAAATAGATTTCATGCTTGCCTAATAGATATATATTTTTTCTTTTAACAAAATATTTGACTAATAGACATTTAGTTATGAGTAACGAAGCACAGTTGAACAGTTGGCGAGTGACCAGCGCCATCATCAGTAACCACAGCCGCCGCCAGGTGCCGCCACTTGGCTGCGACAGCCGGCAAACAAACGAGCTTTCTATTGACTTATTGATTTGATTTGTTGCCTAAACTTTAGAGTCCGTTTCCACCGTTAAAATCGAAGTTAGGAATCGATATTTTTCGATTTGATATAAATAACCGATATACTTTTAAAGCAAATATTTTATTGTTATTAATTTGAAACTTATTTGAAATAAACAATTTAGGTTGCTGTTTTATCCGTTGATTAAAATGTTGGTTGCAGTTAGTTTTTTTACCATCGAATTACAATAAGAGAAACTGACAAACCTAGAGTCAGTCACTCAGTTATGGATTGCAAAAATTTGCTTTGTTTACTAATTCAGTTTCATGTGGTATAATGATGATTCTAGGAATAAAACGTGATAGAAGTTATGGATATTTGGATTAGTAACGTGGGTGTAGGTAAAAAGATGGAAGTAAACCACGAACCTAGCTTTTCATCAGCAACATGCGTACCTGGTTCTACAATTCCAGTTTATAATTTTTCTACGAAATAAGAGGCGGAAGGACGTGTTCGACTCGGTGTTCGATTTTAGCAAAATTGCCACATATAATTTTTACTCCCATTGTTTAACAATCAAAAAATGAAACTGTCTGTCACTTTGGCGTCTTCCCAAATTCGAGGGAGAAGCGTATTCCAGATTAAAGTTCGGGAGCCGTCTGGGAACTTCCACCTGGGAACATTGAAGTCTGTTTAGAATTTCAAGCAATTCTCCAACACCCCTGTTTAAAATATCTTATGTTATCCTGGAGGTTGCGGTATTTCCTTTTTCTGTAATATACCTTCCTTTCCGTCATAAGCATCTAAAATCTTGAACTAGAAACCTATTGATGAAAAATTTTAGTGAGTGTCATGTGTGTACTATCTCCAAGCTATTTCTTTATACTGTATCTATTGTAAAAAAAAGTATGGGTGTTTTCTTGCAAAAGTGGTTTCGACTGGGTTTTATAAGAACTACTCGCCTTACGGCTCGCTGGGGGCTCCGCCCCCAGGCCCCCGTTTGTGTTCCCTGCAGTTGAACATTACCCAATATTGAAGGACCCCAATAGGGCGTTAATTGCCAGTGTTGAGATAATTTTAAGCTGGAGATTTTGTGTACGTACTTCGAAGAAAACTGATGAAGAACCTATGAATTTTCAACGGATATTGTAAGGGTTGGTGAAAATTATTCGTATGAAGGTATATTTATATTCGAATATTATTATTGAGAATTAGTTAAGTTGGATGTGAGAAGAGAGCCTATGTATGTGTTTTACTTAGTGCTGTCGGTGATTTAAGATTTTGATTATGTTTTTATTGGGATGAATTTTGAGGAATGCAGATGGGTTTTTGAAATTATTTTTGAAATATATTGTTTAGATGAAATGATTAAAGAAAGTTGGATTTCAATAACGAATAACTTTTGTATTAAGGAAGAATTCATGCAATTTTATTTCCTTTTCAGTTTACCTAGCAATAGTTTATAGTAGGCGTATCCAGTTCCGCCAAACGGGGAGGTCATGAAACGTAGAAACCATGTATTTACAACACTATAAAAACCAAATAGATATCAAATAAATGGGGAGTTTGTTTTAAAGCAGGCCCCCTTGCCTCTGCCTGTGAAAAGGTTAAAAATAAGATCTATTTACACCAACGAAAAAACAAATTAATGGGGAGTCTGACGAAGCAGGCTCCCTTGCCTCTGCCGTAAACAATTAAAACAAACATTAACATAATTATAAACAACTATGTACAACACCGGGGACTTTTTTTAAGCAGACCCCCTATCGTACTTCGTGAATAGTCTAATTATAACGAGGAGTTTTCATCATCTCGCAGATCCCCTAGCCTACTGAGGACGTATTTATCAGTATTAAAGAAGAAGGTCGTTATTAAAGACTATGTTCTTCACATGGGCGCACCGAAATTGCGCCGCAAAATCCAGGTAGACACCGAAATTGCGCCGTGACTCTAAATCTTGTCCCAGGGGTAGACCGAAATTGCGCCGTGACTCAAAATCTTCTCCCAGGGGTAGACCGATATTGCGCCGCAGCCCTTCCTAGAATCACATGAGGGAGGCAAGCACTGACTCCTCGCCTCGCCTTCGAAGTCGGAACACAGAAATTCCTTAAAAACCCTTCGTTATCGCCCCTTGGAGGGAAGTGGCGAGTGAGCAACGGAGTCAGGCTAAATTTGAAAATTCATACAGATGGTTTACTTTAATGGCTGATATGGAGGTGTTATACAAGAATTCAAGATTGGTTCTTCGGACGAAAATACTTCTACTGGTATCTTCCTTACACCTGCCAAGTGGATATAAACTGTATCAAAAAGTTCAAGGTTTTTACGTTAACCCAACGTACTAACACTTGATTTCACTTGATTAACCGCCGTACTGTTTGATTTCTATTTCCGGTAATTAATTAATTTATCAACTATATCGTTCGATTAATTTTATATGGTGCTGGAATAAATCTCATAACACTCATAACATTTTTCTGAAGGGCTATTTTTGTATTGATATCATTGATTTATAATTTTTGTAATGAAGATCGCAAACAATAAAAAACTAATTCTAAATAACTATAATGGATCACTTGCTCGTGAATGGAGCTACCTGTCGCTTAGGTGTCTTATGCAAAACTGACAAATCATTTGCGGAGTACAAATATTTTGTGGTTCGTCAACTGGTTAGGCGGGGGGGGGGAGGACGAGGGTAACATTCCTAAATCATTGCGTGGTGTTGCAGTCTACAGGTACCTGCCACCCTCACGACGCAATATCGGTTAGGGATTAGTGAACCTTTCTTGTCAGTTTGGTTTGCGGCGCAATTTCGGTGCCTAACTCTACTCAGCAAAACGTAGAGCTGACCATGCGTGAAGCAATCCGTGCGTAGATCAACACCGACTGATTCTATCGTCTGACCTTGGCTCTTGTAACCAGTCATACAATAGGCCAACATCAGTGGGAACTGGCCCATCCAGAAAGATCATTTTGTATGACCTACAAATCTCGCGGCTATTAAGAAGTGAACGAATGTAATCAAATACCTGCCCCTGATCATCAGACAGTTTGACTACCCACTCCTCAACCAACGCTCTTTGTTGATTCCCTACCCCTACCCAACTCAGTAATGTCTTCTTTCATACCAGGGAGACCTGATTGGATAAACAGGAACCCTGACGGCGTAAACTACGATCAATTTCGACGAGGAAAAGATGGTAGGCCAGCTCTGGATCATGGGGATTCCTTTCAAAGTGATCCTTGCAAACGAGGTCTCTGAACTTGTCCCACAAGTTGCTCCAGGAGCCCCCATGTTATAAAGGAGAACAAAGAAAGAGCGGAGACTCGGGCCTGTCATGAATTCCGCAGCATCTTGCAACGCGTAGTCGTACTCATCTTCGTCTTCGACCAAACTGAGTTTCCGTGTGAGTTCCTGGAATGTGCGGACAGTTGGGTCCACCAAGTGACAGAAGATCGAGATAACCACGACAAGGAACAAACATAAGTAGAACACGAAGGTAGCGAAGCAAATTTGGCTAATGCTTAACTTGAGAGAGTTTCGGGTTTTTCAATCGAAAAATCTTAACCCTCTCAAGGGAGGCGTCAGGATTACGCTGCGAGTACCGCTGAACGTCTTGCCTGTTTTTTCAGGGTTTATACAAGCCTACATTTTTAAATCAGGTAGTTATGACATTGAGCAATTCGATTTCGAAACGCCCCCGTTGCAGCAGACCTGCATACTCGGCGAATTTCAAATGGAAAACAACATATTCAATCCAACATAGCGAGATTTGACATGTTTTAGTAAGCTCCATAAGAATAAACTGCACTTTAAGGCAAGAATGAAAAGAATTGTGGTTCTAGATTATGTCGGTCATATATTTAATAAAAATATAGCAGGATAATTCAAAAAGTATAATAATAAAGTATTTAATTTAACAATGCCTATATTGTTAAACTGTTAATACTGCATTACCGACTTAGTTCGAAGATTCAGAACTTATAGATTCTACTATAAGATACAGTATGATGGTAAGGAAGATTAGCGAGAACCTGTATTGCTGGATTAAAGAATCAAAACTGGAGACATAGGAAAATTTCGAAGATTTTCAACTTTATATGCATTTTCATGCTAAGAACTAGTTATTTTATTGGTGATTTGTAACATATATGCTGTAGAGATTATGTGTAGGACATTTCAGGCCTCTATATTTAATATGAAGCCAACTAGAGCTGGAAAAACGAAGGGAAATCTTCAAATATTTCAAATTCTAGAGCTATCTAAGGGTGAAGGGGACGAGATAGGGCAAAAAGTCATAGGACCAAAGTTGTAGATCGTGAAAAATCCGTGGCACATGGTGCAGTCTGTTTTTCGATAGGACCATCCGTTCGGCCACTAGAGCTCCAAATAACTTTATTTCAAAAAGCTTTTTTAGCGATTTTTAAATAATTTTTTTGAGGGGGTTAAAATTAAAAATTGCGAGTTCTGATAATTTTCCCAATATGTTCAGGCAATAAGGGAAGTGCGTGCAAAATTTCAAGTCTATAGGTCATCGGGAAGTGGAAAACAGTTCGTATACCTGAGTTACACCAGCGGTTGTATATATATTAGATAAATTTTTATCAGACTTTCATTAAATTTACGACTGAATAAAATTGTTTCCCCCTCGACGTCAAAACATCGGCTTTCCGCTTTAATTTGCAATCATCCAAGCTTCACAATGTCCTCACGAGCAACATACTTTATTTCAGACTCTTACTCAAGATACATAAACGTTTCATAAACTGTAAAATCTATTACAGAAATAAGGTATTTTCCTTTAACCATGAAGCATCATGATTTATGAGAATCAAACTCAAATAAATATGGCAAATATGAAAATTCTAGTCAACTATGTGGGAACAAAAAGAGGCATCTCAGTCCAGTGAGCGTTCAGACCAGCCGGGGACGCAAATCCCGTTGAAGGCTAACAAACTATGTTAGTATTAATGTACATCAGAAAATGTTGGCATCACCGATTCTAAATTGAATATAATTGTTAGATACATTTTTAGATAAATTACTTTGAAATGGCAACCTACCCAGGTAGGTATTTTAAGCCAAGAATGAATGACAGGTGAGAGTGAATGATGATTGTGGCGCGATCTGGTAGTCTTGTTTCTGACTAAGGCCGATATGTTCCTAAGACATGATGTATGTTAATTAATAGCCCAGCAGCCAATTTGTTGTTCTGAGGATTTTTGCAGAACTTGGATAGTAAAATAAAACTGCGATAAATACATGAGAAATAGGCCTAAACATTCAACATGCTGCCAACTTTTTTATTTCAGTATCACTTAACACGCAAAGTAAATTGATTACACACTAAAAGCGTTTCAGGTGTTTACAGTAAAAATGCTGATTGGCTTTTCAAATGTTTAGAGGCTCAAGGAAGTAAACCAAAAACCTAGCAATAAAATATGTTAAAGTATCTATAGAATTTAAAAGAATGAAAAGCCATTCAAAGCAACACCTTTATACATACAGGAGCCAACGTGCAATTTCATTCGTCTGTAGTATTTTACATAATTTATACAATTTAAAGTTGCATCCAATTTCATTAACATATTGTCTCTGAAATTATTCTTCCAAACTTCACTCAGAAATGAAGCGCCGAGTTTGAACTGCAGCTTGTTGTCCAAATATATAACTTTAGGTGTGCCTCTTCTACTGACGAACCGAGTTAAAGCGAGTAAGAATTCATTTGTGGTCATGTCAATCACTAATTCAAAGTGAATCGCCCTAACATGTGAAAATAATTCCATAGACTTTTCTTGTTTCTCCAGTGTGGTAATTTTTTTAGCATATAAAGGACCAAAATAATCAAGACCAGTATATGAAAAAGGAAGTTATATGGTGACACGTTCTGAAGGGAGCGGAGGCATAGGAGGTAGTTTATAGGGTCCACCATCCCATCGTTTGCACGTTAAGCATTTTCTTAAGATACCGGTTACTTGAGATCTTCCTTGTATAATCCAATAATCATTACTTATTTCTGATAGCGTATGATGTACTCCAATATGTTGTATTTTTTTCATGACAGTGCCGCATAATCAAAAGAAGTGAAGTTATCATTTTTTGGTAATAGTTTATTTTTTATAGGATATTTCATATCCGGCGAAATATCAGCATTTTGAAGACCTCTACATCTTAATATGTCTTTTTCATCAATAAATAGTCCCAATTGCTTCTGGGGAGGATCGGTCTTGCCAAGCTCCAGATTTATAATTGTATTTCCAAAGTATTTTCGCTGAATGACTCTTTCCCAATGGAAAGAAGATTTTTCTAGTTCTTCTCGTTGTACAGTTTTAGATAGTGAAGATTTTGGACGCTTCTTACGTACATCGCTCACAATATGATTTGGTTCTTAGTAATTTATCTAAATGTGGGAACTTGGTAATGTCGATTCCAAAAGGCGATTCTTCGATTGTGCTCTGAGAATCAGGGATTAACGCTGAAACTTCTTTTTGAGGATCATATTAAGTCGATGGTTTGGGAAACAAGTATATTACTTCCTAATGTTAGATCCTCAGTTATGGAAGTAGGTTCATTTAAATAACATTGAGGCCACTCTTTCTCAGTTAGCTCTAGAAAATCGGGTCCTGACCATTACAATTGATTGGACTCAAGCTCCGCGGCAGTCCAAGAATTGCTAAGTCTGACGGATTTAAACATGACGGTATATATCGAAATTTCATATCAGTGTTTGATTTAATTTCTGATATTCTTCGCTCAACAAACTTTGGCAAAAGTTTAGTGGTATTGAACCAGTGCAGAATACATTGCGAGTCTGTCCATAATATTTTCCGTGTTATACATCGCTTGAGAGTAGTTTCCACAGACCTAAGAGATCTTGACCCAATCAGGTCATTTATTTATTTATTTATTTATTTATCAACGGCAATGCCAATACATATATAACAATAATACAAGAGGTGGTATGACAGATCGACAGTTCACTGCAACACAAACAACACTAATGAGCAATAAAACATATAAGAGAATGAGCATATAAATAAAGAATAAATAACTTACAATAAGATGCTATAAATAAATACCAGGATGAGCAAATAGGCAATAACAATCTTAAACATTTGAAAAATGAAACACAACTTATAAGTTGGACAAAGTTGAAAACAACACCAATTTGACCTTATTAAAAAAACAGACTAAAAAATTTAATATACGAAAAAGAAAGAAATTACAATGGCAAAGGCAGACAAATGTTATAATCAGCAACAATAACAATTGATTAAACTAAAATAACCAACCCTACAACACTGAGAATTATAGAGAAAACTTGATCAAGTATGCACAGTAAACAATAAATAATTGCAATACAAACATTCGTAGCTGAAAGCATGAGAAACAAGCACAAAAATATATATATGCAAAGAAAAAAATAATGTGGCAGACATGCAAAATTTAAACAGCAACATTTTAGTTAACAAGGACTAACAAAGAGTAAACAAATTCATGCCTCAAACTAAATCTGTACAAACAATAAAGGTAACATATAGAAGAGAGAGTTGCAAAGGCACATTAAATTTGAGAAAACTAATATTGATTGGTAACAGAAACTCTCACTTTCTTCTTGAAGCTTTGTAGACTGTCATTAAAGAAGTCGACCTCACTTGAGACTGAATTGCCAAGACGATGTAATCTTGCAATCGGGCTGGACATCAGGTAGTTTGTCCTGTAGTAATATTGGTGGAAGAGATCAGTAGACCTTGTTCGAGCCTCGGTATAGTTATTCCTTTTTTGATTTCGGGGTCAAGTGGCTTTTAGAGAACATAAGTACCGTCTTAATGGGAGATCCGTTTCCAATAAGTCGTAAATAAACTGCAGTCGCATAACAGTCTTTAGATGCATCAGTGAAGCAATGGAGTTCCAAAACATCACAAGTTAGTCCAATGTATCTTGGAAAACGGAAATTATGAATATCATGTAGGTCCTCTTAGATTCTTTTCCATTCATCAGTGATTACTGGATCAAATATTTGATCCAACTCAATGCCCACTTTCCATAGTTTTTTTAATAAAACATTTAGCTTTTAAGATTACAGGATTGAAAATACCTCAGCGATCAAAAATTGATGAAACCAAAGAATTGATTCAAGACCAAGAATCCATAATCATTTGTTATTGCTGATAACGTGTGATGTACTCCAATATGTTGTAGTTTTTCATGACAGTGCCGTATAATCAAAAGAAGTGAATTTAATAAAAAAGTCGTTTAGTCGTTATTGGTTGGTCAAAGTTCAATGGTTTGACAGACAGAGTAACCTGTACCGTATCCCATTTCAGTCCAATAAGCAGACATTATTCTCATTTTCAGTTGAGACCCTACTTTCGGGAATTGATGACATGAATATCTTGGAGTTTGAACTCCATCCCCTTAAATTCATACTACTGGGTGTCCCAAAAAAACAGGGACACTTTTAAAATGTTATTACTCAGCTGTTATAATGGCTGGGGAGTTCATTGTTGCGGCAAATGAATGTTTATTTGTTGCCATTTGGTGTATAGTTACCGTGGATCATCAATGGTTACCGCAACATCGTGCCTTTGTCATAGACTTTTTTCAAGAGTAATGAGTCTTTCATTTCTACTCAACGTCAGTTTCGTGTTCACTTCAACGTCGGCCGTCATGGTGTAACCAATGATTCATTGGTGTAACCCCAAACCGAAAAAAAACTATTCAAAGATGGGTAATTAATCTCCGGAACACGGCTTCTGCACTCAAAATCAAACCTAGTGGGAGGCTTCGGTCTGTTCTAACACCGTAAAACGTTGAAAGCGTACGCGCGAGTGTGCTGCGTAGTCCTAAGCGGTCAGCTCGAAGACAGTCAATGGCTTTGCGATCCTCGAACTTGACCTCTTGTGACTGTTGGCTGTGGGGCTATCTTAAGAGTAAAGTCTTTGTTTCTAAGCCCCAGAACATAGTCGAACTGAAGCGGTGCATAAGAAGCGAGATCGCTGCGATTCCTCAGACAATGTTGTGAAAGATTACAGCAAGTATGCAGAAAAGATGGGAGGCCTGTGTGGATATGGAGGGACGATACCTGAGGGACATCATCTTCCATAAGTAAAAATTGCAATACAGTGTGAATATTTTGGTGTGATTTGTAACATTAAACCATGTTTAGTTATTGAGTAATTCCATTTTTAAAATATCCCTGTTTTTTTGGTCCACCCCGTAGCTTGTTTGAAAACATTTTTCATTGTTTGAAAAAGAGAAATTCCACCTTGATCGGTTTGAGATCCAGATATCATATTATCAACGTAAAACGAGTGTTTCAGCTGCTCCGTTTCCTCTGAAAGTTGACACTGAGACAAATGGTGTTGAATGTCGCATTTAAGAGAAAGGTTCTGGAAATTACACCAAATGGTACCCTACAAAATCTAAACTTTTCAATGTTGTTTGTAACGTGATATTTTTCACCAGTTGCCCGTTTGGAGATTCGGGCTGATCAACCGAATTATTTAACAACACCAGTGTTGTTGCGCGCCCAAGACTGCTCCTCAATTCACTGATGAAAAATAATTATGTTATACAGTACATATTTTGCCTGTGTCGACGAAATTATACCCCGGGTCTAGAACCTTCAATGGAACAAACACTGCGTAAGGTCTGTGTTTGTGGTGTCCGAATGTTGGTGATTGGTGGAAAATAGTTTATTTGAATTTTCATGTTAAGTTAGGAAAAGTTTTAAGCCGAAATATGAGTACTCGGACAACAGATTTTACGACCAACGGCCGGCAAGGGAACAGCTTCTTCAGGATCGAATACGGCTACATCTTCAGTTTTGGCAGTAATTTAAACCCTTGAGGGAAATGCCTGCCATCTCGTCGCTGCCATCTTGAGACGCCGCCTGGCCTACCCCACCACCTGGTATCATCGCAGCAGCCCCTTCTACTCTTCTACCCTTCTGCTTCTGGACTTTCGGACTGGCTGACCGTTGTATTTCTGAACTTCTGGATTTCTGGATCTCCTGAACTTCTAGTCTTCGAGTCATGGACCAGCCCACCGGATTGGAGATATGATGGGCTTCGGATGTTTCACTGGGACGCTGTGCTGTACCGAAAAGTCACCCAACCTCTCATTTTATTTTTTTCTAAATTTAGTGATCTTTTCACAACAATAATCTTAACCGCCCAGCAGTACTCTTGGCTAATAATTTATTAATGTATTATAAGGTTTTTCTGTGTTTAATGAAATGTTTTGCGAATGTTAATGTGTATGTAGGTAGGCCTAATACTTTGTGCTATTTTTGGGTGGCCACCATGCTGTCTTGTATTTATTCTGAATATGTTTCCGGCCTAGTGGACCAAAATTGAACTGATTTCAGGCAATTTGGCCCAAGCTATCTAGGCCTATATGTAAGGCCTTGAAAAAGGAGGTAGCCGCTGCAAGACGCATGGCGAATGCTGAGCATATATCTGGAGCTGATAATAAGCCAAGGGCAATGTGGGAGGTCGTTCGCAGGGAAACAGGGAAATTGCTTCAAAATCACAATGGAAATGTCACTCTGAATGTAGATGGAAATAAAATCAGTGATCCAGAAAAAGTGGCGTCAACCTTCAACAACTTTTTTATAAATTTGGCTGGAAATCTCAGTCCGAATGAAAATTTTGTTTCTGACTTTCTTAACAGAAATTCAAAATCTAATGACAGCTCAATGTTTCTCCATCCTACAGATCCAAATGAAGTGTATAACGGGATTATGACCTTGAGGAACTCCAGATCAGTTGCCTGGGATGGTGTCCCAACCTCAGATTTGAAGTCATCAGCTCATATCATTGCGAAACCCCTTACCGATATCATAAAACAATCTTTTGAATTAGGTGAGTTTCCAGAGAAACTTAAATACACGCATATCAAGCCCCTATTCAAAAAGAAAGACAAAACTTATTTGACAAATTATCGTCCGATTGCTCTTTTACCGATTTGGTCAAACATCTTGGAGAAAATTTTCCTTTCAAGACTTCTTGTTTTTCTTGATAACTTTAAGATTCTCACGAACTGTCAATTCCGTTTTCGTAAAAAATCTCCCACAACTCATGCCATTTTCACATTCATTGAATCCATCTTAGAGTCACTAGATAATAGGGGGCACGTAGTCTCCGTACTATGTGATCTCTCAAAAGCTTTCGATTGTGTCAGTCGATTGTGTCTTGCTACATAAATTGGAGTTCTTTGGAATCCGAGGCAAACCTAAAGATTGGCTTACGTCTTATTTTCATTCCAGAAAACAAAGGGTAGTATATTCAGATGCTCATGGAATTAGTCACCATTCGACATGAGAAGTAAATGATAAGGGGGTTCCTCAAGGCTCCGTTCTTGGGCCCATTCTTTTCCTGCTCTATATGAACGATCTCCCGCTTGCATTCACAGATACATCGGCCATACTTTTTGCTGTTTACACTACCATTACAGTGTCACATCCGGATAGAGCTCAGCTAGAAGGGGTGGTCGATGTGTCTTTGCAACAGGCAAACAGTGGTTCACGTCGAATGGTCTAATGATAAACAAATCAAAAAGTCAGCTTATGCATTTTGCTACCAGACCAAGTATCCATCTAGACCTCAAAATTTCGGACATGGACACTGTCTATTCTGCGAGGTTTCTTGGTGTCGTGGTGGACAGAAACATCAACTAAAAGGATCATGTTTCATTTCTTGTTAGTAAGCTCCAATCGGTATGTTTCATGATCAAAGTATTGGCGCCAATTGTTGATCATGAGACACTAATGACTGTCTACTTCGCCCAAGTTTATCCGCACCTGAGGTACGGTGTGGTCTTCTGGGGAGACTCAGTGGATTCGGGTAGAGTTTTTAAAATCCAAAAGAAGATCATCAGAGCCATGTTTCAGCTGCAGTACCGGCAATCTTGTAGACTACACTTCATCAGTTCTAAAATTCTTCCCCTTCCCTCTCTGTACATCTTTGAATTAATGTGTTTCATTAAATCCAATCCAGATCTTTTCTCAAAAAAGCCAAATTACACATACATACCAGCTGAGGCATGACATCCTTCACTACCCGATCCACCGCCTAACCCTCTATGAAAAGGGAGCCTATTACTCTGCATTGAAGTTGTTCAATGGGCTCCCTGAACCAATCAAACAAGAGCACGATTCAAAGAGGTTTAGGCTCTCCCTGAGGAACCATCTCACGAGTCGGGCGTACTACTCTGTGAAAGAGTACATTTCAAATAACTCTTGACATGAAACTTTGTGTATGTAGAGAGTTGTCTACATTTTTTGTAAATTGTTTATTTTAATTACTTATAATTAGGACATTGTAAATTTGACAAGTCATTTGTTTACTTAGCCTATAGCTTAAAAATGTAAACCAATGTGACACTTGTAAGTAAATAAATAAATAAGTATTATCACTCAGAAGTTTAACTTTTGAAGCAAGACTCTTGGACATAGAAGATCGCTGACTCCCGGTGTCAAACAAAACTCGAGCAGGCTCGGTCAAACCTTTTTCGGTAAGTTCAATCTATGCAGTTTGCAAAATTACATTTTCATCGGCAGAAACGAAGGAAATGTCATAAGAAAAAGTGGAATTTTCAGCTGAAGTTTCATTTGATTTAGTTTGTTGTGAAAACTCTTCAGAACAGAGACTCCTATGTTGGTTTTTTCTTTGCTTACAACATACACATGGCCTATTTACTTGGCAGTCTTTTAAATTATGACCGCCTATCTAACAAATAAAGTACAAACCTTTTACCTTACCTTTTCTCTCGTCGACCTTACACATTTGTCTTACACATTGTATTATATAATTTTCATATAATATATCGTTTTAGCCACACCAGGTGCATAAGTTTAGAGACTAACTTTTAGTGTCATATACATAAGAAAGAATCAAGGAACATTTCGTAATAAATCATGTTAAACAATAGAAGAATCATCACTGAAAATTAGTATTTAAAAACTATTTTATTTATTAATATCATTATTTAACAGTGAAACGTGAATCACACCATAAAAAGCTAATGTACTGTATTTCGATACATTTCTTTATATTTAAAAATGTAAAATTCTAAAAATAAACTTTCAAACAACAATTTACATGATTGTTGTAAAAGGTGGTCGAATCGCATTCGTAGTTACTTCGTGGTAGCACCTTAGTTACTTTAAACCTTAACTGAAGCTATATTCTTTATAAATCAACAACCCTTCATTCCCCCATTCTGTAACATACAGAATGATAATATTCAAATTGATGAGTTTATTGAACTCTGTTTTGACACAACTCTGAGTACAGATCTTTAGATTTCGTAATTTGTCAATGACTTGACTACAACAATACTATATACTCTAATGTTTATTTAGAAATATAAATTTCTGTGATGGTAGTGACCTTTTTTAATAGACATGGGGCCTATGTATGTCTGGCCGAGGAAGATGTTTAGTACTATCAATTAATATTATTGAATTCTTTATAGTATTAGAAGAAGAAAGGGTGGCTACCGTCACAAAAATCAACCGTAACAAATTAAAAATACACTTTTGTTGCAATGGCATATTTAGTGTTTAAAAATTGTTCCACGTGACCGAGACTGCGGCCAGGCTGCCGACATTACAAGGTGGCTTCCCGCCTGCAGTGTCGCCAACATTACAGTTAACCCTCTCGCCAATTACACGCCCCTCGTTACGTCGTCTCGACCCTAATTTTCTGTAAGCCTCAATATGGTACGTGTCCTCCAACAAGTGTCTTGCGGCACAAATACCAACTATGGATTGTCAACTTATGATAACGGTTTTATTAGAGATTTCCAGTTCTCTGAAAAAAGTATGGGAAAACATAACGTTAAATTAGCAAGAGTAGAGACATAGGCAAGTGACAGTGTTACAGTCATGTATTTGGTGTCATTCAATTAGGTGCCTGAAGGACTGTAACTACCAGATTTAAATTACGATCTAGTAAATTATAAGAGAGACATTTTCGACATATTTAGAGTTTTCAAATTTTTTGCGGGTTTCGAGAATGAATAATTTTTTTTCAATGTAAAAAATAATCAAAAAACTTTAAGATATTCTTTTTTAGAACCTAAATGCCAAGTTTCATCGAAATCGGTTGATAAATAAAAATGAAATAAAAGTTTCAATAATCCCGAAACAAAAAAATCAATTTTCTCTGAAACCGGTTGACGTTATCTTATAGTTTAATATGATGTTTAAAAAAATACTAAATAGCTGCAATTGAATTTTTATGAAAGATAATAGTTTTTGGGGAATTTAATTTTAGTTGATCTTTTCAGCACTTTCAATTTCATAACTTTTGATCATGAATCTGCGGTAGTGTTATTTCATTTGGCGTATAAAGTAGAATCTACGAAGTCGTCACATCCTAATTACTCGGCTACCTATCATACGATTCATTTATTTAGATGTCGTTTCATTTGTCTACGAATTATTCATTTTTGGTTAAACTATAAAATATTTCCTCCATACTACGGGTTTCATAACATTTGACATCAACGTTTTTAACTGGCCGCCACCTTAGAATGCTACAGTTGTTTTCAATCTCAAATACAAAATCGTACGATATTTGATGAATCTCCCGTGTATGAAGCTCTAGTTATAATTGAAAGTATTAATAACCGATTCCTATTTATAGCTTATGATTTTTTATAATTAATTGAGTGAAATCTTTAATTTAACCCATAAGAACTAATAGAGTGGAAGTTATAGAACGACAAGGTGGTTAAATTAAGTAAAAATACCGTAAAAGTTAATAAGTGACAATCGTGTGAAAAATCAATAGGAAATAATCGTTTTATTGATCGTTTTAGCGAATTTCCCCTATAGGGAGGAAGCTATTTCCGTAGGTCTCATGGTAAGACCTAAGCCCGAGACTATGATAACTTTTCGTTTTGGGGCCACCAGAAGCAAAAAAAAACACCATTCGTTCGAATTTATGTATATATATATATATATATATATATATATATATTCGTCTGTTAGCACTATAGCGGCCGTAAAAATGGTCCAATCTTAATGAAAATTGGTACAGACGTGTTAAGTGGTAATCACTCGGACGAGTTCGTGAACCAGCCCGATCGGACCAACGGAAGGGGGGGGTAAAGGGGGATAAACCCCCTCAAAAATTGGGTTTTTGAGTTTTTTACATAGAAAAATAAAATTTATTGAATTTTTGTTGGCACCATTGAATTCAGCTTAAAAAAACAAACAATTTAGTATATTCAATCACTGCTCTATGTACATTGGTTACCGAGATATTGAATGTGGTAAACACAGAACGTTGTCCCAATGTTAACCTTATGGGAAATAAGTAAAATTCTATATCTCGGTTATTTCTCAACATATCTGGATAACATTTGGTAAATAGCTTCTTCTAGTTCAGATCTACTAAATATTGAATTAAAACCACCCAGTTGTAATATACCTGTATCAGCAAACCTGCATACTCATTCCTCATGTTATTCTTATGGAGCTTACCAAAACATGTCAAATCTCGCTATGTTGGATTGAAATATGTCCTTTTGCATTTGGAATTCGCTGAGTATGCAGGTCTGCTGCAACGGGGGTATTACTTGAATTATCTTTTACATCAGCATTGCCCACTTCAAAAAAATTTCATGTTACTTTATATCTTCTTTGTTTGAAATTCATTGTTGGTGATGGTGATTTTATATTTTGATTAGGATTTTTGCGGACATTTGCCATCACTGATTAGTAAAAAACAAGTTTCACCTTCAAGTTTCAAGTTAGTGAAACTTGTTTTTTAGTAATCAGTGATGGCAAATGTCCGCAAAAATCCTAATCAAAATACTTTATATCTTGTTTTTTTTAATTCGTCGTACCTTAACTTTTTTTCTGCTCGGTCTAGCTTCAAAGCCTGGATCATCTTAAACAACGATAACGTTGCATTTTCTATTACAAGAGCCGAAGCAATTTCGCTGAACGGTCAAGGGAGCTTTGGACCACTCGTAACTTGGAAGGCCTTACAGGGAACGTAAATAGGCCCAAGTGGCCACCATACTTCGTTTTTGCCAGTAATTACATTTTTATCATAATCTTCAAATGTGATTTAAGAAGTAAGAGTAAATATATTTAAAGGAATAAATAGTTATTTACAAGTGAAAACCATACCAATTTATCCTTTATTAATTAAGTATTAAACTATGGTTGATAACTCGTGCAAATCATATTATACCAAGATATCGTTTATCCAACTGTTACTTGTTGGATCACAAATTTTTATGTCTTTTAATGGGCTACACAATATAGATAGCCCTAATGTTAAAATTAATTGCTAATCACTAAATACAATGGTATTATAAAGTGAACCCTCAGAGGATTATATAAAGAAAAATAAATAAATTTCACTAATGAATATTGTAACATTTTAATAAACAAAATTAAAAAACTGAACTGTACAAAAATGTAAACAGAAGAAAAACCCATGAACAGGTGATACAGAAAGTAAAGTGAATTAGGGATGAATATTATTTTTCTCTAACTCCACCCCTAAATGGTTGTCCACTTTCTTTAGTTCAATTGAATTCAACAGTGCATGATGCCTTGGGCCAGGAACTCCTTTGGTTAAAATGTCTGCCGGCATTTCTTCTGTTGGAATATATCGTAGCAGAACGTCTCCATTTTCTACAGCTTCTCTTATGAAATGGTTTCTTATATCGGTGTGTTTAGTTCTTCGGTTTAAGACGTGATTTGATGATACCTTTTGTGCAGATTGATTATCATTGTAAATCATTACTGCATCCATCTTTCCTAAAAGTTCCGTCAATACACTTCGCAAAAACTTATCTTCTTTTGCTCCAACACTTAGTGCACGTGTGGCTTCTGTACTTGACAATGCCACCGTGCGTTGTTTTCGACTCTCCCAACTAATGGCCCATTTGCCAGCTTGAAGATGTATCCCGTGTAAGAACGTCTATCTTTTTTGTCACTAGCCCAGTCGGCATTAACGTAAGCTTTTATTTCAAGACCTCCTGATTTTTCATACACAATACCCATATCAATAGTTCCTTTCAGGTATCTCAAGATTCGTTTAGCCGCCTTCCATAGCAGTTGTTAAACTGGCTATAGCTAACTGCATGAGCAATATCTGGTCTACAATTAACGGCCAGATACATCAGACTTCCTAAAAAGCATTTGACATGATTTTTTCACTAGTCGATTTCTCTTTTTTGAGAAATAGTCCAGCCTCTAACGGAGTGTTCATAGGTTTGCAGTCACTCATTTCAAAATTTTCCAGCAAGTTTTGTATATAAACTGACTGATCTAGACTCAAATAGACCTTCCCTCTCTTCATCCTCATTTCAATGATACGTTGAAAAACCTATTATGGACCTATTATTATGGGCCCTATTACCTGGGCCCATAACCTATTATAAAATGAACCCCAGAGGATTACATAAGGAAAAATTAATAAATTTCACTAAAATATCATAACATTTTAATCAAACAAAATTCAAAACTGAACTAAATAAAAAATGTAAACAGAAGAAAATAAAAACATATGAAAAGGTGATACAGAAAGTAAAGTGAACTAGGGATAAACATTATTTTTCTCTAACAAATGGTTATGTCCTACCAACTCTACCATATTGCTGCATTTTCAGCGCTCCATAATGCACGCCTAAATTGTTATATGGAAATAAAATGTCAAACAAATATTAGTAGTTGATCTTTAATGGTTAGAAAATAATGAAGAGATAGAAGTAAGCAGTTATTGCATCGTCGAACCGTTTGTTTTGGAGTACTAAATGTATTAGCATATGGTTGAAGCAATGATTACTGGAATCAGTGACCCTTGAACCGACTACTTGGCCTGATGGAAGGCCAATCAGCAAATGGCAACATCAACAAATGAAAGCTTTACTCGGAACATTGCAAATTGATTGTGAATCTCGTTCACTGATAGGCGCTAGCGACAATATTATAGTATAAACTGATGTATACTTGAATGTTTTGGTTTTTTATAAAATTCACAGTAATTTTCTAGCGCCAGTAGATTATTTCGTTGGAATTCTAAGAGTTTTATCCTTAACCATTGAGATGTTTAAAAATGTTTGATGTAAAATAATTACATTCATATTTTACTTATGTCCGATCCATCTTTATTCACCAATTATCCATTTATATAATTACAAACTCCGACACTGGTTAACAAAGGAACTAGTTGATACTAGTTAATAGAAAAAAAGGGATCAGTATAAGTAATATCAAAGCTTCCAATCATAAGACACCGATTATTACATGAGTACAATATTTAAAATGTTTACGCAAACTTGACCTCAAATATCATCCCAATAGGGTTCGCTTTATAGCTAGTTGTGTAATTCCTTGGATAATATTGATTTTAATTACAAATCAATTTTCCAGCACCACTGCCGACTGGGTATCCTCGACCAGGTGCCTGGATCGATCTTGTCACAAAAATTGACTACTTCATAACAATGTTTAGGTTTTCAGTAACCTGTATTTTATGTAAACGTTACCTTTTTATATATACCGATTCGATGTATTTACTTTTCTGTAATTCGTATTTTAAACGATTATTGAGTTAGTAACAATGCAGTAGCAATTTACTCTGTCGAATGAGTCGTTAATGACCGAAACCACTGCCAACAAACGCTGCAGACAGCTTAATCAGTTCAACAAACATTTGACGAAAACTTTACATGGAAGTACACCGAGTCCCAAAAATAACAAATCAATTTAAAAACCTAATAAAAGCTGTTTACGCAAACATAGCCAATTTCGTAGGTGATCATGTGATAACTGAACTCATAAAGTTCATTAGAATGTTATTTGTATATATCTACTGACTCACTTTCGTTACTCATACCTTTAAACTAAAATAAAATCAATAAACACTAAGATACAATACAGTCGTAAGATGACATTATTGGTCCCAGGACCGGTCAACCTGTCATGCCTGTTATTTACTGAATGGAGCAACGGCATTACATTAGCGTTTATTTACTAACGATATTGGAAGAATCTTTATAAGTTTAGGTATAGAGTCCTCTGCAACATTGGCTACGTTTGTCTGCGGGTTTAATTAGGTTTTAAAATTGATCAGTTTTTTTGGGACACGGTATATATTATAATGAACTTAAGGTGTGAATATAAATGACTGTGTAACTAAAACTGGGTTTAAATACAGAAACATATCCATAGAGTTTTCTAATAAATGCTATTTAGAACCTTTACAAGTTAGCATGATATTAAAATTATAGAACCTGCGAAGATAAAGGGTGTAGGATTATTTATATATCATTTAAAAAATCTTGTTCAACACCGCTGCGTTTGATACAAAAATATTAAAACTATAATTCATTTTCCACTTTGCCTATATGGCTTATAATTCAATACATGTTTCATTCATGTATTGTATTCTTTACGCAAAACTACACAGCAAACTTTGAAAAATATGTAACCCTCTTCTAAACCTTACAAAAATGCCGACGACTTAATGGTATAATTTTAAATTATTACTATCACGGGATGCAAGAAACCAAATAACTGATATTTTTTATTTCGAAACAAAAACATCTTAATGGTAGTCAAAAGTACGTGCATTACCTTTGTCTTGGAAACTTCAACAGTATACTAATTTAACAGTTATCAAGATATAATCTTGCAGATATGAAGTTATTCCAAAATGTTTCTTGTTTAAACCTGTTGAAGTTATACCAAATGGCGTGAAATTTAAATTGCCCTTTTAACTAAAAAAAAATATAGTTAAATGAATATACAAATAGTGTGTTAACGAGAAAAGCGTCAAAATTGCAATACAATGTTGCCAGTTATTTGTAGAGCTGGCCTGATGACCTCATTGCTGCCTCTTTCTGATTTAAATTGCGTTCTTAGTGCCATAGGAATTAAGAAAATAATGAATCTCGCTATTAACAGAGAAAATCTTATCAAACAGGGCAGGCTCAGACAAAGTTTGTGCCAATAGGTATGAGTGCATATCTTACGATGTTATGGAGCACATGTCTTTACAAACATGCATTATCACTCATTATTTGCTGGTTAAGGGCAATTTCAATTTTACGCCATTTGTTATAATTTCAACAGGGTTAAACAAGAAATTTTTGGAAAAACATTATGTCTGAAAGATTATCTCTTTAAAATTATTGGTGGATTAAACCATCCACTTTAACTGGTGGATTATCTTTCTTACTTGGTGGTAATGGTTGTAGTTTATGGAACCACACAATTTAGGGTTTTTAGTAGATGTTATATGCTTATTTATATGCTTAACCAGCTGGAAGAAAGTTGAGTTTCACCCATTAATTTATCCACGAGTGCAAGGGAAGCAAAACAAAATAAAACCCAAGCTTAATGCTACCCAAAATAAAGATCCCTAAACCCCTTGAAACCTTATGTTAGCTTTTGAATGTTCATATGCCCACTAACTCATTCCAGATTGCGAATAAAAAGCCTTTTGCATATGTGTAGTAAACGCATCATAAAGCTTAAGTTAAACATATATGCACGCATTATATTTTGTACTCACGAAGTTAAACTCCAGACGGATAACCGACATAGAGAGCTACATCCACCAGGTGGGGAGGCTGCTGCAGTCAGGCCAATAACCGGCTTTGTTCTATTCACGCCTCAGTAGATCAGTTTTTCATTACCTTGCAGTTGTCAACGCCGCAGTCTCCAGCGTCTACTGCAGACTCATCCTTACTTCTCCAATAAATCGCATTTCGTTTAAGGTTTTGTTTTACTTTTATCGATATTTTATGCGGAAACTATTTTATTAACACGATCGGACCTGGATTCCTGAAAAGTATTGTTTAGCTATTCAAAATATTGAAACGAGTAACGTTATATCTAATTAATGTTTGACACTTATGTTTGACACTTTATGTTGACTCGATAATAATATATGCCTTTAAATATTACTTAGTCAACCTATGTTAAGCTACATAAAATTTGCATCCGGTGTTCGGCAGAAAATACCTTTCATTTCATAAGCATACAACTCGGTCTGATCTTTCTTATTCTCTCATGTAATTAAAATGAAAGATATACTCCAAGTTAATAGTGAAATCAAATTTTTTAGTATAGTAGAGCACAAATGTTAAAAATCAAGAAGCTATTTCTATTTAATTCATGAGAATGATAATCATCTAAATTATCGCAGTTTTCAGTTTTCTCAACCCGTAAAATAAAAAGTTGACATGATCTTTCACCAAGCTTCCTTCAAAAATTCATTGGTAGTAAGGATTCGTTAAAATGATATCGCCTCACATCGAGCTGTATATTGCGCTGTCATAATAAGGCCCATTTAGCATACGCTGTCTAAAATCTAAGACAATAATCATCAGCTGTTGCTGGTCAGAGGTCAGAGCGTCACCTGTGGTGGTCTGATTAACGATCTCACTGATTGATGGTCTCGCGTTGACAATTTGCCAAACCGTTAGTCCGTTGAAAAATTATTCATAGCTTTTTCATTCATATCATCCATAAGGATCAATCCAAATATATCATTAATCTTTTTAAGAAACAGAATATTGTCTAATAGTATTAATTTATCGTTTCCACCCTTTAATATTTAATCTTAAGACGGTGGCCTTATTAGAAAGCTGTTTACCCCCGTGGTCATAAGTATCCTAAAGAAAAGTCTTCTCTAACAAACTACCTTCAGATATTTTTCCCTGATCTTTTTATTGATAATAGATAATTATTTTTTCTTATAAATAATAGTTCAAAATTTGATTTTTACTTTTTAAAATTCTATATAATGAAAATGTTTTTTCAGTGCTTGATAAAAATAATAATTTGAGTTTTAATTTACGTTTGGATAAAAAGACGGTAAAAGTAAAAACAAATAAAATTAATGAAATCCAGGGTTCCCTCCGTAAATTAGCTTATAGCTATATAAAATACCTTTCATTTTTTAAACAGCACTTAAAATCAAATTTAAAAATTTGTAAGCTCTAATCTGATATTTGCTTGCACGTGCCATTAATCTTAGCCCTCAACGTGAATACTGAGCGAACCTTCGCTAACAGAGAGGTTAGGGCACAGAAGATCCTATCTCGCACAGTGGACAGTGGAGGAGGCCGCTGAATCAGTGGCCGGTGTCAGAACCATTAGCGCGTCAATCAGTAATGCGCCTGACTCGAGCCTCGGCAATCAGATGATGACGGCTCCCTACTGTCAACTTCAGCGAGCAAACCTGTTGGACTTACATCTGTCCTGAATGTTAATACTTGAAGCACGTTAAAAGGTTAAGTTGTCTACCAGTTCAACTTTCAATTTGCAATTATTTTTATATTCTTCACTGTTGCACGAGTTAAGTTTACACTTGTGAATACTTGTTTGTTTACTCGCTTGATTGTACAATAATCTCATAGGAGTTTCCGAGAATGACCTTCAAATTTTGGAAATAAGTCACATTTGCTAAAAAGAATTTGCAGTTCACTTGGCCAGTTAAAATTTAATAACACAGTGAAGAATTTAAAATCGGGGATTATGGATTGCTATCTTAACGACAAACTAAACAGCGTAAAAAATTAAGTAATCATGAATCAAACTACAACCATCTTAGCCATTGAGAAATGTAATTTCAGCGTTTGGGAAGATTGCATGGAGTAATAAAAATTGTATTTATAATTTTTATAACATTTGACTTGTTATTAGCATTTGGTTAACTTAGTTGAACGGATTATTACCGAGTAAGGCTCGGTCCCAACACACCTATATAATCGAACGTAACAAAGTTAAACGATGGATTTATGGTAATTAATTTAGAAACATACACATGTGAAACGCATGTTAAATAATTTTGAAACATTTCCAAACACATAAGCTATATCTTATCAAAATCAAGCTATTCGGGTACATTGCAACTGACCGTCACAGGGTCCTGTCGCTCGGCAGCGGCTTTGCTTTCTTGTACCCCCGAACGTACATCACCCGGCCCGCCTTGCCGCTCCACTGCGCTGCGATCACTTCCTATCTCGCCAGATTTATGCCTCAATTGTTGCTTATCACAGAACCGTCAGTGTTTAAAATTACTGCTTCACCGTTCGTTGGTCATGAAAAACGTCAAGCACTGTACGAGGGATGCCTTTATTTATAAGAAACCCGACGAAAAAAGTAACTTTATTTCGTATGTGTAGAAAATAACTAAGTTAACACTTTGGATAAGTGATATTTAAGTTGATAATTAAATTCCTATTATTTTGTGTATTTTCATAGTTGTACTGGTTTTTCGAACGTATAAATGTTGTATCGTATTTCTGTTACGTTTTATTTTATGCCTAATTATTTCTTTTCTTCTGTATATTACTCAACATTATGCAATATTTTTTCAAATGAAAATTGTTTTTTAAAAACATTAAGTTATTGATGAGTAAGATAAAAATAATTGAATGATATTATTTGAGAGTCTCGTATATCAACATCAACAAATCAATATGTGTGTTGTGCACTGGGTGTGTGTGGATAGGGGTATAAGTTCTTACCACTTTTGTTTTTGATTGATTTCTTATACAACTCAGCATCCAAAATCTACAAGTGGTGAAGGTGAGTTTTGTACTCGGCCAAGTACATGCCAAGAATTCACGTTTTCATTTAAACATGAATTCTGTCAAGTGCAAGTGGAATTGATGCTCCAAGTTCCCAAATATTTGCTCCTTGGTCCTTTGCACGCTCCATTTTATAATCTTTACATTTCTTTGCGAATTTACTCCTGTATCAGGATCGACAAAGCTGTAGGTGTGAAGTTTGTGATGCCCTTAAAAGTGAAGGTATGTTCGCCAACATTTGTTCATATTTGTTTTGCCCGGAAGGATATGAGATCCTTTAACTAGTAGGCAACGAAATTTTATGGTGGCTACAGGGACGATGGGCATTGCACTGTCGTCTCTTTAAATTACGCCGAACCCATTTCCCTTCAACTAACTTTCCTCGGCTATCTTTTTTTTTATCAATTTTCGCCTCATCAATTTATACAATGGTCCATTGGCCAACAATTGGTTGTGGATTACCGGATAAATTGTGGAAACATCATGCCACCGTTTGTTCCTCGGGATTACTGAATGATCATGAATACATTGCTTTACATCATTCTACACAGAATTAACTGTTTTCTGAGCCTTAATCTTGTCTGGAAAGTTACTCTTAGCCGATCAGTCCACGGTAAATTTACCGTGCAGTGCACAGTGAATTGACCGTACACTAGGAAACGGAAATAACGGAAGTCAGCAATCAAAACAATCAGCTAATTGCAGTAAACCGACGTTTAATGCATGTTTATTGGTTACTTCAGAGGAATTTAATGGCAGCACTGGGAGCAGTAGTAAATGTTTGTTCATTATAAGCTAGGTTTGAAGAATTGGATACTTATTAGTTCATGCAAGGAATACGTTATTATTAAAAAATATGTTTTTTTCTGAATAGTATGATGTCAAGTATCGCATGTCACACGCCCGGTAAGTTTTATTCCGTACTCGTATGAAAATCCCGCACTCGTCTGGCGGCTCGCGTGGAAACTATCAAGCTCGTACGTTAAAACGGTACTTAACGGGCTAGTAACGTAATATACTATTGTCTTCATTAGTTGAAAATTCATTGATTGATATTAAATTTATGAACATGTTCTAACTGTTGATCTACAACCATATCAGATAAAAACATGTCATCATTCATTTTCCCTCGTAAAAAATATCAACAGTTTAAATGTGAAAACAAAATAATATCCTTGAAACGTACGAAAAATTATAGTTCACAGACGAAAAATTTACCGAAATTTAGCAAATTTGATAAAAAAACCATTGAAGTTTGTTGAGTCAAAAATTGCGTTAAATTAGACCTTTAAATTTAAGTAAATTCAGCTTACGCCAGGATATCATCTAAAGAGAAACCAATAGCTAACTTTTTATTATAACTCTGACAAAGAACTTCTTATGGGGCACTTCCCTTAATTTTTAACGCTGCTTTTTGGAGTCACTTCGAAATTTAAAAATATGGCCGCCATTTTCCAATATGGTGGACAACTTTGATTTTTCTTATGGAACACCCTATATTTTAGGGCGTTTTTTTATTTTACGCTTGATTATAGGAACTTTTTATTCTTTCTCATTTTTTCCTAAACTTAATGGTTCAGCAGATATGAGCAGTTAAAGTTTGATTTTTCCCCATTTAAAATGCATGGTGTCCATTTAACTGTGCCATCCCATGTATTCCTTATGGCAAAAGTATTGAGTAAAATCATATTGGTACTGAGTAAAATCATATTCAAAATAACACATTTCCACGATTAAATATCGACTAAAAGTTATTTTATGGTTAAATCTCAACTAAACTAACATTTTTAGGCACTTTTATTCTTTGGCATCTTTTATTAAACCCAACCGTTTACGATATACATACTACCAACAATTTCCCAATGCTTTCTAAATGGGGAAAAAATATTACTTAAACTATTCATACCTCCTTAACCATTGGGTTTAGGAAAAAATTATAAAGAATAAAAAGTTCCTAAAATCAAGCGTATAATCCAAAAACCCCTAAAATATAGGGTATTCCATAAGAAATATCCAATTTGTCCGACATATTGGAAAATGGCGGCCATATTTTTAAATTTCGAAGTGACTCCAAAAAGCAGCGTTAAAAATTAAGGGAAGTACCCCATAAGACGTTCTTTGTCAGATTTATAATAAAAAAGTTAGCTATTGGTTCACTTTAGGTGAGACACCCGGTATATTCAGTAAACGGACCGTCAGATTAGGCTGTCATAAAATAATCCCAGTAATCAGAAGAGCTCATTGATTGCGCGGCTGATTGACAGGCGTTGGGATTGAACTAAATGCTTACTGTAGTACTGTAGTTTCTTAAAATTTACAACTGATTTGAATGACTACAACCATTTGCACACACATTTAATATATGTGCAGACATGAGCAGATAGTAAAACACAAATGAAAAATCATGACATTTCAAATAGCTCACATTGAAGTTAAAGATCACTCTTTATTTCATTCAACAATCGTAACGGTTGAATTTGCGCGGAATTAGTTGAAAGTTTAGCCTAAATTGATTCAGTATCAAAAGTATTGTATAGAAACTACATAATAAAAAAGTAACCCGTCAAATCACAATGAATTAAAATTGAACACTACAGAATTAAAACTTTTATCGCAAGAGTACTATATTTAAAAAAATCTTAATTCGGTGTTTACAGTAAGTAAATAAAGACTCGAGTAATGAAACAGTGAACTTTTTGACTCTAGGTAGAAGCCTCCTCCATGAAACCTAAAAACTAAACGCCACTGGAAACAACATTACAAGAATAGGCGGATATTGCTCTCTCTTTCATCTCTCGGTGGCTTTATTGTCAAAGGCGTCTTCGAATCAGAATCATTATTGTTTTACAAATCTCTGAAAATGCAAATGTTCTTAAATTAAAATGTTCTTCTATCAATTGTAGGTTGAGAAACATTTTGTTTAAATTTAAATGATGAATGTTTTGATGCGGTTTTTAATCGTCATGTATTATTGACTTTTCCCTAAAATTGGGATAATATTTTAAATAGAAACCCCTCCGTAGCGGTAAAATGATACTCAATAAAGACCCTACTACTTCGATAAAGTTTGAAACATTATCAGCCCATTAAACATTTCTAAACGCTTAGTGCCCTTTAATTTAAGACGCTTTAGGGGTTCGAGGAAACTTTTAAAAAGAAAGTTTTTCTCAGTGTAAGACATAAATTATATCGATATTATTAGATCGCATCTAAATTGGAATTGCTTCTGGCGGCTAATGTATTTAAGAAATAATATCTAAGCAATCTTCCTACGAGGGCCTAAAGCGATTTTTGATTCTCCAGCACTTACATTTCAATATAAAGTCAGGTAATTTGTGATCAACTTACCCCGTTATTTGCAAATTACATCACCTACTTCCTTATCACGCACTGTTTACCAACGATTGGATTTACTTTTGCCTTACATTACAAAGCAATTCAAAGGCCTTGAGAATCAAGGAGTGAAAAAAATAAATATTAAAATTCTGCAGTACTGTAGTACTGCAGAATGAAAACTAAAATGTTATTTATATAACAAATAACATGTGATTATGGATGGTCTTTATGACACTGCGATGAACCAACTGGCTTCGTAAGTAACAAAAAAAGGAAATCTAAAACTAATGCGACAACGACAGACTAACTAAACTGATCGGCAGGTAATCAGTTGAAGGGTAATTCCAACAAATCACTCGTCGATTTGCCTATGGCCTACAGTGGGTAGTACTGTTATCAAATTTGTTAAATGTTGATAAATTTTCTGTGCGTGAACTATAATTTTTCGTACGTTTTAAGATATTATTTTGTTTTCACATTTGAACTGTTGATATCAAATACCGTTATTGATTTAAAAGAAATCATAAGCTTTGTTAATTTTTAATGTTACGTAATCAGATTAAGTGTACCACGTACAATTTGCAGAAGTTTTGTAAAAGTATTGTATTTGATATATGATATATTCTCAATAAATTGGCCTCAATTTGGAATACTAATATTTGAGAAATGTATGAAATTAATTTATTTAGACTCGAGAAAAGTATGGAAATATTCATGAGAATCACTCATCAGCCACCATTTTCAACTCACACCTCAGTTTGCATCGACTAACTTTCAATTTCGTTTATTTATTTTCCTTTTAAAATTATAGAAACATTTGAAAAATTTCGTGGCAACGGCAAACGTAAAAAATATTAATCTAATATACAAAACAAGAATTTTATAAACACACCTTTCTTATTACATACCTTTATAGGAAACTGTTAAATCAGTACCAAAGGGGTATATGCAGTAGAAAGGTGTGCTAAGCAACTATTTCGCACACTTGTATTTTATATCCATAAATATCTACTCAAATCTTCAGTTGTCCTTTACTATATATAATTTTCCTTTTGACCCGTTCCAAATATTTCACGGGCCTTGTCTTTAAATCTAACCTAAGTTCTGAAACTCGATTAAATAATTCACCAGAACATTTAACTGTCTATTGGAAAATCGCGCCAAGTCGATTTTTTGCGTCTTTCTTCTTCTAAACCTCAATCTAATGAATAAGATTAGGCCGAGATAAATGAACCGGCCGAAGACAAAGAGCGGTGTAATGGGGAGGATGCGTCAGGTGGATGTATGGCCGGTGGAGAGCGACGCCCTGACAGATGGATCGGCCCGCCCACTGATGACGTCATTAATACTATCACTCCGCCGATCGCTCTATCAGAAATCGGCCCCTGGAGTGCTCTCAGTTACAGATCTGTTATTGATTAACTAAGTTGATGATTTTTATAGGTTTGTAAATTACAGTAGTTTTAATTTCCTTTTCGGTTTTGGGAATTACATTACTGAACGACTTTGTCAATGTACTGATTCAAAGTGTTTTACTTTGAAGGTTGATTTTCAATTGAATAGTATGATTGATGGTAAACGTAATAATGAGCATTTGTGGGCAAACAGATAAACAAGGGAAGATTTTCCATTAGATTTATTATTTCTATTTCATATTACAAAGGAATACTAACGACCGACAAGTGATATTGGCTGTAAAATTGAATATACAATATCCTACATATTAAAACATAAGTTCTGAGTCATTATTTAATCTCTCTTTACATCCGAAACATAAATTCTTCATTGTGAGAGAGCTCACTTCTTTGATGGAAGCACTTAAAAAAAGGATATTGCAGAAACGAAGTTTTCATTGGCGAAGGCTAAAACTTAACTTTTTTCAATGATGTTTAGCCAAAATGAGCTAAACCATAAACATGAAAAAGTTACTTTTCATGTAAAGTTTTTTTTAAAGACCCACTTACAAATACTTTCTCCCCTAAAAGAATTAACTTAAAAACAAAATTAATGATAAAGAAGCAAAAGTAATTGAGCTCTATTGAAAAATAGCATAGTAAATTGTTTCATACAATTGACAATATTCAAGATCAGCTAAACTGCTTTATAAGTATTTTGCATACATTAACTTAAGATGTGATTCTACCTAACTGGAATCCCCTTCCGTAGACCCACGTCGGTAACAAAGCAGCATTTACATGACAGGCGGGAGATGCAATTTGTGCCGCGCGAATGTTCGTAGGCATCCGAAACATTTAAATAATGGGGCGTCTAGACTGGAGCTGGGTCCCGTGCCACCTTGCCTATGGAACTGTTTACATTATGCCAATAGAATAGTATACTATTCTTTAGTCTACTTTTGTAGTTTCGTCATTCAACTATTGTAAGTATAATTATCGTAATTTGACCAAATTTTTGTTTTACGAATTTTTAATTAACTTTGTTGACAAAAAGTATTTCGCTAAGAAGTGATAATAGTGACGGTTTGAAACGAAAGAGAACGTTATACAGAATTTGATCCATAATACATAAAATGTTTGAAGCTCATGATATTATAGGCCCAAACCTCGATGATATAAAAAAAGACTACGTTTTAAATCATAATCATAGTATTACATACACGTTCAAGAAACTGTTAGAGATAAGCAAGTATAGTTTGAACTTGTCGTTTAGTTCCGAATGCCGGATAACTAACAAAAGCAAAGATTAACACCCCGTTTATTCGATATTGTTAGCTACAAAGAGTAAACTGGCAGGGCAAAGCAAACAGATTTTGGCAACCTCACAAAAAGCTATTTAAAAAAGTATTTTAATAGTTATATTAATTATTCAAAACTGTTATTTGATATGTTAAGCTGCAGCTAATGAGAAAATCAATACCCCTTCATACAATTAAACATTACAGCCATTACGATTCTCATTAATTTCAACTGCCAGATCGTCATTGTTATTTCTTGTTCAAATTAAACTCCGTCCTGCCTCGTTAGTCAAATCTTGTGACGGCCAGTCTTAATTGTAGAGCTCCAGCGAAGTCTGCACAACAGTCTAACCGCCATAAGCTTAATCTTCGTTTGTTATTTCAATTTCGACGTGAATTAGATTTAACTTTCATACCTAATGTAAGCCTATTACTACTTAAATGTGTAGCTGTGCACATTAACTATGTAAATGTGTGTGCTGTGTAGTTTCAAATCAAAAGTCCACCCATCGACTATTATAAAAGAGAATGTTAGATTGTATACATTGAAATAGTTTCAAATATCTTTTATTAAATAGGCAACTCCCTTGTAAAATAGCTTTGTACATTGCAGACCTTATGCTATGACTGCATACCTGTGTAGCAAGCTTTACCTTCATTTATTTTCAAGACTATTCGTCCGAATATTTTTTTCGGTTAGCTTTGTAGCCTTTGCTTTGCATAAATTAATGTCAAATGCAAATGAAGTAACCACATCCACTTAGATAATGGTACCTTGGCTGGAAAATATCTTTCCATATTTCTTCATCTGGTTTCTTAAATATTTTACAGCATGTGAAAAATCGTAAATAAAAAATATTTTTCTAACATTTGACATAAACAATGGATGTTTTGTTGAAACACCTAGCTGCCTGGTCACCTGTCTTTGTTGTACATAGATCACACTCAACAGCCTTACCATCTAGTCCAAGTTCTTATAATGTCAAACATTGCTTCACTATTTTTGTCACTAGACCCTGTAACTGGGTTTCCTCATAGGAAAAACGCTTTTGGGATCTTCTATTTGTTACTCCTCAAGCCATCACCAACAAACAACAAACCCAAATCAGGATACCTTTTTCTCGCTTGATTCCGAGGTCCTCCTGGAATCCCTTCAACGGCGTCTCTACTACAGTCTTAGTTAAATTTAACAGAAATTTCGTCAATAATTATTACAGTTGTCTTGTCTTTCTCTCTATAAATACTTATTGTATTTGTAACAAAATTATTTTTAATACAACCACATTGGTAGCCATTTATTGAAGTTGATTTAATGTGATGGAAGCCTCAAAACTGGCCCTGCCTATGAGGCTCCTAATTTGTTCATTACAAAACTGTTTATCATATTTTTATTTTTAAATTATCTAAATGCAAAGGAATATATTTTTTTTAATAATATTTGTTTGTTTTGTGCTTATTTTGCATTTTTTTTGTATGTACTGCAGTTTTAAGTTAATTTATTTGGCAAATCGTTATTAATTTGTAATAGTATAAAGTATTTGTTTATTTTTGGGTTTTTTTTTGGATATGTACTGTAGTCGTAAGAGAATTTGTTTGAATCTGTAAAAAATTGTATATGTTTTGTGATGTATAAAGCTTTATTTCATTAATTCATTCATTCATTCATTCAGTTTTCATTTCCACTCTGACATTTTCTCTACTTTAGGCTTTATTACATTGAGCATTTTGTGACATACTTCTGGCTGGAAATCGATTTCTTCGAGCAAACGTGCAATTGATCCCCGAGTGGGAAGGTCGAATCCATTGTGTTTTATTTAATCACATACTATTAAGCAGGAGACTTGTACTGTATTCTTAAAAAATTTTGTTTCTTTTCTTCAGACCAAGGTATCTTTTTTATTAGCGTTGTTTATTTGCATTGCGAAATCAGAATCAGAATCTTGCTAGATACGCGATCCTAGCAAACGCGATCCTTCAAATATCCTTAGAAGGAACCTCACTTCCAATAATCCCGGCCCAAACAGTAACTTCTGTGGATGTTGCGTATATTTTTCTTCCATCCAGTGAGGATTTTCATCACTCTAATATGAACAGTTATGTCTATTTACAGTTTCGTTCATCATAAATGTCGCCTCATCGGATAAAAACAATGGATGTAGCAGAATTTAAATTTGAATCGAATCTATTCATCATAAGTTCACAAAACTCAATGCGACGATCGAAATCGTCTTCACATAATTCATAAACCAAGTGTATTTTATAGCCTTTATATTTATTTTTTTCAAAATCCGACTTACAGAAAACTCCCATCTTGTGATGCTAATTCTTTAATTGAGTCATGTGGGTTCTCCACGAATGACTGTAGCAAGTCTAATGATTTTTCGTCATTTGTTGCCACCTTAGGTCTTCCTGATCTTGGCAAATCCTTAACGCTACCTGTTTCTTCAAATCGTTTTATTGTTCTTGAAACAGTAAATTTTCATACAGGATTTCTGTGTGTAAAGGTTTTGTTATAAAGATTTCGAACCTCATCTAACGATCTCTTGTGATCACCATACCTAGGCATCATTAGTAAAGTGATTCCCTCTCTTTGGGTAAGTGGCATTCTTCCACATAAAAAAAATAGCCGATGATATAATTATGAAAAAAAAAAACACTAAACGCCTTCGAAAAACAACTGATTGAAAATAATAAGGGTAAGATTCGTACGTAAAACCGCTATGCGTAGCGATTGATGAACGCCTGTTTAATGCAAACAATGAAAACAGCTGGTTTAGTATGCGTTAATACAGTGTTAATTAACAAGTCAGTGCGTAAAATAATTTAATGAGGAAATCAGCTGATTTAGAAATGGGCATAAAGTCTGGTTAATAACAATTTTATAACAACTACAGTCTGGTTCACTTTCTGGAGGTAGTTATTTTAAAGAGACGACTACTTATTTAATAATGGCTTAACTATTTAAGATGAGATTAGCTGCAAATAATCTACAAACAATGCGCTTTTGTTTGATACGCAATTTGACTTATGCTTTTATTAAAACTATACCAACCCCCAACAAACCTAAGCATATGTACCTATTTTTGTTTAAAACTTGAATCATCCACCATTTTGTAACCAATAATCCTTTTGAAATACGGCTTGCGGCATTGAACTCTGCTTGATTAGCACTTTAAAATGATGTGCATATTGACCTATGCTTACATTAAAGATTTTGTACCGACTCCTTGTGGGTCATCCCCCTCGGAGGTAATACCCTCTAGGCACCCTAAAAGATAGGTTTTTAGGTCTGAGATACATTTCCGGAGTTTAGATCCTTCAGACATAGTCTGTAAAAAATTTTTAAACAATCTTTAAGCGAACACTGTGCATTTCCTTTAGTTTTTTGATCAGCCGCCATTTTGTAATGAATGAACTTTTTGAAGTGCGGTTTGCGGCATTGAACTCTACTTGATTAGCCCTTTAAAATGATGTGCATATTGACCTATGCTTACATTTAAGACTTTGTACCGACTCATTGTGGGCCGCCCCCCACTGGGGGCCGAGAGTCACTAAATACCTCACAAAGTAGGTTTTTTACATAGGAGTGAATGTGATTTCTCAAACTAATTCGGTTCAAAAAATATTTAGCCGTATTGGGACTTTTCAGCACCACTGTGTAATGAGCTAACATTATCTTTAACAGTATAACACACTTAATGTATTTCAAAAAATAAATTTAAATACATCTGGTTGTGGAGATTTGCAGTTACCACGGAGGAGTAGAAGATAAGTGTTCGAAAATATAACTTACAGTTTTAACATGCTCTAAAACTGCTTAAATAGGTAGAGGCATTCTCGTTGTTTCATTCTCTATTCAATAAAGCCATGGATGAAACCCTTTCAAAATTAATCCCGGATGAAAAATTCTTAAATTTTTCTCTTTTATTTTTGTTTACGACGACGTGTTCATTCGCGAATCTTTGTTAGTGACACAAAAGTGTACGCTGGTAACGAGGCAGTCGAGAGTTCATCAGAACGCCGCGCCGCAGCGCCACTTCACCCGGCGTCACTTTGCAATAGGAGAAGACATTTCGAACAATATGGATGCAATCCTTTTCCCGAAAAAATAAAACTTGATGTTCAAGAAGCGCCAGTGCTACTGTAATAAACCTTGTTGTAACGATTTTACAGCGTTCTGTATTTGACAGTAAGCTTTCCAGTGGAAAGCAAAGATAATTTTGTTGTATATTACACCGTGCCTTCTTGTAAGACGCATCGACTACGTTTAGGAGCCGGAACCGATTACTTAACTTACCCTCTCAAGCACGCTGGTAGGCTACATGACAATGTAACATGTCGTCGCCGAAATCTGTATTCATTAATACCAAACCCTTCCTGGTACACCTGACGCACATTTTGATTTTGGTGGCGTCAGACTTAAATACAATTTTATTTCCAAACTGTAAATCGAAACCCGAATTTACCTATAGTGAACACTGACGAACAAGAAGTAATGACTGTCGTAGAGAAAAATGCCGCTTAATGTATGCAGGGTGTTTACGAAAACCCTTACTATCTTACAAAGTTCCCGTAAACATGGGTCTTAAATTGCTCGGTTATCCGTCTTTCGGTCTGTAAGTGTTTTTAACATGATTTTGCATAACTTTGGAACTACTAAAGACATCAACTTCAAACTTAGTACGTAAATGCTGACTAATAGTATCTATTTTAGTGCGGAGTATCAAGTTTCTTCTTTGTACCATTTCAAAATTGCAGTAGTTTTTATATTTTAAAACTTGATATCTTAAAAACCGAAAATTTTACAAAAGACAAAAGTTGCGCTATTTTATTTCCTACAAAATCATATAAAGATCATAAAGATCAAACTACAATTAATTATTGCAATTTTGCTAACAGAATTCATACAAATTTGCTATAACTGCCACAAAACAAGCATGTATGTTTTATGGCTGTTCTTCTCTGACTGACTTCAGACCTATTTATATTTTGCCAGTCACTTCCAAAATTTTGGAGAGAGCTGTTTGTAGTCAGTTAGTTTCTTCCTTAGAACGTCACGATCTGCTGCCCGATTGCCAGTCAGGCTACAAGAAAGGTTTCAGTACAACATCTGCTTTGTTGAATGTAGCGGATAGTCTATTTTCTCTAAGAATAAGCATCTTTGTAGTAGTTTGATAGCTTTGGATTTTAGCCAGGCGTTTGATTCAGTTAATTTTGGAATGTTTCTTGCCAAGCTGAGCTATTATGGTTTTGGGAACACCTCGGTGAAGTGGTTCGAGTCATACTTGAGTGGGAGAACTCAGATGACTAAGGCAGATGGTCAACTTTCAGATGTTGCTTGCAAAGTTTCAGGAGTGCCTCAGGGTAGTTGCTTGGGACCCATTATGTTCGTGTTGTATACTACTGATCTTGAGAGGAATTGTCTTATTGTTCATTGTTTTCTTATGCAGACGACTCTCAACTTTAATTATCATACCTCCCTCCTGTGTGGCCCTTGCAACTCAACAAATGAATTCTGATTTGTGTAAGATCAAATTGTGGACAGATGGCCATGGTTTCAAGTCGAACCAAAACAAGTCTTCGGTTGTCCATTTTTGTCCAACTTCAATGCTGACTGCCATGAAGGATAATTTATTGTGCATTTCTCTGGATGGAGAGGCCTTGACAGTATCAGAATCGGTTGAGATCCTTGGGGTCACCTTTGATTCACATCTCACATTTTCGAGCCATAATAGGTCTGTCAATCGCAGTACAATGTGCAAATTAATTTTTGGGGGCTGCTGAAAGCTGAAACCAAACTAAAAATCGTAAAATCAGTCATTTTTCCTTCAATGTTATATGGTCTCCCAGTCTTTGGTGGCAGATTGTCTCTTTTTGCTACAGTGCAACTTCAGAGACTTCAAAATCAGCCCTAAGGTTTGTATAGGACTTGAGGAAATTTGACCATATAAGTCAGTTTCGGAAGGCAGCTAGGGTACTTCCTTTAAAGCTTTCCTTCAGGTTCGAGGTGGCATGATTAGTGCATAAAATCTTGCAAACAGGCAACCCTCCGTGCCTCAGTTTGTTGAAGGTTCGCTCGGAGATCAGGGACCGGCACACACGACAAGACAACATGCTTGAGGTGCCAAGGGTTGCGCTTGAGGTTGGTAGAAATGCTTCCTCCTATTTCGCTCCTCAGATCTACAACAGTGTCCCTCAACAAATTGAAGTCCTTAGGCTACTCCTCTTTTAAAAATAGGTTTAAGGCATTTTTAGAAGATAATTATTTAAAATTTTAAATAGTTTATCAATTTTTGTTATTAATCTAAGCTTTAATTTGATGACTTGAGTTATTTTGAAAAACGACTGTATACATATTGAAAATTGCTCCAAAATAAATATGTAGTTTATTAATTTTTATTTATTTATCGTTAGGAGGACCGGAAATCTAAAACCTCCAGATGGGAAAAATTTTTCTGTTGGACAATCAGAGGGACACCTCGATTGAGGCTACATTTTCACCCAAATTGGCTAATAGAGTTTGGACTTAAACAGAATAAGGTCCTGCATTGACGTCACAAGCTTTGGCTCCACAGGCCTTATGGGAATGGGGTAACATAATATGTTATTATTATCCTGATCCTCTCTATAGACCTTGATGATAGCCCCGTTAATTTTTAAAGCCTAGGATATGTTTTGGAGTGTTATTTCACCCAGAGTAAATTAAACAAAACTCAATAACTAAATATTACGATTTTTGTCAATATTATTTCTTAAAAGTTGTTGTTTTTACATCGAACCAGTCATGTATTATTTGCATGTTCAGCCCAAATAACACTGTTTCCAACTTTATAAATTACTCCTTAGTCCATCTTTTTTTAATTTACATAAATCCTTAACAAAAACACTACAATCTCTAGCAAAGTATCACAAACGGTAAAGGTAAAGGGCTTCCCCATCTTCCCAAGTTAACGTATTAAACTTGTACGTGAAAAATCGTATATTTACGTAACAAATACCACCCAATAGACTTTACAAAATAGGCGATTTGCAGCACATTTACCTGCACGTGAAAGCAATAAGGTGGTAAATTGAATCCTCATTCAATACAGAACCTTCGGAGCTGTCAAATTGAACGGACTGACGCAGCCTTGCACAGCTCGGCGGAGTCTTTTCAGCATAAGTAAATTCCATATAAGATGGGAAACATTTCAAAATGGCTTCCTACGTAAGCCTTTTATACTTCATCCCTCATTGGACAATGCTTACAATGTTCACTATGATTCGTTCCAGATTTACTTATAACTACGATTTACTAGCGTGTGACTGGTATGAAGTAAACCCTCTCGTGATTTAAATTTTATTCATAAAAATCTCAAATAAATGTCTAACAGTGTTTTATTTATAAGGAGGAAACAAACAAATCGTAAAGCTAGCCTCGGGAAGGCAAAGCCCATTTATCAGAAATAAAAATCAATAAAGCTAGCTCACCCAGGGTTTGTCATACAACATAATGGATTACAGGTTGAAGAGAATGTTAGTTCTATACATTTGTTAATGTCTAAAGGCATGGACGACCATAGTAATCTGCCAATCGTGGATACAATTTAATTATAATAGCGTTATTTAACTATTCTTTAAATTATCTTTGATATGATTAATTTACCTGTGTTTTATACCAGTAATTCGAATTGTGTCCTTACAATTCTTAAAAAACATGGTTAACCTAATTGTTATTTATATTTTTATGTCAGTCGTACATTTGTGCAATCCCTCGCCTGCTTAGATTTTGACGTAGGGATGACGCAGCCATTGTGTCGAGGTTTGTAATCAAACTTTACCCTCCTCATTAACACCAGCTTTACCTCCCTGATATTAATTTGGCAAACACAGCAATACTCGTGTTAGGGCGCTCCCTCTTAAGATTGTTTTAGTTAGTTAAGTTTGAATTAAATTTTTTATCCTTGATATATATTACGCCAAAATTGATTTTTCTTTATGACTTTTGATGAAGAATATGTGGTTTCAGCCAAAGAAATTTTGTATGTGCTCGTTCAAGAAACGAAAAACTTTATTCGTAGAGCAAAATAATTTACTAAATAAAAGTATACTAACGAAATAGTAAAAACACTTACAGCACTTACAAATGTTCTTTGGCTAAAACCATATATACTTGTAGGCAAAAGCCTACTCAAATAATTTACAACTATCTGTTATGTAGTAGGAAACCAATACTTATAAGTTTAAGAAACTTTAAGCTATCGATCTTTACTTTCCATTAACGAAGTAAAAATTGAAGTTGTTTTCTACAGTTTTATCTCACATGGTTGGTATTATATTAGAAAAGGACTGTTTTATCAGGGAGTTGAACTATAGCATGACTCTGACTTAGGCCCACTGTTAATAAACCGTAATAAGCACTTTCAATAAATTATAAATTGAATTTTGAAAAACTTACTAAATTTTGAAAGACAAATAATTTTAAGAGGCAAAGTTTCTTGAAAAAAACAGCTACGATTTGGTTGGGAGCGGAAGATACATTGTGTAGGATTTACGTAATGTGGATTTTTTAGTAACGGTAGTAAAATTCTTAGTAGTGATTCTTAAAATAATAATCATTATATTTACTACTAGGCCTATTCTAAGTAATTTTTCCATAAATTTCCATAAATTTCTTTGGGAGTAATTTTTTTTTAACTAATGCATATTTATTATTCATCGGAGATCACGTTTTGGGCACAGTTCTACCAAAATTAATTTATGTTACTTCACTCATTGCTGCAATTAACATGTCCGATCAGTGTGATTTTGATTTTTCCATCGACGCCCACGAGCTGAGAAAAGATTACAAAAATCATGCTTGCCTATTAATATATAGGCGAACATATAGTATTTTACAGATTCTATACACTTTAAATTTTGTCACTTAATCACTTAATCACTTTAATAAGACAGGTACCTCATTGAGGACGTTACCCTGAATATGAGTGAAGGATGAGTGTGATGATCGTGATGATACTGGCGCGATCTTGTAGCCTTGTTACTGACTACGTTGGCATGTTCCTTAGACAGGATTGTTAATTAATAGCCCAACAACCAATGGCAGCTGGCTCTAGAAACAACCCTTCAAAAAGCTACTAACTTTTCTCGGGATCGATCCGGCTACCTACAAGTTTGTAGGCGGGCACTATACCACTACACTAACCAGGTAGACTATAAATGTCATATAGCATTTAGATTTAGAAGAGTTTTTTTGCGTCTCCACTATGGATTTAAGTATTCATCAGGTAAATACCACCGGAAGGTTTTATTTTTTTTATAATTTTAGTTTGTAAGGCAGCAACGTCTTAGAATTTCTATACTATTCAGATTTAATCTTTCTGGCAATTTATTTGTATGTGAATGCAATGGGGCAGAATATCGAATCCTGACTCAATAAAGAAGCTCCAGAGCTGTCAAATCGAACGGCAACTGACAGGGCCTTCGCACTGCTCGCGAAATATCCTTCGTAGCATTCTTCAACCCTTCGAAATTGCTTTCAATCATAATTAAAAAAGGTCTGGCTGCAGTAGATACAGTAAGGAGGACTGTTCACAATTTTACCCTGGTTTCATTTAACATGAAATGTAAAAATCGGACAAAGATTGTTGGGAGCCAGCAACACTCTTGAGAAAATTGGAGTTAAGATCACAATAATAAAGTATAAAAATAATTAATCACAAAAAGATTAATTGCAACGATTTACTCGTACAAAGGACTTGTATAGGATTTCCATTAATTAGGAATATGTTATTCTAATTTTCTACTGATATCATTGACTTTTCAACTTCATTATACTCTCTAAAACGATCAAATCACTTTTTATATGAACTTGTCAAATTATCAATAGTTAAAATTACGCTTTTTTTCATTAGTTCCACTATTTGAGCAGTATTGAGAAACTCATTGTTTTCAATTGGCCCATGGCTAAAGAAAGTGAAAATATATTGGTTAATGTGTCAAACCGATGACTGCAAAGTTCCCTTAAAATTTGCTTAGCTCTAAAGTAATTATTTGGGATGTAAAAAAGTAGATTGTTAATATTTATTATTATTATCTATTTAAGGTTAGAACTGCGCAACATTTAATTCTCAGTTTAAAAGTAGATGGCCTTAAAAATTGTAACTATGAATAAATAAAATCAAATAATATTATCAATTCAATTGAAACTGCGGAGTTAACATGACTTATTTTCAGTAGTTCAATTTTTAGGAATTGCTAATAATTATAGATCTCGGTGTAAGAGCGCCGACATTTGCCGTTGAGATGAAAGTTTTTCCGTGTATTAATGGTTTAGTATGCAGACACAATCATACGAAGAATGCAATTACGCCGCGGCTACAGGTAGATGAACCACTCGATACGTTTCCTTGAGGTATATCCTACTTTGGAATGAAACTTGCAAGTTACGTAATGTTTTCTTCGTGATAAAATTAACAATCTTAAATATTGAGTGTAGGCTTCCACAGTCGTTTTCACATGATGTTAAATTCTTGTCTTCTGGGTTAGACCGCGTCGTATTGTTGAAGATTTCCGCCGACCTTTCAGAGACATTACAGTACTCCATATTCAGGGCGAAAGCGTAGTCGCATACAACACAACAACTTGTGCGCGACTGCGCTTTCGCCCTGAACTACCCTGTTTTAAGTGTAATTATCTAATAAAATAAATAAACTATGCCTTCATAAATACCTGACAGATAAATTATTTATTGTTGAGTAACAAAATTATGTTAAAAAATTAATATAACTTAGTGTAAGCCAAGCACACAGGATTGGAGCCAAGTAGACGGATTTGCTCGCTGGACGGTCATTTCAAACTTAAATGTTTACCACAAAATGTAAAGCTTGGTGAAATATTTTCTATCAAGTTAAATCAAAGTTTGATGTACGCAGAGATGTACAGATCGGTGTAGGGACACTATCGGACTGACAACTGCCTCTGCCCACTCATGACGTCATTAATATTAAACTCTACCCCAATCACTTTGTCAGGAATCACTGACCACTTCGCTTACCAGAACCTCCCCATACATCTCAGGTTTTCAAAGAGAATTAATTCAATAGCTTTCTATTTTCTGTCCATTTCAAACAATAATGTGGTTAACTATGAAACTATTACTATTTATTTACTTGTAACACTTTTTTGGAACAGATAAATTAATTTTTTGTAATGAAGAACCTAAAACACTACTGAGAGATAAAGTGCAAATTCTTCCAATATCTGTTTCTGAACGTCAAGAGCTTTTAAACCATAATATTACAATTGATCAGATTAGACCAAGTTTTTTGGTGCTATGGTTTTAATTTTAAATGGTTAATTAGTATGATTGTAAAGCCTATTTTGAGCAGGCTTTCCTGAAAAACAAACGTCCTGAATCAACGGTGAGTACTTACATTGGAAGCGGGTGAAGCAATTGAAGTGTTCACCGGCGCGGCGGGGCAGTGCAGGTGGCTTACAGACTACTTTCAACTAGTGCGCCACAGAGTAAAAAGTGTTTGTAGTATTTAATATTAACGATTTAATATTAAAATGTGTTACCAAACCCATAACTTAACGGTTTTAATACAATTTTTTGTTAATACTTTAAATAATGAGAAATTCTCGTTAATTTTGCATTTTGATGTAGTTTTGATTTATAAGTTCACCTACGAAGTTGAATTTGCTGTAGCAGCGCTAAACTTTAAGAAAAATTAAATTAAAAGTTGAACCTGGGGAGAAATATTTCAACCTAGGGTCATTTGGGTTGCTGTGATGGTTACGGAATAACAACGATCTTCCAGCTGATCATGAGCAAGCCATTTAAAACTATTTTAGCACGTTCAAGGAGAGTGTGTTAGAGCGGGAACCAAACAATTGACTACTATTATACGGTACTACTGTTTCCACAGGTACTTGTTTTTTAATAAGTTTAACTTAATGAGTTTTTAAACCAAGAACTTGGTGAACAAAGTCCTCCGTGGCCTTTCTTCTAAATTCATATTTCCGACCGTTCACCTCTATGTACAATATCACTCTAAGCTTATTGAATAGTTGATTCAAATTATTCAAGCCTTCAAAACTATTCAAACTTTTTGAAATTCAAACAAATTAGAGATTTTTATTTCTTACTTTTAACTTCTTTCATTGTTGTTCCCTAAAAGTTACTTTCCTCTCATTCAATCTACTTCGAGTAATCCGAAATCTAATTTTAAATCATTATTAAGGCAAAACTATAAACAAAAATCTTATCCAGTGAGGGTCAACGCACATAGCCTTTAGACGCATTATCCACATTAGCCACTGAAATACGATTTTCGTTTCTCAAAAGCTATCATTTACGATCAAAATTTCTTTGTAATATAATTAAATATACAGGGTGACAAAAAAGTATGGAAACGGCTTAGTATCTATTTAACTAAATCCGTCAGAAAATTCAAACCTTTCACATCAACTTGTATGAAAACTAGTTTTTGCAAGCATTACCATTTTTTTACCTCCACCAGGGGACGACCCATGAGGAGTAAGTACATAATCTTTAATGTAAGCATAGATCGATATGCATATCATTTTGAAGTGCTGGTCAAGTGGAGTTCATTGCCGGAAACCGCGTCTCAAAAGGTTTATCCCTTACAAAATGGCGGCTGTCCAAAGTTCTTGAGGAAAATACTTGCACAGGCCTTAGTATTGGTAAATACTCGTAGTTAACATTAGCTAGAGAGCTGAAACCCGGTTAATTTGTTTTGAATATTGAATAATATTAGTCTATGAGTTGGTTGAATTTTAATCTTCGATGGGGGATGGCCCATGAAGAGTCAGTAAATAATCTTAAAGGAAGCAAAATGGTAGGTATTTAATTTCATGAGATTTAGGTTACAGTGTATGAGTATTTTAAGATTTGGACAGCCGCCATTTTGTACCGGATGAACCATTTGAGACGCGGTTTTCGGCAATGAACTCCACTTGACCAGCCCTTTAAAATGATGCGCATATCAACCTATGCTTACATTAAAGATTATGTACCCACTTTTCATGGGTCGTTCCCTAATGGAGGTCAATACCCCCGTTGCAGCAGACCTGCATACTCAGCGAATTTCAAATGCAAAACAACGTATTTCAATCCAACAGCGAGATTTGACATGTTTTGGTAAGCTCCATAAGAATAACATGGGGAATGAGTATGCACGTTTGCTACTACAGATATAATAAAACTGGGTGGTTTTAACTCAATATATAGTAGATCTGAACCAGAAGAAGCTATTTACCAAGTTTTATCAAGATATGTTGAAAAATGACGGAGATATAGAATTTTACTTATTTCCCATAAGGTTACAACGTACTGTGATTACCACTTTCAATATCTCGGTAACTAATGGACATAGAGCAGTGATTCAAGATACTAAATTGTTTGTTTTTTTTTTAGCAGAATTCAATGGTGCCAGCAAAAATTCGTTAAATTTTATTTTTCTATGTAAAAAACTCAAAAACCCCGTTTTTGGGGGGGTTTAACCCCCTCAACCCCCCCTTCCGGTGATCCGATCGGGCTGGTTCACGAACTCGTCCGAGTGATTTCCACTTTACACGTCTGTACCAATTTTGATTAAGATTGGACCATTTTTACGGCCGCTATCGTGCTAACAGACACACACACACACACACACACACACACACACACATATATATATATATATATATATATATAAAAATTCGGACGAATGGTGTTTTTTGCTTCTGGTGGCCCCAAAACGAAAAGTTGTCATGGTCTCGGGCTTAGGTCTTACCATGAGACCTACTGTAATAGCTTCTTCCCTATAGGGGAAATTCGCTAAAAAATGGTAATGCTTGCAAAAAGTAATTTTCATATATATAAGTTGATGTGAAAGGTTAGAATTTTCTAACGGATTTAGTTAAAACGATATAAAGCCATTTCCAGACTTTTTATTCACCCTGTACATATTTTATTGTTTCATGAGTTTCATTGTTATTATTATTTAAAATATATTATTTCTCTTTACAACAAAACATTTCACGCACAAATAACAATTTCATTAATAAAAATGATTGATTATTATTTATTTGATAACTACCCAGCCCAGTAAATCAATTGATATCATCATTAACACCATCCTGCAATAAACACTGATTAAATATCTACAAAACTTGGATTTAATCGTCTCAAGGCGACATCAGTGGCAGTCAGCGAGACGGACAGTCTCATCTGTCAGGGTTGTGACGTCAGAGATGACGCTGCCATTGTTTGTAATTAAACTTTACCCTCCTCATTATCAAAAACTCAACCGTAAAAATAATGTATTACATAAATTATAAACAATATCATAGAGTATGTTTGTAAAATTTTGTTTTGGAATTCTCTTCCTTCTACGGTAATGAAATTATTGTTCGTCAAACTTTTATTTACTTTGGAACGGTGTTTAATAAATAACAGTATTTAATATTAGTATTTAAGAGACTTATAGTGAAAAAAAGTGCTCAATTCATTAATCCAATCCATTCGTCCACAATTTTAAGATAGTTTTAGCGAATTTCCTTAAAGGATTAAGCTATTACGGTAGTACTCATGGTAAGACCTAAGTCCGAGACCATGTTAAATTTTCATTTTGGGGTCCCCAGAAGCAAAAAACACCATTCGTTCGAATATATATAAGTATTATTCTCAATTTAAAAAATGGAAAAGCTCCAGGATTTGATAATATCACGACTAAAATTACTAAACAAATTTTAGAAAACATTATTGAAGTATTAACATACCTAATAAACCCAAGCATAAAACAAGGAGTTTTCCCAGAATGTTTAAAACTTGCTTTAGTTGTTCCCATATTTAAAAAAGGGAATCCTGAAAGTATTTCAAATTACCGTCCAATATCTTTACTTCCAATATTTTCTAAAATTCTTGAAAAATCCATGAAACAACGTTTAGTACATTTTTTGAACACCCATACTTTTTTCAGTCAAAATCAATTTGGATTTCGTGAAAAATTATCGACTGAACATTCACTGCTGAAATTCTTAGAACACATTCACCAAGAAATAAATAATCAAATGTCATGTGGGGCAATATACCTTGATATCACTAAAGCTTTTGATACCGTGGATCACAAAATTTTATTAGAGAAAATGTGGATGGCTGGAATAAGAGGTCTGCCCTATACTTGGTTTTCAAGCTATTTAAATAACAGGAAACAAAAAGTAAAAATTGAAAATTATTTTGGTGAAGAAGGTTTAATCACCTGTGGTGTCCCTCAAGGCTCTGTATTAGGCCCAATTCTCTTCCTTATATATATAAATGACTTGTGTGAGGCAAAATTTAATGGTTGTGTAACTGCTTTTGCTGATGACACAGCTTTAAGTTATTCAAGTAACAATTATGACAATTTACACACCTTAATACAACAAGATCTAAAATTGCTCAATATATGGTTTGCAACAAATGCCTTGACATTAAGTGAAAAAACAAAGTATATGCTATTTAATATTAAAAAGGAAGTAAATTTTAATACAGATCTGTTTTATCAATAATTCGATTGTCCAATAAATTCTCAATGTAAAAATTGCATTAAAATTGAAAAAGTGAACAAGATAAAGTATCTAGGAGTAATAATAAATTCCAACCTTAATTGGAAGGACCATGTAAGCAAACTTAAACAAGAAATGTATACATCAATTAGAAAGTTTTATTATTTACAAAACCTCTGTCCACAAAAATTATTAATTAACCTTTATCATGCCCTTGTAGGTACAAGATTAGGATATGCATTATCATGTTGGGGAGGGACGTACATATCAACCTTAAGACCACTAATTACACTTCAAAAATGTATAATTAGAATAATACTAAAAAAATCTAGATTGGAACATTGGTGGCCACTGCTCTCCCAATTAAAAATATTACCAATTAGAAATTTGTATATTTATAAAGTTCTAAAAATATTTTTTGAGAGAAGTATTTCTAAAAGAGAACCCCTATTAAGACCGTACGGTTTAAGAAACAGACATGCTATCCAATTAACACAACCAAATTTGACGATATACCTTCATTTTTACACATACAATGCCCCAAGATTATATAGTTTAACCATAAATAATGTAATGAATGTCCAGATGAAACTGAAATCTAATTACCTAAAAGGGCTAAAAACTTGGCTTTTGGGAATTGAAAATGTTGAATTTTTATTAAGGAGATAACCTATTTAAATAATTTATTTTTCAAATAGATTTATAAACCACTTGCCAAATTAGTAGCAATATAAATATAAAAATATATATTATAAAACTAAACATTGCTTAAAAGAGAAAATTACATATCAAATAATTATGAGCAACACTGATTTTGAATAAATTTTATTAACTTTGTTTTTTTTGTTTTTATTAAGGTGACCCCTTATGGGCATTTGCCTCGGGGAACTTAATTATTCACCAGAGTTTTATTAAATTTCTGTTTTTATTTAAGAAAAAAATATGTACATATATTTATTCATAGATAATTATGATTCAGATGTAACATTGTAACAATGGTGAATAAAGTTATTGTTTATTATTGTTTATTATTATTATTTATTATATATAGATATATATATATGTCTGTCACGATAGCGGCCGTAAATATGGTCCGATCTTAATGAAATTTGGTACAGACGTGTAAAGTGGTAATCACTCGGACGAGTTCGTGAACCAGCCCAATCGGACCACCGGAAGGGGGGAAAAAGGGGGATAAACCCCCCCAAAAATGGGTTTTTTGAGTTTTTCACATAGAAAAATAAGATTTATTGAATTTTTGTTGTCACCATTGAATTTAGCTCAAAAAAACAAACAATTAAGTATATTGAATTAGTGCTCTATGTCCATTGGTTACCGAGATATTGAAAGTGGTAAACACAGTACGTTGTCTCAATGTTAACCTTATGGGAAATAAGTAAAATTCTATATCTCGCTTATTTCTCAAGATATCTTGGATAAAACTTGGTAAATGGCTTCTTCTAGTTCAGATCTACTAAAAATTGAATTAAAACCAGCCAGTTTAAACATACCTGTAGCAGCAAACCTGCATACTCATTCCCCATGTTATTCTTATGGAGCTTACAAAAACATGTTAGTACGTGTGGTTAGCATAAAAACCTTGCACTTTTTGATAAAGCTTAGCCACTTGGTGAGTGTATACAATATACCAGTAGAAGTATTTTTGTCCGAAGAACCAATCTTGAATTCGTGTAGAAAACCCCCATATCAGCCATTAAAGATGGCCGCCACAAAACGCATAAATTGCCCCATAACTCGTGAAAGAGTAATCCGATCGTGATAAACTTTTTTTTGTTTGAAAGGTCTTTTATAAACTCAGCTTTTTCGTATTTAACTTTTTTTTATAAATTTAATAGTTTTCTTTGTATATACGAAAAAACGTATTTTCCCATATAATTCCATGGGAAAGACAGATTTCTCAATAAAATGCATTTCAACTGATTTAAGAAGGCTAATTCCGGGTGGAATATCTTGAGTAGGCTAAAGATTTATGCATACTATGATTTTATGAATATTAATAAATTATTTTAGTAATAATGGTCTTTTACAGATTTTTTAACAGGCCATTTTTTAAATTTATTTTTATTTTTCCATTATTTTATTGAAAAACAATTTTTATCCAGCCCAAAAGTACATTAAATTATAGAAAATGTATTCAAAAATCGAATGCTATCGCTCAAAACAAGAAAATCCAATCATTTAACCTATTTATGAGGATTTGAAGGTGTCATTGACGTCCCATAGTAAGTATATGGCGGGGGAAATCGCGGGTACATTTTCAGCGATAAAATTACTACCCGTCAGTAGAATTGAGGAAAACTTTTTGGAAATGTCCGATTAAATCATTACTACAGTATACCAAAGAAAAATTATAAAAAAATCATCGAGAAACCATATTTAATGCGCTTTTTATGATTTTCGTTTAAAACAACATGCTGCCGTGGCCGGCGGCGCGTAGACGTAGTTCCATCAAACTCTCACAGAGCGCGCTCCTCTCGCTACCACGCTGAACCTGTCTATGGCTAGCGGAGTCCATGGGAAAGCTCAAACATCGCGCAATCGTTATGCTCGTTCTTTGCCGGCAACACTTTTAACATTGACCTCAGGTTAATTCCAACTGAAAAAAAACCGAAAATTTAATTATATTCACTATTTATGAAACTTTAAAATTGATTCCTTTAGTAAATAAAATAAGCATTTCCGATATATAATTGAATTCGTTCAATTGATTTCACGAACAATTACAGGTTGTATATTAGAATGTTTATGAACAGTAAGAATATAAATTCTTCATATAGTAATGAAAATTAATTGGGTATTGCCTTTGTCGATCAGTAATTGTTTTGATTTCAAATAGCTGAACACAAAATTAGATTAATATTTAAAGAAATCTTTAAATTATTTCTAAATCACCGTCTTCTACTTTAATTTTCGTACAGTATTACTCATTATGTTTAGTAAAATTATATTATTGGTTTAATATAAGAGCAAATAATTATATGCCTACCTTTATGATTCAGTACATGAGACTGTGGGGTTACTTATGTGAGACCGTTGCGTCATTGCGTTTTCTTGCTAGAAAAACATACATTTGTAGTTTGTTAAATTTTTTTAACATTGCTAGCCCATTGTTATATGTTCTCTAAAAATAAGGAAAACTTGAATTATAATAGTGTAATTATGTATCAAAGGAGAGGGGGTTGTCTAACGGACAGCGAACCTACAAAACTAATAATGTACTCCTAGTATAAGGCCTGAACAGAACTGGTGATATTGCATAGGAGTTACAGATACACAATAACAAAATTCACTTAGGTCCTACGGGACTCAAAAGTTTTTATGGTAAACTACAGGAAAGCCCTTGAGTTTTAATTAGTTTGAAACCATTTCAAGTTTGTATTATTGTTGATGAATATCATATATGTAGTTTCGTAAGGAGATTTTTTGCGTCAAAATTGTGGGCGCCTGGCAAGTCGTATAAAGGTGGGCGAGGGCTCAAATTAAACGTCTATATTCCGTGACGACGGGAAAAATACTAAAATTTCTTTAAATTCACCTGGAAACGATAAATATCGTAAAATATCTGCAATTTAAAAACATTGAGAACTAAAATGTCTGCTTTGTTTATGTAAAACAATCGATGCTGATACTAGATTGAAAAACATGCGCTAGATTATGGTAGATCTAAAAGCCAGTTTGCCATGAAGGTATTTTGTAATAAAATAAATAAGGATTGCTTGAATTTCCCCTTATTAAGGGCTTAGCCCCTTCAAGCCACTAGTTATTTTTAAATTTACATTTTTACTTTCTCCCCCTATACATAGTATGTGGAGAAAGTATTGTTTTCGTTAAAATTTTCGAATTTGAGTTGTTAGTGGATATATTCGTTTTAGTGCTCCCTGAATCCAAAAAAGTGGTTTTCGGCGTGGTGTCTGTCTATCTGTGTGTGTGTGTGTGTGTGTGTGTGTGTGTGTGTGTGTGTGTGTGTGTGTGTGCGCGCATGGATGTATGTGTGTCTGTGTGGATGTAAACAAAGCTAGAGACGACACCAGTGGTCCGATTTAAATGAAATTTGGCATGTAGGTGTAAATCCGTGGTATCTCCAGGCGTATTTTTCATTTTTTTGAAGTTTTTATTTTTAACTGTATTTACCCCATAAAAACTCATATAAAATCACAAAAATCCAAATTTCTCAAAAACGGCTCTAACGATTTTGATCAAAATTTCATGGTTTTTAGTGCTTAAGATGACAAACAAAATGACACCACCCGCATGTCTGTAAAAATTCAGGTTCAGAAGTTATGGGGCTGCGATTATTGTGAACAACTATTGTCGATCTTTAAAAAGTAAAGATAGACACAAATCATTTAAGATATTCATATATGAACAAGTTTACTGCATGAATGAAATTGCGTACTAAATAACGCTTATTAAAAGAAACTGATTTATTTACTGAACTTATTTATTGAGTAAATATTTAACAATTTATAAAAGATTTCTTAATGGTTAATCATTGGATAAGAAATAAGAAACATAAGAAATAAGTAAAACTTGGGATTTTTCTAACTATTGTATATAAATATTCAAACATATCTACTTTATCAAAAGTATTTTAACCAGAATACTTATTTACACCAACAGAACTAAAGATTTTTACAAAGTTGTTTATGATACCCATTACTATCTCATTATACACCACTGATTAGTTTGTATGTTCCCAAAATAGTATAGATACCATTCCTGTAACAACTTTCTGTTCAAAACGTGTAAACAAACTCAAACTAAATTTACAATATACGTTTACTTTAAATATATATTCTAGAATTAATTATTAAATTCTTGCCAAAAATACTATTGCTCATCATAACATCACTTTGTTTTCATAGAAAACGTCAACTGATCAATAATGATAATTTTAACTGCAAATCAACATGTGTTTGCGCTCTGGAAATCGGAAACAGGGTGTCCGTGCTAAGAATGAACAGGGGTACCAATCTGTAAGATCATAAAACCGAAATAAAAATCTGCGCACTCATGGAATTTATCACGTACGTACGTGTATTTCATTTTATAAACTAAAGTAACCTTTTTGTGTTAACCTTCTTAGCTATCCTTAAATTGTAAACAAGCAACATAATCACGTAGAGGATGCAAGGTCGAAAAAATTCAAGTTCCTGTGATTGGATTATTAATTAGGCGTAGGTTGTCACGGCAATACTAACTGACATAAAAAAGAAATAAAATATCGCAGTGGTTTTCACAATATTTTTGTTGAAAAAATGTATTAAAAAACTGTCTACCAAGAAAGGTCCTATTCCTCAAAATCGCTTTAAACCACTTTAAATGGTCAAATTGTTCATAAGTCGCAACATAGTTCAATGGCGCAGTGACTGAGTGTCAAAGTTGTTATATTATGAACTACCTGGGTTTGATTCTCTACGAGAAACGTTAAGATTTTTATTGCCTTAAAAATTAACCTTAATGCAGATTAAATCACTTGCATTATGATAAGATTTTAGCTAGTTTTTTTTTCGTAGCCACGACATTGTCATATTTGACCTAATTTTTTTATAAAATCAAACAGTTTAATCTGTTATAAAATATGAATTTATAGTCACAGAGAATTTAGAATACTCATAAGTAATTCAACTGAATTTTATGGCTATCAAATATAGTGACTACTTTGGACTTATCGAACTGCAATAAGTTTTCCTGATTAAGATTCCTTTTATAAACTGTCGGCAATTTAAGTAATATAGTCACCTTAACATTTACTCCCAAATGGAATACTTTGAAAGTAATAAATAAATAAATAAATAAATAAATAAATAAATAAATAAATAAAAATGTCTTTATTCATCAAGCGCTTTTCAGTTACAACTGCTTTTCAAAATAACTTTTGTCAATACATATTATTCTAATCATACAAAAAAAAAAAAAAAACAATAATATAGTGTAACAACAACTAATAAAATCTAACAATAACAGAACAACATAACAGTCAAACTAACTTAAATACTCTTTAAAGTAAAATTATTGTGTTTCAAAATTTTTTTATTGGCAAGTGAGAGTAAAACTGATAATAACGGCAAATTATAACCTTTACTAAGTTTAATGTAAGTAAATAACAACCAATCTGGTACACTTTGCTGAAATATGATTCTAATTATACGTTTTAATAAAATGAAGACCATTTTGAAGGTAGATTTAACGTATTAATTTTATCTTGATAAAGAGATAAAATTAGTATTTATTTATATTTATGATGCAATAAAAATATTCGGTCATCTACATTGAAAATTGTCTCGACAAAGTTCGAAACATAAAGATAGAACAAATATTCTGGCATGGGTGCACAGTATGGTTTTTATATACTTACGTTGATAAAAAATTGCCATTCTTAAATTATGGGTTACATAAATATACAATATTCTTATAAAAATCCATACATCTCTTAAGAGAGACGCAATTAGGAATAAATCATTATGCTTAACATGATTTCTAATAGAGGCAAACGTACTGGCAGGCATATAATTGAATGCCAATTATTATTATAATATTATTATTTATAAATTACTTTTTTCCTATCGGTATTAATCTGATGTCAATGTTAAAAGTGTTGCCGGCAAAGAACGAGCATTACGATTGCGCGATGTCTGAGATCCCATGGCTAGCGGAGTCCATGGGGGACTCCGCTAGCCATAGACAGGTTCAGCGTGGTAGCGAGAGGAGCGCGCTCTGTGAGAGTTTGATGGAACTACGTCTACAACAAGGCCACGGCAGCATGTTGTTTTAAACGAAAATCATAAAAAGCGCATTAAATATGGTTTCTCGATGATTTTTTTATCATTTTTCTTTGGTATACTGTAGTAATAATTTAATCGGACATTTCCAAAAAGTTTTCCTCAATTCTACCGACGGGTAGTAATTTTATCGCTGAAAATGTACCCGCGATTTCCCCCGCCATATACTTACTATGGGACGTCAATGACACCTTCAAATCCTCATAAGTAGGTTAAATGATTGGATTTTCTTGTTTTGAGCGATAGCATTCGATTTTTGAATACATTTTCTATAATTTAATGTACTTTTGGGCTGGATAAAAAATGTTTTCCAATAAAATAATAGAAAAATAAAAATAAATTTAAAAAATGGCCTGTTAAAAAATCTGTAAAAGACCATTATTACTAAAATAATTTATTAATATTCATAAAATCATAGTATGCATAAGTCTTTAGACTACTCAAGATATTCCACCCGGAATTAGCCTTCTTAAATCAATTAAAATGCATTTTATTGAGAAATCTGTCTTTCCCATGGAATTATATGGGAAAATGCGTTTTTTCGTATATACAAAGAAAACTATTAAGTTTATAAAAAAAAGTTAAATATAAAAAAGTTGAGTTTATAAAAGACCTTTCAAACAAAAAAAAGTTTATCACGATCGGATTACTCTTTCACGAGTTATGGGGCGATTTATGCGTTTTGTGGCGGCCATCTTTAATGGCTGATATGGGGGTGTTCTACTCGAATTCAAGGTTGGTTCTTCGGACAAAAATACTTCTACTAGTATCTTGTATACACTCACCAAGTGGCTAAGCTGTATCAAAAAGTGCAAGGTTTTGGTGGAAATCAACGCTAACCACACGTACTATGTCAAATCTCGCTATGTTGGATTAAAATATGTTGTTTTGCATTTGAAATTCGCTGAGTATGCAGGTCTGCTGCAACGGGAGTATTTATACATGGCTTAATATTATGACCTTATTTGGATACAAAATCTACATAAACCAAAAATATGTTTATAGAGCAAAATGTTTTTCTTGTTCGGAATTTCGTTCCGAAATGCGTAGTTATTACCCCTTGATAACTAATATGTCTGAGCTAATATGTCTAAACTATTACGTCTGAGCAAATGTTACAGCATAATAGTCTGAGATAAATTCGCCTATGTGGTAAAATAATAGGTTTTCAAAATTAGAAGACTTTCTACACTCTTTTTCTAAGCTAGGTAGAATTTAAAGTAGGAATTTCCTTAAAGACAATAACAAACAAGTAAACAATGCAGTTGGAGGTATTGCACGTATTCTTTGTGACTGTTACCCACCACAAAGACGTCTCGTTGTGTGCGACGAAAAGACTGCTTTGATCGCTCGGGTGTGCGGCTAAGCGCTCCTATAACTATGCGGATACGTACATTGTTATTCTTGAAAGCATCTTGGAAATACAGTTACGCAAACATTGTGTACTAAACGTAACTCCGCTACAATGGAAATATTTAGTGTACAATATTGTTTAATGTACATTGATGATTTATGTTTAACATTTTGAGTATCCGTTTACCTGTATATTAATAGGCACGCATGATTTTTCTAATATTTTTTAGCCAGTGTGCGGCGTAATTAAAATCTAAGCACACCGTTACTTTCCTGCAGGTTTGCACATTATAATTTATTACAGATTTTTGAGAATCGTAAAGAAAGAAATTTGAAATTATAAAAAAATCAACATGGGCTTAGTGAGTTGCCATGTTAATTACGGGATAACAACAACATATAAATAAATGCAGCCATACGTTTTATTAAAGCAATGAGTAAAACTTAAACCGATTATTTTATGGTTGAATTTCGACCAGTGGGCGATTTCTAGTCATATTAAATACTGACGATAGTTGCCTATTAACGCTGGTTTATGTCGTATATAATTTTGTAAATTGTAATTATCTAATTTAAGTGAGTTGTAAAATTTAAGTAGTTTCACCAGATGAAAGCGGTATTCACTAACCCGTTCCTTTTTTTCGGTCGAAATGGCCTCTGTTAACGATTGTCAAAGTCAAATATCGATTACATATTACCCTTTGTTTCACAGCATGTTATCCGTTTCACGCTCGAGTCGTTCGACAAAGCCAAGATGGTTATCAGTCGTCCCGGCAACAGCTGCGTCCGTTACGTGATCAAACGGGAACTTTGACAAGCCGCTGGTATCGAACGGTATCATACATTGTTCGGGGAATGATAACATTTTCCACACGAGGCAAATCGGAGTTCGGTATTGGAACGATCAGACCCACGTGACGGCGGAGCTCGTTAGACGCATGGTTATTGGCCACAAACGGAAGTGATGGCTGGAGGTGGAGCCTACCGTACCTCAGTTTCATCATCCTGTGATAGAAAATCTGAATAGATGACCCGAAATTCTAAGCTTGTGGTCTTCATTCATATATTAAAAATAATTTGTAGCTTGATTCGCTATTGTTGTTTTGGAATTTACACGAACTGTTATATCAACAATCTGGTTGTTTTTCATTAGTAATTATGTTAGGTCTATCTCATACAAATAACTTTTAATTACGTTCTCGCAGTGCCTGTGCTATGTTTCTTGTAAAAATGGTAAATCAGTAAATAGGCAGGGCGTACGTTCATTCAAATAAGTTAAATTCAAAAAGGTAGAAATTTTTATTTTATTAGCTGTATGACGATTATTCAAATCCGATTTTAATTTTCTCTTAAAATCACAGAACATTGTGTCACCCACTTGATGCTGCTTAAAGCATTAAATGTGTGATAAAGCACACTGAAGGTTCCTTAGGATGATAGGCTTGTACATGAAAATAGCAATATTGTTTATCACCCTTTGGTTCATTGCGTGCAGCAATGCTTCAACAAAATTTGGCATATTAAAATTATACAGCCCAATAATTTATTAAATAGCTGTTGATTGAGGAAATCCCATATTTTACGGATTTGGTTTATAAAACATTGTAAAGCTTAAATTGATTAAAGTTTAAATGCGGAAATATTAATTATTCTCGTGCAAACTCGCCAGCCTTCAAAGAGATATGATGTTATTGTTGTGTGCAAACACATTCTCCAAAGTTAAGTAATTGCATCCTCCATATCCACCCACATGCCGCGCCGCCACTCGCGTGTAACACAGCGCTGCGTTGCTGTTGAATAAGCTTAATTATTTTGAAATAGCTACTTTGCTATAGGGGAAATTCGATGATAAAAATGGGATTTTAAGCAAGACTAACGATGATATTTCTGCCCAAATTTCATGGCTTTCTATTTATGTGTTTTAATTTCAAAGAAATTCGATGGTAAAAATGGGATTTTAAGCAAGACTAACGATGAAATTTCTGTCCAAATTTCATTGTTTTCTATTTATGTGTTTTGATTTCAAAGCATATTCATAGAAAAAGGCACAGGTTCACTGAATGACTTGACCATTGATATTTCTTTGCAACAGAGCGGAAATTATTTTGTGTTAATTTATTTAATGTCATACATAGCATATTGGCTTATCGAAAAAGAACTATGTTATCAAATATACGTGGCACAAAACACTTAATCAGATTAAACATTTTAATTCCTAAAAATATAAGGTACAGCATGAAAAATTAAAAATTACATGAAAGCTCCTACCATTTATAATATACATTTTTTTGTAAGTACAAATCGTAACTGAAAACGACGATTAAATACTTGTCAGGGTGCTAAAATAAAAACAAGACAGTCATTTGTGCGGACAGTTCCACCATCGACAGCTCGCGGCCGGCGCGGCGCGAGGATCCGGACACGGATTGGCTTTTAGCGGCGAGAGGCCGAGTGTGCTCAGCTCTCACGCCGATCCTGGCGAAATTAAACAAATATCGCGTTTACTCACTCGCTACGTGTTTTAATTTGAATAAAGCCCTTTACTCTTCAAGGGTAATTTATGGAGGCGATTCGATACAAGATGCAAGAAACAACTCGTCAAAACTTTACCAGTGTGTTGAACAGGTCAAACAAACGAATCTATAGAAGGAATAGTTTATATTGCTTGGTTTCCTGCTTATTTTTGTCGGTGTTTAAAAAATATTCCAATAGAGCTTTAAATACATTTGAGAAACTTAAAATTTGGCACGGTTTGTATAACTTAGAACGGGATATATTTTGCAAAATTTAATATTTATACCTTTAGCTATTTCAAGGTGACGGCTATTTAGAAACTCCGATGTCCGCTTTATTGAACTTGAATTTTCTTGATTGGCCGAGGAAATAATTTTTTAGTTTGATTTTGGTAGTAGTTCACGTTGCTTAGCGACAGTCCATGAATGGCAAACTAGATGCTTTGCCCGTTCTCGGTACGGTTTATAAGTCACCATGCACAATCGTAATTGAAGTTTTTTTGTGTATAAACCTCAACTGTAGTCCTGGACAGCCTTACTGGCGGGTGGAAAAAATTGAAATCTCCCAAAGTGTCTGATAAAAAGAAAGTTTTGGTCGATCTGTCAAAACTTAGTTTACGTTTCGCCTCATTTACACTACAAAGATATCCGTTGCAATATTTCACCGATAGTTTTCTTACGAATTAAAAATTTCTGCAACATATTTGTGTAATACATCATAGGTCTTTTGGTTATGGTAATCTTTAATCGTCAACAAATTTGTTTTCGTTGAAGAACGTATTTCCATTTGCTTCCAACGATATAGGGGATTGTCAATATTTTCTGTGGGCTAAAAAAAACCCAAATAGCCTAGTTTAGGGTTTGTCCTTCTAATTACCACAGTGTGTTAAGCTTATTACTTAAAACTTACTTTACTATAACTTCCTTGCTTTACACTAGCGGCATTTTGAAATTCTCAATGCAGGGTTCCCACTCAACCGTGAAACCTTAAAAACCGTGAATAAGCCGTGAATTTGGCAAACCATGAAAAAACCTGGAAAGAGCCGTGAATTTCGTCATCAGACCTTTAAAATCAGCCAGTTTTAAAATAGCCAATATTTTTATTAAATTTTAGAGAAATATTTGTATCAATTTATTAGAGACATTAAAAATTATTCACAGTCACAAGACGAAGACAGCAATTGTGTACTTTAAGACGTAGATTGTACGTACAGGGCTAGACGGTAGGGCCTGCTAAACTGAGATTGAGGATTGAGATTCCACTGTGGCTGTGGAAGGAGGGGTGGAGACTGGGGAGGTAATGGCGGAACGCGATCGGTTGCCGTGGAGGGGGGAGGGAAGGATGGAAAGGTGTAGAGAGAGAAGACTAGATAGCTGAAGACGCACGCTCATTGGTTTACGTTTGCGCGGCAAATAAATACGTGAATTTCTTTCTTCCTTAATTAATTTGTTTTCTTATTCTTTACATTCCTTCTATTGTACAATTCATCGGTTTTCAACTACCGATTAATGCATCGATGTCTCCGCTGTTTGTTTCTAATCATTTTCTGTTTTTTGTATCATCGTTCAAGATGTTTGTGACAATAAATAAACTCTTTAAAAATGACGCCAGAACGAACGTCTTTGTTGCGTATTTTGTTTTCTATATGCGAAAATTCAAACGACTTGCCCTACAACAACACATGAAGGCTAATATTTTTTGTCTAATTTTTAGTATAAATCGATTGAGATAAAAATGAAATTTTTATAAATTCTATGATCAAACCATAGACTGATGTAATTTTGTCGTTCTCCAAGGTCAACTAAATATAGCAGAAACTCCGAATTCCATCTAATTGGAGGTAATATTTTTTCACCTGTCAACGCCCTTTCCTTATCACTCAGGATTATTGTTTGTGTACGTTTTTCGTGGGAAGGACACGCTCTTCCGGTTTAACGAGACCAAAAATAGATCACAAAAATTGTCTTCTCGATAAGACTTCTCGTATCATAAGCTCGGCTAGAAATTCAACCTTATTCAAAGCTGTTTAGTGTTTGTACGACTATTTCATTGCGTCAAAAGGAGCAACGGTCCTTTTAAGTTGTTATACGAGGATGCGATACAAAGCAGTAAGCGTACGATAATTTTGAGTCGGCAAGGGGACGGCTGACTGTCTGACTGAGACGTATAGTGAAGATCGCTTTGAAGTTTGACATCGCGATCGCGACCATCCTTGTTCGTCTCGTTATAATATTGCGTGGACGCCGTAAGTCAGAAGCTTGGCGTGAGTCATTTATTGTTGAACATTTTTAAAGTTTCGGGTTTCTTTCGGGTAGTGTGTCGGGTATCGTCAACCCGATTTCTTTCGGGTAGTAGGTACCCGCCCGACCCGACCCGACAAAATCTTTTGTCACTGTATTCCATGAATTGTGTTGACCTTGCATGCATTTAACTTTAAATACACTTGCGGTTGCAGCCAAATATTTTCCTGTGTAAAGTACCTCTACGTAATCATATGGCCTTGAGATTTATTACCTAAACATTGCAAAAGTTATACACTAATTTCGACAACAGCGCACTCACCCACCCGCCAATACGGCAGTCCAGAACTGATTTGTAAAACCATGTATTGACAGAAATACAGAAAATTATGCAACATAGTAAAATATATTCCATAGTACGATTTAAAACAAGAAACAAAAACAGAAAACATATTGTTAAAACAAGAAACAATTATTGTTCTGGCCTCATAAACTCCTAATTCAAGTTTTGGTAATGTTTCCTGTACACACTGACTTTAAGAAGATTTTAAAACCATACTTTTTTTACAAAAACGCCTTTTATTATGAAATTTATGTAGCAAGTGATAAAATAAACTGCGAAGTCACCGTCAAAAACGTTTATTTATCCATTAATCTGTACATTACAATTATACATCGAATTTTACATATAATAACGCTGTTATTATATTATTTTATTTTGTGGGTTTTGTGGGCTTATTGTTCGCGAACCGGTCATGAGCCATAAGTATATATTTCAATCTCGATGATGGAAAAATATCCCCGATATTAAACTTCAAAAATATGTAAGTGATAGTGAGCTAGAGAACGTTGTTTCAATTACGTTTAAATGACTATTTTTAGGGCTTTTGCAACCTAGGATAGCTAAGCACCCCTTTTCGATCTGAGCATACCTTCTCTCAACTGAAGATAAGATTCTAGATGCATATGCAATAGGCTGACCTGCATGCACGATTGCCGCGCCAAGACCTGGACTGATGGAATCACACGGCTCGCTTCCGTTGAAATACTTAAGAACAGAAGTTGACGATAAACATTTCTTAATATTGTCGAATGCTTCATCATGTGGCTCGTCATGTGTCGTGTGTTGTTCTGTTTTCCTTGGTACATCTTTGTTGGTGAGTTGACGCAATGGCTCACATAATTCAGAAAGTGAGGGTACAAACAGCCAAATAGTTCACAAATCCAAGGAAGCGTTAAATATCTTTGTCATTATCAGGTTTTTCATGTTTAATAGGGCTTTGATTTTTTGTTACCCTTTTTCAGTCCATCTCGAGTCTGCACGTCCAGAAGCAATAGCTTCTTCTTCTCTAAGTCTCATATTTTCTTTGTTAAGTTTCAGTTTTTTCTCTAGCTCGGCTCAGAAGTTTGTCTGTTTCTGTTTATGATCGTACATAGCTTCATATTCAGTGTCTTCACATCCGTAGACCATGTAGGTCCGTATGTAATTAGCGATTCCGCTACTCCTTCTAGGTCACACATGGACCTGATGTAGTCTTCTTTGAAATTCTTCAGACACCGCGGCGCGCAGGGGCTAGTCCAAATAGGATCGCTTCCAACGATATCTATTCTTGCAGTGTGCAGGAGTTTGTCAGTTTTTTCGATTCTTCATCTAATCTAACCTCACAAAAACCATTTTTTGCATCTAGTCTTGTAAAAACCTTATCTCTTGCCAAACGAGGCAAAATATCATCATATCCAAACAAATTATCATTTTTTCATAACTACAACAATATTACTGATCCAATCTGTAGAATTTATTCTTTGAGTTTCCTTCGAAGAGGACTGGCAATCTACAAGGCGGATTATTGAACGGAGTTAAAATACGCTCTACCTCAAGACGGCCTACTCCCGGCAGAAAACCTAGTCTATATGGAAAACATCTTCAGATTTGCTATAACATCTTAAATTTGAATCTTCAGCTGCGACATCTTCAACTTAAACCAGTAGAAACTTCAATTAGGGCAGCACCAAAATGTCACAGATCTGTTTCGTCTTCTCCACATCTCGCTCCTTTGTGATTGAACTTGTACGAGCTAGTGATTTTTCTTCCTCGTTTTTTTTCGGTAGAGAACTCCACCCTTCTTGTCTCCTCCGCTAGGGGCCGATGCTTTCCATACTGAGCCGGTTTTTATTTATTGTATCGCTACAAAAAATGTTGCATTTCCGAAAAAGGCCCCTGCCATCCTTAGTACCTATTACCACATGGTACTAAAAACACTGATATACTTTTGAAAGCTCCAAATCAACCGTTGTGTACCTCGACCCGCCTGTACCCAGTGATCACGACCGCCTCCCCGCCTGTCTAACGAACCGTGCCCAGCGAGCCGAGCGACGCGTCACGTGACCCGGCGACGTGCGCCACAGCCGCTGTGTACCTCGACCCGCCTGTACCCAGTGATCACGACCGCCTCCCCGCCTGCCTAACGAACCGCGCCCAGCGAGCCGAGCGGCGCGTCCCGTGACCCGGCGACGTGCGCCACAGCCGCTGTGTACCTCGACCCGCCTGTACCCAGTGATCACGACCGTCTCCCCGCCTGTCTAACGAACCGTGCCCAGCGAGCCGAGCGGCGCGTCACGTGACCCGGCGACGTGCGCCACAGCCGCTGTGTACCTCGACCCGCCTGTACCCAGTGATCACGACCGTCTCCCCGCCTGTCTAACGAACCGTGCCCAGCGAGCCGAGCGGCGCGTCACGTGACCCGGCGACGTGCGCCACAGTCGCTGTGTACCTCGACCCGCCTGTACCCAGTGATCACGACCGCCTCCCCGCCTGCCTAACGAACCGTGCCCAGCGAGCCGAGCGGCGCGTCACGTGACCCGGCGACGTGCGCCACAGACGCTGTGTACCTCGACCCGCCTGTACCCAGTGATCACGACCGCCTCCCCGCCTGCCTAACGAACCGTGCCCAGCGAGCCGAGCGGCGCGTCACGTGACCCGGCGACGTGCGCCACAGACGCTGTGTACCTCGACCCGCCTGTACCCAGTGATCACGACCGCCTCCCCCGCCTGCCTAACGAACCGTGCCAAGCGAGCCGAGCGGCGCGTCACGTGACCCGGCGACGTGCGCCACAGACGCTGTGTACCTCGACCCGCCTGTACCCAGTGATCACGACCGCCTCCCCGCCTGTCTAACGAACCGCGCCCAGCGAGCCGAGCGGCGCGTCACGTGACCCGGCGACGTGCGCCACAGCCGCTGTGTACCTCGACCCGCCTGTACCCAGTGATCACGACCGCCTCCCCGCCTGCCTAACGAACCGCGCCCAGCGAGCCGAGCGGCGCGTCACGTGACCCGGCGACGTGCGCCACAGCCGCTGTGTACCTCGACCCGCCTGTACCCAGTGATCACGACCGCCTCCCCGCCTGCCTAACGAACCGCGCCCAGCGAGCCGAGCGGCGCGTCACGTGACCCGGTGACGTGCGCCACAGCCGCTGTGTACCTGGACCCGCCTGTACCCAGTGATCACGACCGCCTACCCCGCCTGCCTAACGAACCGCGCCCAGCGAGCCGAGCGGCGCGTCACGTGACCCGGCGACGTGCGCCACAGCCGCTGTGTACCTCGACCCGCCTGTACCCAGTGATCACGACCGCCTCCCCGCCTGCCTAACGAACCGCGCGACAGCGAGCCGAGCGGCGCGTCACGTGACCCGGCGACGTGCGCCACAGCCGCTGTGTACCTCGACCCGCCTGTACCCAGTGATCACGACCGCCTCCCAGCCTGCCTAACGAACCGCGCCCAGCGAGCCGAGCGGCGTGTCACGTGACCCGGCGACGTGCGCCACAGCCGCTGTGTACCTCGACCCGCCTGTACCCAGTGATCACGACCGCCTCCCCGCCTGCCTAACGAACCGCGCCCAGCGAGCCGAGCGGCGCGTCACGTGACCCGGCGACGTGCGCCACAGTCGCTGTGTACCTCGACCCGCCTGTACCCAGTGATCACGACCGCCTCCCCGCCTGCCTAACGAACCGCGCCCAGCGAGCCGAGCGGCGCGTCACGTGACCCGGCGACGTGCGCCACAGTCGCTGTGACTGTCTTCCGCTCGACTGACGCGACATCAGGACTAATAAAGGTTTATAGGAACTTATCATAGGAAAATAAAGATTTTCTTATTGATCGTTAACTTAAAATCGTTAACCTATTAAGCAAAAATATTTCATAGCGTTTCGATGTTTTGGAATATAAAAAGAAGAGAAAAACTAATGAATAAATAACATACGGTGTAATTAATGTGACGTGTTGGAATTAAAATAAATTATAATAAACTATTCTACCGTTAGATAATTTAGATATAATGCTATAGCAATAAAAAAGAAAACATTTTACTAAAAATTAAAAAATTAAACAAAAACATATCAGATATTTTATTTGATAAAAATATAGATATGCCATAAAACCTCCTAATAAAAATCATTTGAACACAATTAAGCTGTTAAATAAGTTACCAAATGTCTTAAGGAAGAACCAAACCTAAAAAACTTTGAAATTAAATCTAATAGTTTACTACAAGTACAGGTTTACTACAAGTAACATCAAGAAATCAATTTACTGCACACTACATATTTACAGAAACAGAAAAATAATACATCAAAGCCCGGATTGTTAACCAATGCAAAATCCTGATTCTTATTACTTTAGACAATGGTGCCTTTGTTTTAGAAGCTCTTATTGGCTGTTACTAAATGTATAATTTATTTACACTTATACTGTATTCACATACTGTGGTAAATATATAAAAAAAATAGAAAAATTATGGCTACCCATGTTTTATGTATACTTAACGTCTGTTTGTGATTACAGTATAAGTTTAAACGTGTTATAAGTGCTGGAAGACGACGTTATGTATTTATATCCAGTGTATAAAACAGCTCTTCTTATGCTAATCAAGAAGTTGGTCAACAGCTATTGAGAGGATGACAGCTCCTCGGTGACGCTCCAAGCACCTGGTCGAGGGCAGCACGCGTGACTCTGCATTATTTGTTTCTTACTCGCATAAAAATTTGATATTACATTGCAGTGATCTCAAAAGAAGCTCTCATCAAGATAATTACAATATAATTGATCCCTTTCCCCTTTAACCCAATTAAAATTTATGGATTATTTTAAACCATCAAAAGGAATACCAAAATAATAGAAAATATGTAATACATTTTACGATTGTATTATTTGTCATTTGCACTATGTTTATAAAATAAATAGATTTTATTTGATACCCCCGAGTTCTCAATTCATAATCTACCGTTTAAACTGAAGAAAAATTAAATAAAGGTATTAGTTATAATTATAATAATACGGTATGAACAAAATAACTTAAAACATTAAATTACAATAATGTTCAAAACCAATTCCCAACATAGGACCTCAAAGTGGAAGTGTTCTCCCTATAATAATCTTGTCTTAAACTGCCATTCTTATTTCTTTGGAGCTAAAACCTAGGTCTCCCGGGGTGAATAAGTAGGATCATAGAATAAGCCCAAACATTGATAAAAATCTTTTGAAGGTGCAAATTCTAAAGCGATCAATCGTTTCATTGTATCCTTTTATGATTTAGTCGTGTATCACAGGTCGCTAAAATCATTTCTCTAGATATTTAGTGAAGATACCGATGCTCATTTTAATTAATTTATATACATTTTAACATTAAAAACACCCGCGACTAATATTAATGTCTGCTTATTATTTCTCATATATCATTCACGATATCCTAAAAAGTACGAACAACTCAAATGTACGAACAGTCATTGATTACAGCTGGAACAGAAGCCATTCTAAGGTAAATAACTGCAGTCTACCGGTCGTAATATCCCACGTCCTGAGGCCAACAATCGTGTCGCCGGGTGATTTACAAATGTCGGCCTCATTAGTCACATTTCCGTCCCGCGATGACGTCATTGTCTCGCGGTTTCTAATTAAACTTGGCTCCCTCGTTAGCCCATTAGCCAAGTCTTCCTTACAGATATTCCAACTGTAGTTTGCTGTTGATGCTGCGGAATTGTTTTGCTTCTTATCAGTCCAAGACGGGGAGTTTTGTTGCGGTTGGGTAGGATTATTGATATTAGTATCATTTTATAATACGAATACTTTTTTAAATATTAATATTGATCGTTGTTAATATTGAATTTGAAATTGTTTTCAAAAAGTGGGTATTATAAGTAGGGACTAATATGTGAGTTAGTTTATTTGCAAAGTAAAACAAACAAATAGTAAATTTGAATGTCTTCATAATAAAATGCATAATATAAACTTGATGAAAGAAGTTGAGGTTCAAACAACTAAAATAATCATCATTTTTATGCGGTGATATTTCAAATCCGATGACCAAACTTAAAACTATCTAATCTAGTTCAAAATTGCAACCGTCTCATTGCATCGTGTCAAATGTTAAGTTCCTAATCCTTAAGGGGAATATGCTTCAAAAGTTTAGGGAGGGAAAGACCGGAAACACTCGGCACATACTGAGCGCGGGAACGGGGGTTTCTTCGGCCAAGTGGGCAGTGTAAGTACACGGGGAGCGCCTAATTAAGGGTCATGGTGTAACAACTTGTCGGGGGCTCGACTTGAGCAGCGAGATAACACGCCGTTGGCCACGATAATGTCTTCCAGTCTTGCTCGGGGAACGAGAGGTCATTTGGGGTGTCTTTAGGGGATTAAGTTTCTGGTCCTGTCGAGCAGTTGATTAACTATTAGGGAAGTGGTTAACATCTGTTTATTTTGGCTTATTTCCAGTTATAATTAGAATTATTTAGATTAAATATTATTATCTTGAGCAAGTCAATGCTAATTTCTTATATTATGAATGTATTGTATTTTCAGTATTGTGTTATAAATGTGCTACGAAAAAGAGACATTTAATAATTTACCCGTGACTCTGAAAATGTTAATCAACCACACTAATAAAAACGTTCAGTAGCTTAGGTATTTCAGGCTTAATAGTTGAGGTTGAAGTGTTTGAGGGATTTGTTAGGGTTTCTTACATAAATTATTTGACTTATTTTAAGTAAAAAGTATTTTTGATTCAAAAGTAACACGAGATTTGGAAGTAATGTTTTATTTTGGGTAGCCAGTGTCTCAACTCACTACTTTTCTTACAACATTAATTCGGATTATTTTTTGCAGCTGGATTTAGTTTCAAAGTGAGTCCAGAATGTAGACAAGTTATACTTCATTACTCGCCGATACAACCTCCTCTAAACAATATAAAGATTGTCACAACCAGAATGCAACCCGCTGAGTCTGTGGGCTCTTCAAAGATGGAAGAGATATTGTTTTCAATAAATCTGCAAAGAAAATAAATTTTCTCGACTTTCACTTAGATTTTAACAAGAGGGTGATATCTGGCTGGGTAGCTGAAACATTGTTAAACAGAGTGTTATACAATTTTTAATCAGTTAAATACTAATTTTAATAGATTTCATAGAAAAAGTTGGAAGAATCATAATTCTACATCCTAATATTTTTCAAGTAACCAAAACCGAGCTGATTAACCAATGATTTAATTCCTGAAAATATCCAATCAGGGGTTTAAATTTTATTCCTTTCTTCTATTTTTACATGAACATTGCAACAAACAATAATTCATAACGTGTTACTTAACGTATAATTCAAAGAGGTAAAATTCGAATTGGGAAAGACCAAATGCTGTCGAATCTGTGGATGTATATTCAATATGGATGTCTTTGCGTGAAACGCTCGGTGATGTGTGTTAATCAACGCGGAACAGAGGCCATCAATCAGCGCTGATGCGGCTGTTTGCCGTTCTATCAACAAGGCAATACACGACGCCAGCGCCGAGGACGTATTAGGCTAATGCATGTGTTCACAGCACTTGGCGCGGCGATGCCCCGTGGATCTCAACATTGAGTGATTCACTTTTAATTACATAAAATAAACGTATAGAAAATCATAACGGAAAATTGGCGCAACAAATTATTAAACTTTTAGCAGATTTTAAAAGACGGTTTTAATTTAAATTTAATATAAAAATAAAGTTTAGAAAGTAGGAAGATTAATCTGATCTAAAGTAAAGGATGGCTCTAATCAGACAATGTCAAGAACTGAAGGGGAGTGCATACAACATCTCGGAGTTAATTGGAACGATACTCTTAAATTAAAATCAGAAGAAGTACTATTTTTAAACTTGGAATTGCTATCAAAAAGTGATGGTAAAAAACTTAGTATAACTAATGTCAGTTGATTTTTACCGGTCTGAATGGTAAGATAATCAGCACAATGTAACGTGTAGATTGTACTAACAGATAGATTGTACTGCTTACAAGCACAATGTAGCAGACAGGTTATACTGATTTCAAGCACAACTTAGCAGGCAGATTGTACTGATTACAAACTCAACTTAGCAGGCAGATTGTACTGATTACAATCATAACTCAACAGACAGGTTGTAGCGATTAAAATCACAACAGATTGTAAGATTACAAGCCCGATGTTACAGACAGGTTGTACTGATTACAATCACAACTTAACAGACAGGTTGTGATTGCATATAAATTATTAAAAATAATCATGCAAATGTATTGTCACGAAACGCTAAGCTTCAAGGAATACGTAACCAGAGCAAATGTTTTATTCATAGCGTTAGTTCCCCTATTGTTCGCTTACAAAGATTTAGTTCGTTAGGTCTGTACATAAAATATAAGCAACTTATTCTCAGTTTGTTTATTGATTTCAACACGCCAAATATTCGAATACAATAAAAATAAACACTTATCTTGAATGAAGCATGTTGGTTTAGTTTGTCTCCTGAGTTAACTTGTAATGGGCGTTAAAATAACGTTAATTGATTATTTTAATGGTAGCTAAAAATAAATATAAACTATTGCTCTTTGATCTTTAGGGGATTATATTTCAGGAGTTAAAAATATTAGTGTGAAATAATATGGAGTGAAAATTTTCAACGGATGCACCCCTGTTTACAATATTATAGACTGTTCATGCTTTTTTTAACTAAACGAGTAGTAACAGTAACTCTTTTATTACTGAGAAAACTGAGCCGTAATTTTTAAATGATGTCGCGGTTTTAATGATTTCCCTCTGCTTGGAAACACTTACATTTTACACATGAATCCTACGATATTTTATTGTTCTGTCTGTGTAAAACAAGGTTGGTTTCAATCATAACTAATTCCGCTGCTCACTGGAAACCAACGCGAGCCCAAAAGCCCCGCTCAGATTTAATAACAAGATAATTGTTTGGTGTTCACACGCCGCTGCAGATGCAATTACACCGCGCCGATCCCGCCGCATTCCTCCGGTGTGAGATGTACAATCGCCACACGGAGCAGAGGCAACCCTCGCTGATTAAAGGAGGTTTAAACATTTTTGCGCCGCCGAAACTCAAAGGAATATGTTTGAATTTGAATAGGGATTTGCGAGCGTTACCGTGATAATACTCTCGTACAGCTCGCTCATTTCATACCTGGGACTGAGAGAATGCCTGATAAATATGTATCATAATATGTTGGATGAATTGTTAGAATCATGTGACAAGGAATGAAACATCCAAATTAATTGTTATATATTAACCTTTAATGTGGTGCAAAAAATGCAAACGTGTTTTATTTTATTGATGACTCACGATTAGTTCAGTAAGCCCATAATTAAAACTATATGGTAGTGCGAAATCCCGGGCAGCTGATCGGATGTTCTTTTGTTTATATTTTCACTTCTGCCAAAAGAAATTTTAATTCAATCAGGTTTTCGCGCTTTTTTCGAGTTGTATTGCCTAAATTTAAAATCTAAAGCCAGTTGCACATCTGCGCGCGCCCACATACATACACACACACACACACACACACACACACACACACACACACACACATGTTGGATACCTCAATTCAATATATATTTAACATGTAAAATGATCATGTTCAAAAACTTCCGATTGATCTTAAAATCTTTCTTAAAACAGGTGTCCAACGACAACCAGCGGCAGAACGGCCCCAGAACACAACAAAACTACTGTTCACTTCAACGGCTCTTCATCTGTGAGCTCAGCGTACTTCATTAGCATCATTGTTATACTTTATTAACATTCATTATGCTTTATCAAACCCTTTGCATTTGCTTTCAGTGTTCGAAAATTTGGGTCAAATCAGGTACGTGACATCCACAGAATACTGCTGTATATTATTTCGGTTAGTAAAAATACATAATTGCGAAATAGTTTTAGGTTGCTAGCTGAACCCGGCAGACGTTGCCATCCTTTTGAATTTTTACCAAAGATCTCCTGTTTCAAGTAAACATATCATCAGCTGTTATGTTAACAACATTTTTGCATAAGGTTGATATGAGAACCCTTTCAGGCCTCTGGGAAGGAACCCTATAGAGTTAGGACGGGATGGTTAAATAACTTCTATGTGAAATTATACATATAATATTTACCAAGTTTCATGTCGAACGGCTCAAAGATATCCGAGTCCATTAACTTCTAATACACAAACCAACATCCTCTTTTATAAATATAGAATCAGAAGGAGATGGGCTAATATGCTTATACGATCTTGCTGTTTTGTTCTCATTTATTAAGAGGCTGATTTATTACAGTTCTCTGTTAAATGGTCTTTAAAAAGTATTAAATTTTATTCACTTACTGGGGTATTTTCAACATCTTTTCAACATTCCCGCTATAGTGAACTTTGACATAGCATTCACTTCTAGAGTTAAGCTTACTTAATATGAATTATTGGATTAGAGCAAGTGGATGTTGTCTATAACAAAATAAAAAGCGTAAAGTCATAAATTTCCTTCTATCATGTGGTACTATCCAACTTAGATATTTATTTGCCAGGCTAACTGGCATGTATGAATAAAAGATTGGAGACAGAAGTGTTCTGGTAAATGCCTATAAATTATTAATGAACTCAGATTATTCTTCAAGCTGTTCAGTCCAACGATTGCGGCCTATTTAACTTTACGACGGAACCGGGTTTATTCAGGTTTATTCACCAAAGTTATTTTCATATAATTCAAAGTTGTTAGCTTAGTGGACGTTATTTATGTGCAATATGGGAAATGAATATGAGACTTTGTACCCAACACTATTTTTATAATGTGTGTCACTTACAAACTAAAAATGGATTTATTCTGTGTATCTTCCCGGTTTCATCATAGAATGAAAACAATAACATGACGAGTCCATGAGAAAAACAAATTTATACAGTTCACATACGAGTGGGAAAAACAAAAGAAACGGGCTTATCATAAGCCCATAAAATACTCTCTGAAAGTAACAGAATTTCGTACGAAAATTACATATTTCATATTACATATACTCTATATATTGAACTTATATCTATATAATTAATACGCCAACACGAAATTTGTCTTATGAACTCCTCCGTCATTTCTTAACCGATTTTGATCATTGACGGCTCATTGGAAAGAGCGTGTCGCGTAGATTTGCAAACTGGCCTTACATTTTTGAAAAGTCCCTTGGGCTCTGCCCCATTGGCTTTCAAAGTTCCCATGTTATCCTTATGAAGAACATAATTGTTTACATTTTGATCAGCTGGATAATTTAATTGCTGTTATTTTTTAATTTGTGTAAACATAACCCTCAAGACGGATCGTGTTAGCATGATTGTGTTTTAAATTTGTCGCCATTTGAATTATCGCTCTGCTAGAGTAGCGCACGATTCCGTGCGCTCCACTAGTTAAAAATTATATCACCAACAACTCATCTTCATAGTTACAAATTCTTTATAATTCAACATAATGGAAGCGGTTTCTCGATGCAAGGCCGCAGTCAAGTCCTAAGAACACATGCATTAGCCTAAAACGTCTCTCACACTGTCTAGTACACTGCCTTGTTAATTGAGTGGCAAACAGACGAACTGATGGTGATAGCAGTTTCTCAACCTGAACAATCCATTAAACATAACATTACCAAACGAGATTTTAAACAAATATGCCTACATTTATTTACTTGACTGATTATAATTTATTTACTCCTAAGTACGATCATCGCAAAATGATTAGTGGTCAGTTCACAACCTTATAAAACTCTTTCTTTCACAACTATAATACTCAACAGTTTTTCGTAATGGCACCTGTGAATTTTATTTTCAACTTTTATCATAAGCAACATTACAACGTATACTTTTTAAGTAAGTACTTGCCAAAAAAATAATTTTTGTTATCTGTTATCCTGTTTTAAATTTGTTATGGTTTTTTTAATCTATATAGATAAAATTAAAGTTTTGTCTGTACATTGTTTAGAATTATGAAATTTTTGGTTATTTTTGCGTTTCGAAGCTCAGAGAATCAGAATCAAGCCTTATCTCTCTATTGGTAACGCTCAACATCACACATTAGACCGCTTTTCATGCAAAAACTAGAGTACTGGTATGGCTGAAACTTATTTTATGTATTGCATGCACATATGAGAAGGTTTTGGACGAATTAAAACTAGCGTAAGTCTTTTTGAAATTAAAAAGCAAGCTTCTAAAAAGCGAGTTTTATTTGATTTCGACCCTATTGGAAAGCTTATGTAGTTGTCATGGCGACCTAAACATTAAATCATGAATCCAAGGGAGTTTTTCTGTTTTCCCACTGGTGAAACCGTGTTGATTAGCTAGTAGCTTATATTACTGTTTTAAAGATGTAATAAGTCTCGCCATTACGCCTACGGTAATAGCTACTTACCTGTATTAGTGAGGTTGCTTAGGGCTTTACTTTAAGAATACCGTTACCAGGCGGATAAAAGCGTCAAATTTGGCATGAAGAGTATACTAATAAATTTTAGCTTAGGAGCCCTTTTGAATTTTTAAAAATATCCATACACCGCACGATAATCCAAAATGGCCGACAAATATATATTGAAAACATTTTATTTATAGGTATCCAAGCTAATATTTACCAAGATGTCGATTTTAAACCACCGCCTTCCTTGCTGAGTAGTAAATACTTCATTTTGATTAGGTATTAATTTTTGGCCGCCATCTTGAATCTTGGTATTGCGGCACATCATTACGGACTAGATTTTCACGTTGATTACAATGCTGAAATCCGTTTTTGGAAATATGCATTCGTTAAAAAGATATGCTTAAATGAAAATTCACCCTTATACATTTCTTATGGACGTTTAATATTTTTAGCATTTTTTGGATCATTTTTCTTATTTCTCTTATTATAATTAAGATATGTAGTTAGTTTTAGCGTTGAAATCCTCAGTGAAATAGCGGCTCTTAAAATACGCAGTGATACTTCGGCTTTTGTTTGAAATGTTGATTCGTAAAATCTGTTAGGTTCTGAACAGATTTTAAGGCTTATTACGACATGAAGATTAGTTATTTTTAAATTTAACGCTTAATAGAGGATTATATCTCACCCTGAACTTATCAGAATTAAATGATCGTAGTCTCAAAATAAAGCTGATATTTTACTGAGTCTTTTAAAAGCATTCAGAACTCCATACCCGTCCTAGAACTGGAGATATCAGTCTTTATATAAACAAAAATGTCTGAAAAAATTAATTTTAAATTGGTTTTTGAACCACAACTCACCTGAAACTCGATTTATTAAAATAACTTATGACTCAAATGAAAGCTAATAGTCTACAGAGTCGATTAAGACCTTTACGATTTTTGAGTCTTCTTTGGAACTAGAGAAATCCTTCAAGAACTGTAAAATTGTGCAAATAAAACTAATTTATGTTGAGTGAAAGCTTATAAGTCACCTTAACTTAAATCTGATTTTATTGAGAACTAGCTGATAATCCCAGCTTTGCCTGGGAGATTATTTTCTTAGTGCTGCATTCTTAGTGTGTATTTATGAAGTTTCTTAGCTCTGCATTCTGATAGTAACCATAGTAGCGTAATGGTAACCATATCAACTATTTAAAGAACTTCCAAAACCCTTGACATGGGTCTCTTTCGGACGATCCTGTGCCTTAGTCCTTTAAGATATCAAAACCAAACCACCATAGTGCACATCATGAGATTTCAAGCTTTAATTTGACACCAATATCAAGTATCTACGACATGTAGTTTTGGCTGTAGCCCGAAATATACCAACACACAACTCTTCTTATATATATATATATATATATATATATATTGATTAGCTCACCTGGAAGCTTATGGTTTACTGAGTGGCATAAGACCAAAATGAATGAAATACCTTATTTAGAACCGGAGATATATATATATATATATATATATATATATAATTGATTAAAATCAAATTTCCGAAAAATTGATTTTTAAGTTCTTACTAAGCCTTATAGCTCATCTGTCACTCGTCCGAAATTGATGATAATTTCTCTAATGAGAGCCACTATTTCTCTGAGTGTTTCAAGACTAAAACTAACTACTTATCTTAATTATAAAGAGAGATATAAGAAAAATGATCCAAAAAAATTCCAAAAATATCAAACGTCCATAAGAAATGTGGTGAATATGGGGTGAATTTTTATTTGAGCATATCTTTTTAACTAATGCATATTTTCAAAAACGTAACTTCAGCATTGTAATCAGCGTGAAAATCTAGTCTACAATGATGTGTCGCAATATGATGTAGTTTTAACTTACATAAGTACATATACTAATGTACAGACTTTAGCTGATTGTTCTGGATTGTTATCACATAATAATGATCAAGGTACCAAAGCTACATAACCTAGGCTAGCTTGAGTGATGTTACAACATGATATTAGAATTCGTTTTACCAGTCAATAAGGAATGGGGTTTTTATAATGAAAGAAGTGTAGTTTTAACTTCCATAGTACATATACTAAAGTACAGACTTTAGCTGATTGTTCTGGATTGTTATCTCATAATGTCTGCGACAAACCCCTATAAGATTATTTTGTTACAAATAAAATTATTTAGGGACTTCTCTATATATAAATCTCTGAAGGAAAATACGTGGATTTTTCCACTGAACATTATGACTACCCAGTAAAACAATTAGGAGCACAAAGTGATACAGCATGTGCAATTTATTTAATGAGGTTGTAAGGTGGACAGAAGACGTGGACGGCGGTCAGAAGACGTGGACGGCGGTCAGAAGACGTGGCCGGCGGTCAGAAGACGTAGGAGTGCAGGACGCCGGCCACCATGAAGATGAGGCGCAGGGTGGGCAACATGAGCGACTGCAGCAGGAACACGGCGATGAAGCCCAGCGCCAGCGCGCACACCAGCGTCACCACGCCCTGCGGACACACAGAGGCGATGTACACGTTTGTCTCTTATACACCGTGTCTCAAAAAAATAATCGGTTTCAAGACCTGTTAAAACCCAATTGGTCAACATTGCCAGTGTTGAAGATGGTCATGTGATAACTGAACTCATAAAGTTTATTATACGAATAGTATTTGTAAATATCTGCTGATTCACTCTAGTTGCTCAGAGCTTTAACCTACATCACGGTACAACGTGACCTACTCAAGAATCGCGCACAACAGTCCGATAAGCGGGAATTATAGGTGCCAGGATATCACCATGTGTCTCTGGTAATTTTCAAACTTTATAATCATAAATTTAAACACATATTCTTAAATTTAGTTCCACAGACTCAAGAACTATAAGCGACACGTCCTGAGCTCGTTTGGGGCCGACGTATTTGGTCTGTATTGCCTAATTCTTCAATGTATGTTACAAGATTACCACTCGAACAACAACATTGAATCAGCGGATATTTACTAATAACCTTGGAATAAACTTTATGAGTTTAGGCATCAAGTGGTCACCGGCGAAATTGGCTACGTGTGCCTAAACGGTTTTTATTAGGTTTTGAAATCGATCAGTTTTTTGGGAAACAGTGTATTATCCTAAAAACAAGTTTTGCAAAAGTATCTGCAAAGTTAAAGGCAGAAACAGATTACTTATGTGGACAACACAAAGATAACTGTGGGCGCAAGTTTTTGCGATCTGTAATGAACAATTTATTAAAAAAGGAACAAAAATAGTAAATCTCATGGGTTTTTAACAGAGGAAGACCATCAGTTGATTGTATCTGTTCCTTGTCTTAGAAGACTGCACATTTTTCTACGCAGGTAGACATACAATTTAAAATTAGTATTATCATTTTGTTTTTAGAAGTAGGTATAATAGTTGCACCTTGATAACTCAGTATGATTAAACTGATACACCTTTAAATGATCTTCGATCCATGCGAGTCATCTAACTAAAAGGCGACGCATAGATTACTTTGCTCTGAGCCTCGAGTCAATCTTGAATAACTCTATCAAGCCTGTCCTTAATCCTACTCTCGCTGATGAAAACGGGCCTGTAAAAACTCCTCATCTTTCTGCTTGACCGACAATGGACTGGAGTGGCCATGCAGCTCTTGTCTGTGGTCGTCTTGCCAGTGTAAACTTCCTCTTGCGCCGCCTACGGAAGTCTGTGACCGAGCCATATCTAGTAACTGTGTATAACGCCATGTTCCACTCGTAGATAGTATTTGGGTTACACCTGTGAGGGCATGCGGCTGATGTGGGGCACATACTGAAACAGCAGAAGGATCCTCTGCAAATAATCACGGGCAGCAGTTTCAGAGCACACTGCAAACCTTTGTACGTCTGAAGATATTGACTGTTTGCAGCAATTACATCCTTGCCTGCCTCACTCAGATAAGGAGGAGTGTGCATCTTCTAGCAACCCGTGGTCACATCCCCCACCACGATAAACCGCCACAGCTGGACGCTCCCTGGACCAGGCTAAACAGGTTACAGCAGTCTTATCCTGTCCATCGATTTATTTACATCTATGATCCTGCCTCAGCTATCACGTTATATGACAAGCTCCCGGAAGCCATAAAACAGCTCCGACAGGAGGTTTGGGCGGGCGGTAAAGGACCTTCTCACTAAGAGGCCTTATTGTAAGGTCTCTGAGTTCTTGTACGACTATCTGGAGAAGGAGGGTGCATGTTTTAGTGTGAAGTTTGTTCATGTAAATTTACGCAGTCTATTCCCCATGAGGGTCAATGACGAAAGAGGAGGTAAAAGGAATCCTTTCCTGACACATCTGTTTAAAATAATTTAGGAATCTACACTAAATTATTTTGGGCTATTAGGTAATAGCCCAGTGTTGCACCACCGTGAACCATGAAGCTGTTTCAAAATCCCTCTTTTACTCTAATGAATTAATGAAAACTACCCACTTTACTCCATTAAAGTGTACTCACTTTAGCGACGCACATGCCAAACTTGGGCTCGTTGACGGTCCAGACGACGCAGTCGGCGACGTACAGCAGCAGCAAGAGGAGGAACTCCGCGAGTGGCAGCATGGCGATCGTGAGGCCCACGAGAGCGGTGACGGCGGCCACGACGATCTGGCACACCACGCCCAGCAGCTTCACCAGCGTCACGTCCTGGTGGCGGCACAGGCCCCTCAGGCGGTCCAGGCACCTGGCGCAGCGGTCCTTGACTGCCGAGCCGCCGCTGCGGTGCGTGCACGCCGCCACGTCATACCCTGCGGGACACAAGGTATCCTGTACTACATCTGGTACATCACGCCTATCAGCTTCACCAGCGTCACGTCCTGGTGGCGGCACAGGCCCCTCAGGCGGTCCAGGCACCTGGCGCAGCGGTCCTTGACTGCCGAGCCGCCGCTGCGGTGCGTGCACGCCGCCACGTCATACCCTGCGGGACACAAGGCATCCTGTACTACATCTGGTACACCAGCCCAGCAGCTTCACCAGCGTCACGTCCTGGTGGCGGCACAGGCCCCTCAGGCGGTCCAGGCACCTGGCGCAGCGGTCCTTGACTGCCGAGCCGCCGCTGCGGTGCGTGCACGCCGCCACGTCATACCCTGCGGGACACAAGGTATCCTGTACTACATCATTTATGAACATTGATTACAGGCGTTTCAAATGAATCATCACATTTTAAAGGTTTATATTTTCCGTACTAATGATAATATGGACATTAGATAATAAAAAGGATTGCTTTTATATTAGAGGGTAATCATTGAAGTTTTGTTTACATACTGTTTGCAGGTGCTAAACATGGCCCCCTTTAGATGCACAGCATATGTCTATACACGATATCGAATTCGTTACATACGGTACCATGTCTTAAGTATTGGATTCGATTGCTGATCTACTGCGGTTCCTCAGTCAAACCGTTATTGTTGGAAGGGGAGGGATATAAACCTTCTTAAAAAATCACCAGCCATAAGGTCCGGTGACCTTAAAGGCCAGTGTTTAAAAAACGTGGAATCGTCCAGTTACGGCTGATCCATCTTTTAGGTAGCTCAGCAAATTTCAGTTGCACAGACATATTTTGTATATGTGAAGGGGGACATTTTGAGCACCCGTAAATGGTATATGAAAAGCTTAATATGTATGACACCCTTTAATATACAAGAACCTCTCCACTATGAGATCGTTAGTTATGAAAATATAAACCTTTATTGGATGACCCTTTTTGAAACACTCTGTACTTGCCATATTACGTCAGGTATAGGTTAAAAATTACGAACCTAATTTGGGTTCCCGACTGGAACACTCTAAACCACTGGAAGCTGAAAGTTTGCAATTAGTCAACAACATCTATGGTCTCATAAAAAACTGCTAGTGCTGGTACATACCAAATAGATCTCTAGGTATTATAAGTTGACGAATGGATCTAGAGATCTATGGTTGGTAAAATGTGTTTTTAAGTTATCGCCCTTTAGTCGGTGCGTTCTGTTAAAAATTTATATAAAACAACATGATTTGAGTGTGAACCACGCTCTGAGAATGGGACATACAATGGCTCCAGAAAAGTATCCTGAAAACTTCGACTTTGAGCACTCTAGAGCACTTTATGATTTGTGTGTGAGACAATACTTAAACCGTATTTGCTGATTATACGGTATAGATAAGGATAGTTATAGTATATAAGTAGATTGACTGGGTATTTTGAACGATGACGGCTCTTGTCTTACCACGTTGATGAGGTCCTAGATTACTCATTGCGCATTTCGGACAAATTTTCAAAACTTTAGCTGGTGACTGTTGTACATTTCTTTTCATGTTTTGAATGTATTAAATGACGGAAATTTTGAATGAGCCCATGTTGCATAGTAATTTGTTTGTATTTTATGTTGCCAGGTAATCACAATTCAGATAAATTCATCATGTTTGTTAAAGAATTTCCCTGAGTGTTTATAATGGCGTTCTTTTTGTAAAAAGAACCGTCGAATTCTTTCCAAATACAAAGATAAATTTAGGTGTAAATAAAATTAGCACTTAATAATATCTTGATTAACGTATAAATGGTTAATCATAAAAAACTGTAATTAATTAATGGTTTTCTGCGATTTCTTTCCAATCCGACATAAAACTATCGGCTTAGCGGATAAAACGATCTCAACAACATGCTTCATTCCAAATCTCACGTATTACCTGTGAAAAACTAATTAAACTTTTGTAATAATGAAATACCACTATTTTTCTGTAGTGCGATTATTCAACCAGTATTAATTTTCAAAGTTATTGTTTTAAAATGGTAAAGGTTTTCATGTGCGATACTTAGATCTCACCGTGCAGTATAAATCTAAACACTTGCGTTTTTACACAATGTCTCCTGCAGCCAGTCTGATTTGAACATCTCAGCAGTGAGATTGCAGTAATGAGGAAGGGTCAAGTGTAATTACAACGGCAGACACAATGGAAGCGTCAGAAACTGTGATTAATGAGTATTGCTCTTGTGTCTCAACTGTTTATTGTTTCAAGCGAACGTCTTCAAATTAATGATTTGAATTCCAATTTAATTTAAAGTCAGTATAAAATACAACGCTGCTCATTTTAGCTTTAAAGGAGGCTGGAAGATGTTTTTAATTTCATCTGATTTGAGTTGAAATTTGAGATTGTTCTGTTAGCCAATTATTGTAAAGTATTTAAATCTCTCACGTTATATTTTAAATTAAGATACTGAGTGTTTTGCTGGCAAGAGACATGATTCTGGCCTTTTACCTTATTCGAAGCAAATGGCAAAAACTACCACGTTAACTTCAGAATATCCCTCCTGAAATAGTGAAGGGATCATTTCTTGTCCAATAACAACAATTAGTTCAAAAACACGTCTAATATTAAACTAGTTTTTGCTTATATTTTACAATCGTCCTTATATTTTACAATAGCTGCAAACTGACAATATTTTTGGGTTATAGTATATTTATTTTCTACTTGTAGCCAAAACACTTTTATTTACTACGATGTTTTATAAAATGTATAAATAGCGCAGAAGCAAACTAGGGTCAGAATCTGTTATCTGCCCACAACTGTATATTTCTAATATAATACAAGTAATGCAACAAATGAATTGGATGTGCAGGTGATTAGAGATGTAAAAGACGAATTAAAGAAACAAATTTTATTGATAAACGGTTTGATTTCACATCGAGTGTTTACACCGAGTACAGACTGACGGCGTCACGTGAGGTGAAATTAGGCTAAAACCGAATCAAATTTTTAATCCTGTATTTCATAGAATAAATCAAACTTACAGTTCGAATCAAAACACAAGGCCCACGCCGTCCATAAGCCCAGTGCTAAAATTAACATTGGTCTTATGGACGGTCGCGGTCTGGGCCTTGTGATTTGATTTCACTTATACCTAAACCCAACCGCGGTTGGCGCGGCTTTGCGTTGTCAGCGTACCGTTATCTGCATGTCCGACACATTTTAGATAACAGCGACAATACCGATCGACAACAATACTGGCCGGAATACCCATAAATTTTTCTGATATACATTTAAAACCATCCAGTTACGAAAAGCATTTCGTTCACAAAGTATAAAACCAATGGGAAAAAGTTTTACAATGTTGTGGGCAGATAACGGATTTTGGCCAGAAAGAAGTGATGTGGTATCAACAGGAGCTCTAAGTTAAAATATCAGTAAGAATAACTTGGATAACGAGAAGGCCAAGTTTAATTAGAAACCGCGAGACAATAACGTCATCGCGGGACGGAAATGTGACTAATGAGGCCGAGATTTGTAAATCACCCAGCGAAACGATTGTTGGCCTCAGGACGTGGCATATACGACCGGTAGGTTTACTTTGGAATGGCTTTCGATGCAGCTGTAGAGAATTATTGCCAATAGTATCGTGTTTGACTTGCGAATAGAACTAAACTTACTTTTAGAAAGATCCTAATTTGAATAACACCACAACGCTACAAGCCAAACGCATTTGATCAGTTATCAAGGTTGTTTTACCAGGCCTCATAAAAATTTATTTTTTTAAATGTAAAGATGGTGTTATGGCACATCATTATGAACTAGATTTTTACGCTGATTACAATGCTGAAATCCGTTTTTGAAAATATGCATTCGTTATAAAGATATGCACTAATAAAAAATCATCCCTATACATTTCTTATGGACGTTTTGTATTTTCAATATTTGTTTGGATTATTTTTCTTCTATCTCTCATTATAATAAAGATATGTAGTTCGTTTTAGTCTTAAAGTACTCAGTGAAATACTGGCTTAAATTTATGATATTAATCATCAACATCGGACAAGTAACAGATGAGCTATAAGGCTCAATTTAACTTAAAAATCAATTTTTCGGGAACTTTTTTTCAATTAAGTATTTATATCTCTGGTTCTAAATATGGTATTTAGTTCATTTTGGTCTTAAATTACTCAGTAAATCATCAGCTTTCATGTAAGCTGACTTTCAATAATATTAGAGTGAAGTTTATGTAGCTTTTGAGCTTTCACTCAACATAAATTCGTTTTACTTGCATAATTTTACATTTCTTGAAGGATTTCTCTAGTTCCAAAGAAGACTCAGAAATCGTAAAGGTCTTAATTGACTTATTAGATTATTGGCTTTCATTTGTGTCATAAATTATTATTATATTTTGAGTTTAAACTGAGTTAAGGTTCTAAAACCCACATAAAATTAAAACTTTCAGACATTTTCGTTTATATTAGGACTGATATCTACAGTTCCAGGAAAGGTATGAAGTTCTGAATGTTTTTAAAAGACTCAGTAAAATATCAACTTTCGTTTGAGACCGTGATAATTTAATTCAAACACGTTCGGGATGAGTTATAATCCAAATTAAGAGTAAAATTCAAAAATAATTAAACTTTATATTGTAACGAGCCTTAAAATTCGTTTACAGCTTAACCGATTATACTATCAATATTTCTAATAAAAGCCGACATATCACTGCTTATTTTAAGACCAAAATGAACTAAATTCCATATTTATAACCAGAGATTTAAATACTTGATTGAAAAAAAGTTCCCGAAAAATTGATTTTTAAGTTAAATTGAGCCTTATAGCTCATCTGTTACTTGTCCGATGTTGATGATTAATATCACAAATTAAAGTCGGTATTTCACTGAGTATTTTAAGACTAAAACGAACTACATACCTTTATTAGAATGAGAGATAGAAGAAAATAATCCAAAAAAATATTGAAAATACGAAACGTCCATAAGAAATGTATAGGGATGATTTTTTATTAGTGCATATCTTTATAACGAATGCATATTTTCAAAAACGGATTTCAGCATTGTAATCAGCGTAAAAATCTAGTTCATAATGATGTGCCATAACACCATCTTTACATTTAAAAAAATAAATTGATATCCAATATGGCAGATCCAAGATGGCGGCCGGAACAAGAAATTTAGTTTAAGCTTTTGTAAAAAAAATTCAGTACAACAGGATGTTCAACCATATAATAAATACAATAGTTCTAGATTACTGTACTATAATTATTATTATTTTGATTAATATTATTATTATTAACAACAATTATTATTATTGATATCAATACATAACAATTGCTCGATTTCGAGCAACGCGTTCACTAGTTAATATCAAAGCAACAACGTGTATTTGTTTACATAAAGGTGATTTTATGATTTAGATTTACTAAATTTAAATCATCAGTTTAATGTTTCTTAAAGTTCGCAAATACAATTTAGGAAATAGATATAAGCAAATTCTCAAAGATCTACAAAGAACAAGTTTATTTCATGAAGACAAGGTTCATATCAGAAAAAACGTGATATTATTCAACTCAATCCACCTCAAAATTCAGTTTGTACTTCAAAATATAGATGCTCAGAAGATTTATCATCATTTATGAAATTTATTATTGCTAGAGGCTTGAAGGGGCTAACAGCCCCTAAGCATAATCATGCTTTACTATAGTACGAAATACCTTCTTAGAAAATAGGCCTTTGGATCTACAAAATTATGATTTTTTCTACCATTTGGTTTTAACAAAACAAAGCAGACCTTTTTATATCCAAATGGTTTTTAAATAACAGCTATTTTACGTTATTTCTCATTTTATAGTAAGCTTAAAGCAATTTCAGCAATGTATTTTCCCCGACCCCCTGAGATGGAGACCTTCAGTTTCAGCCACCCCCCCCCCCCATCATCCTGCGACCTTCCAAACGCCCACAATTTCTTTGACAAACTTTCGCTTACGTAATTTTATATATATATATATATATATATTTATATAACATTTGGTATTAAATCTTCATCGTTATAACATAAACTAAACAAACGTACTTAACATTTTATAATTTTAAATTACGAAAAACTAAAACCCTTAATTATTATAAAATATGAAAATCTTAAATATAAAATATTTTTTGTTATAGTACATTGAACGTGCATAGTTAGCTGCATTTTGAAACAAACCCCACATGTCAACATCTACCATATGGCTTTGAATCAAGCATTAGCACCACATGTTTAATGTAAACAAAGCAGACGTTTTTCAATCTTTTCAATCCCAATGCATTTTAAATGGAAGATATTTTTCGTTATTTCTCATTTTCTGGTATATTTGGCCATAATCTGCTATTTTTCACGACCCCCTGGGGCCGAGACCTTTCATTTGAGCCATCTCCTGTCATCCTGCGAGCTGGCAAACTCTCAAAATTTTGATTTTAAAAAATCGCCTACAGAATTAATAATATAGATAGAAGATAGATGAATGACCATGAATGATAAAAACAGCTAAGATATAGAAGATAGATTATTTGTGACGTTAGATCATATAATTTGCATTTTCTGTGATATTGTAATCTGTTAACGAATGGCAGTGTCGAGCAATTCATGAAGGCACAGTTGGGATATACAACATTCGTCACAGCGCTTGGCCGCTGAAACGAGCAATGAGAGCATCGATTAGAAAACAAAGACCGAATAAATTCAATGAACAAAACTTAAACCTCAGTAAAACAAATTACAAAGCTAATTGTCATTGTGGGGAGCAATATGAACATGTATATTTGAAAATGTCACTGCTTTCCTCCAAGCGAAGCTCGTTCCCCAGATATTAGTTTTAAATCACGTCAAATGCAATATTTGATTTTATTATAATCAATCATGCGATAAGTTAAAAACAAGTGAAAACCATAGTTAAGATAAACCAGCTAAGATCTAAATCAAATTTGAATTGAGTAAACACTTCATGTATTCTGGTGAATTCTGTTTAAAAATGCACTGATCGAAAGGAAACTTCGTTTTCTCAAGAAAGAGCCCCTGGTACATCAATAGAAAATCAGCCTTTCATATTCTCAAGTCACATGGGACCCTCCTTACTACCGTATTATTTGCAAAATAAAATTTCGAACATCTCCAGCTTAAAAAGGTTTTAACATTTTTATTTTCACAAATACAGTGAATAACGCTAAAATTTTTTTCATGTGAAATATTATCCAGGCTATGATAATTTAAATGAGGAGTATGGAATGAAAGGTGTCCTTTGACATTTTTTAGAACGAATTGACATGGGCAAACACTAATGCCCATCGGGTTGGATACTAGTTTATTTATTATTTAACTTAGGCCCCTGTTGCACTAGGTGGCTGAGCGGTCGCTCAACAGCCACCCTACATACTGCAATGTTCTAAGCAGGCCGGGAGGGTTGGCCACGTCGCATAAACAGCCAACTCTGTTTAAAAATAAGTTGATGATTTAGCGACGCTAGCGGTGAGGTGGCCCAGCCACCAAGTATAATACAAGCCTTACCTTTTCCTATTTCACCGTTTCTTTCTGCAAATTTAATTCGCTACATCTTAAGATCCACTTTGAAATTTGTTAGCCGAGCAGAAGATTGCACAATTATCTAAGAAAACTGCTCTTAGTATTTCATTAAAATGCTGGAAACTCTGTCACTTATTCCTGACTAAAAACGTGATCTGATAAAGTCTCGTCAACAAGAAAAAGAAATCTTGCTAAGCTTTGTGAGTACCTTTTGAGGTTCCACATTCGGCCCAAACCCCATGCGTATTTTATTATATTTTCTGTCTGTCCGTATGTATGTGTTTTTATAAAAACCTTAATATATTTTAAATTAATTGAGAGTTCTTCAAAGACTTTCAAAGTTGGTGGAAATCCGGATAAAACCGGAAAGTTAAGGCAAACTTTTAAATTTTTAAAAAGTTTTTAAAAAATTCAAAAAGTTAAAAAATTGAAATATTTAATAAATAGAAAATCACAAATAGACCAATAAAAATACTGTTTTACCTAGACAAATTTCCTTTTAAAAATATACAAAATTGGTCAAAACGGTCCATGGGAAACTCCTCAAAAGCACATTTAAAAATGGCGGGTTTTCCCAACATGGGTCATTAAAAAAAGTTACCTCCCTGCTTCATTTTCAAGACAGTGTCTGTACCAACACCGACCACTGATGGGTAGATTAGTTCATAATTTTGACACGGTACTAATTTTTGGCCACCTTCATAGATCCGCCATATTGGCTAGAGTATTTTTTATAATATTAAGATGTTCAAAATTTTAACTCAACATCTTCAAACAAATTATTAAAAATTCGCTAAAAAAGCTTTTTAAAAGAAATTTTATTTTCAGCTCTAGTGGCCGAACGGATGGTCTTACCAAAAAAACATATTGCACCATGTGCCACAGATTTTTCACGATCTACGACTTTGCTGCCAGTGGCGTGCCCAGGATTTTGCCCTGGGGGGGGGGTCAAACCAGAAGCAAATTGGGGGCCGTCCATAAATTACGTCATGTGAAAATTGGGGGAAGGGGTCCAAAATGGAAATGACGGTAGGATGATGTGCATGGGGAGAGGGTAAACGCTGGGATGACGTCATTTTTCAAATTAGGTTTTTATATCAATAGGATAGGAATATTGTATACATTCTATGTTAATTCAAGTTAAGCTAAAGAAAAACAGCTTGGAAACTATGTCCTCGATTTTTACAAAATCCGTTAAAATGGTAATTTTAGCTTCAGGTCAGAACTAAGCTACAGTAAGTGCAATGATAAATATGTTTTTAGATTTGCAGGCAGCGTCAGCGCAGTGGGGCCTTGGTCAGCGTCTATCTCTACAATCACGATCATCACACTCATCCTTCACTCATATTCAGGGTAACGTCCTCAATGAGGTACCTGTCTTATTAAAGTGATTAAGTGATTAAGCAAATGTAGTTCTACAAAGTTCAAATTGTTCTATCGTTGATTATCATCAAATTAGCCGAAAATGAGTTTAAAACCTAATTTAGTGGTTTTAGAAAATCAGTAGAAGAACACATTAGTTGGGCTTTCTCAAGGACTAGTATTGTTTTAGGAGTTTGTACCCTATGACGTCATTTGTGAATGGCAGGGGGGGTCAGGTGGATTATGACGGTAAGATGATTGTAGGGAGGGGGGTCAAAAAATGACCAAACATCGATGACGTAATTTATGGACGGCCCCATGGACACGATGTATTTTCTTGTCCGTGACATGCCACTCGAAAACCAACCAATGTTATCAAATGGAGCTTTACACACCGGTGTCGCGGACACGATGTCACGGCCAAGATTTGCCGTTACAGAAACAACACGATATTTCTTACCTCGAAGTCAAAGAACGGTTTCCTGCAGGGTTTCCTGCATCCCTTGAGATTGCAATCCGCATATACGATGAACACAAATATCATACCATAATTTTTGTTCGTAAAGACAGTAGACGGTTGCCTGATGAATAGAATAAATGTCAGCGACATCGTGTTCGCAACATCGGTGTGTAAGGTGCCTTAAGTGTTCAATGTTCCTGGCCAAATCGAAAGGAATGACGCGGGAATTGAGCAGAAATGCCATATAATATCTATAAATGAGGCATTGAATAATATATATTTTACGAAATATTTATAGGTTTTTTATTTTTTATAACAAATTAGCTCTGGGGGGGGGTCCGGTCCCGCTCGTCCCCCCCCGTCGGCACGCCCCTATTTGGTACCATGACTTTTTTCCCTATCTCGTCTCCTTAGATAGCGCTATAAATTGAAACTTTCGATGATTTCCCATTGGTTTCCAGCTCCAGTAAGCTTGATTTCAAAAGAGGGCTGAAATTTTGTTTACATAATCTCCGCAGCATATATTTTATAAATCACCAATAATATAACTCGTTCCTATATGAAAATGCATAGTAAAAAGTTAAAAAATCTTTGAAATTTTCCTCGTTAAACCTACATGTCATGTTCTTCTGTGTTGCTGTATGTGTAGCTTTCGTAACTGCTAATATGTTTATTATCGGTAAAAAAATAATAAATATCTTTTATAAATAAATATTTTTTGTATGCAAAAGTAAAGATTTAAACCTGAAAATACTTCAATCGTATGATTCTTTCATTCGCTTATTATATTTAAACTAATAATTTTACTTTTAGGTTCTCGCTGTTTATACAATACGGGTAATGCAGTATGTCCCCAAATCTCATTTGATCATTTCAAATATTTCTAAATAAACATGGATATTATGCAGTGCGTTCTTGTCGACTTATAATTACGACAGTTTGTTGTCTGTGGAATATCAGTGTTAGAAAACTCATCGAAGTAAACAATTATTTGTATTATTTAACAGTTTTAAACCATCTTTAAATTTTGCCTTCATTCCGTGTATTGCAGTAGTACAGCGTTAACTGTTGAACGAATAAGAATGAATAAACGTTAATTATACATACAGGGTGTCCAGCGAGTACTCTGCCAAACTTTACCAGGTTACTCAGCAGGTCAAAACAAACAAAAAATGTCATATGAACATATGGTCTATCTCGCTTCGTTTTCCGTCTGTCCGCCTGTACGTGAATTTTACATAACCGATTATAACTTTTGAACTACTTGACGTACCAATATCAAACTTGGTAAGTGTATGATGACTAACAGGACCTACCTTTGTATGGAGTATCAAGTTTCTGCTTTGTACCATTTCAAAATGGCGGCTGTTTTTTATTTTCAACGCTAAATATCTTAAAATCAGTAAATTTTAGAAAAATTATACAAGGGACAAAAAAGTTGCGAATTTTAATTCAATTAACGCTGATATTTAAATTATAATGATCGGACGACGAATAACGGAGAAATTAAAACTTTTCTGCATAAAAACATGGTTCTTTAGGACATTCTGTCTGAAATGTGCCTATTTGAAATTCTAAAAATTAAAATTTCTCCATTATTAACTGTCCGATCATCATAATCTTAATACCAGCGTTAATTGGATTAAATTTCGCAACTGTTTGTCTCTTGTATAATTTTTCTAAAATTTACCGATTTTAAGGTATTTAACTTTGAAAATAAAAAACAGCCGCCATTTTGAAATGGTAAAAAGCAGAAACTTGATACTCCATACAAAGATAGGTCCTGTTAGTCATCATACATTTACCAAGTTTGATATCAGTGTGTCAAGTCGTTCAAAAGTTCTAATCAGTTACGTAAAAATCACGTACAGGCGGACAGACGGAAAACGAAGCGAAATAGACCCTATGTTCACAAGACATTTTTTGTTTGTTTTGACCTGCTGAGTAAGCTGGTAACGTTTGGCAGAGTACTCGCTGGACACCCTGTATAATTTAATACATTGATACAATCTACAGATACATCCAATACTACATCCTGTGTGTCCCAAAAATCCCGGACCGGGTTATTCTTTAACAATAAGCCAGATATTATCTAAACGATATGTTGCATACCTTTTAGTACTAAAAAAACTACTTTTGATGTATGTGTCATTTCCGCCCCTACCCCCAAAATTGTAAATGCAAACCCACATCGTGCGAGTGCTTATTTAAAGGGCATGTTAAAGACACACAATGCCGCAATCCGGAGGTCGATATCATGCTCCAGTTCAAAATGGTGGCCATTCAAATACAAAAAAATGGCGTCCGTCAATTAAAACTGAATATTTTCCGTATTCGGCAATTCACATTTTAATTGAATAAGAATCACCAGAACACATTTTAACTAGTTAAAAGATAAAAAAATAATAATCTCTTGATGCCATCATCAAGGCTCAACTCTCCAAAAATGGTTTTTTTCGGGGGGGGGGGGGGGGGTGCGGATTTATCATTGCAAACTGATTCCTCTGTCAGTGTTGCAGAATCTATCATTAATTATGATATGAAGCGGTAGTCTTAAAACTCCGATTGCATTGTCTGGGTTGCGTCACGGAATAATCATTCCAGGCACTGATTCCTGATTATTAATAATAATCAGGAATCAGTGCCTGGTGCCTTTAAATAAACTCATGCGAGAGGAAAAGTATCTATCAATTAAAATACACTCGATTTAAATTCAAAGTAAATCAGTACCACATATACAGTATAGGCAAAGGCCATTTTCTTCATGTGGAAGAAGAAAAAAAAAGAGTTAGCGTATAAAGCTAGCTATATAAAAAAGAAGTTAGGCAGGCCATGTTTAGAAGCCACGCGTACCGATTCTGCAACATCAAGTGTCTGATGCTATGCGCCTGATTAGGACTCTGTCTGAGTTGCGTCAGGGAAGTTGTCTTCAAACCGATTCCTCTGTCTGTGTTGCAGAAGCAGAATCTTTCATTAATTCTGAGTCAAGATAGTAGTCTTGAAATTCTAACTGCTCTGTCTGAGTTGCGTCGGGGCAGTAGTCTTCAAACCGATTCCTCCGTCTGTGTTGCAGAATCTTTCATTAATTCTGAGTCAAGATAGTAGTCTTGAAATTCTAACTGCTCTGTCTGAGTTGCGTCGGGGCAGTAGTCTTCAAACCGATTCCTCCGTCTGTGTTGCAGAATCTTTCATTAATTCTGAGTCAAGATAGTAGTCTTGAAATTCTGACTTCTCTGTCTGAGTTGCGTCAGGGCAGTTGTCTTCAAACCGATTCCTCTGTCTGTGTTGCAGAAGCAGAATCTTTCATTAATTCTGAGTCAAGATAGTAGTCTTGAAATTCTAACTGCTCTGTCTGAGTTGCGTCGGGGCAGTAGTCTTCAAACCGATTCCTCCGTCTGTGTTGCAGAATCTTTCATTAATTCTGAGTCAATATAGTAGTCTTGAAACTCTGATTGCTCTGTCTGAGTTTTGTCGGGGGAATAATCTCCAAATTACTTCCTCTGTCTGTGTTGCAGAATCGGTACTCGTGTCTTCTAAACATGGCCTGCCTAACCTCTTATTTATATACCTAGCTTTATAACCTAACTCTTTATTTTCTTCTACAATGGTCATTCTCTATATATGTGGTACTGATTTACTTTGTAATTTAAATCGAGTGTATTTTAATTGATAAGTGTTTTTCCTCTCGCAAGAGTTTATTTACAGGCACCAGTTAATATTGTTGATAATATATTCTCTTGTTGCCTGCATCCTGCATAAAGAAAGCAGCTGATTGTCAGGATGTCAGATTGTTACCGTGTTTACAAACAGTGTGTGTCTCTCTTAGTAAAAATAAGTTTTGTTGTACTTTTATTCATGTATGTTCTGATATTATAAAATATGGTTATTTGTACTCTGGAATCACTTAAATTTGTATTTAGCTGGTTATGGCCTCCAGTAACGTTTTAGCTGCATTTAAAACAAAAGTTTTGTTTGGAAACAGCGGGTAAGTTTAAGACCTGTGCTAGATTACTTTTGATTTGTCTGTGTTGAAATTCTCAGTGATTTACTTTGGAAATTTCTTAAGTTTATGTCATTGATAAACTGGAAGGTCAATCTAACTGGGTTCAATGGAAATTCCAAGTGAACATTCAGCTTCGAGTTAGCGGTGTGATGGAGGCCGTTGAGGGGAAACTTCAGTACCCTGAAAAGCTGGGGGAAGATTCAGACGCAGTAACAAGGTCTAGTTATCAGAAACAAGTAGTAACTTTGGATAAGAAAGAGTACATGGTACAGAACATAATCGTTTCTTCTGTTAGCAGCCAAGTTAGGCAACTAATTAATACGTGTTTGTCAGCAAAGAAAATGTGGGGCAAACTGCTGAGCGTGTCTGAACTGCGCAAGGAGCAACGGCAGGATTTTTTTAAGTGAATTAAAGAGAAGGATCCTTGTGATAGTGTGGCGAAACATATTGCAAGGCTGGAAAAACTTTGGTTCGAGCTCCATGATGAAACTTGGAAGGAAGATCAAGTTAAGCTTCCTGATTCATTGTTTCTGAACAGAGGATTAAATACTTTACCATGTGAGTTCAATGAATTTAACAACGCCTGGGAGTCAGTACCGAAGGAGCAGATGACTTAGTCATCGTTGAGGGAGAGGTTGTGTACAGTCAAGATGCGCTTGAAAGAAAGAGAAGTAGTCAATCCAGATTCTGCATTCATCGCAAATCGAAACAAAAATCGACCAAAGTCTGACTTCAACCTCAATAAGGCGCCTTCAAGGCCTTATGATGCATCCTCAGCTGAAAATGAAAACAAGAACAAACAGAAGTGGAAACCAAAATGTTTTGCATGCAACCAGTTGGGACACATGTAAAAGTATTGCCCAAATACCAAAGACAGAAGTAAAACTTCTGGACATTGTGCTTTCGTCGGGGAATCGGGACATTCACCAGTTTACGATGAAAAGCTAGCGTGGCAGGCAGATTCAGGTGCTACGCAGCACATGACGAAGAACAAATCATGGTTAGCGACTTACGAACCTTTCTCATCACCGAAATATCATTGACTATGAATGTATGTATGACTTATACATTCATAGTCAATGGAAATATGTTCAAGTCGGTAATTATCAAACCATGGAAGCACAAGGTAAAGGTCGCATAAATGTACAAATGTTTATTGGAACGAAAATCCTCGAAGGGCATTTAGAGGTCGTGTTGTTTGTTCCAGATGTTGGTAAGAATCTATTTTCAATTTCTTCAGCATAAGATAAGGGCTGTACATGTATTTTAAACAAAAACAAAAGTAATTTTTAAAAGGATGGTATCTTGGTTGCCGAATCCTGTTCGGGTAAATAGTTTATCTATCATAAATATGAATGCTATCCCTCCAAGAGTTGCTGAAGCTGAAATGCGGCTATAAACGATTTGCATCTCTGGCATGAAAGGTCGGGACATCAGAACAAACGATATGTTTTAAAGTACCTAAAGGCGAAGGGAATAGGGAACTCGAAGAGAGAAAGTCATTAAGCTTGGTGATCGCATTCATGCTGACGTTTGCGGGCCTATGCCAGTTCCATAGGCCCGCAAAGCCTATGGAACTGCTTCAAGGATTCCACTTGTTGACTTCAAGGATGAATTTTCTAAATAAAAGTCAGTGTATGATCTTAAAGAAAAGTTTAAACTCTTTTTGGCTGAAGTTAAGAACATTGGGTATTCGGTAAGAGCATTGCTTACTGACAATGAAAAGGAATTTGTCAACAATGATGTTAGGAAGCTCACAGAGGGGTATGGCATGAACATTGCCATACACACCACATCAAAATGGCGCAGCAGAGAGGGAGAATAGAACAATGGTTGAATCAGCAAGAACAATGCTTCATGCTGCTACTTTACCAGAGAAACTGTGGGGAGAGGCAGTTATGACTGCTGCCTATGTACTTAACCGCACTGGTCCATCTTTAATTGAGGGAAAAACTCCGTATGAAGCAATGTTTGGGCAGGAAACTTCTGTAAACCATATTCGAGTGTTTGGCACTGAGTGTTTTGTACGTGTGCCAAAAGTGAAGAGGAAGACGTTTGACCAGAAGGCGAGAAAAGGATATCTTGTTGGATATTGTGGTGACAAAGATGGTTATTGGGTGTGGATTGCAGAAGACCAGACAGTTGTCTTATCTCGAGGTGTTATTTTCAAAAGAGAAAACATTACATCTGCAATCTTTGAATCTTCAGCAGTTGAAAATGATGATGATATGCGTCTGGAAGACACTACGATTGATGCTCGACAGCAAGAAAAGAGTGGTGTGACTGTTGAGGAGAGGAAACATTATGGACTTCGTGACAGATCACAGTTAAAACCACCTTTGAAACTATCTGATTGTGCTCTGGTGGCATGTGTTTTCGAACCTACTTCTTACAAAGAGGCGACAACTTGTGAAGATGTTATTCATTGGAACAAAGCAATGGAAGAAGAAATGGAGGCGCTTCAAAGTAACAAGACTGGACTTGGGTACCGAGATTGTAAGATGCCAAAGGGATTGACTGTCGTTGGGTTTATGAAGTGAAATATGACCATCTTGAAAGTATTAGTCGTTACAAAGCGAGACTCGTTGCTCGAGGTTTCTACAGCAAGAAAGCATAGATTTCCATGAGACATTCAGTCCAACAGTTAGATGGGATACTGTTCGTATGGTATTGAGTATTTGCGCCATGGAAGGTCTTGATTTGTTACAATTTGATGTAAGGTGTGCTTTTCTTTATGACGATCTAGAAGAGACAATTTATATGACTCACCCTGAAGGTAATGACGATGGTTCAGGAAACGTTTGTCTTCTGAAGAAAAGTATATACGGATTACGTTAAGCACCTCGATGCTGGAATAAGAAATTTACAAAGTTCATGGAAGAATGTGATCTTTCTAAAATTGAAAATGTTCCATGTTTGTTTGTAAATGCGTCCAAGACACTGATGATCACTCTTCATGTAGATGACGGTTTGGTTGTTTCTAGAAACAAGAATGATTTGGATAATTTTGTTGATGGTCTAATGAAGAGTTTTCAAGTTCAAGTGTCTGATGCAAGATGTTATCCTGGACTTCAGATTTATCGATTGCAAGATAAATCCATCTTTATAAATCAAGAAGCCTTTGCAAGGAAAATACTTGACAGATTTCCTAAGTCTAAAGCACATCCGGGATCGACACCTTTGGAGGGAGGTTCATGTTTTGAATTGAACTTCTCCCAAAAAAATTGGAAAGAGTTGGAAAAGCCAGTGCCGTATCGTGAAGTGGTCGGATCACTGATTTAGTGATATTTAGAAGGCTCTCCACCGACTTCCTCTCCCCCTACACCTTCGCCGCCAGGAACTCCCTATGCTCTGTCTCAGGTAGGGGAGGCAAACGGTGTTAGGTATGTGCCATCGATGTAAATAAGTACACTGGATTGGTAACTCAGGCCCATAGAACTATAACTATGGAAGGCCGACTACACTGTCGCAGGGCTGCGAGAAACGAGCCGGCAACGAGCTCGCTCCCCCACCACTACCAGGAACCGAGTACCGTTCTCATAACATGGGAGAGATTGGGAAAAGCGCGACGCGCACTGCTTCGAATTAAAATTACGCGAATGATAAGTATATACATTTCCCTCTCTCTCACGCTTCATAATTGTATCAATTATAGTATAATATCATATGATGAAAACATCATGTTATACGATAAATAGCGTTGTAGTCGAGGATATATTGCGCGGACTGTACCGCCATGTTTGTTTTTTTACAACGTACAAAAAGGGTCGTCTGCAGTGTCAGTTGGGCCCATAGGGGCACGCGCCTAGCCACCCTAGACGGTGTTTACATGCAAAGTGGGGGTGGGGTGGGACCATCAACTCGCCGGTTAACTGTTATATGCGATTTATTTGACTTTTACTTCTCGCCCTGACTTGTCTTTTCCTGTGAATGTTTATCGCAGAAGCTTCACTGTCCAAAGGGAAAAGAATGGGAAATGGCAAAGAGAGTTCTGAAATATCTAAAAGGTGCATGTCGCTGGCCCGGCCATGATAAAATTAGAGAAAACCAATTATGCCACGATTTAGTACCAAATCGGTACTAATTGGTACCAAAGAGGGAAAAATAGGTACCTCAATATCTTACGAGTTCTTTCGTACTAAACTTCTCCGGGCAGCGACATGCGAGCCCGGAACCTTTGAATTTTCAAATATGATTTTCATAACACGATTTAGTACTAAATTGGTACTAAATGGTACCACCAATCAAAAAATAGGTATCTCAAAGATAACTTAGTTGTATTGTTTCTTATGTTGGGGCCAATGACATTTTTATAGTCGCACAAAACATAATGATGAAATGCTAAAGTTTGTGCGGGGAAAGATAGAATCCGGACAGATACTTGATCAAGCATTGTCTTCGGAATGTCAACAAGCTGATATCTTGACAAAAGTTTTGTCGAGACTACGTTTTGAGTATCTGCGCAAGCGTAAAATAATAGGGATGACTGTACTAACGAGGGACTAAACAGTGTTATTGTTTCTCTAGCTGCAGGCAAAATTCGCATATATGAATGAATTTTAGGGTAAATGTTAAGAATGAAAATAATATATTCTCCTGTTGCCTGCATCCTGTGTAAAGAAAGCAGCTGAAACTGGAAGTCAGATTGTTACTGTGTTTACAAACAGTGTGTGTCTCTCTTAGTAAAAATTCTTCTATGTTCTGATATCATAAAATTCAGTTATTTTTACCCTGGAATCACTTTAATTTGTATTTAGCTGTGTCTCACTACAAATATAACAATAATCGGGAATCATTTTGAAGAACTATTCCGTAACGCAACTCAGACAGAGCAATCGGAGTTTTAAGACTACCGCCTGATCTCACAGTTAATGAAAGATTCTGCGACACTGACAGAGGAATCAGTTTAAAGATTACTACCATGACGCAAATCAGAATTTCAAGACTACCTCCTAATATTAAAATTGATAGAAATTTCTACAACACAGACGGACGAATCGGTTTGCAGACTTCTACCCTGACGCAACTCACGCAAAATAACAAGATTACCATCTAGACTCAAAATTTAAGAAATAATTCCATGCTCATGTGGTCGAAACTATGTTCGCTAAACATCAAGACCTTTGAAGGTGCGGATAAAAAAGCACATAAAAGATATCGAATGAAAGGATGTCAACGCAGGGGCTGTGCGTATGCGTGTGCAGAAAATCACACCGTTGATGGGACGATGCTTAAAGAAAGCAAATTGAGAAAATCAATATCTTTTAGAGTTTGCGGCCATCGCCAAGGAAAACAATCTGCTCAAAAACAAATTCGGAATTAATAGAGATTTAACTTTCGCTGTTAATAGACAATTATTAAAATAATTCGCAGTCACCTGTAAGACTGAGGGGTCAGTGAGCGATAAGGCATATAACGCCAGGACAACGCATGGAATTCTTTCTTCAATTTTATAAGTGTAGGTGGTAGTCTTGAACGTCTGTGTGCACTGTCTGAGTTGAGTCAGGATAGTAGTCTTCAAACTGATTCCTCTGTCTGTGTTGCAGAATCTTTCATTAAGTCTGGGTCTAGATGGTAGAATTGAAACTACAATTGCTCTGTCCGAGTTTCTTCAGGTTAGTAGACTTCAAACTGATCCCCTTCCTGTGTTGCAGAATCTTTCATTAATTTTGAAATTTGGTGGTAGTTTTGAAACTTCGATTGCTCCCTCTGAGTTGCGTCGGGGTAGTAGTCTTTAAACTGATTCCTGATTACCTTTATTTTAATTGGTGATGGTAAATAAATACTTGTGTTTGGAAAAGCATTTATCAATTTCAATAGCCTCTATTTAATTAAGGCAGAGGCCATTGTAAAAGAAAATAAGGAGTTATGTAAGAAGCTAGCTATATAAATGAGGAGTTAGACAAGACATGTTTAGAAGCTACGCTTAGTTTCAAGACTACTATCTTGACTCGAATTAATTAAAGATTCTGTTTGATTAATTGATTTTTCCTTTGATTATATTGACTCGAATTAATTAAACACAGACAGAGGAATCTGTTTGAAGACTACCATCCAGATGCAAACTTAACTTCCGGTATTAAAAGAAACTATTTTAAAACAATTCGGCGAGTCAGCTGTAAGAGTGAGGGGTTGTCAGTGATAAGGCGGATAACGCTAGGACAAATGTCAGTAAGTTACTTTCGGCAACGGCCACGTCAGTTGAGCCCCGTACGCGACGGTCGAAGCGCATCAGTGCCTTGGCCCGAACATACGGCAAGTCTGAAGGAAGGTAATGATTTTTTATTTTTCACGGGAAACGTCACAGTTTAATTAGCTACGTGTGAATCTGGAGTGTGTTTTAGCAGGGGCGAACCCAGGATTTAATTTGGGGGGGGGGGATATCCCATACGAGGGGGAAGGGGGTATTTATTAGGTACTCACAAAACCCCGTACTAATGTGATGTAGAGAAATAAGGTCGACGCGGTAGGCGAGTATATCGCGTCACAATAGACGAATATGGACGTCGCGGTGGTAAAATATCGTCGTCGCAGTAGACAAATATCACTGTCATGGTAAGCAAATATAGTCGTCGCAGAATATCGCCGTTGTTGGAGACGCCACGGTAGACGAGTATTGCCACCAGTCTGACACTTAAATGGAGCCAAGTGGTAAGCTCATTGGAGCGGGTTAGTTCGAAGCACTTTAGTTAGATGTTGTAAAAACATGGTTTTCTTCTTCTTCACTGAATCAGCCAATCAAAACCACGATAACGATCTGCTAACTTCCTATTCCGTTTCCCCTGATTTTCTGTCACGACGCGACGTGCACACAACCATAACGAGTTGGAATTAATTTGAGTGTGGGAAAATACCTAAAGTATGTTTGCAGAAAGTTGTTCTAGTGTAAGTTGTTTCACGAAATACTGTACTGCGTGATTCATATTGTGCTTAAAGCTATTGATGGAAAATAAATACGTAGATGTTTACATAAAAGCGCTTAATACAAATTATCTAAGTTAATTTTTATATCCCCTTTATCCCCCCCTGGGTTCGCCCCTGTGTTTTGGTGAACAAGAATTCGTCAGACCAGGATTTATACCGGCTAAGGGAATAAATAACCAATTTCGGTGAGTCCGAATAGCAAAAAAATACTATTATGAAGTTAGTGTCTTGTTCACATGTAGAAAAGAAATATGGTATCAAAACCTTGGCTAAAAAGTTAAGATACAAGAAAACCCGAACTAAGTTTCAAAACGTCCACGTCGGAAAGTCCAAGTACGTTATAAACTGTCTAACTTGCACTAAACCAACTTGAACCACTTAAATTAACCAACTTCACTTAACAAAACCAAAATTACCCGAAACTTACCTAGCCTAACTTAAGCCAAACCAACCTAGGCGTTCTTTGTATCTGGACGTTTTTAAACGTTCCAATGACCTATCCATTATCCATTTGAGAGATAGGATAAGGATTGCTAATTCGCCCCTTATTACCTGATAAGTTCATAATTTTATATCATAGTTTATATCTCGCCATCTAAAAACGCAGGATTTTTATTGTTCCCTTTAAAATTGTTAGAGTATAACTGACATTGAAACTCTCAAAATAAACAGTTTACATAGTGCACTATCATGAAAAAATGGCATCTAACGTTGTGCTTAAAACTTTGCTCTGGTGGCAGCTCTGATTTGCCTCCAGCTGACTGTACTCAAGATTTATTAATCATATGTTTAGCATCATTCATTCATTTCATTGTTTTTGTTTTGGTGTTTACTCTCATGGGGTTAAGGTTAGAATGGCAATGGAGATTCAAAGCAAATAACGACAATATCCGTAGTGTTATGTGTGTTATTAGGTCTGCAAATAGAATTATCAATACCAACTAAAAAATGGATTTGCGATCTTGCTTGGTTACTATTGGTGTTGTAGGTTTGTGTTTCTTTGGTATACCCATTCATATAGACGATAAAACTCTTGCAGACCACAAATTACTTTTTCAATCATATGTCAAGAAGTATAACAAACATTATGATGTAAATTCAGAGGAGTATGAACTGCGGTTTCAAAGATTTCAGGTAAGCTGTTAAGTTAGGCCTAATGGCAAAATACAAGTTACATATGATCAGATGGTCCACGAACCATGAAAGGCTTATTCCACCTTAATGGAAACTATATTTTAGCTCTTTATGTTCTGAAACTAACGTTACTCTTGGGGTTTGATGAGGTCATTATTGAAATTAATGTTTTTAGACTGGATAAAACCGTTTCAGTGGACCAAATTGACATGTAAATCATGGTTACATAACACTACCCAAATTCATCTGTTATGTAAGAGACCTAGACCTAACTCATGCTTTTCCTCCTTGGCTTATTTTTTATTGTTATTGTAATACCCCTTGGAACACATACAAAATTTTTCTTGAGATTTCTCCAAAACGCCAAACCAATTTAGCCTTAACTGACACAGAAGAACTGTTTAATTACCTACTACATAGGCCTAGGCTGCCTTTTTATAAGTAGTTTGAAGTCAACATGTGATTTTCCTAGACAAGTAAATCAAGTCAAAAATTTCCTGTCTTTGATTTGAATTTCCTACAGCTATGAAATGCTTTGTGTAGCAAACATTCATAATAACCTTATTTATTAAACAATAAATAAACATGAATGCTATAAGAAAGATTTCTTTTTTAAACATTTAACTGAATTTGATTTATTTTTGTTACTTTTTAAACTTTATAATCAGTGTATTTTTTATTTTATCTCAGATTAAATGAACTGTGATTAGGTTAAGTCCAATGACACTATTTCATGTACCATGTACATTTTACGAAATAAAGATATTTTGATTGATTGATTGATTGATTGATAAAATAGAATAATTCAACACTCTGAATTGCTCAACTCGTTCATTTTTATTACGAGCACATAATTTTTATTATCAAGACAACATAATTTGTTATCTAACTTATATCTGTTTTCATGTCATTAATTATGTTTTACATAACTCATATATGGTACCTATTTGCAACAGTATATATTTTCAGGAATCATTAAGAATAATAGAGCAACTCAATAGTGAACGAAGTGGAGAAAGCAGTGCGTACTATGGTTTAACACCATTCTCAGACCTTTCTCCAGATGAATTTGTTAAACACAAACTGCAGTCATCACTTCCAAGGCGATTAATGAAACACCAAAGCCGCAGAGTAAGCGCTTCTTTTCGCCAGCACCATCACCATAACCACCACTCCCACAATGTAGCCAAACGGGCCGTGGATTTGCCTGACAGAGTCGATTGGTAAGTTTCTCGAGCTAGTTTGCCCCTCTAGTAATTCCATAATGGAAAATATTAGGAACCTTGAAAGATAAACATTGGTTAATCTTAAATAATGAAATAGGCTAAGAATTTTACTGCCATTCAGCTTTACAGCAGTAGACAAAGTCAATTCCAATACTAAATTAATCCTAAAAATCCAGTCTTATTAATAGGCCTACAGTTTGTGATGTGTAGGCTATTAAGAATAATAAATGCAGATAAAACAAGACTAATCAGATTTGCCCCTTGCGATACAATAAAACTAAACATAAAGTGCCGTATTTAATTTATAGGCCTACTTAGAAAAAAATGTTTTAAAATTAAACAATTTATAACAAGGACTAAAAAAATACATTATATATAAAATATAAATATATAAATAAATATATATATATATATATATATATATATATATATATATATATATATATATATATATATATATATATATATATATATATATTCAATTTACGCTCAACCCCAACATAACCCTATACAAATGCAGAAGAAGAACCGGTACTTTGGTATTATAAGGAGGCCACTATTTTTAGAGAGTTTTTTTTTAACTGGATACCAAAAATAACCACATAATTGGAGAGAACGTATTTTAATTGACTTCCTGTCCAAATTTGACATAATTTCGATGAGCGGTCTTTGTGTTATACCTCCCAGAAGGCAGCGATGTCGGCGAGGTAAAGCGTCATCGCCGCTAGCGACAACACCCGATCGCCATCCTTTTACAGCACGCTGCGGCGGTTATGTTAGGTTAGGTTATCATAAATATGTTAGTAGGACTTTCCTCGTTTCGTTACAAATATACAATACTGGATGAGTCATACTTTCGCCCGCCAAATCCTGTACGCAAGTGATGCACAAACGCTGGTCAACAGCCCGACATAGGCCTACTTGGGGGGATTTGGCGGACGAAGGTATGACTCATCTGGTATCGTTAGATTTGTAACGAAATGAGGAAAGTTCTACTAACGTATTTATGATAACCTAACCTGACATAACACTAAAATTTAAGATCCTACACTTTAAAGCAGTGGTTTAGTGGCAAATTCTCCAGTAGGGGAACAATAGATCTAAGTTTTCCAAATCATGAGTTAAGTTTTGTTTAGAGGCCTATATGATTTCCTGGAATTAACTTATGTACTAAAGTTGAACCTCTCTTATCCATCACCCTTGGGACCAGGATTATGACGGTTAAGAGAATAGACGGATAACAGAAATTTGTTTATATAAACCTGTACAATAATTAGATCTTTAAGGTTTTGGAAGATATGTAACCCTTGTGTAAGTCCTAATTCAACATCTTTTCACCTCCCAGCCATCAGTTGCGTTTAATCACAATGGTGCCGAACTTTCTTCGTCTTGTGTGCGATGAACAGCGTCAATTATGACACATTAAAAGTACAGTAGCAGTGACGGATAACAGAGAGAGATGGTTTAAAGAGTGATGGTTGATCGAGTTTACACTGTATTGAAAACCACTATACCCCCGCTTTCCCCCTTCACTACACTACAGATTTCAAGGCTGTATTTTTTACTTATTAGGCCCCTTAAACCTGATGAGGCAGCAAATTAACTTGAATGTAATTCAATAGCAACAGCAACCCAGGGCCGGCTCAAGAGTTTTAGGCATTTTAGGCGAAAGTATCATTTGGCGCTCCCCCCCCCCCCCCCCCACCACTTTCTAACAGTTCATTAAAAGGGTACAGGGTACGTTACTATCAGGGCTAGAGAAAAAAACTTATATACTATGGAAAAAAATCCAATTACTAAAAAACATTTAAGTTTTTAGCGCTTTTATTAAAATTGTTATAATCACTTTTAACAGTTATTATTACATCCTTGTGTGGTTAATTTGGTATAAGTACTTGTGTGTAAACGAAACGAGAAGAGACTAGTAGTATCGTAGAATTACAATTTTTTCGCCTAATTCTTTGTCATGTTTCTCAGGAGATATTGGCACATTATTTATTATTATAATTGTTATTAAGTTCAAATAAAGCTATAAATCGATTTGTCCTATTATGAGATTTGAATAAGGATTAGTTAGTTAATATATTTTAAGATGATTTTTTTTACTTCATTTTTTATTGCTTTATACGTAACTTTTGGGAACAAATTGTTTGATTTTATTAGTATCTACTACCACAGTAAATCCGCAGATGGAATAAGGGTGTGAGTTGATTGGGGTCATCGGAGAATGATAGGTGGCGCGTCCAGCTACTTGGTGTTCAGCTGGTGGTAATCCAGCTACTTGGAAGTCACGAGTTGTGGTTAGTTATGAGCGATGGCTCGTGGATGCGGTGTTCCCTAGTAGGGATTAACGTCCGCACTATTGAATACTACGTTCATAGGACCGTCCTCATAATTAGACCAGTTCGTAACATGTAAATCAGGCAAAATTGTGGTTCTGATCCCAAGTTGAAATGTAGGTCCCATAGTTACCATTGGCTGTTGGGCTATTAATTATCAGTCCTGTCTAAGGAACATGTCGGCCTTAGTCAATAACAAGACTACAAGATCGCGCCACAATCATCCTTCGCTCATCTGTCATTCATACTTGGCTTAAAATACCTACCTGAGTAGGTCGCCATTTCAAAGTAATGTATCTAATGTATAATGTATGGAGTCGAGGGGTTGATCAGTGCATATTCCCTGTATCGATTTCACTTACTTTAAAGATTCACTTAACAGCCAATAAACTTAACAGACTTTTCTCAATAAACTATGTGATGAAACAAGGTACAGTTCAGTATGGTTCAAGGAAACTTGCCCGTATTTTTGTTCTAGAAATTTCTTGTTTAAAAGTCAGTTATTGTAATGAAAGGAAAGTGAATTTGTGTAATTTTGATATCCCCTAGCAAACACTTGAAACTGGAAAATTTTGTTCATGGTTTAAACCAGTGATCAGTGAAAAACTTCTCCGTCTCAAGCAGTAAGACAAATAACACTTTACATACACTGTGTCATCATACGTGTATACTCTCAGGTGTGATATTTCACTTTTTATGCTTGATTTTACAATTATCTAAAAAAATCTGCTTTAAATATTTCCTTCAAATATGAAAATGCTGTAACTTATTTCTGACTAAAAACGTGAATTGTAAAAGTCAAATCGCTAGAAAAAAATCTAATGGCGTAGGTAATAAAAGGAATTTGAGAATAAAAATTAGATATTTAACATTGGATCTCATGAGTTTCCATGTTATTAACAAAATAAAAACGAAATAAGTCAAAAGTACTGTTATAATTAATTATCAATTTCCGGCTCCTACGTTTTTACTGTACTCATTCAATCGGAGACTGCACATCGAGTGTTCATCGAATGGTTTGGTGAATTTTAGAGATGTAAAAAAAAGTAAGGGGGGGGGGACAATTAAAACTCACCCTGTATAATCATAAGTTTGAAAAGGTGGGAGATTCCACTATTGGAGATAAGTTTATAGAAAGTGTTTAAAAAAGTAACAAGCGAGCTATTCTCAAAATATAAACTTATAAATTAACAAAATGTAAATATAAATTGAAGTTTAGGTTACTTTCATGATTTTCCTTTCTAAAATAAAAGCGTTTTATTCGCGCCTTCCTTATATGAAAAAACGGGGCCGCTCAGTGCCCCCTTTTGCGCCCCTCAGGCCCTGGCGCCCTAGGCGGTCGCCTAGTTCGCCTACATGGTAGAGCCTCGGATGACACATAACTGGATCGCGCCTTCCAATGCTAAAGTCGGGCGAAAACCATGCCATCGTTTTCACCGTTGGGTGGCAAAAAGGTCTTATCTGGCGGGACCCCGACGCCAGTCGAGTGAACAGCGCTTCAATCAAACTGGCATTCACCAAACAATAAACTGAGTAAACAAATTTAATTTTATATCACATTTTACAGCTTGAAATGACGAATCTTATGGTAACCATTTTGATTCCAAAAACTAATTGCATGGATTTTAATAATTTGTTTAGCGCCAAATGTTTTTAATTCTATTAAAATGAGAGGTGAAAAAAGTAGTAAGCGAGGAAGTTTTTTATATTTTGGTCTGGTAAAAAGTGTCAGTGACAAAGTTGTAGATAACATTCCAGAGATATTTTTTTGTCTGAACAATTTTTTTGTAGGATTTCTCGTTTTTGCTACAGAGATTAATTTAAATAATTGATTATCAGGTGGCGCGCGAATTAGAAAGTCCTCATATGATAACGCATGGGCCGACTGCCTTACTACGACAGACTTCCCTACATTGAACGAACATCTTTATTATTTGTTTTTAATAATTTCCAGCTGACATATTGTCCCTTATCTTTGTTAATTATTTCAATTCAAAGTTATGCTTAAATTAGGAAATATTTTTCTCTACTTTTACGAAAAATATTTATAATATTTAAAACTGATGCGCCTTATCTTTTAAGACAATATCATTGAACTCTTTAAATGTTGTATCATACACCTATTTGCGAATATTGACTTTTTACTGTCAAAAAAGGAAGGATCAAAAATTACATTAAAAAAACTCACATTCTTCGTAAGTAGATAAGCACGATGTAATATGTTGTTAATATTATTTTCGTTTGTTTCTACCGTTCCTATTTACAATTACTGGTAATAATTTGAAACTTATATAAAATGAGAAGTGAAATAAAAATACAATAGGTTCTAGGAAAATAGAAAAGTATTTTTATAGTGAAGTTATTGTTTAAAATAATTTTTCCTGGAAGCAAAATTATCAGCGCTTCCTCATAAACAAGGTTGTGGTGGGTGAAATTCAACTTCAGTAATGATAAAATATATATTAATTTTATTTTGGCAATTTAATACACAAAACTAGTTTATCAGAGCTTTATCTTTCTAAAAATATAACGTTTACCTGGTCTCAACGTCAAGGTCCGCTTGAAAAAATTCGAAATTGAAAATTTGTCAAGAAACTGGTATTTCCGATTTTTTAAAGAAAACCAGTCGTTTTATTTGTATTCAAAGCATATAAATTACATATCAGCATTCTTTAAGTTGTATTCTTCCCACTCACATAGGTTTTAACATATTATAGTGACATATGAAGGTCACAGAGAGACTTATCTGATGTAAAGACTCAACGTGCGGTGGCCAGTTTAGACCTTCTTGCCACCCAACGGCCGGGAGGCTGGCACGTTTTTCGTCTATTGAGAGCGCGACCCAGTAATATTTATTCCGAGGGTAGAGCCGGCCCTGAGCAACACAAATAACATTTGAGTGATAAAGTATTTTTTTTTCTTGTTGTGTAATCACAGTCAACGTATTTGTGTTTAGGTTTCACTCTTAATATATCTTTAACCAATATAATTTTAGAAATAGTTCCAAGTAACTGTTTTTTTTAGCTAACTTTAATAGTGCAAATTAAAATTTTTAATTTGTCTGTGTAAAAATCTAAAATAATACCCCTTTTTTGGAAAGAAGTTTGACGCTAATTGTAAAAAAATATATGTTGTAAATATTTATGTGAAGGAGAGACAAAGGAGCTGTGACAGGAGTGAATAACCAAAAGAGCTGCGGAGCATGTTGGGCTTTCAGCACGGTGCAGACGATCGAGTCCATGAACTTCCTCAAGACCGGGGTGTTGGAGAGGCTGAGCGTTCAGCAGGTATTGATCTATAATACAAAGTATTATAATCAACTTTATCGAATACATTACCATCTTTGCCAGGCCCGTTTTTAACCTCAAGAGTGCCATGGGCAGCAAATCAAACTAGTTCTAGTTTTAGGCTAAGAGCAAAGTGACATTGATTAGCCTCTTTAAAGCTCATTCCACTTATTTTCTTCACATTGTATAGAGTGCAAGAGTATATCTGTCAGGGTTCTCGATTTCATTATCTCTGATTTCCATTGAATTTAGCAGCATTTATGGCTAGAGGTATTTTCGTGCTCAGGCACTCAAACTTGACCTGCCTTTTTGACATATTCTGAGAATATTTGACTGCAAGAGGTTGATTCAACTCCATTAAAATGAATGCTTTCAACTATGAAAAATTTAACTTCAGTAGTTTACAATCCAAATGAAGAGATTTTTGAAATCTTGCTTGAAATATAATTTACGTATAAATGTTTTTTAAATAAACATGCAACATCGTTACTGCTCAATCTGAGTTACCAATATAACTTTTGAGTCTTTTACCAATATTTTAGCCTGTTGGAGGATTAAAAAGAAAATCAAGTTGTAGAAGCAAACCTCTATATTCTATTTAAATATAAATCAAGTACCGTTATTGTTTTTTTTAAGTTGTGGTTGATGTGAAAAGAAAATTTAACATATTATTTCTTTTTAGGATTATTTGTTTTTCATGTAATGATAGAATTTTTTCATGCTGTGATCTCCAAAGCATTAGCTCAGTTACCAAACGTCCAATTTAAATGTCACTTTGATTTAAGCAAAATTGAACTCACTTTTCTGCACTCAACTACAGCCATCAAGATAACAATTCAGTTTTAACCGGATATAGGTATTATGTTTCTCTGTGAATCTTTGGTTCTGACCAACAAGCGGTAAAATAAACAGATTTTTTAGAGGGGTGGGGCGGGGGAGGGGAGTTTCATATCTGCTCAGCTATAGTAATCCCTTTGATAATCAGTTGTTAGGCCTAAATACAATGTACAACCAAAAACTTTACATTATTTTGGCATACAGATTGCATGCTTTGGCCACACCACTAGTGTAACAATTGGTAGAATAGAACACTTGATGAAGATCGATGATTGAACACTAACAATGCTCTCACCCTCTCCTCAGTTATGAATAAAGCCTGTTTCCAAGATTTGTTAAGTTGGACCTAATATTATTAATGTAGATCACATGTTAATGTTATGATTTTTCATGTATGTTTTTTCAGTTCACATGTTAACAATGTGATATTTTGAAAAATCCACAATGTATTGATTTTATTCAATATATCAGTGATGCTAAGGATATTCTGTTAACGTTTATTATGTAAGACAGTTGTATAAAATGCTCAATACTTTTTAATTCAAAATAATGATGAGTTTAGTATGCAGCACTGTTAAGAATTCATTTTTAATTAGCATTATCATGCTACGGTTAGTCATTAATTTACAACAAATTTAAAACTGATTTGTTGATGAAAAGTTAAAGAGATCAAGATGATTATTACATTTTAGCATAGAAAGTATAATCAATTATCTACTACAGTGGTCCCCAGATGGCGGACTACGGTCTAGCTCCGGACCGTTATCTTATTCCGGACCGCGAAACATTACACACCAAAATTAGACAAATGTAGCAGTGCTGTGCTGGGACGCCCCAAGAGCGGTGACCAATGGATGCATGCGGAACAAATTAAACGTTCGAGCTGACCAACAGCAAGTGCTTACTCAATGCGTATTTATCTTATGTTCTCATGATCAATTTATTCATAATTAGTGTAGACTTTTTTTTTAATATAACACATTAACCTAATTTGACTGGTTCCATTTTAATAATTATATGGCTCTTTTTTGTTGTATTCAGCATTTCATTCGGCTCATCTTAACATATTCTATATGGAGGGTACAACAAAATTAAATAATAAAATAAAATATTAATGGTAACATAAAATAGATCAAAGAAAAAATCATCTATAATTATAAAGGATATTAGCGAATTTCCTTAAAGGAATAAGCTATTACAGTAGTACTCATGGTAAGACCTAAGTCCGAGACCATGTTAACTTTTCATTTTGGGGTCCCCAAAAGCAAAAAACCATTCGTTTGAATTTTTATATACATATATATATATCTATATATCTATATATAAATATAAATATATATATATATATATACTTTTTAAACCCCGGAACTTGTTGGTCCGACGTCTATTTCTCTGCAGAACAAAGCAGGTCCGATAGAACATGATGGTCCACGCTTAGAAGATGCTGGTCGGACCAGCTTGATGTGAACAAGTATATAAATCCGCCATCTTGGTTACTCAAGTGGACCAGCATGATGTGGACGTTTTTACACCAGCCGCCATGACAGTGGACCCACAAATGATGTATCAGCGTATATTATATATGCTGTAAAAACAGAAGATGTTGGTCTCTGATGAAAACTTCATTCAAAAAGAAGGGGAAGTGAATAACACGATCTTTAATACCCCCTCCAGTCTAAATAAACTAGAAAAACTGTGCAGGCTGTTCTTCCAAAAGTTGAATGGCCATTTTTATAATATGTAGCCTACTGTATTAAAAGCCAATTATCATCGATACTAGGTAATTATTTGAATATTTTTAGATTAAATTCATATAATCCAAACTCAACAATTAATTGTGATGAATGCATATGTCATATTGCTCAAGACTTGTATTTCATATTACTGAGAGTTGTTTAAATATTAGGAAGTAATCTGTACGTTTTGTTTTTGAAAATTTTTCATTATGTATCATCTACAAAATAAATTAAAGTATACTGATAAAATCAAATAAAAATACATTGGGCCATGAAATGTTCAAATTAAATTTTTTTCGTCAATATCAGCTAAAATATTAGATAAAAATAAATTTTAACTAAACATTCTTGTATGAAGATTTTGAAAATGGTATCGCCGATGCCGAAACTTAAGTAAGTCACTATGTTTACGGTTGAATTGACGACAGTTATCCAGGTATGTAACCTTTTTTCCAAAGAAATGCAGTTATAATTTACTTGTGGCACATGCATAACTAACAAAAACTGTAAATAATGTTACTATGTCCATGTGCAGACAACGTATTATTAGAATTTTAGTAAAATTAAATACATACTTGTTTTGACTGCTCAAACTCACGTTAATGTGGCATGCTGACTTAATAGACACATTCTTATAAGCGCTCTTACAACCGTATTCCAGGTTGTAATACGTCAGGTTGCGAGCAAGGGAGTATATGCCTAAACTGTGTCATGTGTCCATCCATGTGTGGTCTGCGTCTGGAGGAGTGGAGAGAGGAAATGGAGAGGGGAGGCAATGTGAAACCATACTTTTGACCATTAAAATTATATTTAATTAATTATCAGCCCTCCATTACAGCAGGCCATTCAATTAAAATATTTGAAATGTGTGACAATTTAGGTTTTATAATTTTAAACGGGAGAACATTAGGAGATGCTGAGGGTTAATTTACATTTTTAAATTCGATGGGTGCTTCTGTCATAGATTAGCTATAACACATATAAACTGTTTACAGCAAGTAGTTGATTTCAAGGTCGCGGCCAGATAGGATCAGATCACTTGCCGGTGGAGTTTGCGTTACAGATAAGCAGAGAGGGATGAGTGCGGGGAGGAGGCGATGTTTACCTCTGGCATGGTTTTTTTAAATAATAATGTAGTACTGATAAGCAAAAAAATCATGTGTTATGCTGCTATAGTTCGAGCAATCTTGTGTTATGGTTGTCATTGTCAGGTTTGGGGTTTGTGGGAGAACGACTTCGTTAATGGGGTTCTTTTTTACTTTATACGTAGTGTCTTTGGCTTACCAAATTACAACCCAAATTACGTATTATTGTTAGAGACAGGTTTAGAAAAGGAATATATTTACACTTTAAATATGCATTTGGGGTATGTTTTGCACGTACTTGCGTTACAACCAAACCGTCTGCCAAAGTTAATTGCTAAAGAAATAATAAAGAAAAATATATATTGGAGTAAGGATTGGAAATTATTAGGTAGAAAATACAGAATTGAAATTAATTTAGACAATTGACCGTTAGATGAGATTAGAAGGCAATTGCTATCAGTAGTTGAGGCGGTGCGGGGGGAGAATAGGGAGACATGTGTTCAGGTCCGCGCGCTACCACACACCTTACGGATCGCTGGAACGCGACCTTGGCGATAGCGCTTATCTTACTGATAATATGCCAGGTAAAATAATCCGTTGGGTCTTCAAAGCACGCACTGAATCTGTCAATCGTAATTACAAGTCCTGGATATTAAATATAAATTATAATTGCGCTTTCTGTAATTTAAATGAAAACTAAACTAACACTTGTATATAATTTTATTGCAATATGTCCGATTTTAGCTCACCTAAGAAAACGATTCTTTTTTAGAGGGACCTAACTCACCCAGACTTCATTGAATATTCAAACGGGAGGAATTGGCGTGGTTTGGCTAATTTTTTATCAGGGGCTTGGAAGTATAGATGGGAGCTTATACTAGAGTTTAATTTTTAATTTCTACTTAGTAAATTGTAATTATAACCATATCTTTGTTAAAATGCTGTCTGTTTGAAATAGCAAATTTCAAGCTATCATCCTATCAGACGGTCTTATGTGACCATTGCTGATATAAGTGCAAAGACTAAACAAACAAAAAAAAACATGGTAGTGTAGATTTAGTAAAGTATTGATTTAAATATTTATTTTGTACAGCAGTTTTAGTTTGTGTATTAGCGTATGCAATGTTTATGTTGTTAAAATCATCAATAAAGCACGTTTTCACTCATTAATTCATTCATTAGTAAACATTTACCATGATGAATACATGTGATGTGATAGCCCCGCCCCATACAACTAGTAAACAAACATATGTTTTTCGTTGTTACTCCTGTGGTTAGCCCATGGTTTTAAAGAGTCTAGTTCTTTCTCAATGCAAATCTAAACGGTCGGAAACTAACCAAATAAGATAAAAATGTGTAATAATGTACTACTGTACAAAAATTAATGGGCGAGCAATCTGTAACATTCTGTGATATGCAGTGATAAATAACGTACTGCCAGTGGTTGGCGCACAGCGGGACGAGCGACGACGTGAACTTAGTAAAGTATGATTTAAATGCTGTGGCCAAGTCCACCCATAGTAAATATTTTAATTTTAGCATTACCATGGGGCTTACATACATCAGTTGTAGGGTTATCATTTGTCCTAGGTTGAAAAAGAGGACACTTTACACACACGAGGCCTAAACCCCCATCGAGCAGAAGCCCTTTTCTCCCCCCCCCCAGTTACGAAAGTAGTTGTCAAAAGGACCGGAAGAAATTATTACCTTACGTTAATTATTCACGATGCAACATGATGATTTTTGAATATGTTGAAAAAATAAGACGTTTTTAACTACATAATCAGGAACATGTTGAAGCTTGGATGTTTACAAACAAAAGCGGTTTGAACTGGTTATTTTGGTTTGAAAGAACAATAAAATGTCATAATTAAATCATTAAATGACATTTTCAATCATTTAAACTAGCAGCCCGAGTCACTTCGTGACTTAAAAACAATGGTAAAATAGGCTTTAGTTTCATGTTGATTATATGTATGGAGTTTTTCAGAGTAAAATACCTTTCAATGAGAAAGTGTGTGAATTTTTGTGTTTTTTCTAATTTTCTAGACTGCTTTAAATGTGTCTATGTATACCTTCTACACTTTGAAATTTTGACAGTACAACAAAACTCATTTTGCATAAAATGGCGGTTAGTTTTCATTGCTTGGCGCATCTCAATGTCTCTGTTGTTTAAGAGTTTTCTTTCAAAAGTATTGACTATGTTAATTCTACATAATATCTACGCGTCAGTTCCTTGCATTCATCTTTGTTAGGCCTTAACAACAAACGATAAGAAGATTGTCAAACCTTTGATCTACTAAAGAACTAATTTATAAATGCATTTATAAAATAGCCATATTCCTTAAAATCTATCTATTCAATGCTCATAACGGCTGAAAAATTCAATTTTCAAATTTACCCGCATTTTTGTTTCTCATCTTGAATACACGTTTGGCACATTTTTACTCAAGCAAATATCATAACTTTCTATGAAATGCCCTCATTAAATAGGCATATAGTTATTGGTACATTTCAAAATCGAGTAAAATAGGCAGGCTAACAGTTATCACCTTAATATCCATCGCATTCCAAGTACATTTAAAAAATACAGGTTTCAAATTTACATTGCATTTCAAAACTTGAATCCTTTTGTTAAATATTCATCTAATATTGATATTTTAGAACACTAAACGTTGAAACATGCAACAATGTGTTGAAACATGTATCAGTGTATATTCACTGTCAACAGTTTGTTAGAAAGTCCCTTCTCTAGAGCACTTCCTGATTTACTTATGTTCCTTTTTAAGTTTCCTTTTAAGTTAATACAGTAAATTAAGATGATAACAGACTCTTGGTCTTAGTTTCAATAGGTCAAATACTCTTCCTTATTTTTTGTTGTCTTAAAAAACGTCAATATTTAAGAAATTAAAATGATAATTACGGTAACTATTTATGTTAACTGACTTTAGCTAGCCCCGCATCTCTGGAACTATTTCAAATCTTAATCATCTGTTTTGTTACAAATAAATATGAATTAGAAAAAATTAACAGGTTGTCTCACAGATAGTAGCACTTTCACTGGAATTTGAAAAGCCTCCTGTGTGAAGGCTTTTCATATGATATTTTCCAAACCCGCAAAAGGAACATCTAGAGATTAATACCAAATATGTGATTTTGATACCAGATATGTGGAGAAAAGTTCATTTGTAGGGGTCGATTTGCTCTGCACAAAATCCCATAAATTCTTTTAATAATATAGATAGATAGATAGATTAAATGTCTTTGGTTTATCCCCTAACCAAAAAACCCGGTTCAAAACTGCTTTTGTTTGTAAATACTCTACCCAAGCTTCAACATGTTCCTTCGTCCAAGGCAAGAAGTGAGCCGATACAGTACAATAATGAACAGCAATGGCAGCGGCTGTACAAGACAGTATCACTACCATGCCTCCGAAGTCCGGCGTGCTACCGACTGTTCCACCGACTCACTGTCATATTCATCAATATCATACCGTATCATACATAATGCAATAATATTAACAAAGGAAAAATGTTTATTTTTGTAGGAGATATACATATTTATCTGTTAAAAAGAGAGACAATTTCTTACTCTTTCCTTCGCGTAGGCCTTACTCAGTGTGTTGACAAACTGACTAAAATAGGGCCTTAGAACTCAAATCAGCTCGAGCAGCATTGACCTTATCTTGCGAGTTCGCGGCCAGGGGCGGTCCGGCGGCCCTCGGCTAAAGTCAGTTCGGGAAAAATCAAAGATTGATTTCAGCATCCAAAAATGACGTGGTTTTTTATAATAACCCCGCGTCAAGATTTAAGGAACTAAAACTAAATCTAGTTTTTGTTCTTTCGGGTTTTTTCATCTCAACTCAATCGTATCTAAGAGACTACTCTAATTGAAGGTGTAAGGTATGAATTCCTCCAAAAACTAATTTAATCATACTGTACTGTTGGCATACAAAATATATAAGTTAATCATTACTGAACAAAAATCTATCGTAAAGAACGAGAGTTCAGAAACACCTAGCCATGCTTGAAATGCCGGAACGGCATTCGGAACGGGAACTGTTAAAAGAATACGTTCCGAGGCCAGAACGGAACGGTCGGAACGGTTCTCGTTCCGGAACTGTTTGGCACACCTCCATGTACTGTCGCGGCCGCCGGCGACGTTTACTGCCAGTACCCCCAAGGGTACTGCCCTCCTACGCAAGGGTGGTCTCAAAATGTGGACGCCACATTCTGGAAAAATCGCTTACTGAGTGAATGGTGGCCACGACGTGACCCGTGGCAGCCACTCGTGGCGTGTGGCAGCCACGAGCCACAGTGTAGTATGAACTAACTCATTGATAACATGGGAAGCGATTTTCTGAAATGCGGCGTTCATCCTTTCAGTGGATGAATGGATGTGCGGTGTGGTATGGCCTCAGTGCTGTAAAGCCAGTGGAATACGTGAAGGTTGAAGGATCAACTTTGGGGTCTATTTTTAAAATGATGGAAAATAACATATAACAGCTTCAAACATTTGGAAAAATATTTTTATTAGCAGACGGTACTCTTATTTTTTTTACCGGAAATAACTCGATGGAGGTGACAAACAAAGCTGAACACGATTTAATGGTACTAAAAATGGCTAGGTCATAATATTTTCTCTAAACATTTTAAAAACCTAATTCATACCTATATCACTGCGTAAGTCTTTTATGTCTGTGGTAATCACTCTAATAATGTTTGTTCATGTGAAAGAATTGAAAGGCTAGATCATACGAATATTTGGGAATTGTTTTGTCTCGGACATAAAAATGGTAATGGCATGCTGAATTTTCGAAGTAAAAAACATGTGCATACGGTTGTGCCTTTAGTCAGCTTAGCGAAATTCTGAACGATAGTGACATTAAAACGATTTATTACGCATAAGTAAAATCTTTATTATCATTTGGAATTATTGCGTTTGGATGTGCATACGTACATACATTAGATACATTATTTGAAATGATGACCTATACCCAGGCAGGTATTTTAAGCTAAACATGAATGACAGATGAGTGAAGGATGGATGATCGTGGTGCGATCTTGCAGTCTTGTTGTCTTGTTACTGACTAAGGCTGTCTTTTTCCTCAAAACTATTTTACAACCACTCTGTCATTAAAAAATAAATCATGAAAGTTCCCTTAAAGAATGAAAAAGGTACCCTACGGACTAACTTTTTTTCTGAAATGGCGTTTTTAGTCTGAAAACTATTTTTATAATTTATTTTCTCCACATATATATAGCCATTCTGGCGTGTGTCTCTTTTGCTCCACGGTTAAGGGTCATTATGGAAACATCGCTTTTGCTCTACGGGTCGGCAGGTAGATTTTAGAGCCTCCCAAAACATCGCTTTTGCTCCACGAGAGAGGGACCTGCGCTTCCTCTCACCAAAATTCTCTCTTTCTCTCACCTACAAGCTCCAAGTTCTTTCTTGAATACTGTCATCTAAACTTAATAAGCAACTTTTGCTTTTTTGGCCTAAACGAAAATATTTATAACTGAAAGAATGTTAAACTACTTCAATTGTAACAGTAACGACAAGTAAACAATAATGTTTAAGAGCAATAGCTTACAAAATTAAATAGTATTACTATGTTTTATACATCTTTCATTTATTTTATACAATAAATCACGATTAGAAACATGGAAGCTTTCTAATACAACATCAAGCTGAACATGAGATTCTAGGTCACTACAATAGATTAATTGTAGATTTATTCAATTGTGTAGTTTTTGCAGATTGCTTCTTTTTTTAATAAGCCATGTAGCTTTAAAATAATGTGACCTTGAACCTTCAATTGATTTCAACTTTACTTTATATAGGTACCAATATTGGTCTCAAAACAGCTTTATTAATATAATACAGAGTAGCAACAGATCGAGATGTAAGACTGGGTACTGTACTAGGGAGAAAGACTTAACTATTCTAAGCTTGAATTTTGTGAAATAAGGATATTTAAGTAGTGTTTAATGCCCGTCGAAAATATATTCTTTCGACTCAAACGTGGTTTTCTGCTCCATGCTCATGCCTAAAATTTCTATTTTTTGTCAGAAGGCTTCTCTGTTTCTAGTGAATTATTGTAAAAAATATATGAAATGTGGATAAGTATTAAATAGCAACGTATTTTATTATGTAAGTTATTTTTTATACACAATATCGTTTATACTTACTCCTACTCTTACAATTTAAGTAGTTTAATATTCTTTCAAAAATCAATATTTTCGATTAGACAAAAAATAAACTTGTAGTATTACGTTAAAATGGCATTTTTCAAGTAAGAACCTGGAGGTGATCGAAAGAAAGAATGTGGGGGAGAGGGAGCGCAGGCCCCTTGCTCGTGGAGCGAAAGCGATGTTTCGGGCGGTTCTGAAATCTACCTACTGACCCGTGGAGCAAAAGCGATGTTTCCAAAATGACCCTAATGACCCTTAACCATGGAGCAAAAGTGATGCAGTTTTGAAAGCATTCTGATATAGTTTTTGAAAGAATTTGGCATTATTATAATACCCGTTTTTCTAGGAGTGTAGGCATCGTAATCCTGCAATCAAATAAAAAAACCTTTTCTAAGGAAACTACTTAAATATATCACACTTTTTTCTATCGACGTATTGGTCAAAAGTTTAATAACCCGCATTTTTTAATGTTACATCCTTTTCCAACTTTAAGAAACAAGTTGTGGAGTTACTTGTATCTTTATAAGCCCGAAGTAAAGTGAGGCCGATATCATTATGGGCCCGGCCTGACACCTGTTCCCCGCAACAAGCGGAGGTACACAGGTTTTTGCTGCGACGGCATTCGCAGCGGCACCACGGCGGCAGTTATCTCAGTACGCACGAACGGCAACTTTTGGCGCGCTACGCAGCGACATCTAGCTGCGTGGAAATTTCTCAAAAACACATTTTTTCTTTGTCACATTTGTGCTGAAATCGGAGTCCATCTGAATACTAACTTCTTCCCACGCATTCCTCTTCTTAATCCTATCGTGATAATCTTTCAATACAGTATTCCAAATGCATGATCGCTTCTTAACTAGTTCTACAGGGTGAGTTTTAATTGTCCCCCCATACCTTTTTCACATTTCTAAAAATAACTATCCTAGACCCCACCCGAACATTATTGGGTAACAAGTACCTACCTCGTTTTGAGGGGGTACTCATTTTCGGCCGCCATCTTGGATCCAACATATTGGATACAACTATTTTTTTCAAATGTAAAGATAGGGTTGTGACCCCTTTCTTAACACTGTTTTTAATTTTAAATTCAATGCCGCAATACGTTTTTTGATATCTCTTTTGTTTTCAAGTTATGAAACGTTTTGAACAAGTTTTCAAATTTGATTTTCTGTTATACAGAGCTATTTTTTACAATTCTACCTCAGATATCAACAGCCTAATAAACACATAACATTGTTAAATTGTTGGTACTTAATTTTTAGAAAGTTAAAATTTTTGGCCGCCTTCTTGGATCCACCATATTTGATGAAAAAAATATTTTTAATATGAAGGTAGGGGTGTGACCCTTTTTTAACACTGATTTTTATTATAAATTCAATGCTGCAATCCGTTTTCCTAAATCTTTTTTAGTTTTCAAGATATTAGAAATTAAAAAATAATAATATTAGTTACTAATCCCTTTTGATTGATTTGTTTATTTTTAATTGCTCCAGATATCGAAAACAGATTTCCACTCAAAACTATCGGTTAATTAAACATTTTCCGTTGTGTTACAATCATCGGACGCCATCTTGTATCCGCTATATTGGTCAATTTCATTCGTCGGACACACATCAGTGGACGACCTGTATACAAACTAGGTGAATTTAGACAGACCAGGCGAGTCGCCGTAGTCGAGCTGCAGCAACAACCGACGGCACATGGGAATGCTCCCAAAACTGCCGCGGCGGCTGTCTGCCACTCCGCGCGGCACCGCTGCTAGGCTGCTGCCACCAACCGCCCATTTGTACTCAATAATTTGTCTCTGTGGTGCACTACGACGCACTGGAGTTGCCGCCGAGGTGCCACCGTGGAAAAACCGCTCGTGTGTACCCTGGGAACCCAGAGCCTCCTACCCCAGTCCTGGCCCCGAACGACATTTCTCCACACCCCCCCCCCCCATCCATGCACAACCCATGTACATTGCTCGTGCAATGCACTGACATCATTGTTAAAGATTTTGCTTTTTATTTCTTTCAACAGTACCTTTCATCGTTTGTCATCAAATTAATCAACATAAAATTCAATTTCAAATAAATTCAATATACATTTCAATTTCCATATTTTTTCAATTTAGTTTATATTTTATTTGCATCAAATTTATATATTTGTTTTAAAAATTCTACTTCATTTGACCCTGCTCTGCAACGCAGTGTATGTACAGGCTATTTGCCCATGCACGCTCTTCTATACATTCCTACACTCACCTCTCATTCATACTTGGCTTAAAATACCTACCTGGTTAGGTCGCCATTTCAATTAAAAGAATTAAAAAGTATAAAAGTTTGGTGTAATTGTAACAAAAATAAATTAATTTTGCTATACTCATGTAACGAAAGTTTTTTTTTTAATTTTACACTCTATGTACAATTATGAACTCTAGGCCTAAAAATGAATACTTGAAGTTTTAATATAAATTGTATTTTCAGATTGCCTGAACACTCTTTAATAACAGGTTTTCTCACCTAACAATAAATATTATATATTAGCATTGTTTATAAAGTCAATGATATTAGTTAATATACATTCCTTATTACAAAATTTAACTATACAATGATTAAACCCAACAATACATAAATAAGAATTCTGACACACTTTAAAGAAATAAGCAAGACTAGGAACCTTTTAATCTACATATTTAAGTCAATATTACGTGTTGGTTTAACAAAAACAGCAATCATACAGTTTATGTACAACCAAGATCACACACACAGTTTCAGTAAAAATGTGGATGAGTGACCATAGAAGTACTGCACAGAGATAAGATAAAGTTAGGAGACTGTTGAAATTATGTGTAAACACAAGTCGAAGTGAATTTTCCTTAGGCCCACGCGTGCTCAAAGCATATACGTGTCTAAAGTATAATGTACTATATGATGTATGATCAAATAAAAATTATTTAATTTAACTTCATTCATTTCTCCAACTTATTTTTAGCTCTCGAGTGGCTAGTGTCTGATAGTGCAAAGGCTGCACTAGAAGATGCTGGTCGGACCAGCTTAATGTGATTAATTATACGAGCATAAACCGCCATATTTTTCTCATGTGGACCAGCATAATGAGACAAATTTTACAATTTGTACGTTGACATTTCCCCTCATCCCCTCCACATTCTTATCACGTGGTGGACCAGCAAGATGAGAACGATTATACATGGCATGTTATATAGGACCAACATCTTCTGAATTATATAAAAGGACCAACAAACTCTGTGTTTTTTTTAATAATGGAATATAAGCACTTTTCTGTGAATATAAAAGTTCAGAATCATTTATATTTCCACAAAAACATTATATACTCTGTGTAACATATTTAGAGCTCTTCAAAAAGGGTAGGTCCCATGGACCTGCATAATATAAAACATTACACAAGACCAACATCTTCCATAACTTTACAAATATATATATATATATATATATATATATATATATATATATATATGTCTGTTAACACGATAGCGGCCACAAATATGGTCCAATCTTAATGAAATTTGGTACAGACGTGTAAAGTGGTAATCACTCGGACGAGTTCGTGAACCATCCCGATCGGACCTCCGGAAGGGGGGGTAAAGGGGGGTAAACCCCCCCAAAAATGGGTTTTTTGAGTTTTTCACATAGAAAAATGAAATTTATCAAATTTTTGTGGGCACCATTGAATTCAGCTCAAAAAAACAAACAATTTAGTATCTTGAATCACTGCTCTATGTCCATTGGTTACCGAGATATTGAAAGTGGTAAACACAGTACGTTGTCTCAATGTTAACCTTATGGGAAATAAGTAAAATTCTATATCTCGGTTATTTCTCAACATATCTTGATAAAACTTGGTACATGGCTTCTTCTAGTTCAGATCTACTAAATATTGAATTAAAACCAACCAGTTTAAACATCCCTGTAGCAGCAAACCTGCATACTCATTCCCCATGTTATTCTTATGGAGCTTACAAAAAACATGTCAAATTAGTGGAGTGCCTATGGGTTAAAACCTCGGAATACACCAAATCAGAATGAATTTTTTAGATTGAGGCGTAATTCTCTTTTTTATACTATAAATGAAAATCTTTACCCATTTATATGTTGTGCTTTTGATTTTTTCACTATTTTTAATCAAAAATTTAATTTATCACATGTATTTACCATTAAAAATGAACTGTTATTGCCTTATATCATTATTTTCCCTCACGTTTCTCAATATAACAATTTTAGACCACCTTTATGCGTCAGTGGAAGGCAAAAACTTCATTTTCAATGAATTTTTATTTTCAGCCGCCATCTTGGATCCGCCATATTGGTTACAAAAATTTTTTTTCAAAGCAAAGATAGGGTTGTGACCCATCATTTCAAGCTAAAATTCAACGCTAAATGCAATGGCGAAATCGGATTTTAAACATTTTGACTCGTTTTCGAGATATTATATATTTAAAATTTGTATTTTGCTGGATTTTACAGGTTTCTTCTCCTAATGATAGTACGTATTGATTCATAATTATTTTTCATAAAATAACAAGGAATAACCGTAGACTATTGCTAGATAAATTATCAACCGCCGCCATCCTGGATACGCCATCTTGAATCCGCCATATTGGTTACAAAATTTGTTTTTCAAATTCAAAGACTGTGTTGTGACCCGTCATTTCAAGCTAAAATTCAATGCTGATTGCAATGGTGAAGTCTGATCTGAAAGGTTTTGAATCGTTTTCGAGATATTATATATTTAAAATATATGTAGTTTACTAGTTTCCACAGGTTTTTTTCTCCGAACGGTAATACGTCCTGATGTATAATAATTTCTTACAAAAGTAACAGTGAATAACCGTAGGATTTTACAAAGTATAATTACTTTGTTATAATTAATTATCAGCCGCCATACTGGATCCGCCATCTTTAATCCGCCATATTGGTTACCAGTTTTTTCAAATACATAGACAGTGTTGTGACTCATCATTTCAGCCAATATTCAACGGTGATTGCAATGATACAGTCCGATTTAAAAGATTTTGTCTCGTTTTTGAGATATAACATATTTAAAATGTGTGTTTAAGAATATTTTACAGTTTTGTATCTAGTAACAATAAAACGTACTGATAGTACTGATGTATAATAAGGTTGTACTATAATGACATTGAATAACCGTGGGTTATTACTACTCAACGACTATTTATAGTTGTAGGGCCTACTTATTAGCCGCCATCTTAGATCTGCCATCTCAAATCCGCCATCTTAAATTCGCCATCTTGAATATGCCATATTGGATTCCACTTATTTTTTTAACAAAGTTTTATCGGAAAAATATTTACAACCTATAATTAAAAATTACAATTACTTTTAAATTCTCTTAAAGGTCAATATTGACGTTTGCAATCATGCGCATATTACGTCACGCTAGAAATTACCTGGCGACGAATATTTCTAGTCATCCGTTATAATTAACATTAAATTATTTTGTATAGACAAAACTAAATATTTAGTATACAAATTGCCTAGCCAGGCTAGGCAAATAAAACTCTTCTTTTTGTCACGTCTTTAACGCCAGACCCTTTTACAGTTCTAGCATTACATAATAACTTGACTATTAAGGGAGATTGGTCAAAATATTTTTCCTCTATTGGTTATGTTGAACCAACACAGGGGATCTTTATGATTTTTTTAAATGTGAACTGTGAGAGTATCAGCGATTCAATGTGCCAAAAACATACAAAAAAATTCAATGTTGGTATAACTTCACAGGGCAACCCGCTTGATCTGTCAGGACTGTTTATTGGGGAATTTTCATGATTAATTATTGTTTAGAACATAACATAAAAATATTAACATATATTTTTATGCTTCAGTAATTATATTTTAATCGCCCTTCATTCAAAAATAGCTCGATACCCGTACAGCTACGATCTACGAAGATCCTCGATTTCCTTAAATCAAAACAAATCATGATCAGCTGACTTTTCCTGATCTAAACATTGCTTTCGTTACCCTAATATTGCTTTTCCGTACTCAAAAAAACCTTTCTGTACTCAAACAAACGAAGTTCCTATTTTGACTGTTCTATGTTATATCGTTCTATCAGCTGTCTTTAAAAAATAGACTGTACAGCCGTATTATGTTTACATATAAAAAAAGTCTATATTATGAAATGTCAGATTTTTTTCAATGTTCAGTTACTTATTTACATCGTGTTGAAAAGTCGTCACAAAAGTACCATTTCGGGACTCGATAGTCTTTTACATGTTTGGCTTACATATCACAAGTAGAACAATATCTCTACCGAAATGGATCATTTTTGTGACTAGTAAAATATACTGTTTTCTCCTCAATTTGAAATTTTTTTCTTAAAAAACTATGTTAATTTTGAGACCTATCAATACCATACAATGTCCTAAAAAATTACCACTTACGTTTTAAAACTGGTAACCAATATGGAGGATCCAAGATGGCGAATCCAGTATGGAGGCTGATAATTAACTATAAGTAAGACGCCATCTTGGATCCGCCATATTGGTTACAAAACCTTTACCTTTATTGGTTACAATTGTCCAACTAAGTAATGATATAATTTGTAATAGCCGACGGTTATTCATTTTTAATTTAGTAAAAAACTTATATATCAGCACGTATTATCGTTCGGAGAAAAAAATCTGTAAAAACTAGTAAAATACATATTTTAAATATATAATATCTCAAAAACGAGTCAAAACCTTTCAGATCGGACTTTGCCACGACAATCAGCGTTGAATTTTAGCTTGAAATGATGGGCCACAACACTATCTTTGCATTTGAAAAAAATTATGGTAACCAATATGGCGCATTCAATATGGCGGATCCAAGATGGCGGCTGTTGATAATTAATTATATCTAAGTAATAATTATTTAGCAATAGCCTACGGTTATTCCTTGTTACTTTTATGAAAAATAATTATGAATTAGTAAGTATTATCGTTAGGAGAAAATAACTTGTAAAATCTAGTAAAATACAAATTTTAAACACCTAATATCTCGAAAACGAGTCAAAATTTTCGAAATCGGATTTCACCATTGCATTTATTGTTGAATTTTAGCTTGAAATGATGGGTCACAACACTACCTTTCGATTTGAAAAAAAAATTTGGTAACCATTATGGCGGATCCAAGATGGCGGCCGAAAATTAAAACTCGTTAGAAATGAAGTTTTTGCCGTCCAATGATGCATAAAGGTGGTCTAAAATTGTTATATTGAGAAACATAAGGGAAAAATAATGATATAAGACAATATCAGTTCATTTTTAATGGTAAATATGTGATAAATTTAAATTTTGATTAAACAGTGAAAAAATCAAAAGCACAACAAATAAATGGGTAAAGATTTTCATTTATAGTTTGAAAAAGAGAATTACGCCTCAATCTAAAAAATTCATTCTGATTTGGTGTATTCCGAGGTTTTGGTGATTTTGATGCTCCAGGAACTCCACTAAATCTCGCTTTGTTGGATTAACATATGTTGTTTTGCATTTGAAATTCGCTGAGTCTGCAGGTCTGCTGCAACGGGGGTATTTAATTTTATGATTACAAAAACAATGTTAATTTAAATTAAGTTGTGAAGAGCACTTTGGTTAAATTCCCGGTTTGTCAGTCTAAATCACAACAGGGGGCAGCATCCTTTAGTTCTATCTGGGGCTTAACTGTAATTTGTTATGCCTTTAAATTTCTTAAAATTGCGGGTAAACAGTTCTAATTTTAGGAAATTTACTGCATGCCACCAGGCCCCCCGTTTTAGCGACTTCCCTGTAAATCTTCTGTGTGACAGCCACGACAGGCTCACGGGGATTAAAAGTGGACCGCCATGAAACGCAGTTGGGGGCAACTGATCTAGTATTAGGGCCTCGTAATAGGTCGTAGTATTCCAGCGAATATTTCTTTCTCTTACCGATAATTTTATGTCAAACATCTCCACTGCAGTCTATTGCCGCAGGTGATCGACTGCGCGCGGAACGGCAACCTCGGCTGCGACGGCGGCGACACGTGCAGCCTGCTCACGTGGCTCTCTGACAACAAGGTCAAGGTGGAGCCGGAGAAGGCCTACCCCCTCGTGCTGCAGACCCAGGCCTGCCGGCTCAAGACTTTGTAAGTTGTGACTCACTTGGTTATTGAGTCAGGGAACCTAGCCTTTTCTGTCTGTTTTGGCTACCAAAGTTGCTTTTGTTATCAGTCCAATTAACAAAATTCCATTATATTTCATAATTTTATTAATTGGACTTTTGCTTTCGATAGTGTTTGAACTACTCTACTTTTCGAGTGGTAAGGAAACTCTTCTCGTTTTCAAGTGACCTTACTTAAAATTAAATTTATCTTTGGTTTTGTTCATATTTTGTATGTAATAGTGTGTGAGTGAGAGTTCTAAGTCGTTGAAAGAATAGGTAAATGTAAATTTTTAGGCCTAAATAAAGTAGGTTAAAATGTAATAAGTAGAATAAATTTAATTTTAAGTAGGGCCACTTGAAAACGAGAGGAGTTTCCTTACCTCTTGAAACATAGTGTAGCTTAAACAATAGAAGCAAAGGGAAAAGTCTACTTAATTAAATGATAGTATGAAATCCACTATATTCTTTCCTGCCTAAACTATATTGGTACCAACAAACAAAGTACAGTCTAGAATTTTAGTGTAGCCTTAGTTAAAAATTTTTTAATTTCCGTGTTTTTTTCGTTACATCCTTTCTTGAACAACTAAATATTAAAGAGGGTATTAGGTGACCGGACACTGATGATATAATGGAGTTTTTGTTTTTAAACGGCTGTATGAATTTCATCTCAGAAATAAATGAACAATTTGTTTGTAGTTGATATATGAATTTAATATATATTTAGGTAATAATGTCTACTGTGAAATTCTTCATCTGAAACAAGCAAATGGAAATAAATTCTATTGAAAGCAAATGAAATTCTAATGAAACAAGCATCATCTTAAAATATATATAATGTGTTTTGGTCAAAAACACCATGCCTTGCCACTGATTATCATGTACCTATGTTTAGTACACAATAACATTTCAGTTATCTGATCCCATTAGTATAAAATTAATTTTTCAGGATTTTCAAAGATAATGGGAGAGGCTTTACTGGTTAACTATAAGCCAGGAGTTGACCAAGACAGGAGGTATGGACTGATGTTTGACTCAAGAAAGTGAGTTTTCAGATAATGTTTTGGTATTTTTTACAGATATTTATCTTAGTTTAAAGCTCTTCTTGTTGGTATAATTTTTCCCCTAAGTTTGAATGTATTTGCCACATTTAATGATGTTTAAGATTACATCACATCTCGGTTTTTACAAGCCATATTTGTTTTTGCTGTAAAGTTTTAATGTTAAATATTTTATTGTTTTCAGCTCAACTGGAGTCCAAATTGCATCAAACTACACTTGTGATTAGTAAGTATTAAAAATAAGTTCAGGAATATTATTTTCTGAATATGAGGTAGTTATAATGAAACATAGTTAGACACCAAAAGATTAAAGATAACAAATTGACTGTGTACGAAGTACAAAAAAAACATAACAGTTAACTGCTTAATCATATGGTATTTGAAACACTACCATAGGTACTGGTTGCAATTTTCTTCAAAGTATGAATAGAGTGTAATTTGCCGAAGGCAACGTTAAAAAAAAAATTCTTTGATATGATGAACTCTTATGTTTTCTGGAACCTAATGATATGTAGATTGAAATACAGATAATGGCCACACAAGATACGTAAGGGTATTAATTTTCAAGTTTTTTTAGAAAGAAGAAACACAAATTTGAGTGACTAAGGAACACTTCTATTCTAATCTAAATAAGTACAAAAAATAGCCATACAATAGCTGGTAGACAAAAAAAAATTATTCGTGCAGGATGTAATTTTACGAGTAATACATTTTAAGATACATATGATGTAAGAATATGAGAAAAAACTGGTATTATGTTGAAAATCAAAAGTAGGACTTTTTTACATGGTTTTTATCTTCTAATTTATATGAAAATTAGTTTGGCTAATGCAATGATATCACTGCAAAAAAACCTAGATTACACTTTAGATTTTTATATGAATTCAGCACTTAGAAGTCAGTATAGTTCATTAGTATGAAATTAAAAGAATATGTTACCTTCCATCACAGTATATCATAAACATAAAATGAATGTGGGTTACAGTCATATTAAATAAGTAATACAGATTAGAAAGATTCAAATATTTTTTTAAATATAAATTCAAAATACGAGGCCCACTGTTAATAATAACAATGTAGGTTCTAAGATCCTACAATTGAAGGGGTCCCCCGTAAAACGTTCTAAGCGACAAAATTTCAAAATCAGAGTTATTTAGTGAAAAAGGTTCTCTAGGACACAAGCTACAATGTGGTATATTTTGTTTTGAAGATATTTGAGTTGGCAGCCCTGATTTCGTCTGTCAGAGATGGCGTGTTTCGTGGGACTGCACGGACTTAACGTTCTATTCGCTGAAAGATGGACTCCCCGCTGGTCGTTGCGTTGTCAAACAGCGACCAAAATCGGGTAAATAAAAATAAAACACGTGAAGTAAATATTGGAAAGTGGAAGGATAAGACTACGAAGGGATATAGAAAAGTTGTATTACCCTATATTCAAAAACTAAGTAGCTAAGACCTGGAAAAATGACCCCAAAAGAAGTTGTAGAAAAATGTTTTAAGCACCACATTTGAATAACTTTTAGCAAAATGACATTATCACGTTATGTAACAACATTATGTTTTTGTACTTTTACTAGTGGCTTGTAGGGGCAAAAGCCCCTAAAAACAAAATACAAATGCTGGGTATTTAAGTTTCCTTCAGTCTAACAACTCGGTAACAGTTTGACAGAATTAAACGTTTAAAGTGTAATGTCAAAGATATTTTGAAATGTTTGCTAGTACGTATCAGAATTTTTAAGAAAGGGAGTTGAGTACTTCAATATAGTGAAGGGCTGAATTTTTTTGCAACAGTGGCGCTATCCGTCGTTCTCAAAACAAAATTCAGTTCACTGTGTTAAAAATTAAATGTATGGACATGGTTTGAAGAAATTCTTAAGGTTAACCACAGATTGCAGCACTTATTTCCCAAAGAAAGTTGTGACATTAAACACAACAATGTAAGCAAATGTCGTGTGTAGCCTCCACCTAGTTCAAAAGAACATATTGGAAAGTTAAAGGGTATACTTATGTTTGAAATCTCCGATTGAGACTACATTTCACCCAATGAGCAAAAAAATAAGGATTAAATCAGAAAATGGTCTCCCGTTGACGACTACACACTTCACGTTGGAGCCTCTGGCTCTACTTCATAAGGAAGTTAGGTTTGGAGACCACAATCTTGGTAAATAGTTAATTTTTAGGATTTTACCCTACGCTCAACACTTTTTTATGGTTGCTCGAGAGTAAATACTGTTTTTTCTTGGTAGATTCAAGATTACATATACTTTTGATTAGCCGAATTTAAAGGTGAACCTTTTTGGTGGGATCAAATTTAAAGCTGATGTTGCACTCCAGTAGCTGTTAGTGCAGCACACTCTAATGCTCCTCGGTCAAAACTATGACCATTCCCGACTGCAATAAAACTGGCAGAGCTGGACCTTAAAAATGATTAATGATGTCTTCTCTGCACCTTTGCCTGCGCTTATTCGAGTGTGTAAATGTTACAAATCACTTGGCTATAAATCAGCATCAGCTACTTCTACATGTTACAATGTAGAAGTAACAGTCGTATTTAATTCCTCCTGCTTTTCAAGATTAAGGTCTCTAAATTATAACAACGGAAAATTTAAAAGTAAAAAACCGTCATGTGTTAGAGTACGTTCACCCTATTTTGCTGGATTTTACATCAACCCATACATCAACATCTAGCATGTGGTTTTAAATTAAGCGTAAGCAACACACATTTTAAAAGCAAATAAAGCAGACGTTTAAAAATTACAATGATTTTTAATTGGCAGATATTTAACGTTATATCTTATTTATGATAAACATTAAGAAATTTCAGTACTTTTCCCAAGTTCCTGGCATTAAGACCTTCTTTTTGAGCCCTCTCCCATTATCCTGCGACTTGCCAAACGCTCACAATTTCAGCGCAAAATTTTTGCTTACTTATATATTTATATCGATCAGTTATAATGACATTAAATACGTATCGTTATAACGTAAATGAAACAAACACACTTAACTCTTTGTAATTAATTTTATACTCAAGCTTGTTATTATAAAGACTGAAAATCTTAAAGTTAAAATATTTATTTGTTATAGTACATTGAACATAGTTAGCTGTCTTTAGAAAAAAAAAACCATATGTCAACATCTAGCATATGGCATATGAACAAATATAATATATTAACAATTATATTTTGTATAAAGCCTAAACAAAAACATCCATAATACACAAAGAGAAACAATAAATAAAATAAACACTACTGAATAGAAAAAAATGACAAAACGATTAATAGAGAAAAAAACGTATAAAACAAACACAAAACTGTGGCACTGTTAAAAGGAATGTTTTGCAGCAAACTAAGAAAATTATTTAGGACATTATATTAAATAGTAGCTCCTCAATATTTTGTACCTCGAATAGCCATGATTTTAGCTTTTTTAAGTAAATTTTCATATATAAAGATTCCTTTATGGTGTTCGGTAATTTATTGTAAATTCTTGGTGCTAAAAAATTGTAGGATTTAGTAAAATATGTATTGGCTGGTCTCGGTACAACTTTATTCCTGCAACTACGAAGCTTAATTTTATAACCATGTCAAAACTCGCTATGTTGGATTGAAATATGTTGTTTTGCATTTGAAATTCGCTGAGTATGCAGGTCTGCTGCAACGGGGGTATTTGTTATTCTTATAATTAGTCTAATATTTTTTTGTAACTTTATTCTTGTTATAGTATAAAAATGTAAGCAAACATACAATCAATGATCTGAAATCAGTCAAAATCAAAAGAAATAAAATAATCATATAAAAAAATTAAATCCAAACATATGATTCATCTTAAAATAGCTTGTTGCAGCAAACTTGCATACAGTAGACGCCCTCTAGTTCGGCCACCTCGGGACCGGACCCCTGGCCGGACTACAAAATGGCCGGACCACCCGGATGTACTATCAAAATGTAAAATAACCCTATTAAATCCCAAAACCTATGTTTAAAATTAACAAAACACGCTATTTAAACATATTTACAGTGTTTAATTGCCAAAGAAAATATTTTGACGTCTCTTATGTTGAACTGTCATATTGCGTCACTGGTTTTACCGATACCGTACTGAGGATATAAAGTGTGCAGGAAAACTCTTTATTTACTGTAAGAACACACTAGAAATTTATTTGCCGAATTAAGTTACACGTATTACTTGAATCATAACCTATAAAAATGTTAAGAAACATGTTATTTTCTTTTGTTGTACACAAGTGAAATCCAAGATCAAATCTCACTGTAAAGTTCTCATATTGAAAGAATAACATCTTTTGTTAGTTGAGGTCAAGTGTGTCCATCAATTACAAGATTGTCCGTAATCTAAACTGACTTAAATAGTTTACTTCTTCGGCCGGAAACTACAGATTCAGTATAAATACTGTCGAAGGTCATTCCCTCGCGGTGCGGCGTGGTGATATAACGGATATGAGTAACCCACCTAGGACCGGCCGGACCATCCGGCGGCCGATCCAACCGAAGCCAAACTAGAGGGCGCCTACTGTACTCAGTTAATTTCCAAAGGATTTATTTTTTATATGTGGGCATATTCTACATTAGTTAGGGAAGTTGTTGTTTTGAATATTTTATTTTGTTTAAATATTCCTAATTTAAATAAAGTAAATTTTATTATTCATATTCTTATTTCTCAATGATTATTCATATTCTAATAATTTTTAATAAATGTATACTTGTTATAGTACATAAAATTCAGCAAACATGTTATCAGTCTACTCGGATCCAAGGAATAAAAACAAATCAATCATCACATGAACAAATTTAATTCAACCATATGGTTTGTAATATAATTCTTTTAAATCCCATTTTTGGGGAATTCAATGAAAAATTTAGATATTTATACCAGAACTAGTGGCTTGAAGGGGCTAAAAGCCCCTAATGAGGGAAAATTCAAACAATCCTTATTTATTATAGTACAAAATCCCTTAATAGCAAGCTGAATCTTCCTTATATTGATATCTAGCCTACCACATGGTTTTCAATCAAGTATCAGTATCACATGTTTTATGTAAGCAAAGCAGACGTGTTTAGATCCCAATGCTTTTTAAATGGCAGGTATATTACGTTATTTCTCGTTCTCTAATGAATTTCAAGCAATTGCAGTATTTTTCCCGCCATCACGGAACAGAGACCTTTACAGGGTTCCCACTCAACCGTGAAACCTTAAAAACCGTGAATAAGCCGTGAATTTGGCAAACCATGAAAAAACCTGGAAAGAGCCGTGAATTTCGTCATCAGACCTTTAAAATCAGCCAATTTAAAAATAGCCAATATTTTTATTAAATTATAGAGAAATATTTGTATCAATTTATTTGAGACATAAAAAATGATTCACAGTCCCAAGACGAAGACAGCAATTGTGTACTTTAAGACGTAGATTGTACGTACAGGGCTAGAACTGCTAAACTGAGATTTAGATTCCACACCCACAGTGGCTGGGAAGGAAGGGTGGAGACTGGGGAGGTAATGGCGGAACGCGATCGGTTGCCTTGGAGGGGGGAGGGAAGGATGGAAAGGTGAAGAGAGAGAAGACTAGATAGCTGAAGACGCACGCTCATTGGTTTACGTTTGCGCGGCAAATAAATACGTGAATTTCTCTCTTCCTTAATTAATTTGTTTTCTTATTCTTTGCATTTCTTCTATTGTACGATTCATCGGTTTTCAACTACCGATTAATGCATCAATGTCTCCGTTGCTTGTTTCTAAGCATTTTCTGTTTTTTTATCATCGTTCAAGATGTTTGTGACAATAAATAAACTCTTTAAAAATGATGCCAGAACGAACGTCTTTGTTGCGTATTTTGTTTTCTATATGCGAAAATCCAAACGACTTGTCCTACTAAAACATTTGACGGCTAAAGTTTTTTGTCTAATTTTTAGTATAAATCGATTGAGTCAAAAATGAAATTTTTATCTCTTGCCGTTCAAGAGAAATTCTATGATCAAACTATAGACTGGTGTATATTTTTTCGTTCTCCAAGGTCAACTAAATATAGCAGAAACTCCGAATTCCATCTAATTGGAGATAATATTTTTTCACCTGTCAACCTCCTTTCCTTATCACTCAGGATTATTGTTTGTGTACGTTTTTCGTGGGAAGGACACGCTCTTCCGGTTTAACGTGACCAAAAATAGATCACAAAAATTATCTTCTCGATAAGACGTCTCGTATCATAAGCTCGGCTAGAAATTCAACCTTATTCAAAGCTCTTTAGTGTTTGTAAGACTATTTCATTGCGTCAAAAGGAGCAACGGTCCTTTTAAGTTTTTATACGAGGATACGATATTAAGCAGTAAGCGTATGATAATTTTGAGTCGGCAAGGGGACGGCTGGTTGTCTGACTGAGACGTATAGTGAAGATCGCTTCGAAGTTTGACATCGCGATCGCGACCATCCTTGTTCGTCTCGTTATAATATTGCGTGGTCGCCGTAAGTCAGAAGCTTGGCGCGAATCATTTATTGTTGAACATTTTTAAAGTTTCCAGTTTCTTTCGGGTAATGTGTCGGGTATCGTCAACCCGATTTCTTTCGGGTAGTAGGTACCCGCCCGACCCGACGTGTAATAAAAACCCGCCGAATTAAGCCCGAGATGTATCGAACCCGCCCGACCACTCGGGTTCATGTAATTACCCGAAGCTACCCGAATTTTCGGGTACCCGTAGACCTTTACTTATCACTCACTACCCATTGCACTGTTTGAATGACAACAAGGCCCTAACTTCGGCCGCTGGAAAACATGCCTGCAGGCGACCAACGTTGTGCCATCAACTAACATTTACGGACAGTATAGAACAACGATTCATCCGGAGGCGTATTTACCAGGCGGCGCGCCTTACCGGTGTCCAAAACTGGCAACAAGAATTATTTTTAATCACGTTTTTACTTTCAACTTTCGCAAAAAACTATTTTACAAAAAAATGTAATTGAAGTGTATTTACTAACTTGTATTAATTTTTAAACAAATACGACATTATTTTAATACGTGTTATATAGATCATATTTCGAGTTTTTGATGATTAGAGAGTTGATAATCACGAACTTCAACTCGGTCAAGACGCAATAAATGAACGATCCAATATTCATCGAAAGGTTGGCAACATACGCAAGCGCAGACTATCATATTTATTTGTCTTTCATTACACGGCTGTTTGTTGTCTTAAAACGCAGTGCGTGATTGGCTCGTTGCTATGACGACACACGGTTGTCATGGCAACATACAGTGCGACAGTGCGCACTGGACTCTGCGCATTGAGTGGGCGGATAGAAAGCAGAAAGACAGGAAGAAAGGAAGCAAGGAAGAGAGGATAGCGTTAAAAATTAAAAAAATATTTAAGTTGCGTGCGTGTTCCGCAATCGCCAGTACAATGTTTTCTGTTTTCTTAAGTAATCAATAATGTTAAAATCACATCGTATTTTGTGAAATAGCTGTAATTTATTTAATTGCATTGTATTTAAAATTATTCTTCCGTCAAGTATAGTTTGTTTTATTGTTTTACCTAAAATATTACACAGTTTAATTCTATTGGTACAGAAATTATTACTTCTCCGTTGTGCTGGCGCCGCCGCCGCCGCCGCTATGCGTCTGCCGAGTTTTCCCTCGCTACCCCCCCCCCCCCCCCACCCTGTTATTCTCTGTGAAACTGTGCGGGCGGCAAAATGTTTTCCTATTTTTAGACCGTAAATTTCGTAATTTTCGGACCTTAAAAACCGTGAAAGAGCCGTGAATTTTAAAATTCAGTTTGAGTGGGAACCCTGCCTTTAATTTGAGCCCTCTCCCATCTTTCTACGACTTGCCAGATGCCCACAATTTTGACGCAAAGAATCGCCTTACGAAATTAAATATATGATTTGGATAGTTCATGCCAGTGGCGGATCCAGAGGGGGGGCGAGGGGGGCGATCGCCCCCCCCCCTCAGGTCCAGAGTTTGTTTTACGTTTTAATAGTTGGGGCCTGGAATGGGATTCACTTACACAAAAATGCATAGGGCTTGCACTTATTCAGATTAATGTATTAGAGTTATTTCTTAATATACAATCCAACTATCCCAATTCAACATTGTCTAATTGAGGCTATATATTTTAACTAAATAGCTGTCTGCATTCCTACTAAATTGTGGAGCTAAACGTGGTAGTGCGCGGATGGGTAATTTCGTTCTGGCATCGTGCTCTACCTGTAATCGGCAATTTGACAAAACACAACGCAGTTGTTTTGTGTACGGTTCAGTTCATTCTGTTATTTTAGCGATAAGAAACCGAGAAATATTAAAAATAATCGATTAAGCAGTCTATGTCGTGCATACGAAAAGGAACCTCAAGTCGCTTAAATGGGAAATAACATGGCGGGCGACTTCAGGTCCCATTTCCCAAATGTGCAAGCCCGCACTGACATTACAAAACTAGTCTCTCCTGACATCTATCGTCGGATAAGTGAACTACTTCAAGTTTTTCATTGTAAAAGAATATTGTCTAAGTCCAAAAATCACCGTCTTGATAGTGTATTTCTCTTTTATTCCTCGGTATTCTGCCCTCCGAGTTGAGGTCCCTTTTATAACTTCTCACTTTTTTGTTTTTTAAACAATGGAATTGTAAGTGTATCACGTCTCTTTTTGTTTAGTTTTAAAGATCTAGTTTTCAGCTTTATTTTGATACCTAATTCATTTCTTAAATACTAGGCTATTAATAAGTATTCTGTGAACGTTTGAAGTTCCGGGCTCTTATTACCTAAAATACCCGTTTTAACTAGTTAAAATTAAAATGCCAATAACTCAAAGACAAAAAATCATAGCACTATAAATTATATGTCAAATTGTTTGTAATTTAATGCTGAATTTCAGGATGTTAATAACTCAAAACCGGAAAATTTCGACTTGATGTCCCTTTTCACTTTCCGCATCACATACAATGAACCTCACTAACCCGGGCGATCGCGATGAACTAAAACGTTTCTATTACTGTAAGCTGAAGAAAGTAACGTACTGTATTATGATTAACTAAACTCTAAATTTAGTGCCTTAAATGCTTAAAAACCCATATCATTTAAGTCTAAATTTTAAAATTTTCCCGGGAGAGGACCCCCAGACCCCCCCTTTTGTCTGGGGGTATTCCATAACCCCCAGGCCCCCCGGAATGCGCCCCCCCCTGAACAACTTCCTAGATCCGCCCCTGGTTCATGCCCCTTCAGGGGACAATGTACTGCATTTAGCAGATCCAATATCTCAACCGATTGATGTAGAGTAATCATTCAAAATGCTATATTGTTTATTTTTTCAAGCCGAATTCAATTTTGGCACTTAAATTTATAAAAAATTAATATAAAGATATTAAATCCTAAAAATAAATTTTATTTTGTCAAAAAACCCTCCTTAGAGTTAACTTATCACGCTGGTTTTCGAACTCGAAGTAATAAATGTCACTCTAGACATAAGTACCAAATTTTATCGCGATCGGACCTTTTTTACAATTTTACAATTTACAATTTTACCTTGGGACAAATTTCTTTGGTACTTTGAATGTAGTAAAAATTGTACCGGTTTTTGTACTGGCTGGACGGCCATCTGATTTGATTTGAATCGTGTCATTTTTATTGTGACAGGACAGGTCGAAGATGAGCTCGAACAGATTTAGCTTTATGGTCAATATTCTCAGACACTCTACAGATTGACTTTACTGAGTCTTTAGTGTGCATCACTACTGTGTGCAATGACAGCAGTTTTTTGGTACCTCTATAGTGGCAATTTTTTATTTCCTTTTGCATTTTTCACAAGTAGTTTTCACTAAAATCAATGTGCAAGAGACATTCGTTTGGTTTTAATCTTTCTTTCTTTCAATATACTGATTTCTCCAAATTCATGTTCAGTTTTGAAAATATGACGCTTATAAACGATCAGCTGACGTGACAATTTTTCTAAGGGCTCTTAGTGCATTTAATATAGGCCTTTTCCATGATTTTTATGATTTTTCCACTGTCGAGTGTTTTTTCCGGCTTTCTATTGTTGAAAAGTAACTGGTTTTTCTGCATTATTTAAAATTGTTAAAGGTGTATTTTTTATGCAACTCTTACATTCAACATACACATTTTCCTTTTCTTATTACAGTCACTCAGTTCAATTAGGTGATCTTAGGGAATATTAATGACTTTTTCAACTTTCGCCTTGTTGCACATCAATTTCACATTGTCACATATCTGGCAGGCACATGTATTGCCCAGATAATTTAGGGTAAACAATCCTAAAAGGTCTCATCATTCTAAATGTTGATTAACTTACTTTATTGTTTGGGTGATGTTTATTGTTCGTTGCCTATAAATCCTTCAGTGAGTGTAGCAGCAGTCTTTTTTTCTGAATTTTTATAATCCCTTTTCCCTGGAAGTTGTTTAGGATTGATGTCAAGACAAAAGAATCGTTTTACTAACCATACAGTTTTTTTTTAGTTTCCTTACACTTTCTGCCTTTCTTTGTATGATACAGCTACCCCTTTTTTTATTTGTTCCAACTAACCCTTTTGCTGCACGTATAAATCTCTTTTCTTTAATCACAGGACTGCATACTATTTTTTTAAATGCATTTTCATTTGCTTTTAATAATTCTTTTTTTTCTTCTCTAACTCAGTATTAATTCATTCGAGGTAATTTAATATCATCTTAACAGGAGTAGGGACTGTCCGACCTCCAGCCAATACTCAAATTTTCTTGCCAGGAGATGGTGAACCTTTAATTTTCTCTTTCAGGCGCTGTAGTATTTGTTATGTCGTTCTGCTCTTCTGTCAGATTGCTTCAATTTTTAAAAAGATTCATTTAACTTTCCATTCACTTTGGCCCTGTTAGGTATTTTTTTCTTTTTGCCTGATAAAACTGTGTTTGATGTTTCTTTAATCGAAGTTTCTATAACTTATAATTTTAGTAGTTTTTTTGTTTTTTGTTTCTATACTTTTAATAATATGATTGTTTCTGTAGGGAAGAATTGTATTATTGTAAAAAGGCTCTCAGATTGTATATTAATGAATATTTACTTTTTTATCTTACTGTTGTTACAATTTAGATAGTTTGGAAGAGTTGTAATTTAATTTTATGATTTATTTAGTTAATTGTGTTAGTTATTTAGTTACTTAGTATACTTTTATGTTAATAATAAACAATTTTTGTTGTTGTTAAACAGCTGCCATTTAGATTTTATTAGTTGTCAAGTGCCAATAAAGCGTCCGAACAGGCTAAACGCCTTGGAGGAATAATTATTTCTCTGTTACATCGATGGCTTGGAGAGACGAGAACATGTGCTCAGCGTATTTCTTGATCTCTCCAAAGCTTTTGACTGCGTGCATCATGCAACACTGTTGCACCAGCTGCATGCCTATGGCGTCCGTGGACTGCCACACAAGTGGCTCTCGTCCTATCTGAGCGAAAGGCAGCAGCAAGTCGTAATTGGGAACCAGTTTTCATGTCAAGATCAAAATATCTCAAGGAGTCCCTCAGGGATCAATCCTAGGCCCAGTCCTCTTTTTGATCTATGTCATTAATTTAAATGAATCTGTCCAAAATGGAAGTGTGATTCAGTATGCTGACGACACCACTCTCTGTTTTAAAGAAAAGTCCCCGAGGGATCTGGAAATCAAGTCATTTGTTGGCTTGAACTCCATCATTCAAAATTTTTCCGAAATCAATCTTGAATCAAACAGCTCAAAAACAACTTTTCTCAACTTTTCTCTTCGACAGCAAAGTCAGGAAAATCGACCTGCTGTTATAATGGATGATGTCCTCTTAGAGGAAACAGATTCGACAAAGTTCCTGGGAATGCACCTTGATGAGGGCCTGACTTGGGACGATCACATTGACCACATCTGTTCAAGGGTTTCTCGAGGCATTTATGCTCTGCGAAACCTTGCTCAGTTTGTCAGTCAAGATGTACTTAAAATGGCCTATTTTGGCCTTGTTTACCCACACTTAGCCTACGGGATCAGGCTATGGGGTGGGTGCGTAAAGTACAGATTCGATCGTGTATTCTGACTGCAGAAAAAGGCAGTTCGAACTATGGCAAAATTAAATTTCAGAGAGTCGTGCAGGGATTCATTCAGGGAGCTCGATTTACTCACTCTGCCCTGTCTTTTTATGCTCGAGGTCTGTGTGTATATCCGATCGCGACCTGTGATTCGCGGTCGAGATGTCCACGTATACGAGACAAGAGGCAGGGATAGTTTTCGGATTCCACAACACCGAACGACTGCTTTTGAGCACCTTCCGACACAAGTCGGCCTCAGAGTGTTCAACGTGCTTCCTGATGAGATCAAAATGTCAGCGAATCAAAATCAATTCAAAACCCTTTTGAAACGGTTCCTGGTGTCTGGGGTATTTTATTCGGTTGAAGAATTCATGAGGAGCCGCCGGGCAGTATGATAAATCGCGATCTTCAGGCAACGTTGTCCCGTATGTATGTGTGTATGAATGAGCAACAAATGTATGTATGAATGTGAGAGTGATTGCAAAGAAATCTTAACATATTAACTTACAAAATTACTTAACATATTAAATTATTAACAAACTTGACGCATTGTATGCAATATATATATATTGTCGAAACAATAAAGATATTATTATTATTATTATTATTATTATTATTATTATAAAGGTCAGACTTGGCATCTTAAAATGAATTTAACTCTAATTGTGATATTTGTACCTTTTGTATTTGTATCTATGAGCAAAAATGTAATGAACTGTAATTGGAGAAATAAATTCTTTCTTTCTTTCTTTCTTATTCAGAATTTCCTTGATTTTTCAGAAGTTTTTGTTTTTGTCTGTCCCTTTTAGTACTTTCTGGCGACAATTTTCTTTCCCTCCTTTCATCCCTCTCGCTCATGTTTTCTCATTTTCCACATACCTTCTGTCTTTTTTTTTCAATTTATAATTTCTGTCATATTCTCGCTTATTTTCAAGTTGTTCTTCCATTAGTTTTGATTTAAATTTCTGTACCGTTCCCCTCACTTTCGTCTTTCTTCAATATCTTTACCGGAAACCTTTGGTGACTTCTTACTTGAAGAACTTTTTTAAAAGACATTTTTTAGGCGGGGTATTTTTCTATATTTTTGTTTCTACATTGGGCACTACCCACCTTCAGGTAAATGGCGTTGTTCAATTTTTGCGAAGACTGATGAGATGTATAACCAGTCACGGTCCCTCCAACTCCGTATGACGGCCCTTTTCCATGGCCAGCGACTGAAAAGTTCCAGGTTACAAATTTTACCTGGGGGCAAATTTCTTTTATAATTTGAATGTAGTAAAAATTGTACCAGTTTTTGTTCTGGCTGAACCTGATTTGATGTGAATCGTGTCAATTTTATTGTGGCAGGACAGGTCGAAGATGAGCTCGAACAGCTGCATACATAGAACACATGACACCCATTAGGGTATTTGTGTGTGGTACAGTTCCAATGCGACATGTAACACTAATGCGTGTGTATGGTACAGTCTGGTGGGGGAGGAGGACACACTGCTCGCCCTGCTGGCGTTCCACGGCCCGGTGGCAGTCGCCGTCAACGCCCTCAGCTGGCAGTACTACCTGGGGGGCGTGGTACAGTTCCACTGCGATGGCTCGCCGCAGAACCTCAATCATGCGGTGCAGATCGTCGGCTACGACCTCACGGCCGACGTGCCTCACTACATTGTCCGCAACTCATGGGGAACTGCGTTCGGTGACAAGGGCTACCTGTACCTGGCATTCGGCAAGAACATGTGCGGTAAGTTGTGTACATCAGATCCACTTGACTGTTGGGTGTGTGTGTGAATTAGATGATGCATATTAACTTGCTCTCTAGGTCAACAATAAGAGCTTCACAGACCAGCAGCTCCTTTAAAAGCTTTGGTTTTTCAGTAGCTCATACGAGCCTTGCCTTGACTTGTAATTACAGTTGCGAAAATATGAGAAAATTTAATGATCAATGAAATAGAAGCTGAGGAATAGCGGTACTTATAAATCAAAATTGTTTCATCTTCGTAAATCACATTTTTTTGTGAAATTTACTTACATAAGTTGCAAATCCTGAGCTATTAATGGGTTGCTCATATTAGTTAATCTGGTTTGTAACTGCTGATACTTCCCATTTTTTCCAATGGTATTTTAGCGAATTTCCCCTATAGGGAAGAAGCTATTACCGTAGGTCTCATGGTAAGACCTAAGCCCGAGACCATGATAACTTTTTGTTTTGGGGCCACCAGAAGCAAAAAACACCATTCGTTCGAATTTATATCTATCTATCTATCTATCTATCTATCTATCTATATATATATGTGTCTGTGAGCACGATAGCGGCCGTAAATATGGTCCGATCTTAATGAAATTTGGTACAGACATGTAAAGTGGTGATCGATTGGACAAGTTCGTAAACCAGCCCGATCGGACCATCGGAAGGGGTGGTAAAGGGGGAATAACCCCCCCAAAAATGGGTTTTTTGGGGTTTTTACATAAAAAAATGAAATTAATCAAATTTTTGTTGGCACCATTGGATTCGCCTAAAAAAAACAAACAATTTAGTATTGTGAATCATTGCTCTATGTCCATTGGTTACCGAGATATTGAAAGTGGTAAACACAGTACGTTGTCCCAATGTTAACCTTATGGGGAATAAGTAAAATTCTATATCTCGCTCATTTCTCAACATATCTTAATTAAACTTGGTTTGTGGCTTCATCTAGATGAGATATAATGTATTTTAGTCAAAAATCCCCGAAATTTCAATTTTTGTGGCAGCAAACCTGCATAATCATTCCCCATGTTATCCTTATGGGAAATAAAAAAATTCTATATCTTACTTATTTTTTAACATTTCTTGACAAAACTTGGTATATGACTTCTTCTAGTTAAGATATACTAAATAATGAATTAAAACTAACCAGTTTTAACATACCTGTTGCAGCAAACCTGCATACTCATTCTACATGCTAACCTTATGGGTAATAAAATAAGTTGTGTAGTTCGCTCATTTCTCAAAATATACTGATAAGAAATGGCATGAGGCTTCATACAGTTAATATCTTCTTGATTATGGCTTAAAATATCCAAATCATCAAATTCCTGAGGCAGCAAACCTGTGTACTCTCTTTCCCAATGTTAACCTTATGAGAGGTAAATGCAATTGGATAGCTTTCTTATTCCTCAGCATATCTTGATAAAACATGTTATGTGGCTTTATATAGTTTAGATATATTGGATTGTAGCCTTTAATACCTCATTTTCAAATTTCTGTGGCAGCAAACCTGCATTTTTCCATACTAATCTTATGAAGAATAATTTATTTTTGAATACCAATTGTGGGCATTTGGCAAATCACAGGATGAGGGAACAGGGCTCAAATTAAATGTTTTAATGTCAGGGACTCAGGAAAAGTACTGCAATTTCTTAAAGTTTGCTAGATAACAAAAAATAACATAAAATAACTGCCATTTAAGTAGCATTGGGAAGTAGCATTGGGATCTAAAACGTCTGCTTTGTTTACATTAAAACATGTGAGCTGATGTTTGATTCAAAGCCACATGGTGGATACAGACATATGGCTTACTTAAAGGCCAGATAACTAAATATGTCAAATAAATGTACTATAGCGAATACAGATTTTTACTGATGATGTTTATGATATTTTTTATTCAAACTTAAACAGCTGGTCACTTTCCCATACGATTAAATTGGAAAAGCCAGCTGTTTTGAAGTTTTGAACATTGCATTTTCGTGCCAAGTATAGGCTATTATTTTTTATAGCCTGTTGATCTTAAAAACCACTAGGAGAGTATTTTTGCACGTTTTCTTTTGAATGAATATTGATTTTACTTGATGCGAGACTTCATTTAAATTATTTATTTATGCACTTGAAATTCGCTGAGTATGCAGGACTGCTGCAACGGGGGTATTTTGTATATTGATAGTTTAACACTTCACATTATTATGGGCATTAGGTCCTGAATTTAGGGATTGTAGTCCGGTAGCCAAGTAAGAAATAAGGCTTGATTGAACCTTGAAATAGGGTTTGACTCATTATATATGATAGAATCTCGTACTATTTCATATACTGAATCAGAATATGAGGAGTGCCAGAATGATATCCTCGGGCAACATTGATTATCGAAGGTCAAAGTTCATAGGGCCAAAAATACAGAAACAGAAAATGATAAAAATTGTATTCATGGTATCAAAACACTAAACTACCATTTGACAATACATAATCTTCGATGATAAACCAAAGATCATGGCGCATGTCTGTGCTAGCCAGGATGGCGCGTGGCGGTCTGTAGAGATGATAGCTACGGACGTACTGGATACACGGCATGAGGTCGCGGGAGCATCTCATTCGCCAAAATTATCCTGCATTTAAAGTATTGATATTACTTAGCAGCCTCCTACAAAATAAAATTGAATAATTCTTACCTCCGTAGTTCAGGTATTTCTTGGAGTTTAAATCAGTTGCAGAAAGAAAGAAAGTAGCCATCACATAAAAAAAGAAGCCATCTTTTAAAAAGTGAACTATTCTGGTTTGTAAACTTTAAATGTGGTGCTCCCTCTTCCTTTGGTCTTTTTGACCTTGGCCCCCAACTTTTTGTAAGTTCCCATTTGGTGGTTCTTCCTCTATTTTAGCTCCTTAAGCGAAATATTTACTCTAGAAAAGAGTTGAATCTTCTTCCATGTATCATAAACCGCTATCCTACCCTTGTAATCTGCATTTTGAGATATCATGTGACAGGTTCTAATTCATATAAGTCCATACACTCAACAATTAAATAATTTTTCCACTCCATGTTGAAAAAAAGAAAGGCCACTATAATATAACAACAAAAATTTACCTACTCACGTGGCAGTAGAGGAGCAAATGAGCTGAGGGGGTGGGGGGGTGTGGCTGCGCCAGTACGCTCGCTCCAGCACGGCGCGCTGCGGCGGCACAAGCTACTCGGGTTTATGGCTTTGCCCACCAAACCATGCGCTGTGTATCTTCGGCTTTATGAATATAAGGATGATTCGCGTTCTCATTATGATAAACCCCGCATTTTACACCAAGATTATATTTCTCAATCGAGTTACATTCCGAGTTAATATTCTAATTACCAATAATTAATATTCTAATTACCAAAAATTGATTCTGGAACACATACAAGGTACAGTCAAATAGTTCCCGGAATGAATTTTTGTAGACATAAAGCGCGATCGCCAGTGGGAAATTTGTCTTGCAGTAATTGATACGACTCCTGGGGAGGGAATTTTCGGTAGTGATAGCATTCGGACTTGCCGTTGTGCAGCATTGGAAAGCGCTTTTCGTGTACCTGCAGGTCTACGTTGTCGATTTTTGAAAAATGGCATTTCATGAACAGCGTGCGAACTTTGTTCTGTGTTTTACTTAAAAAATCACCCAGTGAGACTCTTGAGTTTTTAATTCAAGCTTATGGAGAAAAGGCGATGAGAAAAAATTTGGATCTAAATCAGCCAAATCAATGAGTTCACCAGCCATTATCATTCGAGTTTCTTTATGCTCATGAGACAGCATTTTCGAAACCACTTGTGAACAAATTCCATGCATGTTCAAATGATCATGAAGGATGGTGTGAACACAGATCAATTTACCTGAAATTCAATTGCATCGATCGTTAATTTCCGATTTTCACGCACAACTTGTCGTACACGCTCAATGTTTTCGTCATTGACTGTTGTTGATGGTCGTCCACTACGAGGGCCATCTTCAAAGCTTCCACGGTCTTCAAAGAACCCTTTGTTACACTCATAAACTTCACTTTTCTTCATCGCCTCTTCTCCATAAGCTTGAATTAACAACTCAAGAGTCTCACTAGGTGATTTCGCAGAACTTTATGCCCGCGCGCTGTTCATGAAATGCCATTTTTCAAAAATCGACAACGTAGACTTGCAGGTACACGAAAAACGCTTTCCAATGCTGTACTATGGCAAGTCAGATATACCCCCACTACCGACATGCCCTCCTCAGGATTCGTACCAACTACTGCAAGACGAATTTCTCGCTAGCGATTGCACTAAATGTCTACATAAATTCCTTCCGGGAACTTTTTGACTGTACTTCGTATATACATATGGGCGGATTTCAGTGTGTGCCTAGCACTCTCTGATTTGGTAAATTTTTTCAGTAGGAAAAAAATTGTTTCCAAGCATCACTTTTATTTTTTAAATAATTATATTTAATATCATTGTTGGGTTTTGGTCTGGTATATTAGGTTTCTATCCTGGTCTTTTATTTCACCTTTTTACTTTTTAAATTTTGTAAAAATATACTTGCTTGATTATATCTAACATGTTCATTTGATTCCTTAGTTACTTCCGAACAAACAAATCGGCCTATAAGTTCAAACAGGCTTCCAAACAACTTGCTTTGAAAGCAAAAAGCATTTTATAGATTCTAAAAAGTTTTCCTAACAGTAACTAATTGTAGTATTCTAGGATTTTTCATTGTATTATTACAAATGGATTGGTACTTTTCATAATTTGAATGGGCTATACCATATAAATATGTTGTTAAATAATAGTTCTTTCTTGAAATCTGCCTTAAAGTGGGCAATTTTAATAAGAGTTTGAGTTTTCAATTAGAAGAGTGTTTTCCAACCTTTTTGTGCTTGCGTACCATCTGCCACCGAAATAAAATTTGGCATACCAACACGAGGAATATATCCCTTACAAGGAAACATTACTAGGTTCATTGGGACAAATCATCTCTGTCTTCTATATCAATAAAATCCTATTTTTAGTTTAATAAAATAAAAGTACTAACAAACAAGTGAAAGTAGTAATTTAATACAAGGTACAAGGTTTGTTAGAATTTTCTTATATTTTTTGGCCATTCCATATAAAATCATACCATCTTGACCAGTGTACTTATTTTTAGGCCAACTACAAAAGTTATGCTTCAGATCTAAGTATGGTAATACTAGAAACTCAACTTTGGTACTTGAATTTCAGTGAACAAAATTACAACATTTACCATATCCCAATAATCAACAGTAGATGAAATTTGCTACACAACGGTAGATAAAATAACGCATTGTCCTCAAAGGTTATGAGTAGCCTTTAAGTCCGTCGGAGAATAGTTTAAGTTACCAGTTACCAATTCATTTGAAGGTTTGATTACTACATTATTTAAAAACCATGAAAAGTGTTTAGATGTATTTTACACCATGAGTAAGCAAACCAACTTATCTATTGTCATTTTGTTGCAGGACTTGCCACAGAAGTCACATCTTTAGATATTCTATAGTACTGTATTCGTCAGGTGATTTTCCTCTGCAAACTCAAGGAAAAGACAACTAAACGTTTATTTTTACATTTATTCCTCAGATTTAAGGCAAGCACATATTTTTACTAAAAAGTGTAATTTTTTTATTATGCTGAGGAATGTCATATTTTCCTCATTATCGTCATTCCTTAGGGTAATTAAATTATTTCCATGACTGGAAAAGATTACTGAGATAAAATAGGGCTTCTGAGATAGTGAATTAATAGGATTATTATACCACTATCTAACATACTCTTTTGTGCAAGCAATTTGATTATTGATCAAATAGGAACAAATATAGATTTTTAAGTTTTATTAAACCATACAACTATAACATTTGTGTAGTCTTAATACAGTGTTTTTTTAAGAGAGATTAGAGTAATGCATGACAATCAAGAATGTGATCAACACATCTAATGATGAAATGAACAAAATTATTATAGGCTCCATTGTTGATCACTTATTTGTGCCATCCTTAAGGTGCCTGACAAATGTAATAAAATTTTAATTTGTTTATGTCAGAAAGTAAAACTACTAGAATATTTATAAGGAGAAGTATAGAAAACGAGCAATTTTTGTCTCTTATATCATAGCAAGTTTAATTTTCAGTAGACTCTCTGTCATCCAGATTGGAAAGGTTCGGGCTCTGGAAGATCCAGAAGTCTTTACGTAAAAGAGGTATTTGTTTTGTGGAAGAATTTTTTGGAAAAATACCGTAACAACAAACAACGATTTTTGGAAAAAATCTTAACAGCGTCCTGAACACTCTTCCTACAGTTCTGGAACCGATTTTAACAATTTGGGTGTTGTTTGAATGAGCTCAGTGTGAAGTTTTGCAGGAAATAAAATATGCGAAGGTTAGGCTAAAGGCAAGATCCCCAGACGCCCGTAAAGTTTCTTGATTGTACATGAGATTCAACATGGGAATAAAAATTTCAAGGAACACTTGATAATAAACATTGTTTTAACAGCAGACTTAACGGAAATTCAAAGCTGCTGAGCATAGTTTATTCACTAGTTTCATTATTAATGCTGGAACTTTTTTTAAACCAGGTAAGGTCTGGTTTTGAGGTGTTGGATGAGAGAGAGTTTACTCTATGTAATATTGTGTGTTTTGATACTGATGGTTTTTTATGTAATTTAGTGGTTGATGTGAAAAATAATTTGAAATAATTTTTTATTTGAAAGACTACTTACAATCCTCTAGTAAGCTACAAACAAGGGGAGCTCTACAAAGGCTGGAGTTGCTTAGCTGATTATACCGGGTGTCCCAAAAAGAATGGATCAGGAGTAAAATGGCATAAACACTTTATTATTAAAAATAAAAAAGTTAACTTCATATACAATTTTTTCCTTAACTTCCGAAGTTTTTCCTAACATGGTTTTACCACTTAACCTCTACATGTTCTCTGTTATTTGCTTGAAGAAAGTCAAATCGTCGTTCCAGCTGTGACCACACATTGTGGCGCATTTTATTGGACATTTTTCCAAAGGCTTCCCTTATCTTTGCTTTTAGTTCATCCATGTTTAAGATTGGCAAGCGATACACTTGATCTTTTACAATCCCCCACACAAAAAAATCACAGGGTGTAATGTCTGGAGATCTAAGATGCCACCATATGGGACCGCCGCAACCAATCCAACTGTCTGGGAAGGTTTCATCCAGTGACTCCCTTACAAATTATTTCAGTGCGGAGGAGTACCATCCTCCTGGAGTATAACATTTGGTTGAAATGTCTCTAATTGAGCATAGGCATAGTTTTCCAGCATGTCGAGGACACGTTTCCAGTTACTGTTTGCTCATGAAATAAAAAGGTTGATAGGTGTCCATAAGTAATGCAACACCAGACATTCACTTTGGGATTGTCTCCTTCGTGTTCCTGAACAAAATGCAGTCTTTGTGAACCCCAGCAAATCCTTGTATTATGTTTGTTTACGTATACGGAAGTATGGAAGGTTGCTTCATCAGAAAAAAATCCTTTTCAAAAACTGGATGCATTCAGCAATTTTATCCAGCATTTCAGTCGCAAAACCTTTACGGAGGTGTTTGTCATTTGTTTTCAATTCTTGCAAACTTCAAACTTCAGAATCAGAATCAGAATCATGTCTTTATTACCAATTGACATAAGAATGTATATATGGTCAGCTTTTTCTATTGCTTGCAAGCAATAGTCAGGTTTGTCAGTACCTAAAAAAACATGTACTTAAAGATAGTTCCAATAAAAACATAGACATATATACAAATAAATTGCTTAGGACTAAATTTTATTAATAGTTACTTAGGTATACGTAGTTATGTTGTTGGTAGGTTATAAAACTCCTCTATTTTATATATGGGATTCCAGACCAACCATTGATAAATAACCTTTTTGAACAGGTTGAAAGGTAGCTTTAATGCATTTTCTGATAAGCAATTTAAATATTTCATTGCTACAATAATATGACTTCTGGTTTTTTCAAGTCGTATAAAGGGTACGTCGATTTTTTTTTTGCCTAGTGTCAAACTTATTGCATTCTTCCCTTCCCTAAATAAGCCTCTATTCTTAAAACCATATAATAACATATTAAATATATACAAATTTATAATGGTAAGAAAGTTGAATTGAGTGAAAAGAGGTTTACAGTGATCTTTATGGTGAGCGTTGGCCAGAATTCTGATAACCTTTTTTGTTTAGAAGAATGAAATCTATATGGGCACTATTTCCACATATTATGATTCCATAACTTATGACCGATTGAAAGAGGGCAAAGTACATATTTATTAAACAATTAATTGGAAGGTTATCTTTTAGTTTCCTAAATAAAAACGTCAAACGATAGCCTAGTACACACATGCCTAATGTGAGGGACCCATGAAAGACTATTATCTACTATGACCCCTAAGAACTTGGCTTGAGAGCTATAATCAAGGTATCTGGTATTTGCCTAAGACTAAAAATCATAGATTGTGTTTTTTCACTATTTACTTAAAGGCTGTTAGCAGAGAACCATTCAATACTCTTATTAAGATTTTCTTTAGTAACACCATTGACTTGATAAAACTCTTCACGACTACCTACTTCTGAACCTACTTCTGAGTAGGTTCAGAAGTGTAGTATCATATGCATACAAAAATATGCCACTACTTATATTAAAAGGGAGGGTCATTAATTGCTATTAAGAAAAATAGGGGCCCCAGAACATACCCCTGGGGGACCCCACAGTTGATTGTCTGGGTTGAGGACCATTCTCCACCTATGCACACCGCCTGTCTTCTGTTCTCCAGGTAAGATCTGAAAAAGTTGGGGGCTCGACCACTGATGCCAAAGAATTCAAGTTTATGAAGAAGGATGCCATGGTCAACGCAGTCGAAAGCCTTGGTGAGGTCTTAAGGCTGCGTTGACCAAAGGCTTATATGCTCGGAAGTGTAGAATCTTGTGAGGAACTCTGTGAATACTAGACCTAGATAAATTTAATTCACGCTCAGCAATTCAAAGTTACTTTCTTGGGCTTTGAAGATATGCATCGCTAATGCTGTCTACAGCCTCATTCGATAGTTGAAGCCTACCATTACCGTTTTTTTGTGGCCGATATCTCCAGAATCCTTAAACTGTTTGTACCATCGCTGGATACTGTTTCTAGATGGTGGATTTTGATTGAAGACAATTCAAAATCTTCATTGTACAAATTTTGTCTTAATAAACCATTCAACGTACTGTGCGTTCAACTGCACTTCCATTAAAATTTGGTTATCTAAGGTTTGGTTATGTTTTGAAAATTTGTACATGCTAAAAAAACTAAAAAACTTAAAGATGCCAACTTCAGAATTGGCCATAGTTGACTTTTCTATGACCCTCGGTAACACGTTTATTAAGCTGTAGATTTGATCCATTGATTTTGGGACACGGTATAAGTTATACTGAATTTCTACAAATATGATAAATTAAATGTGTTCAACAGGTTAGAGCAATAATATTTGTTGAAATAATTATTAAGGTGTTGTTAAATAATTAATTACCTTGTCTGAAAATTATGGGTAGATTGGAGGGGGAGGGAGATGTAGATCAAAGATGATCGATCATGATATGTGTTTTTTGGACAAGGATCAACTTTTAGATTAATATGAATCTTGGTGTACTAGTTTTTGAGTAAGTTGGGACAGCAATAAAATACTCACAACTAAATATCCTGTAGATAGATAAAAAAAATACTTAACCTGTATTGACCAGTTGAGTTAAACATATCATTGAGGATGGGAAGAAAATTCCGCAATTCGTGGAAAAGGGTGGTTGAACCAACTGAGGATGGGAACGAAAACGCCGCAATTCGTGGAAAAGGGTGGTTGAACCAAATCACTCTCAAAACAGGGTTGATGACAACTGTATCTTTAATATTTAGCAAGCAACATGGATAATTCAATCAATGGTAAAAGCAGGTTGGTTAATAGAGGGTCTACTGTATTGTGGCTGAAGGGGTCTGAAATTGGGCATAAAATAATTATGGCATTAATTTATTGACGGCTTTTAACATATTTCAATTTTTAAGAATTTGTTAAAATAACCTCAATATTATTTTATATCCTTAAGCTTTAAAATTTTACTAATTCTTTTTGTTTTGAAATGTTTATAACTAGTTATTAAATGTTTAAGCATGATTTTATAGTTTTTATGATATATTTTTTGTGTTAAATTTGTTAATGCTCAATATTTAAGAGGTAAGGTATTGCTTATAAAGCATTTACACAAGTTTAATTTAAGAAACTGAATTTATAATTTTTTACAGATTTATCTGTAACAAGTAATAAAAAAATCCAACTACAACATAGACAACAGTTACAATTGCGGGCAGCAAATACGGCGGGTGAGGGAGTGCGCTGTTAGCGAAATTGTTTATTATTTGTTTGGGTAGTTAATCAAATATATCATCATGTGGTAAAGTAAACACAAATGTACATGTAAAAGACCCTGAGAAACGTAAACAAAGCTTTGACAGTTCAACAAAAATATTTCATTATGTCATTTCAGCTGAGGTTTAGCAGGAAATTTTACGAGTTTACAGTTTTTTCCGCCCGCCGTATTTTGTGCTCTCTACACTAAAACATCTTTTATAATGATTTCTTTTTTACAAATCAGTTCATAAAATAAGCCATTTGTTTTTAAAAATAAATTTGAATATCAAGGTAAAGATGTTTTAATTTTTAGTTATAATATACTATAGATGTTTTGCATTTTTTAATTTACAGCATAAGTGTCCTTTCCAGAAGTCTGTATTTGATACTTATAAAAGACGTAAGTACAACTTTTCATGTGTTATTTTATCCTCCCCTGCCTCAAATATATAATAAACTTTCTAATAACTTTAAACACCAGGAATACTTCTGCTCCTGCTGCAGTGTCAAGTAACTGCTAGTTGATTATAAAAACTAAAATGATTCATTTAGGTGTCTGTATCCTATTTACCTTTATACAAATAAAAAATCCCAAACCATGTACATTTAGTGGCCGCCTGTGCAATGAACATCAGTTTCCCTGTGAATATGAAACATTCTTCATAACTGCATGGAGCTTTTCACACAAAAAAGTGTTGAAAAGCTTATTTATCTTCTGGCAACAGGTAATATATTGTAGAATCGAAGCAGACAATTAATGGACATATGTGAGTAACGAAGACTATGTCACATTCCCTAAGACTTGGCGACACTATCAGACTTTTGATCACTAAAGACATCGAACAACGCAGGGAACGAGTCGAATAGTGTCAGCAGGGCCGGATTTACGATTTTGCCGCCCATGGGCCCAATGCATTTTACTGCCCCTCCTCCCAAATGTGACAACTTGCCAGACCTAATCATAAACGTAATTCGGGGGGGGGGAGGTTCTTGCTCCGCCCAATTATTTTGGATTATAATTTATTAGCTAATCCTAAATTTTGTTAAACATTAAAAACACGTGTGTATGTCTGCTGATGCCAGCTGGCAATAGGCCACACAAAATAAATTTGTATAAATATTGTGTTATTTTTCAATGTTAACATTAGATAATATCCAATTCGTTAGCAAGACTGAATGATTTACTTAATTAGTGGCCAAAAATCTCCTGGTCGCATTGCTGCGGTCTGAAATTCTCTCGATTGTTTTGCCGCGATCATCTCTAGGCCAGTTCATGGCTACCAAAGCTTCATTATCGCCTTAACTTTATCTCGGTCGTTTCGTATTCGAGAGATTCTCTCGGTTGTATTGTGGCCGTCCAATCCCAGTAAATCCTTTGCAATCCGAGCAAGGCCACACTGAAAATATTTTATTTGTAGTGCGGCCTTGATCCGAGCAAACTCCTGTTGCAGCAGACCTGCATACTCAGCGAATTTCAATAACGCTTGAATAAATTATTTACAGTTATATACGTTTAAACGAATGGTGTTCTTGGTGGGAGCCCCAAAACAAAAAGCTATGATGGTCTCGGGATTAGGTATTACCATGAAATGTACCGTAATAAGTAATAGCTTCTTTTCTATAGGGGAAATTCGCTTAAAGTCCGGAAAACGTAATGAATGTAAACATGGTCGGGAATGTTGATACTTGAGTTAAAACGAAACCAAATATAGCCGTCATTCATCATTGGTATCGTCATCACGGCCGGCAAATCTCTAAATCAAAGTAACAAATATTTCGATAATATCGTGGCATGAAATCAGTTGTTTACAAACATTGCGGCTGGAAAATCTCTCGGTCATAATGTGACCAGAAAATTGCTCGCTCTTTTCGCAGCCATTAAATCTCTCGGTAGTATGGGATCCGAAAAAAATCTCTGTCGCATTATGACCATCAAGCATGTCTCACTGTGGCCCTCACATCTCTCGGTCGTATTATGACCAGAAAATCGCATACTAGTCCCGCAGTTGAAAAAATTCCTCGCTCGTTTTGCGACCGGAAAAGTGCCTGCTTGTATCGCTGCTGGCAGATCTCTTGGTCTCATCGCAGCCGACAAGTCTCGCTAATATATTGGTCATGTCATGTCATGGCCGAAAAATCGGTCGTGTTTACAGCGGTTGGCACGCATGCATCTCGGTCGTATCGTGGGTGACAGTACCTGAATTATTTGCAGCTGACGAATCTTGGTTGTGTCACTAAACAAAACAAAACTATAGGATTTGCAGCGATCGGCGAAATTTCCACAGTCATTTCGCGGCAATAAAATCTAAAGGTTATATCGTAGCCGGTAATCTCGATTGTACCACAGTGAACATACTCGTCAAATCTCTTGGCGGTATCGCAACCGCGTGAAACCCAGCGGTCAAACCTCTCAGCTGTATAAAACTGTCAATAAAACTCTTGGAAATTTCGCGGCCGTCATTTCGCATATATTTTTAACAAAACTCATTTATGCCTTCCTGTCCCCTCCTTCTTACGATCTGATTCCACCATTACCCCGAACAATAAATGACTCATCGCCAGCGCCCAGGCCAAAAAATAAGCTTTCTTACCCCACTCGCCACGTGAACATCAACTGCTGCCCTTCTGCGCAGTAACGCACAACGCAAAATAATAGTGTAGTCTGATAAAAAAAATCTACTGTACTAAAAAAACTTCTCTTCGGACTTTTTATAGTTTTAATAAATTAGTATATAAATCTGAGTGAAAACAAAAACACTGCATAAAACGCTCTACATAATTTTTGCAAATTTGTAACCGGCCTTCAAAATTTGCCGCCCTGGGCCCAGACCCATCTGGCCCATGCCTAAATCCGGCCCTGAGTGTCAGGGGTCCAAGCATCAGATCTGACTTCACACTGCGCATTGTAGTGAGTGCTCTGGAGCCGGTTTTTTGGCGAAAGACCTTAGAAAAGTACAGCACAGCGTCTTGCAGGATGTGCGATAATGTGGAGGGTCTATTTCGCCCTGAGCGTTGCTACGAACCTCACATACGTATACATTTATACGTGAGCTCTACCCCACATACGTATACATTTATTATCGCTATATGCCTATTTAATTTAATTTAGGGTAGTTCAATTTTCAATTAATTTTATAATGAATGTAATATGTGGTATGAGGTTGTTTGTTGTATGGATAGTTCATCACACGGGACTAAGTTTCTTTTTGAAACTCGGTCATTTATCGACCTCGGCTCTAGAGCCTCGGTCAAAAAACTTGACCTCGTACGAAAAGCGTCTCTTTAGTCCCTAGTAGTGGAATATACTATTTATGTAACAAAATATATTTTTCCGGTTAAACAGTTGTGTACATACTACTTTCAGAGTGGAAGTAATTACATCCTATCCCATTTTACTTGAAATAGTACAAGTGACGCTTTTCTTATAAGGACAAATTTTCAACCGAGGCTCTTGATGTTGAAAAGTGACCGAGTAATGAAAAGAAACTTAGTCCCGTGTGATGGACTATATTTTTAGTTACACCGCCCAATATATTCCTCGAACTACTTATTTATTCCTATTATAGCAAATTGTAATAATTCCTTGAAAAATAACGTTTTTTATGAGCTTGCCAACACCTTAATTTTAGACCAATTTTTATGGTTGAGGTGTCAAATAACTGGAAATTTTGTCAATATTTCCTGAATGCTGTTCATTTTCCTTTAGGTGAAAAAAGCGTTGCCCCATTGGGCATGTATATTACCCACAAATTCACATGTATTTCTTATGGAAAGGATATATTTTTTTAAATATTACTAAAAATAGTGCTTACCTTGTAAACGTTGGACCAAAGTAGAGATATTATAAACTTTTCTTACAGGAAATTTAATTTTCAAATTTAATAAGGAGTACTAAAAGTTGATAGTTTTCAAGATATTTAGAAAAAATCAAAAAATGGTATCTTTAGAACCCCCTCCCTCCCCCTGCTCAAGGGCAACGGACGGGGACTTTTGATATGTTCACCTCCTAACTTGTCCAAACAAAGCTGCAAAGTCAAAAATTGTGTTCCATGCAATTCCCTCTATACCTGTTCTTGAGCATTCGTTGCCCGGACTAATTATCCACTGAGAACATTGGAGTAGCGCCTCGTGGTGTGACAAGACTTCATCATCTGATCACCATTTCAGTTTGGTATGAACATGGATGACATCGAGTTGTTTTTGTTATTAGATGTGATTATAAAACGAAGTTGAAAGCGAAGAATTCGGGTACAGTATTACATCAGCATGGGTTAACCCGTTTTGGTTAAATAATGTACAAAATTCGAGTCAATATGTAGCAAGGACTTCCAGTAATGATTCAGATTGCTAAATTGTTTTTTTTATGTTAAATCAAATCTAACAATTTAATTTACATAAAATCAACAAAAATATTTTAAAACAAAGAAATACATTTTATTTTGTTAAAAAACTCTCTTTGAATCAACCAATCCTGCTGGTTTTCGATCACGAAGTCATGAGTGTCTCATGAAATGTATGTTTCAAATTTCATCGAGATTGGAGCTTTGTACAAAAGTTATCGCGCCTACGAATGATATGTAATAAAATTAAAAAATCTTGTGTTTGGGGTCAAGGGGCCTAGAAATTAAAATTATGGGGTCCCGAGCTTAGGTCCAATTCTTTCATTCATTCTTTCATTCTTTCATTCTTTGATGAGACAGGTACCTGAAGTCCACGGTAGAAGCGGCTTCCCTCAGGAGGTGAATTTGTTAGTTAGAAGACAGGTTCAAAGTGCAATGTGGAAATATGAAAAAATTGTAGTACAATCTGTGGACGTGGATGAGTAGTTTCTTATATTTTTTAAGTGCTTTGATATTTTTTTAGAGTACTCTTGATATGTCATAATATATTCATGTGTTCAAATATCTAATTCAGAAGTTGACCACAAAGTGGGCCTATGATTTCTCCCACCCCCGCAATGCCGACGCCGACTAGGCCGTGACCTCGGGCTGCGGGCCGACAGGGGGCCATGGAAGGTTTTTGCCATCACTGTCGATTAGGCATTTTACATCTATTTATTTATTTTATTTATTTATTTATTTACCAGTGTCACATTGGTTTACATTTTTAAGCTATAGGCTAAGTAAACATATGACTTGTCAACATTATAATGTCCAAATTATAAATACATCCTTGTCAATGCACACTCAAAATATAAACAATATAATAAATAAATGTCAGACAGCTGATTTTCAACGTGTGAAAGCGCCGCAGCGTGGCGCTATTTGGCACTTCGCTGCAATTGGAAGACGCCACTGCTACTGCGGTGTGTAACGTACCATATGAATACATTTGTCGGATTTTAAGCTGCATTGCGATGCAGCGTCACTCCACGCCACGGAGAGTCTCCTCTGGTGTGTGGAGGGCCTAATTTATTATTTACTTTTAAAATTACTAAACGGAAGAAAACAAAAAATAAGGTTTATCAGGTGGAGTTTTTTTTTTAATAAACAGAAAATATCTAAATAAAATGGCATAAATAAAAACATTTTAGACTAGGCCTATTCAAAATAAGTAAATCTTAAAAGCCAACAAATATAAAAGTGGGATTCTTGAAAAAAATGGACTTTAACTAAATTCCACAGGTATTTACTGTAACATATTTTGAGGAATACTAAAATCAAACAATCAAAGCAATTGATCAAAGCACTCTAGTTGAAGCAAAAAACTGTTTATGTACTAGGCCACTAGGCGCCACGAAAATGGACTCTCAAAAATTACCATACGGTCATTTTTCCATATGATTACATTGGAAAATACCCCCGTCGCAGCAAACCTGCGTACTCAGCGAATTTCTAAAGAATTAATTTTTATATGGGAGCTTATTTAGTTATGTACAGGAAAATGTTTCAAACATTTTATGTAATTAATGCAAAAAGTATATTACATATCAATTCAAGAGCTTTAGATATAGGCTAAGGGAAATGATCATGGGAATCACATTGGTATCCATTCCAGCAATATTATTTTTGTTATACTTATAATTATTAGTCTAATATTTTTTTATAAGTGTACCCTTGTTATGGTATAAAAATGTAAGCAAACATACAATCAACGATTTAAAATCAGTCAAAATAAAAACAAATTAAATAGTCACATGAAAAAATTGAATCCAAACATATGATTTATCTTAATTACTTGTTGCAGCAAACTTGCATGCTCAGTTAATTTCTAAAGGATTTATTTTTTATATTTGGGCATATTCTACATAAGTTAGGGAAGTTGTTGTTTTGAATATTTTGTATAAATATTAATCTAAATTGAGTAAATTTTATCATTCATGATCTTATTTCTCAATAATTATTCATATTCTGATAATTTTTATTAAATTTACTTGTTATAGTATATATAAATGTCAGTAACATATTATCAATCTACTCAGATCCAAGAAATAAAAACAAATCAAACCATCACATGAAAAAATTAAATTCAATCATGTGGTTTGTTTTATTATTTTTTAGCGAATTTCCCCCTATAGGGAAGTAGCTATTACCATAGGTGGCATGGTGAGACTTAAGCCCGGGACCATGTTATTTTTTCGTTTTGAGGTCCCTAGAGCCCAAAAACAACGTTCGTTCATTTTGGTATATATGTATATATATATATATATATATATATATATATATATGTGTGTGTGTCCGTAGGCACGATAACTCTCGTAAAAAAAGTCGGATCTTGATGAAATTTGGAACAAACATTTATAGCAACATTCATGACTTTAAGTTCGAAAACCAGCAAGATCGGTACACTCTAAGGCGGTTTTTTTGACTAAATAAAATTTATTTTCAATATTTAACATATTTCTATTCATTTGATGTAAATTTAATGGTCAGAATTGAATTCAGCTTAAAAAATAAACAATATAGCATTTTGAATTATTACTCTACATTGTCTACATCAATCGGTTACTGAGATATCGGATCTGTATATATATACCAAAATGAACGAACGTTGTTTTTGGGCTCTAGGGACCTCAAAACGAAAAAATAACATGGTCCCGGGCTTAAGTCTCACCATGCCGCCTACGGTAATAGCTACTTCCCTATAGGGGGAAATTCGCTAAAAGCTGTTTTGTGGAGTTTTGAACATTTTAATTTCGTGAAGCCTGGCCTAGTATAGTGTTTAATCACCAATTAAGTTGATTTTTTATTGCTTTATTGCTCATTTTTCATGTCAAAACCGTTAAAATTAGCGTTCAGTTGGCAACTGGACGTCTTTGATGTGATGCATAAGCAATAATAATATTATAATATGATTTCACGTTATGGCCGCAATACAACCAATGTTCACAGGCCACGATACAGCCTTACTAAAAGCTGTATTGCCATAATATAACCGAGAAATTTTCCAGCCACTTCAAAACTATTGCAAGGTGTTTAATAGATTTCACATGGAACTCCCGACTTTTTTTCTGACCTTTCCTGAATATTTCGATAACATAATATTTCGAAAACAATTAATTTTCCCAACCAGTGAAATCGGCCATGAAAAAAAAAACAATTACTTGAGCCCAATCTATGGAAATTAAAACACACTATTATTTGACGGCCGCAATGCGACCGAGAGATTTAAGGTGGTGCAGTCGAAAATTTTTATGATACGTTTTCTTCTATTTTATGTTACTCATGTTAAGAAAGTTCCTAGGAATTAAAACAAATTTTTTTGGATGTAAAATTTGTGAGCTACAGATGTCAAAAGTGTAATAATGGGGCGAAAAATCCCATCTTTCTTGCATTATTCATGAAGACACGGTTTAACCTACAGAGCCTATATTTGGGAATTATTTATGTTTAATGAATGTCTTAAAACCTAACATCAAGGAAATTAAAAAATAAATAAAAAATTTTCGATGTATTTGGAAAATAATTTTTCCTTCCGTTTTCATAAGTGTCAAATCATTTAAAATTATGTCATTTTATAGGCCAAATGATTCCGTACTATACCCCAAAAAATGAAATTTTTATAATTTAAACTCTCCAGGAATGTTGCACAAACAAACTGAAATTAACACCTGCATAATTTGGTTAGGCAACCCGCATTCAACAAAAGAATGCTACCAGAACATTCTTATGGCACATCCCAATCACATGCACTGACAAAAAGTTCAGAAAAATAAAGTAAAAAAATCATTAGACTGTCATGCTGCCTGGCGGAATAGTTTATCCCTAACGGCGCCCGAACAACCTTAACGGCTGCGATATGTCAACGATATTTAACAGCTGCAATGAGACCAAGAGATTTTCTGGCCGAAATATGATCGAGCCCGTGGTATATACAACCGCGATATGACAGCCATCGATGTAAATAAATACAACTGGATAGCGCGCTCCCTGTAAGGCTCGTGTAGTGATTTCCGAGCCAACACAGCTGTGCATTGGGGTTGCAGCCAGGCCGAATTGAAGGGGCGTTGGGGGGAAAAGCGCGAAACGATATTGTTAACCGTATTGAAACCGCACGGATTTGGGAGCAGTTTTACGGGTAAAGCTTGCTATGATAGATGTATTGTTATAACTATTAAGTAATTACAATTATTAATATTTAACTAGACGGTCAGTACAAGTTGGCCGGCAAAAGATCCGTTCCCCCATCGCCCCTGCAAAATCTTAAACGCAACCACTGCCGGCGGCTCGCGTTGCGGGGCCTGAGTTACCAATCCAGTGTACTTATTTACATCGATGATGACAGCAGCTGCGATGCGACCGAAAGGTGTAACGGCTATGAAAAGGGCAAGGGCCATTGTCGTCACTTTGTCCACAAAACGTATGAGCGATTTTCTGGCCTCAAACACCGAGAATGTGACAGTCATGATCATGAAAGAAGAGATTTGGGCTTGACGGCCGCGATGCAAAAGTGATTTTAAGGCAGCGATGCTACTGAGAGGTTTGCTGGCCGTGAATCAAAAAAGTTTAATTCATTAAATTTTTCACTTTTTCCTTAACCGGAGCCAGACAGCGTTGGGCGCCGCTGGCGCCCCGTACTGGCAGACGCCCCCTACTGGCATGCGCCCGGGGCAGGTGCCCCCGCTGCTCCCCCTTAGATCCGTCACTGGCAGTTGCAAATATTGGTATTATTTTAAGTTTATTAAGTACAGGGAAATTCTAGGGTAATGAAGATTGATTCTAGGGTAATCTAGGGTAGAGCTGACCAAATTCTAGGGTAAAACTAAATTGGCGTGGTGAAACACTGCAAATACGGCTCCATCATAGAGTAATAATGAACTTCGTTAAGAGTTGTCACTTCCATGTTAACTCGGTGGTAAGGGAACAGTAGCGCTGTCTGATAAAAGTGCTACGAACTAAAAAGATCGATGCGATATATCGATCGTCGTCGTCTGCTTTTTGTTTATATTTTCGTTTTCTTGTTTTGTTTGCTAGACCAAGGCCACACTACACTACAGGCCGGAGTCTCCCGCCCTCCTCCCTGATGCCACGTCACAACATCGGCCGAACTCCTAGCGCTGTGTTGGAAATAACAACTAAAATCATATGAAAATCGTAAACATTTACCAAAAAACTATGGAAATAACAACTAAAATCATATGAAAATCGTAAACATTTACCAAAAAATTATGACATTAGAACATCGAAATGAAAACAATTAGAAACAAAACTGTCAAATTTCCAATAAATCATCTGATGAAAAGTAAACAAATTACTTGCCTGTAATGTTTCCCGGGTTTTACGTTTATGAAATAAAGTCTTGTTTATCTTTAAAATTAATTTCGACCGCATTTGGTTATTCATTGATTAATGCAGATTCGAAAAAATAATGGTTTCTAAACGAAAACTTAAACGAATTACTTAGGGCACGATAGTTTTAAGAGCGCGACAGTGAATCGCCATAAGAGTACATAACAAAATCGTCTGCAATTCCGTCTGATAATGTGACGTCACCACAAAAGGACTCCGGCCTGTAGTGTAGTGTGGCCTTGGCTAGACTTTCAATTTTAATGACTTTACCGATTTGTTTAGATTAAATTAATTGATTAAGTACATTTGCCGCTAGTGCAAGTTGTTTCGTGAAATACTGTACTGAGTGGTTCATATTGTGCTTAAAGCGATTGATAGAAAATAAATACGTAGATGTTTACATAAAAGCACTTAATAAAAATTAATTTAGTTAATTTTTATTAGGTGCTTTTATGTAAACACCTACGTATTTATTTTCTATCAATAGCTTTAAGCACAATATGAATCACGCAGTACAGTATTTCGTGAAACAACTTACACTAGTGGCAAACGTACTTTAGGTATTTTCCCACACTCAAATTAATTCCAACTCGTGATGGTTGTGTACGTCGTGACAAAAAGGAATAGGAAGTTAGCAGATCGTTATCGTGGTTTTGATTGGCTGATTAAGTGAAGAAGAAGAAAACCATGTTTTTACAACGACATCTGACTAAAGTGCTTCGAACTAACCCGCTCCAATAAGCTTACCTCTGGGCTCCATTTAAGTGTCAGCCCAGTGTTGGCTCCACATCAATGACATAGAACTATTTTAAAGGTCGTTGCCCCACATCGTCTTGTCGATGTCTTTGTCGTGTCCGGGTCAGGGTTGCCAATTTGCGGGGAATTCCCCGAAATGCGGGGAATTTTATCGTTTGCGGGGAATGGATATCTGCGCGGAATCTGAGACAAATCCTATTTTTTATGTTTTAGTCCATGTAAATGATTTAATCGGTATACTAGTTGTTTTAAATTTAATTTTTATTTTTTAAAATTTTAATTTAAATTAAACTAATGATTTATCATGGTAAACTGTTCACCATTCTTTCAAATCAACACTGACACTGATTTTTATCGCCAAATCTTTCCGCCGCACAGTGGTCATTTTTGCTTATTTAGGTGGACAAAAATGAAAATTTTTAACATTTTATTATAACCTTAAGCACCATCTGAAGTGGTTTTTAAATAGTTAGAGATAATGAATGAGCTGGGAAAATCCATCTAAGATATCACATGTCTTGTGGGCAGGTCACATTTTCAGGAAGTTTTGGAATTTCCATAAATGTTGTATGATTTTACCCGTTCAAATAGTTTCACTCTCTACCAGCAGTGATACAGCAAGGTTGTTAATTAATATTGGAAGTTAAATATTAATTAATTAACTTTTATTGTGAAAAGTTTCAAGTGTTTTGATCCATGTGTTTTAATCCATTTTAATCCAGGATATGGAGAAAACACATAATTCAATTCTTATGTCGTTTTTTGTTAAAACGTAATTTGTTTTAGTCTGTAACTTTTGTGGCACGTCCAGGCATGTCATGAAAATTGTTTAAAGAGAGAGAAGAAGAGATTTAAAGTCAATGGTCTTAGGTCTTACCATGAGACCTACGGTAATAGCTTATTCCTTTAAGGAAATTCGCTAAAAATAAAGTGTATAATATTTCTATAGAGTGCGCCGAGTGCGGGGAGTGTGCGGGGAATTTGGTAATCACTGGCGGGGAATTTCGGGAAATTTCAGGGAATTTGACGTCTGTGCGCGGGGACTATTGCCGATACGCATTGGCAACCCGGACTCCGGGTGCCACCTGCCCGCCATTCAGTGTTGCCAGGTGTGGGGAAAATCCCCACAGTGGGGAAAAACGGCGCTTTTTGAAACAGTCGAGGAATAACGTGGGGAAATGAGTGAAGTGGGGAAATCTTCAATCCTTCGATAAAATATTATATTTTTAATATATTAAAATACATCTGTAAAAAAATTCACTTTATCTGATCAGAACATTAATTAATTTTTATGTTTATACTGTATACATCGATGTATTGGTAAGCCTTTTGAACTACTTGGAACCAGACAGTTTCTGGTTTTTGTAGGAGTAAAAAACACTGTAAAGTACTGGTCACAGAAGCCTTCCCTATTTTGAATAACTTTGTATCACAGATATTTACCGTTCCTCATAGCAGTGCCTGTGTTGAGAGGGTTTTCAGCTCCATAAACCTCAACCAAAACTCCAACCTCAGACCAAAACTAGGAATAAACTTGGCACTAAAACATTGTTTGTTTTGTTGCATACTAAAAACGTTATGAGCAAGGAGGAGAAAAATTGTTGACTTGAAAGTAAAAATAAAATGCTGGCCAAGCATCAAAATGAAATGTACAACTTTTAAATGTGTGTTTATAAACTGTGTAACTAAATGTGTAAAACTGTGTAACAAATGTGTAACTAAATGTGTAACAAAAAAATAAACAGGATTCAAAATTTAAGACAATCATGTTTATATTTGAATGAAAACTGAAAAAATACATCAGATGGCAAGATTACAACATCACCTTTGCAGGTTGGTTACGGTATAATTTTATACAGAGTTATAATTCATTTACATTGATATGTTAATATTAAACTTTAAGCATAAGCATTCAGAATATTAGAATTCAGAAATCAAAAAGGTATTCAAGTAAAAAAAAAAAATTAATTGAAAATAATTAGTAGGCCTAAGTGGTGAAATAAAGGAAAGAGTAGGGAATGAGTGGGGAAATAAGGGACAGAGTGGGGAATATTTGTGTGCTTCAGTGGGGAAAAAATTTTTTTCTACCTGGCAACACTGCCGCCATTCGCCATTTCCCTTCTCCAAGCGGTACAAGCTGATGTCGTTGTTGTCGTGATGAGATTGTCCTTAATATTTCATTGTTTAGTTATAAGATCCTTTATTGACATGATTATAGAGTTGTTCTGTTTAAGTGGAGTAAAGCTGTTTCAGGTTCATTTGTGAATGGTTTTTAGTGTAAGTCAGAGGCCATAGGCTAAATTTCATCGATCTTCAACTCGTTAGGTCTAAAGCACACCAGCCATTCAGTTTTTTAAGCATACCAGAAATTGGTAAGGCTTGTTTCTAGTCCAGTTAATATTTGTTGTTCTAACTTTGTTTTTAAACAATTGGATGAGGCAAAATGAAATTTTCTATATTTTCAGTCTAATAAAATGAGGGAGGTTAGGACGGTCTTGCTTAAAGATTCCTTTGTGTTTTTCGTGGGAACTGATAGGCCTACAGCGTTGTGCTTGCTTGTGATTCAGGCCACCCTTCTAAGTGTGATAATGTGGTTTGTCATTGCTTTTTAAAGCATTATAACTTTATTAAGAGAATATTCTGTTCCAGGCTATATACATATACAGTATATGCTAATGCCTTGAATGGAACGAGCACTGTACCTTTTCATCCTAGAAGCTTCAGTAAACCTTCATGTTTGAGAATTGACCACGATTTTCACATGGGTTTGCAATTCTCATTCTTGGTTGATTGGTGTGCGGTAGCCTAAGAATAATCACCTTTTGAATCAGGGTGTTGTTATGGTAACATAGGCCTAGTGTTTTTTAATCATTAAGACTTATCATCTTTGCTGTCTAAACACATTCAGCCCGATGTGCGCCACCGGTGGTACACAACTGTATTTTCAAACTTAATAGGACGTTGCAATAGTCGGTAAACTGACCAAAAAGACTAAACCAACCCGTCGTAGGCTACTTTTAACTAAATCTTAATAGGCCTAATAAATATCTGTTGATTTTACCTTTTGTATATATAAAATAGCTTATTTGAGTTAAATTAATAAATTTTAAAAGTGTACCACGGGCCGACGTGCTAGCCAATGTGCGCCACCGGAGGCACACGCATGATTCGCCAATCGCATGGCAGGCGGTGATATACACTGTTAGTTAGCCTACTGTAACCTCCGTACGATTAAAGCACTTCCTGGGTCTTCTTACGCTCTTCCGCCATTTTTGTGTTTTTACGCCGCCTTGATCTTATGAAGATTTTTTTCACGAAAAAGTTCACATGTGCGCCACCGGTGCAGTCAATCAGGGTAACTTTGATCCACCCTCTGCTAATTTTTAGGTTATAAATAATCCTTGATTAGCTGAAATTTATATTTAAAAACAGGCTTATTGAATGTTTATAATACGAACATATGCATATATTAAATTTTACATGGTGGTTCAAAGTTAGACACCGAAGTTGAGTAACTTTGAACCACCTGGTATTTTATTCCTTTAAAAGCTCGTTATTTTAAAAATAATATAGCTGTCTAACTTTGCACCATTTGAATATACTCTGGTATAATTGGTTAGCAACAAAAAACAATATATTACCTTTACTACATATACAAGTTTTTATATATGTTGGAAACTAGAGTTTGCGGGGCCCAAGGCGAAGTTCAGCGGCGGGCCTCTCCAAATACCTGAAATTAATCTATAACTATCCTATTCAGTTAGAAAAAAAGGTGCTAGGCTAATCCAAAGAACAAGAAATAAGTTTTTAATATAAATTTATTATCACTACAGTTAACTGTTACAAAACAGCCAATCCGTATGTGCCGGATGTTACATTTTCACTACAAAAATGTTAATATTGTCTTCAAATATTATTAATGATCCATTTTAAGACTTGTAGTAAGTACAGAAGGGTTGCCTTAATAAGGAGTGGAAGTTTGGTTACCTTTCGTAAATAAATAAACCAATTTAAATTTATTTTGTTGTGTAACGGATGTTACTCAATTGTGAACAGGCTAAGGTACTTCACGAATATTCTTCTATAAATCAGCCCATCTAAGTCACTTATGGAAATATTATATATTTGTCAGCTTTATAGAATACACATACTTTATTTTCAACCACAAATTTGAACTCTTTAAATATTAGAATAATTAATAAAAAATATTTTCCTTTGTAACGGATGTTACATTGATTTTGTAACGGATGTTACAACATTTTCCTCCCAGTAGAATAGCCTATAAAATGAACCCCTCTTAAAATTTTAAGGTTTATAACACAAACTAAGGTATATTATAAAGAATGCAGATGACTTTTTATAAAATAATTTATTAATGAATTGGTTGTAATATAAAATTCACTTCCGAACTTACATACTAAGAAACGTAATACATTGTATCATTTTAGGCTTAATTATATTCACAGTACAAACTAAATAACTTAAGTAGGCTAAAGCCTATATTTCTTCTCATGACTTTTCTTACTTAATTTTACAAACATTGAACCAAAATATCAAAGCAAAACTGTAAAGCAACTGTGCAATGAAATCTTGGCATAATTGGTTTATTATTACCAAATTACCTTCTTTAAGCTTAGGCCCTAATTATTTACTCATACAAATTGTACAACTTAGGTGATTCCAGCCTATGATTCCTCTCCTGAACTTACATTAGTTGACTTATACACTTAAAACAAATTATCAAAGACATACCATAATGCATCTAAATTGAAAAATGTTCCTTTAAAAAAAGGCCGTTCAAGCTCATTTTAACATAGGCCTACAGTAAGTTACTTATTTACACAGATTGGATATGGATACTTATAATGTACCCTGTTTCCTGCCAACTTTATTTCAGGCGTTGGTAAAATTGTCACAATTTGTTCAAAATCAATGTATTTTAATTCATCATTGATTTTAAAGAGAGAGCCTTCTTGACCAATAGCAGTAAGAAATAAAACACCTACTTCTCCATCGTCACAAACCGGAGTTTGACACACTGCTGCATATGTAAAACTGTTCCTACTCGTTGTGTACTTCACCAGCACGTGAATGTCAGGGCTAATTTGACTTTCTTCAATTACTTGTTCTTCTGTACACTTATCTCCAACAAGTTCATTCTCCAGTTGCAAAAGGGCCCCAACTCCGCTTATACAAGAATTGACTGATTCATTGGATTCCGAGTCACTGGAATAGACATCGGAATAACGAAGGGGGGCTTGCTTCCTCTTTTTCTCTTCAGGACTGACAACAACTTGATGTTTTTTCATCGAAGAACGGTTAGTGAAAGCAGCAAGTATATGCTTTTCATCAAGTTTTTTAAAGTGATGATACTTTTGGATTCCTACAACTTCTGCTGCGTTCTCCCATCGTTGTTGTAGCATTTTTCCTGTCTCCGCTACATCTTCTTTTGGGACAAACAATACTTCGACAGATTCACAGGTTTTCTCACAGGCATCAAAAAACTGTTGTGCTGTGTTTATGATGATAGAGCGGGATTTGATCTTAATCCAGATCTGTCGCTTAAGTTGGCCTCCGATTGCATCAACGGCTCCTTTCCCATGCCCAGGTGCAAATGAGCTCCATTCAACATTCTCTACATTCAAATCGTTAGCAAGGAAGCAAATGTTTGAAGTAGTGAATTTGCTCTTAAATTGTGCAGAACAGTTGTCTGAGAATATCAGCAGGTTTGTCAAATCATCATAACAAAATCCCTTGAAATGGCTAATAATAGTTTTCAAGAAAACCCAGCTTGATTCCTTAGAATGAGACAAATCATCACTTACTACAACATAGGACTTAATTCCGTTCTCATACCAAATACAAGCAGTAAATAAAGTTACTTGTCTGTGGCCCCAGTGTGCACTCTGGATCTCATCTTGAGGCGTAAGAGAAAAGTTTTCTGCATAGTCGATTTGTATGACAGCTGTACCCTTGTTGATCTTACTCTTAACGTGATCAAAGTGTGCTGATTGCACCTTTTGGACAAAACAATGGAATTTAAAGCTTGGTAATATTTCATTGATTTCTTCAACAACTGTTTGTAATGTAGTTGTTTTTTCTACCACTTGGTATTTGCCTTCAATTTTCTGCCAAGTTTTCCACTTGGTTATTGCTGAGTAATCAACGTTATCTTTCAACAGGGTTTTGATATCTTGAGTACAATTCTCACAAGTATTTGTCATGCAACTTTCGCTCATCGTATTGCAGCACATTGAATTTAACAAGCTACGATGATTAAAATTGGACTCAAAACCAGCAGTAACCCTCAACCCCTCTACCAAGAAAGCAAAATTGGCATGTTTGACACACACACAAACATTGTGTGGTGTGTTAGCCACTGGTAGAACATGTTTTGGTCGTAATTCGAAAAACTTGGATCGAGAAACAGGTACATTATATTTTTCCTGAAACAATTCTCTGGCTTCATCTACTGTCATCACTAGAAATCTTTTTTGTTTCTGAATTTTCCTCTTTGTTTCAGGATCATATATTTTGACATAGTCCCTTTTCCCTGGGGCTTGCCAGCTGATATCATCATTATCATACCATTTTAAAACTTGTTCTTTTATTTCCTCATTAAACTTTTTTCTGGGTACGGTGTTTTGTTTTTGTAAGTTCAAATCGATTAATTTTTCATCTTTCAATAATTGTCGGATGACTGCTTTTTTCTTCTTGGGGCTGAAAGGAAGCGACTTCCGCACTTTAACAACTGCCTTCCTAAGTGTGCTTTTTTTCTTGTAAGAACCTAAAACTTTCGTTGGAGTAGATTCACAATGCTGCGTTTGGGAAGGTCTTTGCTTAGCACGCCAGGCTTTTACTCTTAAGCGGGTTTCTTCTTTTTTCTTCACTTTTTGTTCATTAGTCATGTTTTCTTTTGCCTTCTCCCGGTTACCTTGGTTCCTTTTCCTATCCTTTTCTAGATGTTCTTTCCATTTCTGTTCATTTTTTTTCTTGTTGTAACGATATTTTGCCATCCTATTTTTAAACACAGGTGGATTTTCAGTACCATCTTCATGACTTCCTAGGTCCTGTAACAATACCGCTCTTTTTAGAAAAAAGACTCAAAATGGTTCTACTTATAAATTAATAGTAAATTATTCAATTTCACTTAGCTTACTCAAAACATTAATACTGCTAATCAGGCCTTAGTAAAATGGCAAGCACAAACAATATAGGCCTCGGAAATATATTAGAAATCGGTAAAAACAGTCCATCTAGGCTATGAAATAACAATATTTTTATTGAGTAATAAGACAAATAATGATTAAAAACCATTCAGAATTGTTTGGTGGTTAATTTCATAAAAGTAAAACAGTAAAGATAGCAATAGTAAAGTTTCAAATGTTTGTGGTAATTATTGTAGCCTAAATATGGTTATAACTAACAGAGTTAATGCTTGTAACATCCGTTACGTAACGGATGTTACTGGATTTAAAACTGTTATAAAAGTGTGATTTAACATAAATATGGAAATTTCAAGGTGTAGACTAACAGATGCATGCCTTAACCTTACTTTTGGAAACTATCTTAGTTTTTCTTCAAACCATTCATATAAAAAAATAACTTTTTCATGTTTTAGTGTAACGGATGTTACATGCGACCTTATTTTGTAGAATAATGACAAAATGCATAAAGAATCTTACCTGATCATTCATTTTAGTGTTGCCACTTGAACATAACCTTTTCTTCAAACTGATCACAGTCTAGTGAACAAGTGCACTATTGTGCCTCCACCACAGAGCTCAAAACTTAAACATTTTTACACAGAGTAATCTGGATTTGAATGGAGCAACTTCAAGTCTTAAAAAAAGTGATAAAAAATAAACATAATGAAATTTACTCTTTTGATTCATAATATTAAACTTATACCTTACAGTAATATATAATTTATTTATTCCTCCTATTAAATAATTTTTTTTTTCTCAAATTCCACTTTTATACGGATTGGCTGAAAACTACTTTCCTGGATTTTGCTATAGGCCTACTAAATTGATCAATAATGTTGTCGTACTTAACATTAGAGGCAATACCTCTCTCAATGGATAAAATTGCCTAAGAAGAAGAAAGTCTTTCTTTGGACATAGTCGATCTAGGGTCTATCCAAATGAAATCAACCAATGGGTGTTGCTGACATATTTTATTTTATTTTTATTTGCTTATTTTCTGTTACTATATATATATATATATATATATATCTTAGAGCACACAAAACCATTTTTTATAAAATTTTATCATCAACGCTTTGGCTGTCAAGTACCTAACAAGACAGTCAGTTTAACGGGTTGCAAGGGTTAGCGATAAGTTTTCTTTATTTATTAAGATATCAACTTGGAATGAAAACCATGTTATTCTAAATTAAAAAAACATCTTTAATTGATGATATTAGCAAAAATTTTGCATCTTTTAAGGAAATTACCTAAAATTTGATTTATAAATCGGGTTTCAGTTAGAATAAATTGCCGACTTTATGAATTTTTTTTCTATGGAAGGGATAAAAACACAGCTTTAATACTTTTTCTCCACAAACATGTAACAGATGCTTACACTCTAAAAAAAATTGAGATCTGTCACATTTATCATTTAAGTTTTATGAGCCTTCAAATATTGATAAGCAAGCAAAGTAGCTGTTTTTCGGAGTGCTGTATCTTAAATATCCCCGTTGCAGCAGTCCTGCATACTCAGCGAATTTCAAGTGCATAAATAAATAATTTAAATGAAGTCTCGCATCAAGTAAAATCAATATACATTCAAAAGAAAGCGTGCAAAAATACTCTCCTAGTGGCTTTTAAGATCAACAGGCTATAAAAAATAATAGCCTATACTTGGCACGAAAATGCAATGTTCAAAACTTCAAAACAGCTGGCTTTTCCAATTTAATCGTATGGGGAAATGACCAGCTGTTTAAGTTTGAGTGAAAAATTTCATAAACATCATCAGTAAAAATCTGTATTCGCTATAGTACATTTATTTGACATATTTAGTTATCTGGCCTTTAAGTAAGCCATATGTCTGTATCCACCATGTGGCTTTGAATCAAACATCAGCTCACATGTTTTAATGTAAACAAAGCAGACGTTTTAGATCCCAATGCTACTTCCCAATGCTACTTAAATGGCAGTTATTTTATGTTATTTTTTGTTATCTAGCAAACTTTAAGAAATTGCAGTACTTTTCCTGAGTCCCTGACAGTAAAACATTTAATTTGAGCCCTGTTCCCTCATCCTGTGATTTGCCAAATGCCCACAATTGGTATCCAAAAATAAATTATTCTTCATAAGATTAGTATGGAAAAATGCAGGTTTGCTGCCACAGAAATTTGAAAATGAGGTATTATAGGCTACAATCCAATATATCTAAACTATATAAAGCCACATAACATGTTATATCAAGATATGCTGAGGAATAAGAAAGCTACGGTATCCAATTGCATTTACCTCTCATAAGGTTAACATTGGGAAAGAGAGTACACAGGTTTGCTGCCTCAGGAATTTGATGATTTGGATATTTTAAGCCATAATCAAGTAGATATTAACTGTATGAAGCCTCATGCCATTTCTTATCAGTATATTTTGAGAAATGAGCGAACTACACAACTTATTTTATTACCCATAAGGTTAGCATGTAGAATGAGTATGCAGGTTTGCTGCAACAGGTATGTTAAAACTGGTTAGTTTTAATTCATTATTTAGTATATCTTAACTAGAAGAAGCCATATACCAAGTTTTGTCAAGAAATGTTAAAAAATAAGTAAGATATAGAATTTTTTTATTTCCCATAAGGATAACATGCGGAATGATTATGCAGGTTTGCTGCCACAAAAATTGAAATTTCGGGGATTTTTGACTAAAATACATTATATCTCATCTAGATGAAGCCACAAACCAAGTTTAATTAAGATATGTTGAGAAATGAGCGAGATATAGAATTTTACTTATTCCCCATAAGGTTAACATTGGGACAACGTACTGTGTTTACCACTTTCAATATTTCGGTAACCAATGGACATAGAGCAATGATTCAAAATACTAAATTGTTTGTTTTTTTTTGAGGTGAATCCAATGGTGCCAACAAAAATTTGATTAATTTCATTTTTTTATGTAAAAACCCCAAAAAACCCAATTTTGGGGGGGTTATTCCCCCTTTACCCCCCCTTCCGATGGTCCGATCGGGCTGGTTTACGAACTTGTCCAATCGATCACCACTTTACATGTCTGTCCCAAATTTCATTTTTTTTTTTTTTCCTTGGGGGCTGGGGTAACATTACCCCTTGCTACCTCGACCTAAAAGATCTTTTGTAGCGCCCTTCCTTTTAGTCCACCAGCCGAAGTCCCTTCGCGTAGCCTAACAGCTGGTGCACACCCATTTCTTTTATTTCAGTAGGCATCAAGAGTGCCTTTCCTAGGAATTTCAACCTTTTCTGGGCTAACGCCGGACAATCCAGCCATATGTGTTCAGCGGATTCTACTTCTGAAAGGCAGAATCTGCAATGATCTGTCTGCCTAAGCCCTATTGTTCTAAGGTATTTCCTCACATGGCTGTGCCCAGTGAGGAGACCTATCAGAAGGCTTATGTCTCCTTTTTGGAGATTGAAGATGGTTCTCCAATCCTTTCTAAGAGGATTGATCAACATCTTTGATTGTCTCAGGCCTGGGGTTTCTTCCCATACCTTTGCCTTCTGGCACTCTGCCCAGATTAGGATTTCTGTTCGTCCTTTACTCACTGGGACTCCACAGTATGGTTCTGGCCCAATGAGTTCGGACTTTGCCCCCTCACCCGCCAGGCTGTCGGCTCTTCCGTTGCCTTCATGCCCAGCGTGGCCTGGGATCCATGCCAGCTGGACTGTGTTGTGTTCACTCAAGGCCTTTAAGGCGCTCTTGCAGCTCTGCACAACTCTTGATTCTACCACAAAGGCATCAATTGCTTTGAGAGCAACCTGGCTGTCTGAAAGGATAAGAACCCTTCTCCTTTTCAGATTTTTATCCAGCTGCAGTCTCACGCAATGCTCTATCGCCAAGACTTCCGCCTGGAAGACAGTTGGTGTTTCACCGAGGGCCTTTGAGAGGTGGGTTCCCACCCCGTACACTCCAAGTCCCGACCTGCCCTCCTTCCGCGATCCGTCTGTGTAAAACACCATCGCCGACTTACCCATTTCTTCCCTTACCTTCTGCCATTCTCTCCTTCCTCCTATGGCCACCTGGTAAGGTTTAGTAAAGTCGTACTTCCTAATCATAAGATCTGAGACCGTCATCCCCATGTCCAGACTCGGGAATTCCCTTAGAATCGACATGTGACCTGTCCTTCTCGAAGGAGATATTTCTCCTTTGCTGCAAGTCTTTAGGGCCGTTAGTGCTGCCCTTTTCTTTATGTCTAGCCCAAGTGGGAGTGAGCCTAACATTGACTCCATTACCACTGTCGGGCATGATCTTGTTGTGCCACATACTCCTGTGCAGGCCAGTCTTTGCAGTTGTTGCAGTTTTGCAGCTACGCCAGCCTGCTCTGCTTTCCGCCACCACACCAAGGCTGCGTATTCTACCATAGGCTTTACTATGGCTTCATATGTCCTCCAGATCAGTCTAGGGTTGAGTCCCCATCTTTTGCCAAATGTCCTTCTGCAGGCGCCCATGGCTCCTGTTCCTTTGGCAATGACATGATCTATGTGCCTGTTCCAAGTCAACTTCTGATCTAGGTATACCCCTAGATATTTAGTCTCCTTGACTGACTTGACCCTCACTCCTCTTATCAGGGGAGGGGAGAATTTTAGTTCTCCTTTTCCTCGTGAAGGTCACTATCTCAGTTTTTGTAGGGTTGATTGTCAAGCCCTTCGTGTTACACCAATTGTCGATGCGGTCCACCGCCCACTGGGTAAGGTCCTCAATGGTGCCTTTATGTATCCCTCTGACGGTGAGCACTAGGTCATCGGCAAAGGCTTGTAGGTCAATGCCTAATTGTTCAGCTTCCCTCAGCAAGCCGTCGACCACGAGTGTCCATAGTAGAGGAGATAAGACTCCTCCTTGCGGACACCCTCTTCTGGCCTCGACTATGACCGAAGAGTCGCCAACCGTGGCTGATATTTCTCTGCTTTGCAGCAAAGCCATTATCCAGCCCACTATTTCCTGAGGAACTCCTCTGGCTTCCAGCACGTCCACTGTACTGGGCGTCGTGCAAACAGGCCCTTATGCAAATAAACTGTGCTTTTCTTAAAACAGGACAGTAAAGTTAATACAGGAAAAAATTATAAAATGTTTTGGATGAAATTAAATAATCTTACCTTACACTAAAAATGATGAATTTTCCTGCTCTTGATTTCGTACTAAGCTACTCTACACACTGTATTTGAAGTTATCCTTTACACTAGAGAAAACACTACCACTGTATGACTAAAATATTTCCATATTTACAGCTTTCTGTGACATTTATTGTATAATGTAGTCTGTGCTGAAAGAAACTGGGAACAGTAACCAGCCTCTCGGAGTAAAGTTCGGTTCAGGCAACACCTTCACCACGTACCCCTGGTCTACCAAACTGCCCTCTGAGTCATACCAAGTGAAGTAGGGCTTGTCTCCTTTGTACTTATGTTGTTTTTTTAAGAACTTGATCTTTAAAAATCCTTCATCAATGCTCAAAACTTGCCCTATCCAGTGTTTTTTACAACTGATTTGCCTTTTCCCTCTATAAGCACCCACACTCCTGGCTTAAAATTTCCTTCAACTATATCGCTTAATTCTTCTTCATCCCTATTCTCTGCCTCTATCTCACTAAGTAGTTGTTCACAAATGCATCCTTATCATTGTCACTTTCTGATTGACTTTCAAATGAAACAGAACTCATCATCTGAAGAATACTCTTTCTTTAATTTACGTTTAAGCTTTTTCTTTGGGGCACCAGTCTTCACTTTACTCTGAATTTTCTTCTTAGGTTTAGTTTTTAATTGATCGTTATTTTGTACTGAAAATGGCTGATTGTGTTCAGTACTGCTGATGGGTAGATTATTGTCTCTTTTGGATAGATCTTGAAGTGGTACCATGTCATCAATGGATTCTTCATCAAGCACAGTAACACTTTTTCCTGGTTTGATTGTGATTCTAGTTTTCTTCTGCCTCCTCTTTTTCTTTTCCGAATTACTGCGCATTTTCTGTAAAAGATCTAGAACAGAGGAATCCAGGCTTGAAACTGGCGACACCTGATGCTGGTACGGGACTGCTGGAAACAGAGCATGAAGGACATGGAGTGAGTTGTCTACTTGGTGTGCTTGTTGGTAGATTTACTGCAGGAAGGGATGATGAAGATGTCTGGTCAATCAGAGGGTGTTCAGTTGAAGTTTTTGCCACATTACCAGGCAGAGACTTTTATACTTCCTGGCGGCTTAGTGGATACATACCACTTTTACGGAAACCAGACTGCAGGCGTTTTGTAACATTTTCTTCCATGACTTTTAACAATGAATTCAGCAGTTTTGGGAAACATTGTTTTTTATTAAATCTTTAAACAACCGTAATTTTTTAACGGATGGTCCTTTTTGAATGCGGTTTGCAGCATTCTTCTTTGCTTAACACATTGACTGCTAACATTTTTTTAATATACCGCCACATAGCTGGAAAGGTTTATTGCTAATTCACAAAGTTTATGGTTATGGAAGGTCAGTCATGCCGAGTAAATGTTTTTTCGGGCCACTTCCGGTTTGTAGGATGACGTCAAAGATTTGGTCGTCTTTAGACGTCTTCAGCCTCACTGGTTGGAATAAAAATATAAAAACAGTTTTTCACGGGGTTTATATGTATATACTATACAAATATTGGTTTGTTCAGTCTTTCTAGTCAGTTGTAAGTTCGACTATGTCACCATATACCACATAAAATCGTGAAAAAAAAACAAAAAAGAAGACGTCTTTAGACGTCCTACGCTTTACAGCACACACAAAAACTCAAAATCTCAAAATTTACTCATCTTATTTACGCACTAACTATAGGATAAACAAAACACAAGCAAACTAACAAAAATCCTCACAGGAATACGTTAAAATAGGATGGTAGCACGTGCCAAACTGCTTTGATTAAATGGGAAGAATCCCACATGTGCCGCTAGGAGCGCCACTAATTGGAGAGCGGAAACTGCAAGCGACGGTGATGACGTTAAACTATAGTATGTCCCCCAGTGGCTGACAGAGTTTCAATCCCCTACTACCAAAACGGAGTCGACAGTAAGTCTGTTTGATAAACCTTGCATAAGGACGTCTTAGGACGTCCTCCGCTATTCATCAATGAAGCGAAGACGTCTAAAGACGTCCTACGCGGACAAAGTGTTAAAAAGCTCTTTAAAATGATATAAAAAATGATAAAAATTGTTTGTATTCAAAGAAATTGGTATTTATTTGAATCTTTGAACAGCTGCCATTTTGTACTGGGTCAACCTTTTTGAGTGCGGTTTGCGGCGTTGTATTCTACAAAAATAGACCTTTAATTTGATATGCATATCAACCTGTGCTTACATTTAAGATTTTCTCCTGACTCCTGGCGGGCCGTCCCCCTGAGGAGGTAGCGGATCACTGGATATGTGTTAAGATAGATTTATATGCCTTATAACTTGATTCCAAGTTTTGTAGGTCTATGTTTATTATTTTTCAAAATATTAAGCCGTACCCAGACTTTTCAATCACCCTGTATATGGATTTCTGAATTGCCACATTAATTACCTGAACAAGGGTAGGACAGAAGAAATTTTCGTGTTCAAACCATATATACTATAGAGTATTAACATATAATTGTATTCTAACTAATTTAAATAAATTGTTATTAAACGTTTTAAAAATTCCGACAGTGAGAATTATGTACCAAAACAATATAGAAAAAGCTGTGTTGGAAACTTAATTTGTGTTAATTACACTTGTGTACATTTTCCCTGATTTGCATAATACATGTAAAAGCTACTTGCTTAAAATAGTTTTGGTTGATGGGAATGGCAATATCTTGGGAGTTTTGGCAGACCTAACTTTGCTGCATCTGTCCAAAAGACACCGCTGTATAGTGTAATTGATCGGCTCATGCTAAAAGGTCAACTAGACGTAGTTTTGAGAAAATTAAAAAAACATTCCTGAATAGTTATTTTGATGCAAACCCATGTGGTTTTTTTTATATGTTTACCTTGTTATATGACTTATCATGCTACAAACTTGAATTGAAGGATTTATTAGGATTTTATACAAAAACAAATTTTTTAAGTTGGTTGACTCATCCCCTTTTAGCATACGTTAGAAAAAAACTGGACAATTTTGTATTAAAATCATTTAATTGGCTAAAAACACAAAAGAAATAATATTTAAAATGACACTTTTAGTGCCTTTTTATAGTGCTAGGATTTTGTGGAACGAACTTGTGGTATGATCTTGTTTCTGGGACTTTTTCACAGGTCTTTAATCTTTGAATCAGATTTACTTAGTTCAGTTCTACTTCTTTTTGCACCAATATGTAGGAAATCCCTTTAATTTCTTCAGAACAAAATTTAACCTTTTCCTCTGCCGAAGTTAGCTGGTCTGAATATGGTCTTCGCAAACTTGCCTTAGAAACAGCCCTTTTTGTACAACCCCCAATACCGTCACAGGCATTCTTGCCGTGGGACATGGCAAAAAATTGCCATTCTGCTAAGAGACCAAAGTCTTTGACATGATGGCAAACATTCAAAAAGTTTTTTTTAATTTTATACTGACTGCTCGCTCCATCACTGAAATAAATAACTTTTTTGACAGATGGGACAGTTTTTTTTATATCCTCAGTCAAATGTTTATGGAAACAGTGCACTGACACAGTACTATGGTCCAGGCAGTCAATTATAATACAAAGACTTCGAAGACAAATTTCACCATCATTGAGATAATAATAAACAAAAGGGTGCAACGTTACTTGGGGGTTATTCCAGTGATAGCTCTGGATTTCGTCCTGGAAGACAGAGGTGAAATTTTCTGCAAAATCACCAAGTACTATGCAGATATCATCAGTCAATGATTCTTTCAGGTCTTTTAAGTGCTTTGATTGCACTTTGGATATGTAGTGATGTTTCTTTAGGGACATTAGCTTCTCTAAAGATGAGCCCATACTGCCGGAGCTCGGCGGCTTAAGCTGTCAGAAATGGAAGTAAACTGTCTTGTTTTAAGTTTGCCATTTTCACTCTTCAAATGTACAACACCAGTATGCAGGGTGATCTGAGGTTTGGAGCCACCAAAGTGTGCGCTTTGGACTTCTCTTTGATACTTGGCCTGATAATTTTCAGAAAAATCTTCCAATATAACAGCTTCATTTTTTGATAACTGTTGTTTCAGCTTGTTGAGGGTCAAAAACTGGTGTCCGACATTATAAACATGTTGAACAAAAAGTGGGATTATGTTGTTTAACTCCATTTTAAGCTGTGACACAGTTACCCTTACATACTTTAACTGTAAGATTTACAGTTTTTTCAACACCACGCTTATCTTTATAATTTTCTTTCTTCTTCTTCCACTCTGGCAGTGGAAGAAGAATCATCAGTATGAAGTGTAGTCATCGTCACTTATTTCGCTACAGTTCTTGAAATTATAAACTTTATTCACACATCTAAAACACTCTCCGTAACAACAGTCATAGTTTTCCAAATCACAGGTAATCTGACCCAAAAGCTGAGTTATGTCCTGACTAGGAATTAGTTTTAGTCTGTGAAGTTTTGACAGTAACAATTTCATATTTTCGTGTTTAATACACAAGCATGTGTTCCGATTTGTCATTTTAGGCTCTACAATCCAGAACGGTTTTTTTCTACTAAAGTCTGAGTAGGAAACCAAAGTCGTTCCATATATTTTATAAATATTTTTCATTGAATCAGTTAAAAACCTTTTCTGATGTTTTTTTTTCGAGTTATAACAGCTTTCTTTCTAGGAGATAATGAACTTATTTCATCTTGCTCCAAAAATGATCTTATTGTCTGCATGGCTGTTTGGGCATGGTAGATTTGTAGCCTCTTTTTTCTCCTGTACAGAATTCTTACATTTCCATTTTCAAGTCTTTCAGAGCGATACTTCCTCTCACTGTTTCTTTTTAAAAAGTTTTCAGCTTCTCCAAGCATCCTGCACTTTTTTAGTTTATTTCCTGTTACATTTTTGTAAAACATTTGTTTATCCACTCGTGTTTTAAGCTGTTTAACATTTTCTTTCAATTGTGATGTCAAGACTTCACTGAACAGAATTCTGCTTTGTATTATTTTTTCCCTTGTTTCATTATTAGTTTTGTTTTTTTCCGAGGAGTGTCAGCCTTACTATTATTTCCTTCCTCTATTTTATAATATCGTTTTTTCCACCTTTCTGTCAAAGTTTGAGACTTCCGGAGTTGTTCTTTACATTTTGTCAGTTCTCTGTATAGTTTGGACCGATCACGTCTAACTTTCTTTCTTCCAGCGATGAATTGACGGGGACCAAGCCTATTTGCTGGAGGTGTTGGTGGGGGGCTATTACTTTCCAAATAGTTATTAAATTCTTCTTCAAGTTTTCTTTCCTTCTGTTTCCTCTTATTTTCACGTCATTTTTTTCTTTGGGCTCTTTGTTCTCTTTTATTCGTTTCATTTATCGATTTTAGTTTGCCCTCTTCTCGTCAACGTCTGCTTCTATTCTTTTCAATCTCTTTCTGTTTTTCATGAGCATTGATATACAATTTAATTTTTTCTCTCTGTTTTCTCTTTTTTTCCCTCTCGTACCTTTTTCTTTCTTCATCAGTTTTCTTTTTCGTAACTTTCTTTTTCTTATCATTCATAGAAGGACTAACTACCTTTGTTATTCTAGTGTTTCTCTGTAGATTTTCAAGCCTGATGTCATCAGTCAAATTGTCCTAATTTTTATTTTCGATAGGATTTTTACTAACTGTAACAGCCTGTGTTATTCTAGTTTTACTCTTTAGATTGTTATGTCAATTATTATCAATTAAATTATCCTTATTTGTATTGGAATTATAAAGTTTTACTTTAGGTGACTCTATATCAAATTCACTTCCAACACTTAACGACTTTCTCTTCAAGTTGACCTTCGAAGGATGTGATACTTCAAAATTAGCAGGCCTAACTAGCAGGTCAGGCTTGGATTCCGGCTTGAGCAAGGACTTCTGTTCTTCTTTAACTTTTTTCATCATTGCTTTTCTCTTCTCCTTCTTTTCTTTCAATCTTTGCTGGGTCTTTTCATAAGCAGCTTCTCTAGCTTTTTTTAGACTGAGAATTAAACTTTCATCTTCATTTAAAGTGCTTGTTTCTTCTAAAGGAGAAGCTAGCTCATCATCAGAATCCATCATTGAAACCTGCAATTAACCCTCCATCTGGCAGTCACAAATCTCTGTACTGGCAGGCCCTTTTTTACTGTCTGAACACAGGTAACTTTAAAGCTATACATTTTTTTATTTACTGCAGCAAAGTATATACTATTATATATTTTCTTTTTCAGGAAATTACAGGGAACAATTATACAGTATTGGTAGAACACAAAAAAATTTTTTTTGATCTGTTTACTTATAAAAACTAAAAAACAAAAATTTTTTCTGTAAAATTTTTCAAAAGTAGAGACTTGTAAAAAATGAAAAATAATTTTTTATAAGAAAACCAGGATATACAAAACTTTCAAAATATGGTTCTTTACATAGAAAAGTAAAAAAAATCTCATATTTATTACTTTTTGTATATAAAAAATACTTTGTATGAAAAGTTTACGGTTTTTGTAAAATTGTCAAGTTTCAAAGAAACACCAGAAAAAAATATTTTTTCAAAATAAAGTATCCAAAATGTTTATTATTTTGAAGAAAAATAAATTTTACATAAAAAAATGCCTTGTAGTATATTTTTTTCCTAATTTTATGATCTAAAAATAACTATAGAAACAACAATTTTTTTTCCTGTCGGGAAAATTATGTATAAAAACTCACATATTTTTTACAAAAATCCTGTTTTATTGGATGAAAAATGTTGTAAACTAATAACAGAATGTCTAAAAATACCTTAGAACAATTATTTACAACAAAAACTTACATAGTCATAGTCAACACGACACGCACAGTGACAAATACTGACGCCGTCTGATGCTTACAAATCCAATATGGCTAGCCTTGTTGCCCACTCCTCCTAAATTACACAATTTTCACGGTGAAAATAAGAACAATAAACTACTTGCGATAGTTTGATACTCATATCGCTGAAATCGTTATTTCATAAACAATCGATTGGTGCCGAGTATTTTATAAAACACTTCGATATAACCTAAATAATAAAGGAAAAATACTCGACTACCAGAAAGTAGTCGTCTGCCATTATAGGAATTGCAAAAACACTGACCGAAAGAAAAATCGTAGCAGCTGTGAGGAAGAAGAAAACAAAGCAAATGACATATGTTCTTGTAGAGAAAGAAATACACTACGCAGTGTTGCCGGTATTTCCCTTTCCCGAACGAAATTTACCCCAGAAAAACAAAGAGTGAAATTGACCTCCACCCGCGCTGACACGCAGTTGCGTCATCTTACGTTTTTCTACTCAACTTTGAAATTGTGTTTACATCACTTTTCTTTACAGTAAGTAAACAAACTATATATGAAAATAAACTTTGAAATCTCCTGAATAAAGTGGTATGAAGCATATCCTAGTACAGTGATGTTTTTTGTTAGAACAAAGACGATAAAAAAACAGATGCTCAAACGACTACCGGGTAGTCGTCTGCCAGTGGGGGAACAACTTTTATCGACTACCCGGTAGTCGTCTGCCAGATGGAGGGTTTAAATAAAAAAACCCTACACATTTGTTCTTTTTATATTTTTTTTTTAACTGATGACATAAAATAATATTCTGAATCATTTCCCTTAATACTCTTTACTATTTATTTACGCCTATATTGTTATTGTAATTATTTTTTAATTGTTAAGCCAGATGTTTTAATTATCTATTACAATAAAAATGTGTAAATGTGAACACAAGATTTAACATTGGTGTTTACAATTGCCAGGTGTTAGGTCAAATTTAGCATTGATTGTTTACATTTACCAGATGATTGATTTAAATTTTACTTTAAACAAGTTTAAAATAAACCAACAAAAATAAACAAGACTATCAGTAAAAAGTCTGTAACATCATACGGTTTCACATTCCACAGATTAACCTATACAACATCAAAATCATAAATAAATACCGTCATTTTTGACGGGGTGATAACCAAGTAACTAATATTTTCATTGTTGTAAGTTTAGTCAGAGCTGTATGAATTATAAAACAAAACGATAAACATAACCAAAGCCAATAGCAGACAGCAGAGTCAAAAACTTTCCTGACCGTCCCAGTAATTACGCCATTTAGAGAGGACGGTCAGGAACGGGACGGTCGGGAATTCTATCATGATTTTACTCTCCAACATGGCTAAACTTTAATCAGAAATTTACTTTTCTACTGAAAATACTTTAGCCTTTACTGTAAATAGGTAACAGACTAATATCATATTTAAAGTACAACTTACTTGCATAAACTAAAGGGGGACGGTCGAGATGTCAATTAAAACACGCACTCCTTTTTCTCATATTAAACAGGGCAGGCACTAAACTATCACTGGTGACGGTAACCTCTTCTCGTTTTAATGCAAAATGGCGGTCTTCTTCTTCGTTGAGCACTGTTTGGGCGCGACTAGCGCGTCTTGTGGCAGATTCGCGAACTGTTACGTAACCCGGGACGGTCGGGAACAAAAAGTGTAGGGAAAGACATTACATGAATAAATGATACAGATACCATTAATAATTAAAGAAAATTATGATAAACAAGTGATGTTAAATACATTTGCAATTGTTTTAATATGTTTAACGAGAACAGTGGGCTGTTTTAGTGGTTGTAATAGGCAAGCAAACTTGGGAAATGGCGATAGGGAACGGGGACGGTCTGGAAATTATCACTATATTTTGCGTTAAAAGAATGTAATTAACCCGTGAAATCAGTTTTCTCCCCATTGATTTGAAAGAACACGATGGTAGAAATAAAATAACAATAAAGTAATCATACTGAAGGCTACATTACTTAATATTTCCTAAGAGGGAATGAATTTGTTGCATTATACGAGAACCGCTCAAAAATTGGAAAAATGCCTGTTATTCTTATCAAGAGGATAAGATAAGTCATAACTTGAGTCTTACTGGGCCTTTAATTACTAAAGTAGCCCTATCCTTGTCATTAATAGGATACACCCAATCACCAGGATCGTTACTAATAATATTTGTTCCTGGCCCTGGAGATGATTCATCTACTATGCCTACTTCAGGTGAACCTATTGAATTATTTTGACTTAGGCCTGGGACAATTTTTGTACTGTCTGATAGAGCAAGCCTATCTCTTTCCTCAGAACTTTCTGAGATTAATCTTAATCTGTCATTTACTTCACTGTGTAGGCTTACTACTGTGTCAAAATTGGGACTAGAAGTGTTAGGAGAATGAGTTGCTTACAATTGAGTTCCTTCCTCGATATTACTTCCTGTACTTAATGTATTAGAACTGGAACTACTTACAAATCGATCCATTGCACCGCTTAACTTTGATTTGTAACTTTCCCATGAAGATTTCTTTATTCGTTTAGCGCTTCCCGACTCATACTTTCTTCCCAAATCTCGTTCGCGTTTATTACTACCACTACCACGTTCTGGTTCTGACATTTTAGTTAAAAGTTTAGTTTTTTAAAATGCCATTCTCATTCACTAAACATTACTTAGCACAAACCAACACTCAAACTTAAACATAACCTATAATATGTGATACGTGAGTCGTGAGTAAACAAACAGCCGGCAGACTGCAGCATCTGACGGTGTAACAGATAGAAGACAGAAGAGAGACGACGCGACGGCACTGCAGCCGCCAGTGTTGCCAACACCGAAACTACAGTTAGCTTGTCCTTAACCCTTTGATTCCCAACCATATTAAGAGGAGTGAAAAAAATCAGATTTGGTTTTTCTACTTTTATATGTTGTAAATAAACAACATTCATCAAGTTTTGCCCATTTTTAAATTTTATTATAAATTTAGAATCATGAGTCCATATGGAGTCACTGGGAATCTACGACTTTGGGGGATGTAATAAAACCGTATTGTTGAGATGATACAAATACTTTTATTGTTACAGAAAATTCAGTAAAATATGGTAAAAACAAGTCCTTACATTTAAAATACATGACAAAATACAATTTATATTTGTATAAAAACAGTTTTATCTAAAACGTGTTACGATAAAATACAATACATATTGTATGCGTTGTTGGAAAAAAATAATGTCTTTGTATAAACATTCTAAAACTATATTAAAAAGTCACACAATAATACACTAAAAAATGTGACATTATATTCCAATGTATGGATCATATGTTGCTTACTGTTCAGAGTTCTTTGCATCTCTTTCTCTCATCTGTCGGAAGAGGCCAGTGGTCTGTTGAATCCAGTCTTGATGCTGTTGCAGGATGGCTGCATAATGTATTTCCTTTTCTGTTGAGTAGGTGGTTCTGCAATTGATGGGCGGCCTTTCCTCTTTGGTTTGTCTTGGGCATTTAGTAGAGCATGTGCCACTGAGCTCTTAAATTGCATCAATGGCATGGGCTTAGAGAAAGGTTCCAGGAGGCCCAAGTCTCTTCTATATATCAACCAAGCATTTACCACACATATATGTACCAGGTTCATGACAATTCTGAGATAATATCTCTTTACCTTAAAATCGGTTCTGTAAATTTCGACATGAAGGTCCACCCCTCCCATGGCTGCATTATATTCCTTTACAATCGCTGGCCGCGAAACTGGAACTCTTGCTTTTTCTGCTACACTCCATCTCATCACTTGATCCACGGGATCAATTGCAACAAATGTTGATGCCAAACAAACGGCTTTGTTGTCGGCCCACTTGCATGCTATAATCTTATTTTCTATGTCCAGCTTTACGTCCATGCTTCCATGGCCTTGTTCGAGAAGGGTTTTATCATTGATAAATGGACAGCGTCCAATCCTGTCCGGCCGAATTGTCCCCACAGCCAAAACACCAACTTCTTTAAGTTTACAAAGCAATGTATGCGAATTAAACCAATTGTCAATAAACACCTTATAGTTTCGGTTTTTTGGTACAATTTGGACAAGGTGCATTACAATATCAACGCTGATTCCTAGATTCGTCTGTGGGACAGTTCCTTTACCCACATAGATTTCAAAGTCGTGTTCGATTCCATATTTGGATGCTAGGGCAAAGACTTTGATCCCCCACTTATGTGGTTTTTTAGGATCGTACTGTTTCATGTTTGATCGACCTTTGAATGGAATGATCATTTCATCAATAGATACATGTTCATCTACTTTTATTTTGTTCATATTTTCTCTGACAGAGTCAATAAATGGTCGAATTTTGAATAGTTTGTCATGTTTTGGGTCATTTACATTAGGAATGTTTGAGTTATCATTTAGGTGCACATATTTGCATAGGTTCTCAAACCTATTCCTTGACATTGCTTCGGCAGTTACGGGATAACGTGTGTCGTCCTTACAGTACATCCGATATGAGGGCATCTTTACAATACTTGCCATCATATGAATACCTAAGTATTTTTGTATTTCAGCAAAACTTGTTGTGATGCTATTGCCAGTTTGTTTGATTGAATACAAATTTGTTTGTGCAACAATATTTCCTATTATTGCGTCGTCAACAACCAAGTTGAAGTACTCTTTTGGCAAGAGAACACTATCAGCAGTTGAACCAATAATATCCATAGGCCTATTTGTTTCTAAAGGCGGAAAACTGTCATTTTCCGTTAGCGGTCGCCAAAGTTTGACATCTCTTTCCTTCCTCCATTTTTCTGCTCTTTTTAAGTTAGTCTATTGAATAAAGGAACATTTTCATTGGGGTATGTTTCTACCTGTAACGGGTCACCGTCTAACTGCTGAGCATCTGGCTGCTGGGCATCTGGTTGCTGAGCTTCTGGCTGCTGGGCATCTGGCTGCTGGGCATCTGGCTGCTGGGCATCTGGCTGCTGAGCGCCACCGTCATCAACATCGGAATTTTCACTAACCTCGCTGTCGTTGTCTTCAAACTGGGATAAAAACTGTTCGAACTCAGCAAGTTGTTCTTGTAATACATCTTCGGAAACTGCAAGATTATTATACTCGTCCTCCACTTCATCCTCTGCTAACTCCTCAATATCGGAAAGATCCCCTCTCAAATAGCGGTCTATCTCCGAGTCAGTGGCTCCTTTTCTCGCCATAATCTGTAAAAACAAGCACAATTTTTAATCTTTTCATCATTAATTGTATTTAATATTTTTATATTTACATAATAAAAGCTCAGTTTTTATGTAATAGTAAAAATAATTGTCAAAAAAAATTTATAGATCATTTAAATATTTTTATATGTATTTGAATGAGTTAATATATATTTATTACTTTATTTTTTTGGAAATTAGCCAACACATCAATTATAAAAACTTATGCTTAAATTACAATCAGCATAAAACAATAGTTTTTAGATAAATAATGTCACTGAAATCCCACTGCAATCTTATCCGCAGACTCCCAGTGACTCCATATGAGCTCATGATTTATTTTGAGCCTAGGCAGGTTATGTTTTGAAATATTAATCTGAAACTTGTTGCATAGCAAGCTGAAATCATAGCCAATACAATCTTTTTTTTCAATAACCTAATATTTCATATCTTACCTCTATATCATCCAAAGTGAGGACAGTCGTCGTCGTCGCCTGAGACATGCACCGGTCACTGCCTTCTGATAACAAACTTTCTGACAAGAGATTCTGATATTGCAGTGCTTCCAACATCAAGAAAATATATTTACCTACCAAATCGTGAGTCCAGATGGAATCATTGGCAAACAACGACTTAGAAAACTGCAAAACAAATCATGATTCCAAATGGACTCGCTGCGAACGAAAGGATTAAGCTAATAGCATTGGCTATACTCTACAGAAGCACTACTGTAGTGCTTCTATAGTCAATGCTAATAGTTTTGCCCGCCCTCACCAACCGCGTCAGAACAAACCCGAAAATTGTTTGTGTTTGATCGAAGTTTTGCCAATTATTTAGCATATTTTAAATATGACGTTGTTACATTTCCACATGTTTCATGGCTGTGCGGGGCCCCTAAACCCGGGGTCCCAGGCGCCGCCTTGTTCGCCTTTATGTAGGGCCGCCTCTGGATTGTGGGCCCAAAGGGGAAATTGAAAATCCAACTTTTTGCATTGAATTAGTTTTTTACATTTAACATATACTAAATTGTTAAAGTATTAACAAACTGACATTTTTCAACATATTGAAGTTTGCTGAAAATCATTTTAATCAGTCCTTACAAATTATTAGTCATTCGTTAGTTGCTCAGTTCGTACAGTAGGCATAATACTTAAAATCGTAGAGAGCTAAAAATTTTAGTTTTTCAAATAAACTTGACTGGCTAGTAGCCTATTTTTAACTTAGGTTAAACTAATAAGTTAATTCAAAATCACTGCTAAACCATCTGGCTTCTAACAGCGGTTCTTCTAGTTTGAACACATCACGATTTGTCACAGGCACAACTTTTCCACCATCAATTTTCTTGCATAGTTTTTTCCTGTCATATAACATTTCATCATGAAAGGTAAGCCATTTCCAATGGGGTACACTTTTCTGCATGCATCTTACTTTGTACATCTGCAGCCCATTTTCATTTTTGTCTCCAAAATCTGGTCTGGAAATAGTAATATTAAATCTAACCTGGCGATTGGCATAGTAGTTGGCCGATACACTTTTCCCAGGTGTTACGGGCAATTGGTATTTTTTTGGTTTAGGGGTGATACCTAAATCTGATTTCTGTATGTTTTCTAGGAATTTCTAAAATTCTGTTCCTACTTGTAAAGATATCAACTGACTCCTTAGCATAGGCTGGTTGCTTTTGACAGACATGGGCCTTGTCAAGTGGATAATTCCGCTCGACTCAAAGCCTTTCTGAAAATTCTTTGCAGCTGTATCCTCCCCGAGGGCAAGGTTTTTTTGAGTAGTTGAGAAAAGACTGCTTTTGGAAGAGCAACACAACGTTTGCCATCTCGTGTCTGTCTCAAATCGAACAAAATTTGCCTCCAAAATGTCTTCAATGATTACGCATTACGCTTTGTGCAAATTACGCAACACCTAGGGCTGTAGAAGATGTGTTGAATTAGGAATCAAGCAAATAAATGCAATATTATTCTCTTCACACAGTTTCAAAGTTGAAAGAGATATGTGTGCAGACAGGTTGTCACAAATTAATACTTTCTTGCCTTCGTTTTTTTAGCATGGGGTAGGAAATGGTTTTAAAATCAATCATCAAAAACATCGTGATCAATCCAACCACTTTGGGGCACATTCATCTTCGTCCCTGGAGGCGCATAAAACAACCAACCAAACTTGCTTTCCTTTAAATATTATGTAAGGGGGTATAAAGCCCTCAGCAGCATTACCACAACAGCTGACGACGAAAAAGTAATTTTCTATTCAGCGAATTTCCCCCTATAGGGAAGTAGCTATTACCTTAGGCGGTATGGAAAGACTTAAGCACGGGACCACCGTAACTTTTCATTTTGATGCCCCCAGCCCCAGACCCCAAAACACCGTTCGTTCATTTCCATATATACATATAAAAGGATATATGAAGGGGTTCCCCGTAAAACGTTCTAAGCGGCAAAATTTTAAAATCCGAGATATTCAGTGAAAAAGGTTTTCCAGGACATGAGCTACACCGTGGTATATTTAGTTTTGAAGATATTTGAGTTGGTAGCCCTGATTTCGTCTGTCAAAGTTAGTATGCTTCGCAAGACTGTACGGACTTTCTGGGGAATAACGTTCTATTCGCCGAAATATGGAATCCCCGCTGGTCGTTGCGCTGTCACCCAAGAACCAAAATCGCGTAAATAAAAATAAAAGACGTGAAGTAAATATTGGAAAGTGGAAGGATAAGACCAGGTTTGAATATAGAAAAGTTGGATTACCCTTTTTTTTTAAAAAATAAGAAGCCAAGGCCTGGAAATTGCCCCCAAAAGAGGTGGGTAGAATAACGTTTTAAGCACCACATGTGGATAACTTTTAGCAAAATTACATATCACGTTTTATTAACAACATTACGTTTTTGTACTTTTACGTCAATAAAATTGTTTTATATTCAGTTTTATTTTTGTTTCTGTTGGTATTACTACTCTCCCTCATGTTTTCTTCCAAAGTAGAAGAGCAGTCCGTGAGAAAACGTTCCAAGCGCCAGTCATTTAGAACGTTATAACCCCTAAAAAAACACGTAAAATGTTTTAAAATGCTTTACGGCAAGTACAAATTCAATTTAAGGCTACATCATGATGTTATAAATAGGGTGTTAAAAAATTATACATGATTATAAGTTCTAACCTTAAAAAACTGTAAATTTTAGAATTCAACTTTCAACCCTTGATTACTCAAAACTAGGTTTTTGTCGTTTAGAACGTTTTACGGGGGACCCCTTCATATAAATACAGGGTGAGGCAGACCACCCGTGCACATAGTTTTACGGGAGTACGGTTTAACCTAGAAACACCAAATAAAATTATTCCCCGCTAAATCACATATGAAGAATTCATTTAAAATATTTACAACATGATCTGAGCACAGGGTGTGCCAGAAATAAAGGTCACAAGTTCGAATCTCAAAATTTTCTTATGTACACCTATGACACATTGTGCATTTTTAGAAAGGTCTTGTTTAGAGGAACATTTTGGTGAAAACAGAACCTATTTATCTCAAAACGTCTTAAGATGGCGGCCAGTTCTTTGATTTTTTTGCCTATTATCGGAATACCCTATATTTTCAAAACCGCTAAACATTTTTCAGTTCTGATTGAAAATTCGTAATCCTGGTAAACTCAGTTTTACTATGACGTGTTACATGTCATAATTTTCAAAATGATCAATTTTTACCAGAATTCTATTTTTTTTATGTTGATAGCACTGTAAATAAAAAAGTCAAATGGCACCATATGATAAATAGCATATCATTTTAAGCGTCTTTTAAGACGAACAACTTTTCAATTTACACCTACTACCTATTTTTTGTCGTATTGTAGTAATAAGCCAAAAACTCAATTTTTCCATATAAAATGCATGTTAATTGCATTGCGGAACAGCATGAGATTTTTTACCCAGCTTATTATCAAACCATTCTTTAAGGAAATGTGTAACAGTGATATTTTTCATTAGATTTTTTAATTTATTTAAAAATTCTCAGATCTGAAGATTGTAAAAAAGGCCAAAAGTCAAAATTCTAATCAAAATAGCAAGGTATGATAAATTTTATATAAAATAAAATGTGTTTTTTAAATGAACACTTAATGTATTTCAATTTTGTCTCTATCTCACATCAGCCGAAAACCCTTATGCCAGTTTACTAAATTTAACACTACTTATTTTTATTTCAACAAACAGGTTTTTAAGATTAAAAACTAACAGTCTTTGAAATGAAAAAAGAAAAAAAATACAACATGCAGCAATTTATCAATATGGCTTTATTCTTTTTGGTATTTATTAATGTTTATCTTCATCAATGATTCCAATGCTTTTAGGATTTTTTACAATCTTCGGATTTGAGAATTTTTACAAATTAAAAAATCTAATGTAGAATGTCACTATTACACGTTGTTAACTGCCATGCCGACCCGATCGGGTCGGCATAGGTAGGTCGGGTGGAGCAACGTGCCGACCCTGTGGTATATGTACTCGTTACATGATACAGTTCAGGTGTGAGGGGACTACACTACAAATAAAACCACTGCTTTAAGTCACAAACATGGTGGAGGTACGGACGGAGCGGTGGTAGGTAGTCGACTGAGGGAAATGTGGGGATGAGCCTACGACCAGCCCGTGAGGAAAGGGTGGCGTGATCGGGATCCACCAATAGCGTTTATTAAAATAGTCTGACGTAACATCATACGATGGATAGGATTCCAAGCACCGACAACCGTGCTATCCACACAGAGTAATATAACATATATACTTAAATATATATGTCTCTGTATATGCTTATAATTATATTTACAGATATATATACATGTATGTACGTATTTAAATATATATATATATATTTAAATATAAATATATTCTCACATATACCGGGTGTCTCACCTAAAGTGAACCAATAGCTAACTTTTTTACTATAAATCTGACAATGAACTTCTTATGGGGGACTTCCCTTTATTTTTAAAGCTGCTTTTTGGGGTCCCTTCGAAATTAAAAAAAAATGGCCGCCATTTTCCAATATGGCGGACAACTTTGATTTTTCTTATGGAACACCCTATATTTTATGGTTTTTTTGGATTCTACAGGTAATTTTAAGACACTTTTACAATTGGGTACATATTCCTAAAATCAACCGTTAAAGAGATATAAGCAATTAAAGTTCTTTTTTTCAATGGGGATATCCATAACAGTTGGGATATCCAAACAGCTGTTCAACAATAAAAAAAGTTAATTAAGTAAATAAATCGTTTTTTATTACTATTATTCAGCATTCTGTTACCTCGCTTCACATTTTATCCGTGGAATTTTATCATTTTATTCTTTTACAGTTGTAAAAACTTTTTTTATTTCAGTTTTAGTTATCTTCCATACTTTTTTGTTTGTTTTTTTCTAATCATGTTTTCTATAATTTGAGGGTTGTAGCCATTTTTAAATGCTAAGTATTTTATAGTATTCTTCTCTTTATTAAAATTGGATTTTTTCATAGGTATGTTTATTAATCTGTTTGTTAGTGCGTGGAATGTAACAAAAAAGAAAAACCCAAATCCAACAGAAAAACTAAAAAACGACTTTATATGCGTCCCATATAATAATAAATTCAATAGAGCTATCAGGAAAACATTTAAAAATTCAAAATTTAACATAAGTTATAGAACCAAAAACAACGCATTGCAAGTGATTAACAAGAAAATCAAAGGAGAAAAGCACCAAACCAAATCAAATCAAATTTTGAAAACTCAGGTATATATCAAATAAATTGTAAAGATTGCCAAAAATACTATATAGGCCAAACAGGCAGATCATTCAACTGCCGATATAAAGAACATGTACAAGCGTACAATTCTAGAAATAAAACCACTTTGAAAAGTAATGTAGCCGAACATATGCTCAAAGAAAATCATAAGTTTGAAAATATTGAATCTGATCTACAAATATTGGATTATGGTATAAAAGGAGCAAAACTCGACGCAAAAGAAGATTATCATATTTATTCAAAATATAAAAAAGATCCAATCAACATACTGAATACTATGCAAGTAAATAAACACAATCCCATATATGACAAAATATTAAATCTTAAAAATACATACCGAAGACATTGACAACTAAAAAGAAAGAAAAAAGCAAAACATATGATACTTACATCTGCAATTTTAATTATTTACATTTCAACAAATTTTATTTCTATAGTGGGTTTAATTTAATTTTACCCTTGACAATGGCCTTAAAGGTACGAAACATGTTGGGTTTTTAAAATAAAAAATGAAACTAAGGGTACTGAGTTAAAATGATTCTTATTATATATATATATATATATATATACCTACATTGATATTACTATGTATTTTTTGTGCAACCATATATATATATATATATTATATATATATATATATATATATATATATGTATAAAATTATTAATGTTTAATTAAAAATATCTGTTCAAGTTTACAAATTGAAATATAAATTCCAATATATATAAACATTCATTTTCAAGTATACCATTGAGATATAAATAAAAGTAAAAAAAATATATATATAAATGATTATTTAATCATGTGTCCATATATGTATAAATATGAATATGAGATAACTACATACACACAAAAATTCAAATATTAATATATAAACATATATATATGTGCATATATAAAAAAATATATATATATTGCGCGGATATAAATATATATACTCATAAAATTTAAATATAAAAATATGTATATATATACAAATATACATATATGTATATATAAATTTGGAAATACATAAATATGGGTTTGTATATATATACCTATATATATACATAAATATACATGAATAATAATAAATAAATAACTGAGTATCCTTTCATTTAGCATCGAATTATTCGATCTACTAGTTTCGACACTTAGGTCATTTTCAAGATCTGATATAAAATAAACTTAACCTATCTAAAATTATTTAAAAAATATCAACATTGATTGTATCATCTGATTTCTTAGTATTCTTTTGGTTCAGTTGTTTTTCTTAGTTAGTTCATTTTTCATTTCTTTTATTTTATCATATATCGGGTTTTTGATTTTTACTTGAGAATTCAGTACTTTGTCTGGTTCTGCTAAGCTGTTCATATATATATGAAACATTTCCTTCGAGTTCATTTTTTCTCCTTTGATTTCATAAGATAAAATCTCCATATTTTCTTCTATATTTCTGTATGAGTGGTTGGATTGGAGTAAATGTTCAGCGAAACTGGACTTAATGGACGTATTGTTATTTGTCCTAAGCGCTTGAATGTGTTCTCGGAATCGATCTTTAAACGTTCTTCCGGTTTGGCCGATGTATATTGCGTCACATTCTGAACATTTTAGTTTATATAAACCGGGTTTGTTGTAGTCTGGAGTTTTGTTTCTTGTTTCAGCTGGTCGCTTATTAATCATTTGAAAAGTATTGTTTTTTGTTTTGTAGCTTAAATAATAGTTTGATTTTTCAAATGTTTTTCTTATAGCTTTGTTAATTTGTGTATTATATGGTACGCTGATATATTTCTTGTTATTGTCCTGGTAGTTTTTATTTGACTGAGAATGTTTTCTTCGTTTTATTTTCTTTATCATATTTTCAATCATTTTTGGGTCATAACCGTTTTTAAATGCTAAATATTTAATAGTTTTTCTTTCTTCTTCGTAATCAGATTTCTTCATGGGTATATTTAACATTCGGTGGATCATGGATCTGAAACTTGACATTTTATGTATCCAAGGGTGATTTGAATTACGTGGAATCAAAAGGTCACTTTGAGTTGTCTTTCTGTATATTTTGAACGAGTGTTTACTTTGGTTGTTAGAAATAGTTAAATCTAGAAAATTTATTTCTTTGTCTTGTATTTCTATTGTAAACTGAATATTGTTGTTTAGCGAATTCAAATAGTTTAATAGTTCAACGCTTTCGTCGTTATTTCCATTGAATAGACAAATTACGTCGTCTACATATCTGTACCAATAAAGAATTTTATTTTTCAGTGGATTTGATGCTTGAATGATTTTGGACTCTTCTAGATGGTGTATGAATATATTTGCTAGGAGCCCTGACAGAGGTGAACCCATTGGTAATCCTTTAATTTGTTGATAATATTTATTATTGTACTGGAAATAATTTTGTTCCATACAAATATATATATACTTATATGTGTGTATGCATATTTATAAATGAATATAAACCCATATATATGTAGATAAGTAAATATATATGTGTATACATATATACTTGTATATGAACGTATATATATATTTATTATATATATAGGTATATATATATATACAACTATACATTGCTACATATATGTATATATATATATAAACATGAACTTATATATATATATATATATATATATACGTCAAAATATATATATGATTATACACAGATATATATATGTGTATGAACACATATATATGTATGTACATAAATATATACATACCTATCATCCTCATCAGACTCATCTAAGTCACCCCAATTACTGGACATGGGGACACAGGAAGGTTCACTGACAACCACACCGGCAGGACACGCCACATGGTCAGGAACAACCGAAACAGATGTGCAGGGCGACCTTTGCGGAGGAAAAACAACCGCTTCACTCAGCATGACGACAACGCCAAAAGATTCCGCAGGGACAGGAACAACCGGATCAGAGGTGCTTGACGAGGTTACAGGAACAGAAGCAACCGCTTCACTCACGGACACAGGACCGGCAGCAGGTTCCACACGAACTTCAGTGGACGGAACAGGTGAAGAAGGACCTTTCTTCGGACAACAATCAACCTCTGTATTCAAAGAAAGAAGACGGGCAGAAGACTCAATCGGCACACCACCAACATGATTAAATGGAGAAGAGGATGGATGATCACTGCCACCAACCGCTTCACTCAACTGAACGAGAAATACGACAGAAGGATTACATATACCATCACTACCACCAACAACAACAGCAGAGGAATCAACAGCAGTCACCGCTCCCATTCCAATGTCAACAGAGTCCCGGTTTAAAAACCTGTTTCGAAAATTGCGCAAACGTCTGATCAAATCTTTACTTTTACGTTTCTTTGCCACACGACGAAGTTTCCGTCGAAGAGTTTTTGAACTACCTTCAGAAGGACAAGACTCGCCGACGCCTGGAGAAACTGTCAAAGCATGAACGCTGACAGCATCCGGATGAGACGCAATAACACCATGACGAACGCCTGGAAAGCGATATAAATGGGAACCATCACAATACCGAACAAGCCACTGTACACTGTCATTCACTGGATCTTCAAAAATAGTGACATCACAATCTACCACATCACAATAACACTCTTTGGGGTCATCATTGCTAACTATCCAAGGGTCAACAGGCCACAAATAAACACCTGGCTCATCCAAAAAAAATATTAAATGATCAATACTATTCCTATAACGGTAACATCTCTCCACAAATTAATACCTAAACTAGGAAGTTCCGGAGAATTGTTTAACAAACATAACTCACCTTGATCGCCAACCAACTGCGCCAGAACCGCCGCGGCGTCTACTGGAACGTCGTTAGGGACAGGTGGCTGAACGCCCGCACCAGGTTCCGGAGCGGGAGGACCCCGATGAACGTTCGGCGCATCGCCTTCACCAACACGAGGAGCTTGAATGACTACTTCGGCATCTTCACACGGCTGGGCAGATCCGCCAAGTTGCATAGGGTCGGACCCCTCACGCTGCAAACCACAATTATGACTTAATCCAATGGATCTTACAATAACCGCAGAATTTACACTCGCATGCGATTGGCATACTACGGTACTGGCTACAGGGGGGGAGGAACAAATTTTTAAACTGTCTCTTAAACCGCTACCAGGCACGACATACCGTGTTGTAAGAGGCACAGACAAAGGGGAACCAGCCGGAATGTTACCACAACAAACAGGAGCAGAACGCTCAAAATCCCTACTCGAAAAAACATGCGATCCGAGGAACCACGATACCTCTCCACACCACTACCAGAAAACTCGCCGTCGTCGAACCCACATAAGTCGATGACATTAGGATCATCAGGAGAAGAAGGATCTTGTTTCAAAGAATCAAGACCAGGTTGATTACCAGTTACGCTACCAAACCCCTGAGGCACAGGCACTGCACTTTCAAAAACCGGACGATCAAGAAAAGTATTCAACTCGGACGACGCGCTAACTGGCAACAAAGGGTCGGAATGAACACCACGACCACGGGTGGAACGTTCAACAGGCATTTCAAATGAAGGAATTTCGATATTATTCTGACAAGCTGCAACAGGAGAAGTGGAAGTACCACGTACAGAATTCACCCAACCCAAAACACAAGACTTTCCAAGAACGATCAGGGGCCAACTGATCCAAACGAGAGAGAGCATGTGAAGCAGCGACGGACATACGCCGAGAACCTTCGAAGGAAGGAGAAGTACCAAAAAGATTCCTCTTTACACCCTTCACACGAGTAACAGCCAGAGGAGGAAAGAAAACACCACCTGACCCGCTGCAAGACTGAATTTTTCCCTCACAAGGAACAGCAGATCGCTTCCTCCTGCGACTCTTCTTCAATGACTCTACCTCAACATTATGAGAAGAAACATCAGGGGTACGATGAACATGGCCGACACTATCAAGTTCACGTGGTAACTGACCAGAACGACCGGACAAATCTCCAGAACAAACAGGAACACTAAGGTCACTACGAACCGTAAGGCGACCCACATCACCACGACAAACACGAGTAGATGAAACGTCCGACACACGTGAAAATTCATGGCTGGCAGCAGAAGCACCAACAGCACCTTCAAATGCAAAATTACAAGACAAACGAGGATCACCAATATCACTGCGAGCCGAACGCCTCGAACCAGCCGAACTAGTGCAAGGAACACGACTATCCCGACCGGCAGATCGCCAAACACCATCACAACGGGAAGACGGAACCTCAAAATCACTAGGACTGGGACCAAATTCACTACGACGCAAACCACGAGAACTAACAGGAGGAACTTGAAAAGATGGAACACCAGGGGGTCTGGCAAAGCGCGAGTCCTGCACAACGGGACGTTCTTGTTCGGGCAAAAGAGGCTGTACGGGAACAGGCTCATGATTCAAATTGGTGAACATGCCGGTACGCAAATTATAACTCGTATACTCACTTTTACGCGCCTCATAATAACGCCATTGACGATGCAACAATTCCAACCGAGAACAACTCCAACCCAACTTTCTGAAGAAAGCATCTACTTCTCCCAAAGACACACCATTTAACATGAAAAGTGGCAAAACAAATGCAAAACCGCGGAATTGCAACCGAGCAAGACGCTCATAGGTCAACCACCGAGCAATGAAATGAGGCCACCTTCCGGCAGGATAACCAAGAAGATCCTGAAGACAACTTGTGATAACAGCATTCGCCGCACGCTGAAAAACACAACACTTCACAAATATACAAAACATGCAAAAAAGATAAAAATCTAAAAAAGGAAGGAGGGTAATCGTTTCTTTACGAATTAAAATTCAAATTACATTTGAATTTAAAAAAATAAACAACACGCATGAAGTGGAACAGAGCATGGAATCTATCACATTCAACGACCGGGTGTTACGTACAAACATATAAAGATAATGCCACCCAGTGAAAAGAGGAGATGTAAAAAGAACTTACAAAAAGACTCAAATCTCATATTCAAATATTGCAAGCTCAAAAAATTCCAATATTGAGAATAATAATGAAAATGTGGTCGGAACGATCCCCATGTAATATTTGATATATATACGAACATATCACAGACCCGATCGGACCAACACCTCGAGAATGTAAGGTTTCGCCATTTTGCCGCTAGATGCCTCCCACTGTCACCTAGCGGTGATCAAGCGTACTACAACAATAGAGAAGGGACGTCGCTACTAGATAGCGTTGGAGTTTAGATTCTGATGCTTCTACACGTGGCTCAGAAAATCCTTGAAGTTGGCCAAAATATATTGACCCGATCGGGTCGGCACGTTTTTTTACAATGGTTTTCACATTACTTTCTGATAAATAATGTAACTTTTTCGTAACAAATTAACAAAGTAAACGTTTTGCAAGTTTCATTTTATTCTAAAATTGTTTGGATATACTAATGACTTAGTTTTACTTTTCAATATTTTGTTAAAGTAAAAAAAAATTACTGAGTTTAGTTGCTAGGATTGAAATATAAACAATAAACTGTCGGAAAAATGTAATTTATTGCCTTACCACAGTATTTTTAACTTACATAGGCAACCAAGTCTTTTTATTTGTGGCAATTAATGGCTTACAAATTCATGTTTGAACAAGAATAGTAAAAATAAAATAAAAAGCAATAGTACTATAAATTCTGTAAAAGTACTAATACAATACGAGATAATTTTACTGTTGCTTACTCTTTTTTTACTTATTTGTGAATGTCCATAAAACAGTTCTTGCACAAATATGGCTTGTTGGGGCACATATTCAACTTTTTTGCTGCCCGCCGGGAAACAGATAGAAAAAAGCAGGGTTGCCAATCGTGTAGGCGGTAGCAAATACGCGGGAAACGGTGAAAAAACCTTGTAGGCGGCAAAGGGTAGTATTGCCAACTGCGCGAAGTTAAATAGTAAGATGAATGAAAAATTAGGCGTGGACCGATCGGGTCGGCACTGATTTTTTCAAGCAATATTTTGCTTCAAATTTTTAGTGCCGACCCGATCGGTCCACGTTTTTTTATGGTTAAAATCTTTTTTTTATGAAATCCTTATAACAAAGCTAAACAAGTAAAAAAAAAAACATGGTAACTCAAAACATAAATACTAATGTGTTTGGCAATACAGCAATCAGGCCAAAAATTGGCGTTTCAGCTAACGTGTTAAAGAATAGCTGGGGGAAAAATAACGTGATAATTAGCTGGGGGAAAAATCTTATGCTGTTCCGTAATGGAATTAACATGCATTTTATATGGAAAATTTTAGTTTTTGGCTTATTACTACAATACGACAAAAAATAGGTAGTAGGTGTAAATTGAAAAGTTGTTCGTCTTTAAAAGACGCTTAAAATGATATGCTATTTGTCATATGGTGCCATTTGACTTTTTTGATTTACAGGGCTATCAATATTACAAAAAAATAAAATTCTGGTAAAAATTGATAATTTTGAAAATTATGACATGTAACACATCGTTGTAAAGCTGAGTTTACCAGGATTACGAATTTTCAATTGGAACTGAAAAATGTTTAGCGGTTTCGAAAATACAGGATATTCCGTCAATGGGCAAAAAAATGAAAGAAATGGCCGCCACCTTAGGACGGATTGAGATAATTAGGTTCTGTTTTCACCAAAATGTTTCTCTAAACAAGCCCTTTCTGAAAATGTACAATGTGTCATAGGTTTACATAATAAAATTTCGAGATTCGAACTCGTGACCTTCATTTCTGGAACACCCTGTGCTCAGATCATGTTGTATATATTTTAAATGAATTCTTCATAAGTGATTTAGGGGGGAATAATTTTATTTGGCGTCACTAGGTTAAACCGTACTCCCGTAAAACTATGTGCACAGGTGGTCTGCCTCACCCTGTATATACCTGTCCGTAGGCGCGATAACTTTCGTAAAAAAGGTCCGATCGCGATGAAATTCGGTACATAAGTCTAGAGTGACATTTATTACTTCGAGTTCGAAAACCAGCGCAATAAGTTCTCTAAGGAGTGTTTTTAAACAAAATAAAATTTATTTTTAGTATTTAATATATTCATATTACTTTCTTGTAAATTTAAATGTCAAAATTGGATTCAGCTTAAAAAATGTACAGTCAAGCATTTTGAATTATTATTTTATGTCAGTACGTTGCTGAGATATTAAATTTAAAGTAACTTAAATCTTTACCCTGGAAACTGACTAATAAATCATAACACTCACTTTACCTGCAGATCGATGGACGATTGCCCTACATAACTCAAATTGTCCCTTGAAAAAATATTTCTTATTTAATAATTAAACATAAAAAGCAATGCCCTTCATCACACCATCAAAAGAGCTTGACCTGAAGAGACCCCACTTTTCTCATTCAAAATCAAACTATAACTAAACCATTACTACTTTTAACTTCTTTTCTTTTTTCTTCATTACAAAAATAAATAAGTAAACACAGCAACAAATTTATATCACTACAGTGAGGGCTCCATGCTGCTCTTTTTACCTGTACCAGTGCATGAACAACCTTACTTCTTAACTATGGTACCAGCGACTCGACACCGTCTTAGGCTCTAAGATCGCCTCAGGGTACCCGGCGCTGCTACACCAAAATCTGTCACGTCCTGTCCCTTTCCGTGACTGGAGGGGGTAGACCCAGAGTAAATAAAAATATGCCAACTTACCTTAATTAACTTTATTTCCCAATCTAGTCCCTTCGTCCTCTCCTAGGACCCTGCTCAACAGAGAACGACTTAACTTCCTACGCAGACATCCACCCTGAGCTCTGACAACTTGCTCTGACAACTTCCTCCTCCTCACCCTCGATGTTGGATTCCCATCTCCCCGGGCTGGTACGGCGGCGGATGGTCCCCTGGACTCCGGCAGCACTCACGGTCTTCCTCGTTCCACGGACGTGACTCGACTCTCCTCACACCTCAGGCCCGGGGCGCCTCGTTCCCACCCCGACGTCCACACAGTGTTACCACTCGTAGACGTAATCAAAAATGTCCCGACGAGGGAAAAATGGGGCCCCTCGTCACATTATTCAAAGTAGGCCTTAGAGCCTATAAAGAAAGATGAAACATGGACTTGTAAAATGTTTTTTTTTTACAGATTCATATTTTCTGTAACCTAACACCTTTCAAAAACATCAACATTTCCTTCAAATTCATAAAATCACTATTTCGGACTTATTTAATGTTTGGTTGAGGTAAGACACTTACGATCTGTGTAAAATCAATATACGAGACGTCTTTTTCGTCAGCTTTGAACAGCCTTCCACTATCTTTCATAACTCTCATACACATTACCTTAACTTCACCATCATCTTCAATATCACTTAGGCATATGGCAGCGTATTTATATTTAATAGACACTTTTCTTGCTGTAGAGAATTCAACTACTACAAATGTACCATTCTTGATGTTCTCAACCGTTGGCTTCACTCCGACTACATTAGTTTCACTTCTTTCTAACACGCCATCTTCTCCGTCACTTGAACTGTCTGTGTATATATCGTCAACTGATAGCTTAAAGACTTTGGTAGGGACCAAAGTAGATTTCAGGAAGCTTTGTCCAGTAATCAAGCAATCTTTTCCTTGAGCAATGAAGAAATTATGGGACTGTATTTTGGGGATCTTTTTTACGTTCATCCAACATTACTCCATTTTTGTTCACTTCATCCTCAGTTAGAAGAATAAAATTCACACCAGGAACATCTTTTTCAGCACACTTAATTAAATCAAGTGCTGAGTTTTATTAGTGCTCGTCGCTGCTTCACCTGGGTGCACACAGCTCGCTTTGTTAAGCCCCCTATACCATCCACAGCGCCCTTTCCATGGGATGTGGCAAAAAAGTGCCACGCCCCATTAACACCAAAATCATCTGTCATGAAGTACAAGTTAGACAGTGTAAATCTATTTTTAAACTGTCCAGCACATCCATTTGAAAAAATCTTCACTGTGGTTAGTTTCTCCAACTCTTGCATCAGTTTGTCAATAATGGCTTTCAAACATGCAAAAACAGAATATTTTTCATGGCTTAGGTGATCTGTAACTATTCAACAGCAAATGAGCGCACATTGTCTTTGGGCCAAGCACATCCAGTGAAAACAGTAATTTGATTATGGCTCCAATGAGCGCTATGGATTTCATCTCGATATGTTGCCAGGTAATTTTCGGCTAAATCAACTTGCAAAATAGCTTCATCTTCTGCAACTGTCATCTTCATCTCTTTAAAAGTTTTAGATTGTAGCCTCTTGACAAAGAAATGGACTTTAAATTGTTGTAGTTTTGACTGGAGCTCATCAATTGCATCCTCAATAGACCCTTCTGACTCAATGACTTTAGGCCGGTTGTTAAGTTCTTCCCACTTCTTCCATACTCTTTTAGTGTTCAAATCCACTTCATTTTCAATTAAAGAACATCTGAGTTGCACTTTTTACATTCACCAGTCATACAGACCTCACTCTCTATATATTACAACACATTTTAGTAAGCAGCTCAGCGTTGTTTGAGGGGAAGTTTGGGGCTTTTTTGTTAATGGCCTTTATGATATAGTTCACTTTCGCATGATACTTGCAAACGCAAACGTTATGTGGCATTTCACAAGTTAACATAATGTTTTTTGGTCGTAGTTGATACAATTTAGACTTGCCGATTTTCTCTTTTGGGTATTAAGTTTTAAACAAACTAAAGGCTTCCTTTACAGTCATATTCATATATCGTTTTTGCACAGGCTTACGCTTGCCAGTTTCAGAATCTACTACAGACTTAACGTCTTTTATTCCTGGTGCTTGCCTACTAACGTCATCTTGTTGGTAAAACTGAACAACTTTCTGTTTAATATTTTCATTTAAAACATTTCTCACCTCTTTATTTTTTTCAAAAAAAAATATTTTTATAGCAGCTTTTGGTATACTGCCGCTACCAAAAAAAATTTTTTTTCAAGACAGCTGATTTCTTACTTGGGCTATATGTAGGGCTGCCATACGTCCCGGTTTGACCGGGACAGTCCCGGTATTTTGCTCTTGTCCCGGTGTCCCGGCCGGTTTTCCTGATGTCCCGGTCAATTTTTAAATTGTGTGATATGTTATTAAATAATGATCTAAACCTGCAGTTTAACAAGTTTGCTGCGGCAAACGAAGAAAGAAGACAAAATTCTTATATTATAATACATGTATTATTGTTTTTAAATAATTGTATTTCATTCGCGTAAAATACATTTGTATTTTTCATTGAGGTAAAATAAATAAATTGTAAGTTTTGTTTCATGTAATGAATCCAAATCCACTACCAAATTTACCAAAATTATCCAAATTACTATGGAAAAATTGCATTGTCATAACACAAAAAATAAAAATAACTTTTTTCTCAAATCATTAAAATTCGCAATTTTGCTCTAAAAGTTTTATAAATTTTTACCAGATTATAAGTTTGTTCAAAAGTAAACTTTACCTCAGAATATTTACCTAAAACTTATTAGTTTGGCTCAATAATTTGGACACAAAATAAGTCTGCTTGAAGTTAATTTTTACTGGAAAAATGAACTAGAATTAACCTTTTTCCTCCAAAATTTCCAATAATTTCCTGTTATTTTTCCTCCAAAATTTCCAATAATTTCCTGTTGTATATGGCCCTAAACGGTAGTTTTGGGCTGGGCTTGCTTAAAAATTCGCAAGTCGCTTTCTAAAATCGTGTAACGGGATCTGCGGGCTGGGCTGACCGCGACAACCGGGAACTTGCGGATTTGTCCATATTTGGTCTTGTGCAGAATACGGCTTTCTCATTGGTCGCCGTGGGCCGGGCAGGATATTGGCGGTTGCAATATATACCCCGGAAAATTGGGCGTAGTATTCACTGTCTGTAGACCAGCGCACCCATCAGTCCGCACGCCCGTTCGTCGTCGTGACGCACCATGCGCCTCGCTACTTTCTGTAAGTCTCGCCAGTTCCTATCCTAGTTAGTCTCCACATTCCCTATAAATGTAATAGTTCCAATCAGTCACTTTGTATCTTAAAAGTAAACTCTAAGTACTTCAATACGAGATTCATGTAATTTTATCATTGGTGTACCTGTGGTACCTAGAGCCAACCTGGTTGTAAAGTAACTGTAACTTGAGTCAATTATTGAGTCATAATAAACCGATTATCAACCTCATGTCACTGTGTAATTATTCCACCAACCCTCGGACCACGTTCCCAGAGTAAAAGGTCGTTGGAGTAGCTAGGGGATTCCTCCAATCCCCTGGGCTCCTTGGCCTATACGGGGCATTCACCTGTGAGCAAGGGGGTGTCCCCGTATTTCACATGTGGGTCAGGTGTGGGGTTAGTATCATCAATATTTTTTTATATTTTTTTATATCTCTTTTATGTATCTTTTTATATCTTTTTAACTAATAATCCCAATAAAATTGCTACTACAAATGTGCCAACTTCCACACTATCTCAGCCCTAACAACTTAAACTAAGCACTGATTATTGCCTTCCTTCAAACAGAATCTTATATTTAAAATACAAATTACAAATTCAAAAAAACACACGATACAATATTAGGTTCTCCCTGTCATTTCTCTGCCAATCCTTCAGCAGTCCAGAATCAACAACACTACATACCCATTGTATTATATATCAATTAAATTATACTTGTTTTTACGACACGACACAGTATCCACATTGTTCAATGGATAAGCTTAAAGAAGAATAATAGTATCCTATATACACTAATGCACAATCCAAACTATCCCTTTGTTAAATGATTACATACATATTGTTTTATATATATTTTATATTATATATTTTTTTTTGATTTATTAATTTTCAACATTTTTTGGTTTTTATCATTTTCTTTTTTTTTTTAAAGCAAGCTCAGCTATTTTTACTGTAATACCCTCTCTCCCTCTATTACAATCACCCCCACTATCCTTTTCTTACGATACACTGTAGCACTTTATAATAACCTATTAATATGTCACTCATAATCAAGCATTGATGCGATGTGATACACGATTTTAAGCAGTAATAAACTCCATAGGCGTACAGCATCATAATCTGCTAGGTACTTAACATTACAATGAAAATACCCAACAAGTGAAAATACTCACGCCAAATGCAAGAATATACAATAGTCAAAACTCAATACAATCAACTCAAATACAATAATAGAATACACCAAATTTCTCATCCCAGTGTTAATTTCACAAAACTAAATCCCTTTTGACAAAGCGTCCATAAGAATATTTTGCTCTACTCTCGGTCGCACATATCTCACTTATCCATTCGTGTTATCGTATATACCATTATCTTATACCTGTGCCATCTCATGTTATTATAAAGAATTAAAAGAAGCTTATTACACGCAATACATTGACTTAAACTACAGAATGTGATATAATCCTAAGTGCCCTGGGTCATGTTATATGTCACGATCTAAAAAAATACAAGTTTAATCACTAATTCACACGTCTTAAGTATGCACATTTTCAAATCCTAATCGAGTCATTTTTATGCCTCAAATATCGTTTAGGTTATCATTCCGTCAACCATAGCCATATTCCTTTCTGTAAATATTTAAATAGCGGTATTTAAACAATTCAAAATAATGATATTTAACACAACAGTAACTGACACACGCCTATTACTCATATTATATCAAGAGATGTTGTATCAAATCCCGTTGTTTACCTTCTCGTTAAATATTATACCTTATTGCTTGTCAAAAAAAACACGTCTTTATGTAAACTCAAAAATATTTTTAATTATAATAGAACATATATTTCCTTATAGATATCCATGTACATGTCCATTAGTTACATATTCATTTATATTTTTATTTTATTTTATCTTTATTTTATTTATTTATTTATTATTATTATTTTTTTATTTTATTGAAACACCTCACAGTATGACTTAGCTACACCTTTAATCCACCAAACCCACTTGACACTACACCAACCCTATAACGGTTAACTACACTCATATCGAATTCTTGCTAGCAATTAATTTAACCTGAAATGACAATGCACAACATAGACTATAATATTTCGAATTAGTATTAATTATTTTAATATACTGAAATGTGACCATACCTTAAATTTTGCAGCGACTGCCTCGGGCCCAGCACTCGTGGTCGACACAGACACCACACATGTTTATTATAAATTTTGAATTTGGAAAATTCACACATTTAAATAAAAAATTTGGAACTATACCCCCCAATTATCAAAATTTAATACAACTTATCGTTATCAGCCAATTCTTTCCCCGGCGCGGCATACCAGGGGGCCCCATGGCCTATGGCCTCGGCCCACCGGTATCCCCCCGTCCTCCTCACTCGAGTCCGTGGCTGCGGGTGCCGGTACATCAGCGGCCTCGCGGGGTCGCGGCACCATCCCCCGCTCAATGGCCCAGCGGGGCGGCCAATTCCCACGCCCCACGGGCACCAGTTCTTCGTCGCTTGATTCTGGGGGGGTCGGCGGAGGTACAAGAACCACCTGCCAAGGAACTAATTCCTGGTTCCACACCAAGCGTTCGTCCGATACGGACCTCTGCCAATCCCACCGCAAGAAATCCTGCGGGGGCGGCAGCAAGTCTACGGTCCTCCTCCGCAGCTCCATCAGCGCCTGCCGCCTCCCCCTTGACAGGGGTCCCCCCCGCAGGGGTCGTGGCACGTAATGGAAGTACCACACCATGGGGTGTACTCCCACCCCCCTTAGAGTCCATACCTCCCCCCACAGCCACTCGCCCGGTGGGAACGGGGGCTCCTCCACTTCCGGATTGAAAAAGGGGTGGGACACTTCCCACATCCCTCCTTCGCCCACCGCCCTTCTTGCATTTCCAGCCGCCATACTCAAACAACTTCACTAACTACTAACCACGATGTCGAACGCTGGTAGCCCGTCGCTCAACTGACTACTAGTTCCCGCAACTACAGAAACCCCAGACCACTAACCACATTCGTTATCGCCCGGGCTGAACATTTATTTCCAATAAATCAGCCCATGCTGGTCCCTTGGCAGACTGCCGAATCTAATTTACTTTAATGTGGGTTACATTCCCACGACCCGTTTTTTCCAATTTTTTTTCCTCTTTTTGGCTCGCCTCCAATTAACAGGAATGTTAATTCACATACGGGGCGCACAACCTGCCTCTAAAATTTATACTACCCGAGGTGTTTCAATATTATTTATTTCTAACTTACACTAAACTACACTACCCTAACTAACCCTATACAAACCATTACCAAATATTACAAATGAAATTTTGAATTTACTGACATTTTGATTCATTAATTCTAATTTATTCCTCACAATTTAGCAAGATACAAATTTAGCTCCCTAACCTGTTTGACACTAACACACACTCACAAGTCCGTGTCCTCGACGATCCGTGCTGCGACGCTGCCCCTGAGTGGCCTCAGCTCTACCGCCAGGTTTGACTGCTCCGATGTCCCGCTGATTGACCGACGATACATCGTCGGCGTTGGTGACTCAACCGCCCGATCTGTTGCGCTCCTGGAGAACTCCACAGTCGCCGCTGGCACCTCCGGACTCCTTCTTGCTGGTCTGACACACCTCCACGTGTAGAGTACGCAGCTCCACACAGTTTGTGAGTACTTAACACCCAACACAATTGCTATGACAGTTACTAGTCCAGCTCCAAAACCAATGATGGACAACTTCCGGGTTTGCCAATTTTTAAAACTGTCTGTTTTGCGTTCAATTTCTTTTAACACCCGCGAAAGATGCGCATACTGTCGCCCTGGCACAGATAATCCTTGTGTAATATCGTCCAGTGGTCCCAGCCCTTCGGTAAAGTCAATGAACTCGTGCACTATTCTTCTTTCTTGATAATTTAAATTTATGGAAATGTTAGGAATTACAATTCCACTGGAAATGTCTGGAAATGTAGAGCGTCCTGAAGAGAACAGAAGTAACATAAATTTAGAATGGTAGACATAGCAGTCTGAAATGTTGGGTAATATCCCAGCACCTTGGATTTTCAATGAATGTTGCTGTGGATCTCTTGAGCAGCGATACGATAAAACTAACGGGTCCGGCACTAGATATAACCACGCCCCTCTCTCGGGAATTTTGTGAAACCACGGTTCGACAGGTCCGTTGTGCACCTTCCTCTCGCAATCCGCTGGAGTCTCGGCTTCTAGATCCAGGAACAAGACAGCTTCGCAGGATTCTTCTACCCGCAAACGAATCGGGAACACAGGTTGACAAACTGCGTAGGCTCCCTTAGTGCAGTACTCCAGGTCTTCTCTGCTCAGCAGGCTGTACCGTTGTCTGTCCATGGAGATGGCCAGGAAATCACTTAAGTCTGCCAGTTGGATGGAACGGTTTAAGGTAGGTTCAGGGACAGGTAAACTCACGATTTTGTAAAGTTCCATCAATCGGTCCTGAGACTTAAAGGTGGAAGGACTTTAAAAGTCTTGAATGTTGAAGTCTTCTTGAATGCTTTAAAAGGCTTAAAAGTACCCGTATTTCACATTCCGGGGGAGACCCCCGGACCCCCCTCCCGTTAGGGGCTATTCCATACCCCCCAAACCCCCCGGTGTGTCACACACTGGAGCATCCTTGGTTAGTTGTCCCGGTTATTTGACCGTTTGAAAATATGGCAGACCTAGCTATATGGCAATATTTTTTTATCCTTTTAACAGCTTTCCTAAGAGACTGGGGGACATTTTCAGGATCCTAAACTTGACCCTGTTAAGTTTTGCCTTTTTTTCTTTCTGCTTCTGTCGATACTTCTTCTTCCGTTCAGTCTCCTTTAGTCTATCTCGGAGATAAGTCTTGGAGATCTGCTAGCTTCTAATCTCTTATTTTCTCTTCGTTTCTTACCTCTTTCTCTTTCATTTTCCAGATGTTTGTCATATTTGTCTTTATTCTTTTTTCAGTTTTTCCCGCAGCTTTTTCATTTGTTCAGTTGACGTAGTCTTTCCCATATTTCAGAAATCGCAACATTACTTATTAGAAATTAAAAAACATTATTTCTAACTAACTTTTTATCAATAGTATTTGAAATTACACAAAAATATAAGTGACATTTTGGCTAAACATCAAGCCTAACCTAAAATGATAAATTTCTTAATAGTCTGGAGACTTATTCCTCATTAATGCTCGAGTAGCATTGGTCCCACACGTGACTGTCACAGGTGGGGCAATAATAAAACTACATTTTACTAACAAATTAATTTTTAATACTTAATGACTTTCATTTAATTTTCATAATCTAAGTTTACTTCTTTCATAGGGTAAGAACATAACCTCAAATCAAACTTTTTTAAGTTTTCTGTCACGGGTGGGACAAGTTAAACACTATTTGCCAAAATAAATATTCAAGACTAATAAAATAGTTACCTGGCAAAGTTGTCTTTGTGAACTTCAATTTAAAACCCAATCTTTCTTCTTCATTAACGTAAGTCCAGCAGTCATCTCAAACACCATTAACAAAAATACAACAGAGTAGGCTACAAACGTGTTTGAAGTACAGTCATCCGACCTGTTTTGAAACAGATGATAAACAATTAAAACATGGAAAATCAACCTTTTTTCAATGTTTAATTTTTTTTTTTACATTTCCCTACATGGATCATGGGTCATATTTTGTAATTATTCAATTTTATTTTTTTAGTGTCAGGCTCTCTTAATCATAGAATGGCTCTGTTTGCAAATACATCTCCGAGTTTTTTGTTATTCCGCTGCAAAAATGACTTCCCCCCCATTCCTATCCCGGCATATTGTTTTTGAATTGAGAAATTCTGGTTTTGTTGCTATCTAGGCCTCTGCGATGTAGCGAACATCAAACAGTGAAATTGGAATACCCAAGTCACTAATCGCAATTATGTGAGCAACAAATGTGTCCTCTTCTTCAAAATTTGATGGTAGGGAAGATCTCTTGCAAAATTTGCTTCAAAAGATAAACATTCATTTGGTTTCTGGACTGGCTGCTGGGGGAGTCTTAATGTTTGTATGGTTTATTTTATCTGAATTTCAGTTTAATCATAAAAAATCAATAGGCTGTTCAAACAATGAGTTATATTTAATCAAATCATTTATTACTTATTAATTTTGTTTTGTTACATTCAACTTCTTAATTAATTAATCGAGATAAGTCAAAAACAAACTCATTCTTTAATTATTTTCCTTTGAAGAGTTGTGATCTTCTGTGCAATGTAATGATTAACATTTGCCACTTCTTCTTTTGTTGCCTCTGGGTTTTCTTCCAGGATCCATTGTTTAAACAGTTCTGGGAACAAAAATAATTTGTATTAGAAATACCTTTTGGGGCAGCCTAAATGATGATTCATGATGAAATATAATTCGTCACCGTTCATATTATATCCACGAAGTAGAAAAACATGGCCAAGCCCCGATAAACTATCATGGAGATACCCATAGATAATTTCTATTTGATCATACCATTAGGTGAATGAAGAAATGCAGCCGTTAATCATGTTCAGCCCGATGGAAGTCAACAGTTACTTTTTGTATTTTCCATAATCCCGACGTGCGTCACTGGTGGTGCACTGCAAACTTTCCATAACTCTGACAAGTACCACCACGCATCCGGTGGTGCACCGACGAATCCGGTGGTGCACTGTTCCCATTTGATTCAATGCTTTTTCAAAGTTTTTTTCGGAGCTTTGCTGGGTTAAATTATTGGTGTGTTCATAAACTGCTTTGCTGGGTTAAATATTGCTGTGTTCATACCGGTAGCGCAAGTGTAAACTTTATTATAAAAAAAAAATGTTGAAAAGATTAAGGTGATGTAAAAACGCCCAAAATGGCGGAAGGGGCGTTAGAAGGCCCGGGAAGGGCTTTACTCGTATGGAGGTTACAATAACTAAATGTATCGTCCGCCACTTTGCCGCCTGCGCCCATGGCGAACCATGCTTGTGTCACCGGTGGCGCACGTTGGCTGGCACGTCGGCCATGGGCCAGTATGTCCACAGGACGACGTGCGCCACCGGTGGTGCACCATTAAAATTTATTAATTTCGCTCAAATTAGCTATTTTAGGTATACACAAGGTAAAATCAACGGATATTTTTAAGATTTAGTTAAAAGTACCACTTAGGTTAATTTCTTCTTTTTGGTCAGTTGATCGATTATTGCAACGTCCTTTTAATAAGTTATAAAATTCAGTCATGTACCACCAGTGGGGCATGTCGGGTTGAAATAAGACCATTCAAATAAGACTGAAACCATTTTAGTTCCTTTCTCTTCATACCATGGGCCTGCAAGACTTTTACCAATTCCCCATGAGACACACTGTCAAAAGCTTTGTTTAGATCCAGAGTGAGAGTCAGAAATACTTTATTCATGATTTATAACAATGTATAAATACAGAATGGCGTCATATTAACTAAATACTAGCCTAAAATAAATATTAAAACTAAAAACAAAAATAAAATCAATTTGCACTTCAAATTTCACCAAAAAATTCTTTAAACGAATAAAAAGAATAGTTTGTTTCTTTTTGAATAGTTTTATATTTTCTATTGCGTATATTTCTTTTGGAAGGTGATATAAAAATCTGGTCCCTGCGGCTGTAGGCTTTTTGTTATAAAACTTGCAACGGTACTCTTTTTAATAGATCAAGTTATTTAGATTTAGAATAATGGATCATTGATTTCAACACTTGATCATATGGCACAACATGAGACATTTATTATTTTGTCATTTTTACATTAAATCTCAGGGTTTTCTTGAATGCTTTTAAAATTTTCATAAAGTATATAATATTTCTTCAGTTATTAATACTGAACTATTAAATCCAAAAAAATTGTGATTATCAATACTATATTAGTCTACACTTTTTTAATATACCTAGTCGAAATTGACCTTGATGGAAATAAAAATAAAAACAATTTATAATTATAGTAAGTTGATTTTATTACATGATTCTTTTAAAACTCACAGATTCTATATCCATAGACTTACTTGTCTTATTTTAACAGTCTTAGAATTTTTCTTATAAAACTGAAGAACAAAAATGGATCCATTTTTGATCTAGACAAAAATGGACAAAGATTAAACTGCTAAGCCTAGTACTTATCGTGAAAAGGTTGAATTTGTTGTGGTGTTCTGCTGCACGGCCGTGGTCCTCTACTCGTATCGAAGTCGCAATCTTGTCTCCAGGCTAGGGCTCGCGGACCGTTCCTCCGACGTTGAAATAATTCATCGCGGGCACGATCAAATGTCATTTTCTTGGGCCAACTGCATCACGGGCACGAACATAGTTTTTTCAAATACAAGAGATGTTGCAACAATGTCTCCAAACTTAAACGACAATTGCACAATCACCGATCACGATTAACCAAAGTCTTTCTGCGATTCCGATGATGGCGTTACCACAACAGTGGTACTCGAAACGCCCGGACTAATAGAATGTCTTAGTCACATCAGAATGAGAGCAGAATTAAGTTCGGACTGCCCTTCAACAAAGGTGAATGAGCGCGGCCATCTTCTAAACGACGACTAATACAAAAGGCGCGGACTTAAGTGACGGCGGTATGAGAACTGAGAGAAGTGAGGGCGAATCGGCCGTCGCCAGTGGTTTTGTCAGCAACACTCCTTGTCGCCTCTGGTGGTGAATTCCCGCAACATAACGACCAATGAACATTCAATTTATGGTTTTTGGCGCTCCGGGTGAATGAATTTGGAACTGAAACTGGGCGTGGCCAACGACAATCCTTGTACTGTGATGCTCTCCCGTCTGCAATTCGAACTAATCTGGTCGCATGCTGTAGCAACAAAAGTGACGTCATAGAATCCTTTCCCCTGAGAAATGACTCAAGGCTTGTTCACACGGTCTAAAAATAACTCGGCGACTTCCGTCCGCCTGCAATGCCGAGTTTTCGAGGGAAACAAATATATTGTTGCCAACATTTTTAACCGTTCCTTGACATTTATTGCGCAATCTTAATTCAACTTGTAATTTCGAATTTAATTTTTATTCTTCATCTGACATTTATTTATTTACTAATCATAATCCTTTATATATTTATTTATCATGAATTTAACACCCATCACAGATACCCCCCTGAATTTTTTAATATAATTTTGACCGAAGCGAATTATTTTTTTTTTTAATTCATCCTTTTCTTACATGAATGGTACTTAAACAACAAAATTTCTAAAATTTAAACAGAACTTGAATAACCTAACCTAAACATTCACAAAATAACGTTTAATAACAAGATTTCAAAGTCAAATCAAATCTACATAATTAGCACATAATTCTATCCTAACAATATCAAGATGTTCAAATTCATTATAATTTCAAATTTAACAATTGGCGACCGTCTTTTGTCTTGTTATAATTTTTGTGCTTTAGAAAATTCCACCTTACAATCGTAGATGTCCTATGTCACTTCTGTTGTTGTCACTTTACTTCAGTGTCAAACTAAGTTCAGTTTCACTTTCACTTAATACTATCATTAAGGGGAGTCCGTTAGTCCCTATCTCGCCCATTTGTAATTAGCATAATCCATGACCCGTTTTCTCAGAAATTACCAAAGTTATTAAGCTGAAATTTTTTATATATGTTAAGGACATCTAATGACTCAAACTGATGGAAGGGTTTGACTTTGTGACATATTAAAAAAAAATGGATTAAAAATAAAAATGTTACAAAAGATTGGAAAAAATATTTAAAATGAATTTATAACTTTTGGAAAAACTATTATTTTGACAAATCCCTGTGTTAAAAGGTGCATATATGTCACCTCAATATGTACAAAAAATGTCATCCCAATATCTTGAGTAGTTCCTGAGAAAACGGGGTAAATGTGTAAAAAAACATTGTTTTCGGAAAAACGCAAATGAAAGTTTCAATGAATTAAACATTGAATCAACACATTCCTAATAATGTCCTGGAGCATATGAAGGGTTATATGGGTCCTCTGTTGCAAGTAGTTCCTCCTCCAGCTTCCTTTTGGCCAAAGCTTTTTTCTGCCGGGCTTCCTTTTGCATACCTTCGATAGCTTTTTCGGCTTTGCGTACTCGCACTTTATCGATTAACACTTCAGCACAGTTCTTCCCAACTTGGAACCCTAGCTTTTTAATAACTTCACACCTAGCAATGAAACCCTTATTAAAGCAGGAAACTGCATCATGAACCCCTAATGTCATGGTTTTAATGCCAACAAAGGTGGTTTTGGGTAGCCGATTCCAGATAACGTTATTTAGAGATTCATTAACATTTTGGCTTTTCCCCTGCAAGCATTTGGAGAGAAGAGCTAGGTCCACAAAAATAGATTTGATATGTTTCATAATTACCTCAGGGAGATGGGTGTGTTTATTATGATCATAGGGTTGATGTTCTGACTTGGCTTTATTGAACTTACACCACGTTTCAGCATCCCCGGGGCAAAGACCGTGGAGTGGGCGCTCATTTGTATATCGCAGGTGAAAGTATATCGCCCACACTGCTTTCTTCATTTGCTGGAGGTTTCCAGGATTCCTCCTTATGGCCAGGCCATAATACTTTTGGATGGTAAGGATTTTGTCATCTGTCAGTCTTCCTCTGCCTCCAAGACCTTTCCCATCACCAAGTTTAATGTTACAGGAACTCTTTTTAAGTCTGAGAAGTCTTGAGCCCATCCTTTTCTGGACATGGCCCACACATTCTATTTTATCTATAACAAAATCAGGGCCATAAGGATTTTCATCTGCAACACTTGCAAAGGCTTTAGAGTCGCCATCGCCTAGGTAAGTTTTATACCTAACTCCACGGTCAAGTGATCGGGAAAAGACGGCTTTGGCACCAGCCAATTCCATCCCACCACTAGTGTACAAAGGCAATGTTTAGACATGATGTCAATGTCTAAAACTTTCCCTGTATCAATACTTGTTACTCATACAATGCCATTCAGAGAATTATGGCTACGCCGCGCCGCTGCCAAGATCCATCTACGCCTATTGCCAAATCTGTTGAACCATCATTCACTTCCACAGCTTCAGAAATAGCTTCTTTCATTGTTTCCTCACTAACATCTTTCACAGCTGGACATAAAATATCCACATACCTCTCAAAACGTGTTGGAGGCCGAGGCAGATTCAAAAGCGCACATAGGACCGGAGTCGCTGTTAGACCTTTCCCGACACACCGTAATGCGTAAACTAACCTAATATTCACTTCATAGGTTGGATATTGTTTATTTACAGGAGTATCATTACTACTATACACACCAGAGTTTTTGAAAGTTTAATTTAGTTTGCATCCAGAGCAAGTAAACGAACTTCAATTTCGTCACGCAATCCTCTTACAAAATCTGAGTGTGAGAGACCGTTATACACGTGTTGAATTCTGCTCGTATGTGATGATGATCACCTTAGCCCCAGTGCTACTTTGGAATTTTGCTAGATTTGAAACAAACTGGTGTGGCTTAATTAAATCTCGCACACAACCCATAGGTGAACAAACCAGAGTTTTCAACTTTCTTGTGTTAAAATGACTTGTAAGCTGTGAAAATGCAGTTTTGTAATTGTCATACGTAGACTTCCCAAAATAGTCATTTTTTGTGACCAGACTAAACACTGTGGCCCCTTCTTTTACTACCTGACAGGTTAGTCTCTTGTCCACATAATCTGAAGTTTTAGGTCTACCAAAAGTTTCTCTAAACTTGACAGCCACTCCCGCACTTATGTTTCTCTCATCACCTAAATCAGCCGAAATCGTGTGTACAAATGCAACTGTATGATCTTTCATATATTTTTCAAAGGTTTGTTGCATATCCTCCTCTCTCACCTCTACATCACCTACTTGTAGTTTATTATATCCTTGTTTTGTGCACAGGCTGTGAGAAGAATCCCCTCGTTGAGAAGTAGAAGCAAGTAGTGGAGATAATGATTGCTTTTTTGCCTCAATACCTTCAACAAATTCAACAATCATATATGCTAGTTTTCTCTTCCCTTTATAACTCAAATGCATTTCATGCCGGGTAAAATGAAATCTCATGATGGGTTAGCCTCTGGATCAAGTATTGCAATATATAAATACCCCCGTTGCAGCAGACCTGCATACTCAGCGAATTTCAAATGCAAAACAACATATTTCAATCCAACATAGCGAGATTTGACATGTTTCGGTAAGCTTCATAAGAATAACATGGGGAATGAGTATGCAGGTTTGCTGCTACAGGTATGTTAAAACTGGGTAGTTTTAATTCAATATTTTGTAGGTCTGAACTAGAAGAAGCCATTTACCAAGTTTTATCAAGATATGTTGAGAAATAAGCGAGATATATAATTTTACTTATTTCCCATAAGGTTAACATTGGGACAACGTACGTGTTTACCACTTTCAATATCTCGGTAACTAATAGACATAGAGCAGTGATTCAATATATTAAATTGTTTGTTTTTTTGAGCTGAATTCAATGGTGCCAACAAAAATTCGTAAAATTTTATTTTTCTATGTAAAAAACCCAAAAAACCCATTTTTGGGGGGGTTTAACCCCCTTTACCCCCCCTTCCGGTGGTCCGATCGGGCTGGTTCACGAACTCGTCCGAATAATTACTACTTTACACATCCATGCCAAATTTCATTAAGATTGGGCCATTTTTACGCGAGTTATCGTGCTTAAAGACACATAGATATATAGATATATATATAGATATATATATAGCTATATATATATTTATGAAAATGAACGAATAGTGTTTTTTACTTCTGGGGCCCCCAAAACGAAAAGTTATCATGGTCTCGGGCTTAGTTCTTACCATGAGTACTACGGTAACAGCTTCTTCCCTATAGGGGAAATTCGCTAATTCCCTATAGGGGAAATTCGCTAAAAAGGTTTAAAATACCTGTTGCGTCAATTTGATCCTTTGTAGTTTAACACTACAGCTGTTTCGTACTTCAGGAGTACATCATCAGGTGCGAATGTTGATGTTAAAATTGCATCTCATCGGTGGATGAGCTGGTCAGAAGATAACAACTTTTCACTAAACACATAGACACGGAACACTTACGAACACACGACATTTAAACGAATAAAAGTCAAAACTTGGCCAAGTAAAGTACCGATACACACGAGATGCGGCGCCGGTGGATGTAGCGTCATGACTGGCCTCATGTGCCAGAAGTGACCCCCTACCCCTCTCTTCCTTTATCAGGTCCTTTCTTTGTTTTGTTTTGGTCGAGTATGTGGATGGCGGCGTTGTAAATAATATTAGATTTAAACGAAAGCTGCTCATTTAATATATGGTCAGGGTGTTCTTTTGATGCTCTGTAAATTTCGAATTCTTCAATTGTGTCCATTTGCCTGCCTTTATTACATAAATGCAATATATCTAAATTACTATGAATGTCTGTATAACTGTGGTTTGAATTAATGACATGGTTGGCGAATGCTGATTTGGAGTTTTTCTTTGGGCAGATGTTCTTTAAACATAATGGCAAAAGATCGGGCAGTCTGTCCTATATAAAAACTAGGACAGTCGTTGCATTTAATTTTGTAGACGCCTGTGTTATTTACTTTATCAGATGACGCTTTTTGTCGCTCTCTGAGCAGGCCAGATAATTTGTTAGAAGTTTTATATGCAACCTGAACATCGTTTTTTGCCATTTCTTTCCTTAAGGTGTTATTAAGTACTACTCCGTATTCCGCACTGACATGTTTTTGTTTAGTTTCAAGTTCTGGGCTATTGTTTATTTTGTTTTTCTGTTTTTTTACAAGTTTATCAATGAGAGAGCTTTCATATCCATTGGAAACTGTAATGTATTTCAAAATATTAATTTCATTGTTGTAGTTTTCGGGACTGAGTGGTATAGATAATAGCCTATGGACAAAACTGTTGTAAGCGGCTGTTTTGTGATTATAGGGATGGTCGGAAGAACAATGAATCGTCTGGTCTGTTGTTGTAGGTTTCCTGTATATTTTAAAATCCAGGAATTGATCAGTTCGTGTTATTGTAACATCCAAAAAATTTATTGATTTATTTGTCTCAGTTTCCAGAGTGAATTTAAATGTTTGATGGACATTGTTGTATGTGGCGAGTAGTTTGATTTGCCTTTCATTCCCGTTGAATAAGACGAATGTGTCATCCACATAACGACTGTAATGTATTATTTTATCCTTATATCGGTTACAATCTGACCATAAAAATTTATTTTCAATATTGTTTAGGAACAATTCTGAGAGGACGCTAGAAAGAGGGGAACCCATGGCTAGGCCTTCATGTTGTCTGTAATATTTATTTTCAAAAGTGAAATAATTTTGTTTCAATACACTTCTGGTTAAGTTGACTAACTCTTGTTTAGCCCCAGCTGATAAGGACGAGTTCTTATCTAAGTTAGCTCATAATATGTCAATCGTCTCATCGATAGGCACGTTTGTAAACAAATTCACTACATCAAATGATGCTAACATGTAGGAACTTTTCAGTTTGATTTTTGAAATTTGGTTGACTAAATTTACTGTGTTTATTACACTATGATTTTCATCTAGGGCAGTCTCTTTTCTGATAATATTGTCAAGCTTTTTAGCAATTTTGTATGTGGGGGACGGTCTGAAATTGACTAATGGCCTGATTGGTGTGTTGGGTTTATGAATCTTTGGTAACCCTCTGAGAATGGGGGCCTGAGGGTTGGTCACTTTAACTTGTTTTATTTCGTCCTTAGATAAAAGATTGGTGCATGAAGATATTAATTTATTAATATTCTTGGAGTAAGTTTGGGTGGGATCGTGGTCTAATAAATAATAGAAATTTACAGAGCATCAACAGAACACCCTGACCATATATTAAATGAGCAGCTTTCGTTTAAATCTAATATTATTTACAACGCCGCCATCCACATACTCGACCAAAACAAAACAAAGAAAGGACCTGATAAAGGAAGAGAGGGGTAGGGGGTCACTTCCGGCACATGAGGCCAGTCATGACGCTACATCCACCGGCGCCGCATCTCGTGTGTATCGATATTTTACTTGGCCAAGTTTTGACTTTTATTCGTTTAAATGTCGTGTGTTCGTAAGTGTTCCGTGTCTATGTGTTTAGTGAAAAGTTTTTATCTTCTGACCAGCTCATCCACCGATGAGATGCAATTTTAACATCAACATTCGCACCTGATGATGTACTCCTGAAGTACGAAACAGCTGTAGTGTTAAACTACAAAGGATCAAATTGACGCAACAGGTATTTTAAACCTTTTTATATATAAAATGAAATCTCTTGAAACAGTCCAAATCAATCAGGTTGACATTATCCATTCTCAAGACGAGTTCTCTAATGTAATTATTACCTAGAGCTATGTCGTCGTGAACATCGCTGTTTGGATGTAAGTCAAACCGTGGGGGGATAGTTGTTATACAAACTTGTCTCGTGTTACTTACTGTTTTCAGTTTGTCTTCCATTTCACTATAAATCATTTGTGACGATCTTTTCAAATAGTCGTTTGATCCAGCGATTAGAACAATTGCATGGTGTTGTGATTTCATCGCTTGGTTATAAACATGTCGGATGACAGCCCCAGACTTAACTTGACCATTCATGCAAACCTTACCTTCACTGCATATACCGACCATCTCTGGAAGACCTCCCCTGACTATCAGCAAAAAGCTCAATCTTTACTGGGTTTAACTTAATGTTATTGTGCAGATTTTTCATCTTCATATTTATTTTGTTGTTACTCAAGGGTCTTTGGAAATAAGAATTTTTGTTTTTATCATATACTTCAGACTCACTCAGGACAAGAGGTGCAAACCTATTTGACAATGGTATAGAGAAACTACTGTAGGATTTTGTAGGATATGTTCTTTGTTTACTTGCTTTGTGTTTAAATATTTTCCCTATTGTGGTCCAAGATAACTGGCCTCACCCTAGCTATTTTCAAATTATTAGGAAAAATCCCACTGATCAGAGAGGAGTTCATAACGTGAGTGAGGGGTTTCACGATGCAATCCCTAACCTCCTTAATTATGGTCATCTGTATCCTCCAACAGTGATATGGAGCTGTCACTTGGTAGTTTTTTTCTTAATTTTATGTAGGTCGATGAACTTTAGCACATTTTTTTCATCCGCTTTTCTTTTCGTAGCTTTCTGAGTTTTGGCTTCCTGAAATAATCAATAACAATTATGAGTGAAATAATTATGATACAATATATTATCAACAACAAACCACAGAGGTTAGAATAACCAACTACAAAGTAGGTATTAATAAAATCACGAATACAAAACGAAGTTGTATTGTATTGTATATGGCCCATGTCATACACATCGACTTTGGGGTGTACTGCGACATGACAGATGGGCACACGACTCAAGTTTTATTGCCCATACGACAATAGTTGTGAGGGATTGCGACATACGTTGGTCCATAAAGCCAGTGTTGAAGTATACCCCCAAATATTATGTTGTTTATAGATTCTATTGCTTTATAAGGACATGGCTTTTCATCTTCAATTCAAATTCTCATCGGTTTGGCAAATCTCAGAAACATCTGTTCTTTGCTATCAAACAATCATCAAGCATCAAGAGGAAAATAGAAAATCTTGGGGAGAATGATTTTCTGTTTAGATTTGATTTTTCATAAAATTACGTTTGTAAATACCACACGGAAGTACAGTCGACCCATTTCAGAGCCTCAGAGAGACAGGTATCCCTACACACGGGAGTAGGGATATACTCTAAAGTTGTTAATAAGAAGAAAATTTCCTCTTTTTATACAGTTTCCAATCAACTGGATCTCAGTCGCACGTAGTATGGAGCCATCTTAAACCGATCCTGCAAAGGTCTGCTGAGGAATACCCAAACACTACAGAAGTACATTTCGTAACAGACTCCCCCAGCAGCCAGTCCAGAAACCGCATGAATGTTTATCTTTTTAAGCAAATATTGATAGATCTTCCCTAACATCAAATTTCATGGAATTTCACCGAGGCTGGCCATGGGAAAGGTCCCATGGATGGGATAGGGGGAACGTTGAAAAGAGGCAGATAAGATGGCTCTGCATTGCTATGACTTTTTTTGTTGGTAACCTCGTCAATCATTTCGTCATTAAACTTGTTATACAATAATAACTCTTTCAAATTCTTAACACGGTGACATTCTTTACATACAGTCATGTAAAAGTGCTGAAATGGTGGATTGCACATTATCTTGGCCAGGCTGGAGTAGCGAGATTTCAAAACAATTTCGTCATTACCAAAAACAAAATTTTGAAATTGGTGACTCGCCTATTAGTTCAAGAGACTTACTTAAATATTCTATGTATGATTGAGGATCAGTAAAAGAATCATTCAGACTGTTACTAGTACATAGTGGATGGTTAAGCCTCATCATCTGTCTTGTTTATTTCATATATTTTTTCCAACATCACCAATTTTCATGCCATTACTTATCCCCAAATCTAGAGAGCACATCCAGTCTGTTACACTTCTCAATGTTTTTGTTAATTTTTTATGATTTTGTTCCTTAAAAAGGTTGCAACATAAAGCAGAGATAACATCCCAGTTCTTTTGCCATGTCTTCGGCTGTAGTAGCCTGGTTACCTTCAACCCGAATGGCGATTTCTCTTCCAGTTGGCGGCGCCCCCTTGGGAAGGCCAGATTCGTTTAACACATAATGAGGCAGTCTACAACGATCATTATCTGTGAGCTCCCATCTGAGGACCTCTGTGGAAGCCGCTCTTGCACTTCTGATGACATTGATAGGCTCGCGGCTGTAACGCCCGGTGCCAGACATGGAGAGTCCTATCGGTCCAAGGTCGACTACAGTCGGCGGGGCAGACCCACGCGATGGGCCGGGAATAGACAGGTCAGCCTCCAACAATCTCGCTCTGCCCGCAGTACGCGGAAGGTTTCTTCCCCCATTTAGAGCTCCTCTTAGGCTTAGAGGTTCAGTTCCGCGACCACGGCCTCGCCCCCTGCTGCCACCTGGTACTCCTGGGGCTGGTTCCTGGTTCTTCTTCTCCTCTGTTGCATCTTTTCGCTGAGAAGGTAAGGCGTCCTCCTACTCTGCAAGCGATTCGCTCGTATGGGTAGACAATATGACAGAATGGTGGGATGAGGCCGCACCTTGTGACCTTGTAGCACGGTGCGAGGTTCCAGCTCGCTGTAATTCAAGCTGTGGCTGATGGATTGGCGCGGCAGGTTGAGCGACGTTGTCCAAGGGCTGCTGATGGTCATCCATCGGGTCATCCAAATCGACAATGTCTGCTGGGACATTAGCAGGTGCATCTTGAGGAGGTGCGGCTTCTCGCACAGGAACCAACGTCCATGGGTATTGGCATGTTCCCCACTGAAGCGTCCTGATGGCCGGTATGCCAAGACTGTACGGGCACCGCGGCTCCCAAGCGTGTCCGCACCCAGCTGCATGAGGGTTACCACAAGGTTCTGTGGGAGGTGTTGGGGGGGGAGGTACCTTGGCGGTAAGTACGCAGAAACCCTTTCAACCCACTCCCTGGTGGGTTCAGGGTTGACCGGGTATAACTCCTGGCGTAAGTGGTTAACAGCAGCACGGTGTTGGCGGCGGCGGACCTCGGCCGCGTTTTGGATGTCTATCTGAAAGGCGTTCTGCAAGAAGAGGTTGTTGACATCGAAGGTGACAGGGAAGTTCGGGGGGTCAGCCGTCATCGCTTCATTTGCCTCGGAGTGAGGGACCCGTAAGACATCTTCAGCTGATACATGGAATCCACAATGCTCCAAGTGATATTGTACTGTTTCATCTGAGATGACCATACCTGCGTTGTAGATATATGCGAGTAGGTTGGCGAGGCCGGTTAGGTCGAAGAACCTCATGGGGACCGGATACCCCCATACCAAGGCGACACCACCTGGGTTTTGAAGCATATACAGCTCAAACAGAGCGACATAGTACGCCATGACGCCCTTTTCGAGAACGTTACGAAACCTATCACGCCAGTGTTTCTTTATTTCAGAATTGTTGAAACACGTGTGTTTCTCATGGATGCGACGTACACGACGATCACGCCAGTGACATCTATCGTTCGGACAGATGGATCTCGTGACAAATAGGGGTCCGGCTCCGAGGAATCGGGAGATGTTTCTGGAGTTAAAGACATCAGGGGGCTCCCCCGAAGCGCAGCGCTCCGAAACACGAAACCCCTGGAAGGCAGGATGCGATGCGATGAAACTCATCAGCGCATCTGTCCGGGACCCCTCATCTCGGAACACCTCGTGTAGCTCGTACGCCGCATCGATCTCATGGTGCACCGGCGCCACACTGGGTTGCACAGGCACCCCGGGTTCAGGTTGTTCGCCGGGAATCAACTGGAAGGCCTTTGGCCTGGGATCTTCAGCAGCAGCCGGCGGATCGCCATTACGCTTGTCATCCATCATAGTGCACCAACAAAAACGCACAAACTACTAAAGAACTTAACTGAAACGCGGCGCCGGGCCAACATACTGTATGGAATACCTGTATGTACATAGCTGGCTGGTGGCTCACCTAAAGGGTTTGTACTGTGGTAGTAAAATATTTTTTTAAATCAAGAACCCATAATCATCACATACTGAAATTTTGTATGGATGTAGACAAATGTAGTGGAAAACACATAGAATTTTTCCAAAAAAATCGAAGGGGGCGTACTTTGGGAATTTCCATACAAGTTTTTTTTTTCAAAAAACTTCAAAATTAAGTAAACATAGCCATATGACATATCAAAAGAGCGAAATAAATGGAAAAGAAGTGTACAAATTTGAGCTCTCTAGGTGCTTTAGTTTTCAGTCTATATTGTTGGGATGTTCGCATTTTACCTGACTCTTTTTTATATGTCAAAAGTCATATGTTAAGAATTATTGAATTGTTTATGTTTATGTAAAAAAGGAATATAAAGTAACGAAAATTTAAACTTGTCCTTTTTTTTGGAAATAATGGAGATCGTGACAGGACTTTTAACAATTGAAATATTAAAACGCTCTTACAGAAAGTTTTTTTAGGTAAATTTAAGGGAAATGGATGCCCTAGAAAACTGAAACGAGAGAGAAGACAGGTAAGAAGACTTTTCAATAAAACATACATTTCATTTGAGGAAGTCTTAAATGAAACAGAGCTGCCCATCGACGTGAAGGAGGTACGAGTCAAGGCAAATTACGCGAGTATTGAAGCCACTACAGAGAATCTCTTCGCTTTGGAAGACAAGATCAAGGACCTGCTACTTAACGCGGATAACACAGATGACGATCTCGATTCCGAGTATGACGTCAAACAGGAATTCCGGGAGAAATGGTATTCAATCAAGGCTACGTACGAAAAGGTATTGGGTTCTTCAAGCTACGATACTGGTGAGTCTATTCTTCCGAAGCCTCCGAGGTATCCTACAATTTGCTACATAACTCATGTCTTCAAACCACTTATCAAATTGTTGCAAAATTTCATGAGGTAGCTCATCGTCCCAGCGAAGTCTCAACTTCCATAAAAAAAGAGATCCGAAATGTCCATTTTGGCAAAACAACTTATACTAGTTACTGACCTTTTACCAACACCATGAGACTGGCCCATAACAGACCACCCTAAATGTGTATGAACAGCAACTAACGATTCATCAAGATATTCAAGAGTACCAGTGAGTAATTTACCTATAACATCCGCTCCAAGCAGCAGGTTTAATTCCGGAGCCTCACCTTCACCTGCATCTGAAATGTGTATTTTCTTTGTTCTTAGAATAGGTAGATATTTCCTCTTGTCAAACCTAGGTACATAATTACAAATCTTTTCATGATCAAGTACACTTATTGTAAAAATTATTGTAAAACACAGTGTTTTTAGTGTCACTGACTATGACCTCATAACAGCCATGTGGGGTCTCCTTAGTCTCAATACCCCCAAATAACCAATGAACGATTGTTTCTTCTCTAATCTTGGGAAGATGTAATTTATCCACACAGTCCCTGAGATGTAGGATCTCTGTGATCCAGAATCTAATAACGCTCTGATTGCTAAAGATCGTTTTTTGTTAAGTCCCGATACCCTCACAATCAGAGTTTGCAGCAATGTTTCCTTATTTTGATTAGTAACCAGAGATTCTGAATTGTTGCTTCCCTTTTGAGTAGAATCTTTCTCCCGGCTGGATGTAGCTTTAGTCTTTAACTGGTCTAAATTAGGACATAAAAGCCTATAGTGCTTCTTTGAGCAAATGGCACAGGACACAAAGACTCTACATTTTTTACTGTTATGGCCTAGCCTCAAACGTGGAAAGCACGCCCCTTTTTTAGAAATAAACTCTCTTTTTTCTTTAAAGGTTAACTTAAGTATTCCATAACAGTCCCGGGTATGTGACTTAGTTTGTTGCAAAAGAGACAAGTGGGCCTACTCACCGCTGAAGTATCATCAGTCGAGACGATGGTTGACGCTGTTGGCCGGGTTCTGCCCGAGTCGTGAGACTGACGTTGGGCCGACCTCGGTGTTTGTGGGTCTTTGAAGTCAACTGCAAAACTGGTCCTAGCGAGTGTAAGTCGCTCTTCGCTTTCAACAACAGAGCGTACAAAATTCAACAACAGCTGTAAATAATCTACACTGTTACTTGAGTCTGGTGTTTTGCTTACGTCTATGCCTAACTTACTGGCAGATCTGTGCCGCTCCCAGGCCTTAAGAGTATCGTCCGGTAGCGCGGACTCAACCAACGGATACAACATGGCAGCATACTTTTCTGAGGTGACACCCAGACTCTCTAGTGCCCGCAGTTGGGTCCCAAGTTTTTCAAATAGAGAAGAGAGTGGCATTTGACAGTGTTTCTTGGTTGCCTGTTGAATAACTAAATTTAAAAGTTCCCTAACATACACCTCAATTAGAAATTCGTCCCGAGCAAACCGAGATTTTAATTGCTCGATCGCTTTCTTGTAATTTTCCGCAAAGGGAGGAAAAGACTCGACCAACTTCCTCGCCGCGGAACCTGGTACCATTGACTGAATGAGGTACTGGAATTTATCTACCGCCTCAATCTCATTATCCTCATGGACCTTCCTAAACTTCCCCCAAAAACCAAACCAATTTTTTATTTTTCCGTCAAAGAGAACTAGTTATAGTTTTGGTAAATGAAAATACCTCTTAGGCAGTGGGAGTTCACTAGGAAATCTGAGCAGAGTGAAAGTACTTCAGAGTGAGATCTCTACACTGCTTCGGTAAAATGAGTACCTAGAAAATCTTAATGACACTCTGCTTGGACAAGTCTCCTGCTTAGAAGATGCTTTGGCCAAGAAGAAGAATGAAACAGAATACTGTAAAAGACAGGTAAAATGCGAACATTCCCAACATATATCATTTTGAAAGTGTGGAAACGCGACCGAAACCCGTAGTTTTTTACATTTTTAAATGTCTATAACTAAAAAACAAAATGTCAGAAAAGTGTAAAAAAAATTTTTTTGAATGTTCTTGGTAGGAACAACTTATATTCCAAAAATCATTTAAATCTTAGAGGTCAAGGATAGATTTGGTTGATGTTCCTAAAGCTGAACTGCTTTCTAAAATTTGTAAAACAACCTGTCTCCCTTTACAACTAATTCAGGAAAAGGAAGGATGCCACAAATTTGGTATGTGGATAGATATGACATATCATCTTCGTCAAGGATGAACACAGCGGGATCTTCAGTTTCTTTCATAAACATGACAGAAACTTCTGCCTCATCATCAATTCCAAACTGTGCCATGGCAACATATTTTCTGGGCTTATTTTTCTTTCCAGGTTGTGACAATTCTACTACCAAGAATACTCATTGTTTTACTACCTTCAATATTAAAAGATCCTGTAAGAGGAAAAGTTCATTGAATTTTTAAAATTCAGCAGATGTAGGTATGATTCATGATTTTTTGAGAATGTTCGCCGAAACTCCGGCTTCTCCAGCACTTTTTTTTTACTGAAAGGCCATAGGCCTGTTGCCTTGAAGCGCTTATAGCGTTCGGCGCTTTAAACCCTTTTACCCAACAAATGTTGAGCAGGGATGGGAAGTGCAAGTGTTGCATGCAATCCAGACACCTCCATCGTCCGTTACGCAGACTTCACACAGTTCAGTTAATGGCAACACATTGTCCACTTCCTCACTTGATGAGTCGTTTGATAATTGCTTCTGTTTTTTAGGCTCTGGTGGGTTTTTTCTTGTGGGTTTCGTCTTCTTTTTTTCTATTTCTAGTTTCTCCTACTCTCTCAATCTCTCCAACATATCACTATCAGTGACACACTCACCATACTGAAAGAGTCTTGTAAAGAAAAAAATTCCTTCCTCTCGATACTATTGTTTCACCAACTATAAATAATAAGTAAACAAATAAATAAATGGCTACCCATGCACTTGAGAACAATTTTAGCAGAGTTGTGGAAGCAACATTTTAATAATTGACTTAAAGGGTTAGCCATATATAATTTAATGATTTACTTGAATTGTGGGCCCTTCCAGAAGCACTCATGGATAACTGATAGAATTCACACCTGATGGAGAATAATAACAACAACAGCTTACTACATACAAGTTTATTGAAGTCGATTCAGTTTACAATATTGGATGCAACCTAAAATTTATCCTGTTTACTAATTAATTGCCTTTGCAGCTCAGTTATATTGTATGTGACTAGTGTAATTATTGATGCAGTTCAGAATTCATATTGATTGTACTGATGTGATAAATGAACTAATATTGTCGGAATTAAAAAAAAACAGTGCTGCCAAGGTCTTTTAAAATGAGTCTGCTATTGAATGTGACTAAATTGAACTTTGGCGATTTAATAGGTAGGTGGTACAGTTATTTAAAAGGTTATTATTGAGATTCCTGGGTCTTACGCTATATAATTTTATTGAGCTGGCCAGCTATTTAATGCAAAGGGGAAATACTCATTTGTTTATCCAGCTTAAAACTGAGATCAGTATCACAGGGCCGCGGCTGCTGTCATCAATTTAGCAAGCCTGTAGTTGGATTTAATATATTATTATTGAGCGTGCCCAGAGAAAGTTTAAGGAATCTCTAATAATTGTTTCACTGGCTAACCACCTCCATCTTTGTTCTAGGTTATCTACCTATTATTCCCCCGAGTCATTGATAAATGGCAGTGCACTGAAAATTTTAATATTTGAACCAAACTGGATTATTGTGACTATATTCTGTAATTAAATTGGTATTGAACTGCTATATAATATTTTTTACTCTGAACTCTAAGGCTTTGACTCCATGCAAATTACAACAGGAAATACTCAGTCATGTTAAATAACAGGTTGCTTGAATTAAAAAATGAGATAATATTAAAAATTGAACATTATTAAATTGGTATCTGAACTTGCTACTTAATAAATTACTGTGATTAACAACTTATTCTGAATACATTATTTTAAAATCTCAAGCACTGGGCATATACTAAAATTAAATAACAAATAACAATAATAAATAAATAGAAAATTACTTACACATACACACATTTGGGGCCCCCACACTCACATTCATACTTAGCGGCCGGGAAAATCGCGAACCCGCGACCATTGCAACACGTGGCCACGCCGACTTCCACCCTTTACAATAAATTATAAATCACAAACTCCGATTCACAGACTTTTCTTTCTGAAGTGCACTTTCGCGTTAAATTTGAAATTCGCTGAATTTGGCAACAGAAATTTATTTCGGGCGGACGACTGTGGCGAACTAATTTGCGTACGTTACGTGAGCGATGCTCAATGTCTCCCGACCGCTTCCTTCTGGCTTCACCGGTGAAATGGGCAGAAAAGACCGTTGCAGTGACTCAGCACGAACTCGCCTGTCCGCAGTTCGTAGTTCGTTTTCTTGGCTTTTGATTGGTCCGCCAGTTTGTTTGAATTTTGCAGGTTGCGGTTGCAAAGATTTGAATTTAAATTTGAATTGGCGCATGTGTTATATTTGATATATTTTATCAAATATCAGCACAGTCTTTATTTGGTTGCTTTTTCTTTTTGGGTTTGATGGAAGCGATGTTGATTATAAACAATTTAAAAAGGCGTCCTTCGTGTCCACTGCTGGCAATTCAGCTGAACTATTAGGCTTACTCTGGGTCTGAAGTAACTGGTGTATTTTCTTTGCTCAATGAGGCTCTCTCAAGGTTGGTTGATGGCATATCTGGTTCTTGTTTGTCCTTGATTTTGTAGCTCTAACCCTGTTAGTGGCCATATTTTCCCTGCATCTGAACAACAAGCAAGTACCAAAATTTGGTACCTACCAGAGCCACCAATATTTGTTTCGACTAGCGAGCCTTTTTGGCTAGAACGGATCCTGGTGTATGGTCAACTGCAGAAACCTGTCTCATCGCAGTTGTTCGGCTCGAGTAATGTCGTATTTCTTGAAAGTAGCATCAACACAGTTCAATCCTGTCTTTATTATCGTGTAGTCTTTGTTTTTTTAGTGAAAAATGCGACTTGAACCATGTTTCTTGTATTACTGCAATTTTTATTTTATTTGTACATAAATATTTTTCAAATTCTGCCCATTTTGAATATAGAGATTGTGCATTCCAGTGTAGAATTTTTATGTTGTCCATGATTTGAGAATTTATTTTATCTTTGCGCTTCTTGGTTTCTCTTTGTATAGTTTGATGAGTAATTTAAATTATTTTTTACTTATACTGTAAAACATCAATACTGGACATTACGAATGTAGTGGTGGACACCTCTCTATGCAGTAGTGGACGTATTGGAATGATATACACCTGAATCAACTTAAAACTTCACTGTTAATCTACATAATTAATACGCAAACACGAAATTTGTCTTATGAACTCCTCCGTCATTTCTTAACCGATTTTGATCATTGACGGCTCATTGGAAAGAGCGTGTCGCGTAGATTTGCAAACTCGCCTTACATTTTTGCAAAAGTCCTTTGGGCTCTGCCCCATTGGCTTTTAAAGTTCCCATGTTATCCTTATGAAGAACATAATTGTTTACATTTTGATCAGCTGGATAATTTAATTGCTGTTATTTTTTAATTTGTGTAAACATAACCCTCAAGACGGATCGTGTTAGCATGATTGTGTTTTAAATTTGTCGCCATTTCAATTATCGCTCTGGTAGAGTAGCGCACGATTCCGTGCGCTCGTATCCACTAGTTTTATTATTAATATAATAGTTTATAAAAATATACCTAACTTTTCACCTTATCTGCCTTATTGGTAGACTTTTTAATCCTGTCAATCCAGCAATGGTGAAAGGCCCTGGGCTTCTAAAAACCTACCAATATTCACAATAGTGAAATTGTGATCCATAATTTTCGGGTTCACAAATATGACAGACAAAATCAATGTCATCATCTTCACTATTACTTTCTAAACCATAGGAATCCCTATGATATTTTGGTATACATTTCAAGTGGTATGCAGATCTACACTTATCACAGTTAACCAATTTTCGGTAGCTTGAGTTTATTTTCTTGTAAGCAGCTTGAATTTCAACCTCCACAAATCCAGTCTTCGTCTTCATTTTTCTTTCTTTATTCCCTCTTCTTTTCTTTGATTTTCTTCCTCTTTTATACGGAAATATTTTTTCCGTATTTCCGAAGAAACTACCAAAGGAAATAACTTTCATAACTTTCTTTGTCTTTTTATTATACTTACTTGGAACACGATAATGTTCTTCCATACAGGGTTCATGTCTTTACCGCCATTAGATTGCCCATATTCTTGCTGATTGATAGGGTTAATTTCTTCATCATCTGAAGAAAATACTTCCTCCACCCTCAAAATACTTTCCTTTTTGTCAGGGAAAACTTGAAACAGGTTGTAATCTGTGCAGGTGTCGTTTAACGGGCACTTTAAACAACTCAACAAGTTTGCGTTCCAACACAGGGGAAGGGGGGCATCAACATCAGGCGGGGGAGGGTCATTGACATTGTCGTAGTCAGGGATATCTTCAGGGAACACTTCACTAGACGAACCTAGGCTTATGACTTTGCTGACTGATGCAACGTCTGAATCCGTCTGGATCGAAGTTTCAGGCTCAATCGGCGCAATAACACTTACATTATTTGTAAGGCTAAAATTCTCATCATTTTACCATTCTGAAATGAACTGACGGATCCCTGATGAGTCCATATTTCTATAATATTACTAAAAAGGTCTTCTAAAATGGCACTGAAACACAACACAGCAGACCTATTAAGGTAAACCACCCAAAGTCCGAACGATTAAGGGAGGTTATCTTGTAAAAATGATTTTTTTTCTGTTTTATACTAGGATCAGGCTTAATTCACTGGTTGAAATGAATGCACTAAGAAACACTCTACAACTTTATGTCATTCATAAAAAATGTCGGTCCTTAAAAACAATTTAATAATTTAAAAATCCGAACGATCTGACCTAAAACGGACGGTGACAGCCGCATCACCGGAAGACGGCCTCCCATAACCGGACGAGTCCTTCCTCGATACAATTATTGACTTCTCACTATGTCATCAGTTTAAATGATATTTTAAACCAGTTGTTACTGTTACAGAAAGAAAACCCCAGTTAATTTGTTTTGGAGGCTACGATTTGTAACTAACTACAGATAAATTATTACTTAAGTAATTAGGACCTACTTGTCACGATCTATGTCGTATTAGTTACTGAAATGACAAAATCAGCTGCGAACACCATTCCACAGTCTTTCTGATAACATCGTCAATCCTTCTACCTTTCACACGGGACTTCGCAGACTGAAGTCTTGTTGTATCCTCAACTCGCTCCACTCCAGTCCAAATCGTAAATAAAATGCTTGAAAACTGGTGCCCATTCCTACTAGATATTATTTTGGAACTTATTATTGTAGGCGAATAGGAGCGCCGTTCTTTCGGCAATAGGGTTTTTCTGGAATGTAAACCTCCAGTCTTGTAAAAGTCCCACGCCCCGATCACGGCTGTCGCCTTAAAATCGCTGGTTTTCGGAATAAATAAAAGCGAGATACGAAACAATTCATAGGGTCAAAGCCCTTCCACAAACGTAAACTAGTCTTCGACGATGTCTTCATGGGGCAGAGGATGGGCCAGGACATCGTCTACATCTTATTCCTCTGATGTTTGCGACCGCTCGTGCAGGGGAATGGTTAGGTTGACAGTGGTATGTCAGTCGGAGCAATAGCAGGAGAGCGCAAGGTTTTCATTTCCTCGTTCATTGACGTAAGCTCTTCTTTTATTGTCTTCCAAATTTCGAATAGTGATCTGTTTCCTAACTCGACTTCGTTTTCCGCGAGCTTTCGCACTTTCCCCAGTCCCATCTCTGCCTCCAGGTAGATCAAGTGTGCCCTGACCTCACTTGTTTTACTCTCTAGTGTGACGAAGCGTTCTGGGGCGTTTTTAACTTTTCAGCATATTTTTAAATGCACTTTATCATGGTTCAGAGAATCCATACATGTTACCTTAAAACCACTTTCAATCACCTTTTTCCAGTTTTTCGATGACAACCTGAAGGAGAGGGGCTAGTTCCTCTTTTTTCATTCTCCTTCCGTCATTGCGGAATCGCCAATCGTTGAAAAACCTTTTCCATTCAACACTTAAAGGGCGCAAGATGGCGGATAATATTCAACAACACTCGAGCGGCTGGATAAGGTGAGTTGAATTAGGGTATAACGCAATGACCTCAATTTCGTTTTTTTAACCAAAACTCAAGAGAGGTGGGGGCTAAAGTGGGAAGTAAGCCCATCGATGAATAGTATGACGGGGAAGGCGATTTGTTTGGTTTTCAGCCACGGTAGGAAGATGTTGGCAACATACTCGTAAAAAGTCTCCCAGGTCATCCACCCATTTTCGGACTTTCCCAGCCCCCAGTCAGACGGTAATGACTGGACGATGTTTAGTGGCACCCGCTCATACTTGTAGACCACCATTGGCGGAGCCAACTCACCGGCGGCGTTTGCATTGACCAGGACTGTCATACATTCCTTGTCATCATTTCCGGTCTGCTCGTATACGGCCTTTTCACCTCTCTTTGCTATGACCTTTTTGCCCTTTGGCAGAGGAAAAAGGCGCTTTCATCCGCGTTGAAGACGCGGTGGGTGTCAATTAAAGATGGAAAGTACGTTTTCATTGCTAAGGTGTGCCCTGACCTCGGCAAACCAGGCACGCAAATGCTCCTCGGTCAATTTGCCCAGGATGATGTTAGGGCTTGACCGAGGAACAGGCTGTACCACTTGTCGCCTAGAATATTGTTCTCAAATTGGGTTGGCCTGTTTAATTCTTTGATCTGCCGCGCCACGTTGACAATGAGTGGATCTTAGGTCACGGGAAACCCCGCTTTAGCTATATCTAGCACCCACTGTACGTTGTGGTTCTCTTCTGCTTTTGTGAGTGCTGAGGGTCGAACCATCTGAGTTTCCTCGTTATATTTCCCATGAAGCGTTGATTAGGGAACTTGGTAGTTCCTTGATGAAGCGGAGATAGAAATTCCGTCTACTTTGCTGTCAAGTGCCTTCTGGACATCCTCCTGTGAGTATCGCTGCCGCGACGACGTGGGTCGATTCGGAAGATGTATTACTTCATTTGAAACATACAACAAAGTTTCTGGCAAGCTGTAGTTTATATGAGTTATAGGAGAAAGAAATGTACATACAAACATCAAGTTATTTGATTAATATTTTCATTGGCAAAAGTACTTGTCAGGTAAATATCAGTATGATTTCACGTATCACGTGTGCTGTCCCAACGACGTTCATTTCACTCCAATTCCTTGAGGTGTTAACGATTCCCGTGGCTCAAAACATAATGTGCTAAGTGTAAATAATGGTGTCAGATGTAGGATTAAAACAAAATCAGTAAATAATTTGACACTTATTGTAAAGTAAGTAAAGTAAATAATCGAATTTGTTGTTATTGATTTGCGTTTACTGAATAAACGTGTGAAGGTAGAATTATTTTAACCCTTTACTTCCCGAACTATGAAAAAGTTCAAAAAAATCTTTATAAATTATCATTTTCTTTTGTATATTTTAAGGCTTAAAATGTGTTTCTCAGAAAATTTCCCTCATATTAAAAAAAATTGGAAATATGTATCCATAAGGATACTATAGGAACCTAAAGTACCATTGTTCGCAGATTTTTATAACATAAATAATCTACCTTTTACCTTAACATTCCCACAGTATCCATATGGATACAGATTTTTTTGCTTGTAATATCCAATTACAAATAAGTCACTTTTTTATGAATATATATATATATATATATTTTTGAATCTTTATTCAAAATTAGAACAAAAACACTTATACATACCTAAGCAAACTGATTGTATTGTACAATACAAAAAAGTGGCTATAAATACTATGGCAAAACATGAACTATCAATATAAAATCCATATAGCTACTATTAGTAATCGAGTAAAAATCAAGAAAAATCTCAAATTGAAAAAGTAGCATATTAGGTCTATCTTTAATTACAGTCAATGACTCTTGATGAACATGAAACTAAAAATACCGTTATTTTGATTCGTAAGACACAAAGGAATGTCACACTTGCTACACATCATTCGAGTTTGACTGACCCGACAAAAATCTACAACGGTTCTTGTTGACAGTTGGTTGAGGCCAGTGCGCCATCTCATAATATCTAGTTTCTGGCAAGGCTCCCTCCTTTTAGGACCTCTATTTTGGATTGCTGGAGATGCACTTAGTTTAGGTCTTCCAGCCTTTTTCTTCTCTAGTGAAGTTCCTATGGTACTCATTACTTTTGCAATGTACAGTTGAAACTGAAGAAACGTATATTTGGAGGATTTGATCAACTGAGGCATGTGTCCTCTATATAATAGCCATACATTGCATATGGCACATTGGAACACCAATAGACAATCCTTAAATATCCCCTTTTGGTTTTGACGTTGATTCTGTACAGAGACAACAACATTCCAAATAGGTCCACACACCCCTGGGTGATGTCCTGCCTGTTAATTCTCTGTACTCCCCTAATACAAACATGCAGTCCGCCATACTTAGAAGCCGTCCTGATCGTACATTTTCTGCTAAAACACTGCACGCATCGTGTCGTTCTTTAGTTTTCCAAGTCTTCTTTGAAGTCATTTTTCTCTGTTTTTTCTTTGGGATAACCAGTCCTTTTCGTGTAGTGTCACTTTTAAGAGTAGTTTGTCTTCTCTTATGTGTCTTTTAAGTAACTCGTCAGTGACCCGGGGTTGGCTTTTCTTGCCCTGGTGGATCAGCTTGACTAATCTCTTGTTCATGAGTCAATGGTTCCAGGTCACCTATGGCTTATTCCTCTCTCCGCTCGCGCTCGTCTAAATTACGCTGATGGGGTTCGACCTCTTCGAGTTGGGGGACTGGTCTGGGAGGGTTCATTATCTTCTGTTTCTGGCTGTTTATCTTTTTCGTCATCATAAATTTCTATGTCCAACTTCATCATTTATTTTGTCAAGCCTCTTCCCCGCACATCTTGAGATGTCTCCCTCTTCCAAAGAAAAGAGCACTTGGGACATTTTTGCTAAGCGAGTGACTTCACTCGGCATTTTATACAAATGTCTTTATCTTTTTCGTCATCATAAATTTCTATGTCCAACTTCATCATTTATTTTGTCAAGCCTCTTCCCCGCACATCTTGAGATGTCTCCCTCTTCCAAAGAAAAGAGCACTTGGGACATTTTTGCTAAGCGAGTGACTTCACTCGGCATTTTATACAAATGTCTATTGGTTGTTATGTTATGTCCCATGATTTCGGCCAAGATAAGACATTTTCTGTCACTTGCTTCAAGATAAGTCACTGGGATACTGATGCATTTTCACTTTCTTCAAAATGGGAGATTTCTTCTTCATTTGTGACAGACAGATGTTCACATTCTTTAGGTAAAGAATTGGTCAATTGGTTGCATTCATTATTTTTGTCTACTGCTAAACCTCCTACTAAAAGCTTGGACCTACTTGATACACTAATTCGTGAACACATTTTGTTATCACCTAATAAAACACAAACTTATCTCACCAACACTTTACATTAAAGGAACCGAACAGCAGCTTAAGGTTACTTCTAACAACACTGTGAACAACGTAAACATAACCTCAAAGTAGAATGGATTAGCCGTTTCTGCGGGTGGTGGGTGAGCCCCCCCTCTCCATGGGGGGTACTCCCTCCCCATGTGGGGTATCCTCCCCTTCCCATGGACCGGGAACGGCCGCACACCACCTGCTATGATAATGACGTCCCGCTCCCCTCGTCGTCTGTGTGCCGAGGGATGCGAGGGACCATAACCACCGCATATGATATATATTTTATAAAACTCGACTATCCTATCATTATTTTATAATTGTTTGGTTTTGTTTGTTTTTTCATTAGTCTATTTACTTATATATATATATATATATATATATATATATATATTTAAAATTAATAAAATTGAGAAAGGATAGGGAGGGGGAAAAACATTTAATCAATGACGATTATCTGATGTCCTCCTGCACCTTCCTCCTCTTCCTCTGCGACGTCTCGGCTGGTCGGATTCAGCGAAATCGCTGTCTCCACCTGTTGCAATCTCAGCTGACATTTCTGCAGCTCGATATTTTTAGCTGCTGACGTCGTCGGCTGTACCATCGCTTCCAGCGATCTTCAGGAGCTCCTCCGCCTCCTCTGCCGCCCTGAGCAGGTCCTGGTCACAGATCTTCTGCCCCCACGCACGGAGCAGGTCGTCGTCACTCAAGTCCGTACCCCAGTATGAATCGGGTACGAAGGTGCCCATTGCACGCACCAACTCGTCCTCGGAAAAAAGGATGGTAGGGAGAGACATGATTCAAAATGAAATTTAAAAAGAATATTAAAACTTTATAAAGAAAAATTAAAAAGGTGGTAAAACAGAGAGTGTGGTTAATACGTGGATACAGCTAGAGCGGCGAGGGACAGAGTGGCCGAGGGCCGGACGAGGCGAGCCGACCCTTTGTTCCCTTCCGTCATCCCCTCCACAACACCTTATTTTATTCAACACAGGTTTAGGTTAGGGGGCAGATGATGTGGAGTGGACGGTAATTAGTTCATTTGAAGTAGAGCTCAAGTAGAGTTCATGCTAACTTTTAAGGAAGGGGGTTTCCAACACAGGGTAAGGGGGGCATCAACATCAGGCGGGGGAAGGTCATTGACATTTTCTTATTTAGGGATATCTTCAAACCTTGGCTTAGGCTAATGCTGGCTGATGCAACGTCTGAATCCGCCTGGATCGAAATTTCAGGCTCAATCGGCGCAGTAACACTTACATTATTACTAAGGCTAAAATCCTTATCATTTGGCCGTTCTGAAATAAACTGGCGGATCCCTGGTGAGTCCATATTTTTAAAATATTACTAAAAAAGCCTTCTAAAATGACACTGAAATAATAATATTTCATTAGTATTTATTAAAGCGTCTTGATACTCTGAACAACGATTGACAGAGAAGCAGTAACTACGTGCGAGCTGCCGTGTGTACGCAGCCAGCCGAGCCGCCGCCGCCGCTCCTACTCCCCTCTCCTCCCAGCCTACCTACTCCCCGCCCCATGCGCGGATTGGGCCTCAACAATTGGTGCCAGTTATACTTCCTTCTCCCGCTGAGAAATCAGAGTCATCATCCACTTTTATTTGATGAATTGAGGATAGTCTGAAGCATTTGGGCCTTTTAATTCCCCCGTTTTGGTTAATTGTTTGGTGTGTGTGTTACACGCTTTGAAGGCGTTGTTTCCTTGCCTCATTATGCCTTTGTAAAATGGTTTGATCTAAATAAAAAACATAATCGCGGGAACAAGGCCCTGCTGACACAAAATAATTAGCGGGTCACACAAGGAGGGCCCATAATTGGAGGGGGGCGATGCATGAGGGACGAATTCAACTGCATGAGGGGGGACACTAATTCGGGGTAGAGAACATAAAAATCTGGATGAGGGGCTAGTAGTGGCTGCTCCTCATCAAGTCTTTCAAATAGTTTCTCTGTAGGCCTATTGCCTGTACCCTTGTGGGGGGAGGGTTACATTATTTGTAGGTTTCTTAGACATCTTTAAGTCTCCACAACTGTAAAAATTGATCTCATTCTGAGACTGTCTGAAATATTTAGATATGAAAGTGATGTTTCCATTAGATCCAATGAAGTTCAAATATCAAGTGGACGCGCATCATCATTAATCATTAGTCCTATAGGTAATTTCTGTAAAGTTTGGACTAGTCCTGATTCAGATTTAAATTTTTTCCTAAGCTGGAAAACACTTAATTCTGTTTCCACATCTTCAGTGCCCATCTTTAGAGCATCATGAAACTTTTTCAAAGTATAAGTTTGAGATAAGAAAATCTTCTTTATTAGGTGCATTTAGAGTATCTCCTTTAATAATTTCTTTACGTTGGACGTACATTTTGAGAAATCAATATTATCAGGATTGAATGGATTTACGCCACATTTTTTGAACCCATTCACCACAGTGGAGGGTTTTATAGCTCTATCACAGGCCTTTGTAAACAACTCTCCAAAATTGAGTTTTGTTATTGCAGCAGAAGTTCTCTTCCTTTGTAGTCTCACTTCTGCTTGTCATGCCTGTGTTAGAGGTTTTAACACAGAAACATCGCGGGGCTGCAGAACGTGAGTAGTGTTGGCAGGTAAGCGATAAATCAAAATCTGATTTCGAGCACAAATACACTGAGTTCAACTTGTTAGTTGCTTCAACTAACGTACATTGGCTGCTCAGGTGGATAGTCCCTGAGCCATGGTACCTGGTTTCTAGGACTTTATTTCTGTGGGATGGGCGCAGCTCCTTCCTGTGGGACTTGAGGCTCGTCCCGCCGAGCTTGCTGGGCCCTCAGCTGTTCGGGTGGTGGAGCTGGGCTGATTTCCTTATTTTCTTGTCAGGGATCTCGTCGATCTCTGGTGCGTGTGCTGAAGAAAGCCCCGCAGGACAAGTTGGTGACTAACTTTACTCCAAGAATCGTTACCCTGCTCACCTCGTTGGATCAATGGTCATGTAGCAGTAATGCGAAACATGGATGAAATTAGTTGAAATCTATTTACAGGTATTGTATTAGGAGAGAATGATGTGAACAGCGATTTCTTTGTCGACCAGTAATCGATTAAATTATTTCTCATATTGATACCCATGTTTTAAGGAAAGGAACTTTCCCAATTTACTGGCTGTAATATTAACTCACCTTCTTAGTCTGGATTTTTTTCAGTTCACCTCTTTTTATTTATTTATTTATTTATTATTTAATGCTACAAAACAGATATTACTATCCAATTACATTACAGCATCTTACAAAATTACAGTTAATTACTTCAGGCTTAAACATACTGGTAATAAATAAAAAGTGAATCATTATATAAACAAGTAAAAGAAAACAATTCACAGTAACAACATAAAAATAGAAATACATTCATCAACATAAACTAACTCAATAAAAAATATTGTCCAACTAAAATAGTACATAAATATAAAAAAAGAATATGCTAAGTTAAATAATTTGACACATAGTCATAATTCTACTCTACTAGAGGCAACAAATAAATCAATTTCAGCTCTTTTTAATCTATTATTGGAGCAGGCCAGGGTCAACAGAAAAATATCTACATCTTGTGGAAAGCTATTATAATAGTCGCATCATTGTGTTTATAGGAGCCTGGCTGCCTAGATTTGTGTTAGCGAAGTGGAGACCAAATAGAGACCGCACTCTGGATACGAGTCGAAGCACGAGGAAGTTTAGCCGTTCTAGCAACTGACCACTATCTTACCATTCCATTGACAAGCTCCCAACAAGCTTGTGAAGAAATATTGAAGACCCTATATCTCGACACTTTAGTAAACTATTAATTCCAAAACAAGATAATAAATCAGAGAAAGGCATAGAAGTAAGTTTTACTCTGCATTTACAGCATCTTTGAAAGTCTCTTGCTTTCTTTACCTTAGCTCTCTGGTTGGATAACCCGTTTTTCCACTAGGTATCTGTTCTGATTCTTTCTCTCTTCTTTGGTATGCTATCTTCGCTCGCTCTTTTAAGCATGTTATTTATTTGTCTTGCCGTGTTTTCCGAATCTAAATTTCGTCGTGCTAATTAGCAAACCTGCTGTCCAAAATACAAAATTTTACAGGAGCATGTAAAAACCTTATTCTTTTACAAGTATTGATATAATCAAGATTTTTACCAATTTTAATAATTTATAACTTCTAAAATTATTTTTGGATCATTTCGCTATATATAAATATCTAATATTTATTAATTGGAGTTAGGAGGGTTTCCTTCCTTTTGCATTGGAGATAGGAGTTTTTCTTATTGTATAGTTAGGATTAAGAGAGTTAAGTGTGGACAAGGAATTTTTGAATAAGAGAAGTAAAATTAGTTTTTCCTAAGACAAATATATTTTCATTGTTGTTACAATTAGTTCTAAGATTATTTTTACTTTACTTCTCAGAAACGCGATTTCTTCGCAAAAACTGAGGTTATCAGCAGGAGGGATGGTCTTCAGTTCCTGGAGATATTCGTATTTTCGTTTCTTGATTTTAATTATCGACTTGTGGAGACTGGGTAATTCTTCATATCTCATGCTTCTTACTTTGTTGTTTTTTCGCTGAGGAATATCAGCCCATTTATCAGAAAAATATAGTTTGTATTGGATCTTTCCTTCTGGTAGGTACCTAAACGCCCTGATATCAACGACTCAAGATGATCCTACTCCTGTTCCAGGCCTGACACTTTTATAAAATAAATGATCATCAAACGATTAAAAAAACCATGTTCTAAGTACTGCACTGTGTACAGTTGAGAGATCCTGGCATCTTTGATTACTGTGATGTAATCTGCTGGTACATTAATATTTTTTGCAGCAGCCTTCGTTCAATAGTAGAATGAATGAGGTCAGCTTCCATCTGTGTGTGGCCAACTTTTAGATACTTTTGTTCAATAATAACATTCTTTGTGATTGAAATGTGGAGCAAGGCATTTGAGATGTTATTGCTCCTGTTTTGGTATGCACATCCATCACTGTAGAGAATTATTTTCTCTTTTCCTTCAGGCAAAGGAAGCTGTGAAAGAAGAAATGTTGATATGCTAGCAAATTTATTTGATGATAGGAGGCCTTCTGTTTCATTCCAAAGAAAACAGTATCCATCCTTAGTTTCGAGATTTAAAAATGTAAAGTTATAGACAGAAAGTTTCATTTTGTAATATAACGATGAAACATTTGATTTATAAGACATTAACAACGCTTGCAAGTCCAAAGTAAATGTAAGACAATTTTTTCGTTTTTTTCTTTCTCCTTTTCTATCCTGCTTTCTTCTTTTCGTACAGTGTGGGCTTCATAATCTCCTTTCTCTAAATTCCCTGTTTCATACGACTCACACCTCACATAAATCTTTCTTCGGACGAAACAGGCCTAAATTTTTGTCCTCAAATTTAGGGGAAAATTAAAAAATTGAAACTGGATCGACATTTTTCTGTGGGCACCAATCATTTTTATAAAAGAAGTATATTTCACTTTTTGATGTTCATTTGGATTCGATGTACAGTTTTTAAGATGATTTCCTGCAGTAGTGCGATTCAAGGTTTGGTAGTGCTGAGAAGAACTCTTCTAAATTCTCAATTTTTTTGGATTTTCTTGTTTTCTTCGGGGCTGAAACAGCAACTTCCTCTTGATTGTCTTCATCAATCATCCAATCCGGGTCATCAACATTCTCGACGTCTGCGTTCCTTTCAGGTTCTTTTTGCCAATTCTGTGCTGTCCACGAACCTATTGCTAGTGTGTTTAAAAAAAGGGTCTTACAAATACGCACTATTGTGTTCCCTTTTTTCAATTGATATTCACTTGAAAACTTTCGTTTACTTTTGTCACATTCTTTTCTATTTCTTGCTCGTATAGTTTCGGTTTTTTTGGTTAGGAATTGGACATATATTTTTTTTGCTTGCCAATCCAGGCTCCAAAAGTCTTCGAAAATCTGTTTTCTATCGTCTTCAGTAATTTGTGGATACTGCAACATACCATTGTTTTCGCACTTACAAGAACATCTTGGTTTCATTTCTCTTTTAAGTTATTCTTTTTAATGTCGAATTTCCACTTTCCATTTTCTAGCTTTTTCTTTCCAACATATTCTTTTCCTAAATTTCTTACTATTTTAGATTTATTAATTTTCCAGTCATTTGGATTCACTGTGTGTCTCTTTTTGCGTAGTTTAGGTTTCGGATCTAATAGGATCTAAGAAATATAGAGACCAAGTTCTTGTACTATTTTCTATTGATTTTTTTTAGCCTTGACACCTGTTATAATTACTTATATTATTGAGGATTACCTTTCTTTGCCTTAGGTGCCACAATTATCCAGTTTCATGCAACACACGTTTTACACTATTACAGTGCATCTTCCTTGCCCTAAAACTATTTATATTGCCACTCATAGGTGGTAGTCATGTCTTGCTGCACTAAAATTATAATAATTATTACTTGGAATTTAAAAACACAGGAACATTTATAGTTTTTACATAAAATTCAGTAGGTCTACAACTTGCATGATGTTAACTTCTGACTGTGCCGGGAAATTAAGTCTTTTATGTGTATTTTATGTAAAAACTGTGTAAATGTTCCTGTGTTTTACTACCACCTATGAGTGGTAATATAAATAGTCTTAGGGCAGCTGAAGATGCACTGTAATAGTGTGAAACGCGTCCTGCATTAAGCTCGATTTGGCACCTAAGGCAAAGAAAGGTAATCCTCAATTATGTAATTTACTATTTTCTTTTATTACCATTTGTCGTTTTTGTAAGTTATTCAAACTTAAATACATATATTAACTAAATATTTAGGAGCTAGTTCTTTTAATTTGTCTCTCAAAGTCTTGTACGAATGCCTTTTGCATAAAATGTGTTCAATGCTACAGTACTGAAATTTTGAGATTACTGCACCAAAGATCCAGTGACAACATAGTTTGCTAATATTTCAGGACACTTCTGTTTCAAGGTTTCGAAAAAATACTGGAGTGCGTCACTGTATGAAAGACTTGTGGGGAGCCACCGGCCAGCCTAGTAGGAATAAATGTCTGTTCTGGAGCCAAAATGGATCCAAAAACTACGTCTGTTCTGGAACAAATACATGTATGTCTGTTCTGGAATCAAACCCAAAGAAGTTTGTTAAAATTCGAGGAAGTGCCTGAGGAAATCAACCAAAGTTGAAGTTTGTTAAAATTAGGAGGAGAGTCTGAGGAAAAGAAATTAAAGTTAAATGACTGTTAGTATTGGATCGGGTAACCCTCAATTCTCATAGAACCGCAAGCTAACAAAAATATTTATTACTTTAATAAAAAACTTTTTTTATTTATTTTTTATCATGTAATAATAATATAATTATTGCACATTGTTTTTACTCGCCGAACTGAAGTAACATTTGGGACCCGAATTGGCTCAGGTCTTATAAATTCAGCTCTCATTTTGTTCTTTTGGTCATGTATTTGATTTTTGTAATATTTATCATCCTCATCCGTCCACTCTGTTGAAAATATGAAGTCGCTTTGTGTTGGGTTTTCTTCCCCTTTGAGTCGTTCATAGACAGTTTCATATTGTTTGGATGTTTGAGACATGACCTAAAAAAATCTGTTTTAATAATTAAGAAGGGTTTCAAAACTTTTAGAAGGTCGTTTGAGGAAATCTTACTTGTTAACATATATGGAAGTTTATGTTGAGAGAGCTCGTTCGGGAAAAATTCAAAAACTTTAGAAAATATATGATTTGAAATTTTCATCAAGAGCAATTGCAGGTTTAGATATCCTGCTTAGATATCCTGATTTAGATATTCGGTAGTCTGGTAGACTACCGAACTTTCATAAGTTTTCAGTTTTGGAATAGCATTTGTCCATTTTTCAATTGAGGTTAGACCCAGCGTTTTTAAGTTTTCAATAATTTTCTGCAAACTCACTACCCCCATCCCTGTCATCTGATCCGACGAAGTCCCTTGTTGTGAAGTGTGAGAACTCATTACTGGAATTTAGAAAATATCATATTACATGTAAATTAATTGCAAAATATCATGAATTTTAAATAAGTTTCAATAAAGTAAAAAATTCAATAGTTGTTTAATAGGGATTCATTTCCCAGTTGAACCGAACCCATTTGCTCCTCTCTCAGTTTCTTCTAGTTCAAAAATCTCAAAAACTTCAGGATAGTATATTTTTTGCATATAAGCTGACAGATTTTATCACCTCTTTCAATTGTATAATCCTCATCGGAATGTTTTTATATATAATTACACAAATGTTTCCAGTAAAGTCCCTGTCGATTATACCCCCTGCAACTTCAATAAAGTTGATTAAGGCTAAGCCTGATCTTGAAGCCAACCTGCCATAGCAATTTGGCGGTAGCATTACTGCTAAATCTGTCACTACAAAAGTTTTTCCTTTCTTTGGTACTATAACTTTAATTGGTGACCTTATATCTAAACCAGCCTCCATAAGTGAGCTTCGACTTGGAAGAAAATTGTAAGTTGAAAGTCTCTTAAAACCAATTGAATTCATCCTGAAATTTAAAAAATATTATTCTATTTAAACCACTATTACAGATAACATTTCTCCCTAAAAAAATAATATAACTAACCGTAACGGTGAATCATAAAAAATAATTTTACTAATTTCTGGGATTTTTTCTAAAGGTTAAATTTATATTTTTCCCAAACAAACTTCCACTCTTTTTTTCTGGAGAAATATAAAAGATAATCTATTAATCTGTTTAATCAATCATTTCGAGTACTCAATTGTGTTATAAAAATTAAAATCATAATAATAAGTCTTTGTTTGAAATAAATTGTAAAATTACCTGTTTGTTTGGTGCTTGTAATGAAGAAGACGGACGGCAAAAAGAAGTTATTGACAGGGACTGAACTGAAATAGAAATATGGGTATAATTATATTTCAAACCAAACTGTACTTGAAAAATACTAGTTTATTATTATAAAAATCAGTTTAATATATAAAATAAAGAAGCTCAGGCAAGTTATAAAAAACAAAGGTTTGTCTGCACTAAATAAATAACTCTAAACATATTTCACAGCCTTATTAACAAAAGTCAGTCTCAGTCCAACAGTTTCCATAACGTTTTCTCCTGCCTAAGATATATCAGAACCCTTGTTGTATACTATTCATTTATTCCAGCAACGTTTAAATAACAAAATACATGCCAAAAATAACAAAAACAAGTCAACATTCATTTGAACTTTAATAATATCAGCTCCTCAAGCTGAAACAAGCAACATGAAACTAAAGCCTATTTTACCAAATTGATTTTAAGTCACGAAGTGACGCGGGGTGCTAGTTATAAGTTAAACAAGTTCTATGATTTAATAAGAAAGTTTATATTACAATTTAAAAAAACATCACATAATTATGTGGAGATCTTCTAACGTACTTACTCGTTGATATTTCAAGACACTTATGCATAATTATGTTACAAAATCAGTCTCCCATTATCCTAGTTGAGTCCAACAGAGCAATTAAAAGTATGTGTACACTTTGAACACAGATATTTAAAGCTTATCTTGAGAGATGTTCCAAGATTTACATATTTCTTTGCGAGAACTTGTATCAATTTTGTATGAACGGCCAAGCTGGGACTTAGTTTCTGGCGGATTCACAATACAGAGAAGATGAGCTGATGGAACAGGACATTAGTCTTCTTTTTGTGGCCAGAAGAAAGTTTCCGATAGACCATGAGGGTGCATGAATGTGATGTCGTAATTCCCTTCAACTTCATCGAAATGTTGGACCATGCCTATCCACCAATGATTTTCGTAGGCACAAGCGACAAAAGAGTGGATATTAGATTTTATTGTTGGGATAGTATTTAAAAAATGTTTTGCCGTAAACAAACTTCTGAGTCTGATCTCAATCGTTTAGCTGTGATCTCTTCACCAGATACAGGCTCAAAAAAGTGAAAACTTCTTGTTCCTGTAATTCTTTAACCTGATTCAAACCGACTTTCCAGAAAATTTCTTCTTTCATTTTCTTCTTCTTTTAGAAAGAATAAACTTATTTTCGATAACAAATTTGAACGAAAGAGGTACATCTGTTCAGCACTGAGAATTTGATCGCATTGCCTTGCACTTTGAAGGTTTTTTGTTATAGTCCTTTTAACTGTTCCTCCGATTCCATCACACACAGTTTTGCCATGACAAGTAGCATGAAACGACCAACTGGCTTGAAGCTGAAAGTCTTCCATGTGGAAACATAAATTGACCATTGTTATGTAATTTTTATACTGAGCACTGCAACCATCCGTGAAATATTCAGTTTTTTGGACGTTTGAAATGTTTAACTTAATGAATACAGTGTTTTTTTTTCTTGTGTTGCATAAACAAACGGCACATCATGCTTTAAATCATCTGAAATAAAGCACAGTGATGTTTCTGTAATATAGCAGCTGATAAATAATAATATTGTTGTCATTTCTATTGTTAACATTTTGTGTTATTGTTTACATACTTAGATGTAACTGTGTGTTAAACTTAAAGTGAAAATAAATTATGCTAATATTTGTTTATTGTTTCAGTATATCACATTGGCAATGAGGATTGGATACGTCGAACACAGTTGTTTATCTTTCTAGGCCTACTGTCAAACGCCACCATGTTTGAAGTTTCTTCATCATCTTTCCATTTCCAAGATCTTCACCGCCTCCTATATGGGATAAAATATTTGTTTAAAACATATGGCCGGATATATTGAAGCCAATAAACCTCTGCCCTTTGATCCACATTCCGAAACAACCTCGGTGGAACTGGACTCGCTGGGTTATAAACTTTGAAAGGAATTTGGTTTCATTGGATATCACAAATGGTATAAGAAAAAAGGCTTTTCTTTTAACCCAACAGGTGACGCAGTTTGCGAAATATACGATAACCTTCCAGACAGGTGTTCATTATGTCGACGCTCCAAAAAGTTAACTGATTATTTTACACCCAAAAAGAACATATACTATGAGGTTTTCAGATTTAGACAAGCTTTCCAACTTCCCTCAAAATCCATTTTAGAATTTTATTCTAGGCTGCGATCTCTTGCAGCTAACTGTGAATTTTATCGACAAGATTTTGAGTTAGTAATGCAGATTTTGGTAGGCACCCAAACAGAATCTCTTAGGAAAAAGATCCCTACCCAATCGGATCTAAAACTGTCCGAAATTCTTGAATTTGGGCGTTCCGAAGAAGTAGTTAAACTACAATCGGCTGATTAAGGCAAAATTGTGTCCCAAAATGTTTCCTTAAATGAGGTCGATAACACAGTTAAAGCAGTTAAACACCAACTTCCAAAGAAAAAGAAAGCCTGTTTTTACTGCAATCAATAGTGGCTTCATAAAGCTGGAAAACCGTGTTCTGCGAAGGGACATATATGTTCAAAATGTCTGAAGAAGAATCATTTTGAAATTGTTTGCAAAATTTCTAGTAAACCGTCAAAGAATCAAAATCTAGACTGTATTACTGAGAATCCTGATTCGAGGTCAGACTCGTCAGACTGTGATATAAACCGCGTAAATTCAAAGATGTCTACTTCTAGTTCGAGAGTAACATTGAGGGTACACAGTCATAAGTTGAATTTTATTATTGATACAGGTTTTCCTGTCAACATAATTGATTCTGAACGGTTCAAATTACTAGCACATAATGTATCTCTCAAGAAAACAAATAATCGCCTTTTTCCATATCACTCTAAGAAACAGCTTACTGTTTTAGGTAAGTTTTCATCCTCGGTAAAGCACAAAGTAAATTCAATCTCTGCAACGTTTAATGTAGTTGATGGTAATGGATATTCTTTAATAGGGTTTGAGACCGCTCAAAAAATGGGATTGATACAGATCTTGTGTCCCTTGACCCTAGAATCAGTTTAGCAGAGATATCCAGCAGTATTCATCGGTACTGGTAAGTTATAAGACCGTCAGATTGACATCCACATTGATCCTAATATAGCTCCAACAGCGCAAATTAATGATGGAGTTCCTTTTCATCTTAGACCGAAATTAGAAGCTGAAACGTCTTCAAGGCCAAGACATAATTGAACCTGCACATGGCCCTACACCTTGAGTTTCACCAGTAGTCTTAGTACCCAAGGCGAATAATCCTGACAATCTAAGATTGTCTGTTGATATGAAAATGGCTAATACTGCTGTCCTTCGAGAACGACACCAGATGCCCACAGTTGACGACTTATTACTGCTGTAAATGGATCTGTAATTTTTTCAAGACTAGATCGTAGAGAGGGTTTTCATCAGCTGGATCTCAACGAAAATATAGGAATATCTCACTACGTGTTACACCCATAACGGTTTATGGCGTTATAAACGTTTGTTCTTCGGAATTTCCTCGGCCCCTGAATATTCCAAGATATCATAAGGCAACTGATTTCTCCTGTAAAGAATGCTGTTAATGTTAGTGATGGTATCTTTATTTTTGGAAACACGCAGGAAGAACATGATGCAGCACTTGAAAAATGTGCTTGCGATTCTTTCTGACGCTGGTCTGACAATAAAAAAGATAAATGCCAGTTTTCAGCTAAGAAATTGGTTTTCTTGGATATGAGTTTACAGCTGCAGGTCTTTGAGCTGATTCGAGGAAACTCTCTGCTATTTCATCACTCCCAGAACCAAAGAACACATCAGAAGTCCATAGTTTTCTTGGGACTGTAGCTTGTTGTGCACGATTCATTCCGAAATTGTCGTCAGTTTCAGCACCTCAGCGCAAGCTCATAAAGAAAAGAACTCTGTGGGTGTGGGGATAAGCAGAGCAAAACCCCTTTGACAAACTGAAGACATTGCTAGAAAAACATGCAGGAAACAAATATTTTGATCCAAATAAACCAACAGAAGTTATCGTGGATGCTGGTCCAGAAAGATTATGAGCGATTCTTTGTCAACTGCCTAATAACTCTTCCAAAGGAATAATTGATTTAGCCAGTCGTGCTTTGAATGAGACTGAAAAGAATTTCTCTCAAGTGGGACGAGAAATGTTGGCAGTCATTTGGGCCGTAGATCACTCCAGAGTTTATTTGTTTGGCGGTAATTTCACAATCGGTAAAAGACCATAAGCCTCTCATTGGGATTATATCAGTAGAA